>CM060354.1:163001193-164201193 GCA_030545235.1 Helianthus tuberosus | reverse complement strand
TAATTAAGGTTTCTACTCTTTAACATTTCCAAAAATTACGTTTTAAGGTGAAAAGGGCATAATGGTCAACATATGAGCAATTAACGGAATCATGCATATTAATTGGATAACTAATGATCCGAGGTGTATAATCACAGAGGGTTATACTAGCATGTAACCTGGTCCAAATAAAGCTCTAAGGTATTTCTAAAACATACCATAACGGGTCAGAACTAAAAGTCAAAGTATAACTCAAACTATGCGACTTTCGGCTCCGAACCGGTTCTAAACAGGAAATTGTCGGGTTGAACATGTTTAGACATGTCCTTACACTAATTACTAAGTTATATTAATGATCAAACAGGTTGTATGTGTTCTACATTGCTAATTATGCATAAATTGTAATTTACACATTCTGTTGACTTTTTATTAACACGTTTGACCCGACATTTGACCTAGTTAGAGTGGGAATCGGGGGGAACCCTTTTAAGGGTTTATTGCCCATATAATTACCTACTTATAACTACTTTTGATTCGATTAATCACTGGACCATTAGTGATTAATCTTAAAGTCAACCGTTAATTACGACGGTTTGACTTTTAAGCTATAACTAAGCTAAAACTTAATTTAGAAAGGATTAGCAAACTTACAAGAGTCCTATGCACGAATTATGATCACTTGAGGCTGCTTGGGAGCTCCAGAATTGATCAGGAATGCAAATGAAGGTGTGAGGAATGAGTTGAAGTCTTGTGGCCTTTTATAGTGGATTAATCACCACAAAACATTGACAAACAAGTCTATCAACTGACCACAACATTCCACCATGTGTCCCTAGTGTCTAGGACTGTTTAGGGGTCGCCCACAATGCAAAGATATCGCTTAAAGATCGAATACCCGCGAATACAGGAGCCTGTCCACGTTTTCTGTATCTGGCGTCATGACGCGGCCCGCGTAAAGGTAGGTTAACCTTTACGCGGCCCGCCTTAACCCTGCTATCAGATTTTACATTTTCTAGTTTTTGCATCTTGTCTCTTGGCTTCACGAAAGGTCAACTAAGTTTAATACTTGCATTTTGACCCCTTAATATTTACCTACAAGGGCCTTAAGGCTTGTACCCACTTTGCCAAGTCCCTGTCACTTCCGGTTAACCCGAAAAGTCATAACTTTCAACGTTAACGCTTTAACCCCTCGCATACGAATTTGATCATAACTTTCTCATACGATAACAAAACTTTATGAAATTCATATCGTGTATTCTAGTGAGCATAATTTATAGTTACAAAGCTTTGGGTTTGTCAAAAGGTCACTCAGAGGTAAAACTTAAACATGTTGACACATTTAACCCCTGTAGTTTGTAATCTCTCACTTTTAGCTTCGCATGATCCATTATTTATTCGTTTGACGTTATAAACATCATGTAGGGTTAATGTACAATATATTTATTCACTGTTGACACTTAGAATACGTATATTCACATACTTTCCGTGTTTGTCAACTTTAGTCCTTTCATAATATTCTTTCACACGTTTAAACATACGACACGTGTCTACACATTATAGGACGTGAATTTTCTAGGTGTTACATCCTCACCCCCTTAAAATAAATCTCGACCCGAGATTTACTGAAATAAATAAGGGTACTTTTCTTTCATCGTGGATTCAACTTCCCACGTGTATTCGGGACCTCTACGGGCATCCCATTTGACCTTTACTATAGGTACATGCTTCCTTCGAAGCTTCTTAACCTGTCGATCTTCAATCGACAAAGGTTTTTCCACAAATTTTAAGCTCTCATCTATATGTACATCTGTATGCGGTATTACCAGTGATTCGTCAGCGAAACACTTTTTCAGATTGCAGATGTGGAACACGTTGTGAATTCCACTGAGCTCTTCTGGTAAGTTTAACTTATAGGCAACTGACCCGATACGTTCGATAACCTCGAATGGTCCTATGTATCTCGGGCTTAGCTTGCCTTTCTTACCAAATCGCATCACCCCCTTCCAGGGTGATACCTTCAGCCACACTTTATCACCTACTTCGAAGTGAAAAGCTTTACGCTTTGGATCTGCGTAACTCTTCTGCCTATCACGGGCAGCTTTGAGACGGTCACGAATCTGGACAATCTTGTCCGTCGTTTCGAACACTATCTCTGGTCCTGATAATTGGACGTCTCCAACTTCTGCCCAACAAACGGGCGATCTACACTTTCTACCGTATAATGCCTCAAAAGGCGCAGCCTTTATGCTGGTGTGGTAGCTATTGTTGTAGGAGAACTCAATTAGTGGTAGGTGCTTATCCAACTACCACCCAAATCGATCACACATGCACGTAGCATGTCTTCCAACGTTTGAATAGTACGCTCACTCTGACCGTCTGTCTGAGGATGGTAAGCTGTACTGAAATTCAAACGTGTGCCCAAAGATTGTTGGAAACTCTTCCAAAAATGTGACGTGTATCTAGTATCTCTGTCAGAGATAATAGACACAGGTATGCCATGTAAGGCTACAATCTTTTCCACGTACAACTGGGCTAACATATCGGAGCTATAAGTCTCCTTGATGGGTAAGAAATGTGCTGACTTAGTCAGTCTATCAACGATCACCCATATAGTATCATTGCCTTTCCTTGTCTTTGGCAACTTGGTGATAAAATCCATCGTCACCATTTCCCATTTCCACGTAGGAAGTTCAGGCTGTTGTAGCAAACCCGATGGTTTCTGATGTTCTGCTTTGGCTTGCGCACATGTCAAGCATTTTGCTACATAGGCGGCTACAGACTTTTTCAAGCCTATCCACCAATAGTTTGCCCTTAGATCCTGGTACATCTTATCAGCTCCAGGATGAACGGAGTATTTGGAACTATGGGCTTCCTGGACGATGACATCTCGAAGTCCTCCATAAATTGGAACCCATATTCGTCCATTTAATCTTAGAATTCCGTCCTTGCTAAGAGTTAACTGCTCCTCAGTTACTCCTAACTTTTCATTAGGATAGTTAGCTTCCAACACAGCTTCCTTCTGTGCAGCTAACAACCTTTCAATCAAATTATTCTTTATCTCCATGCGCTTGGCATTGATTCGGATGGGTTTCACCCTCTCCTTTCGACTCAAGGCATCGGCGACTACATTCGCCTTGCCGGGATGATATCTGATTTCACAATCATAATCATTTAAAGTTTCCATCCAACGGCGTTGCCTCATGTTTAATTCCTTCTGATTAAACAGATGTTGAAGGCTCTTGTGATCAGAATAGATCACACACTTGATCCCATATAGATAATGCCTCCACAGTTTTAGTGCGAATACAACGGCACCCAACTCCAAATCGTGGGTGGTGTAATTCTTTTCATGCACCTTTAACTGTCGTGATGCGTAGGCAATAACTTTGCCTTTCTGCATAAGCACACACCCCATGCCAGTGTGCGATGCATCGCAGTAAACCACAAAATCTTCTATTCCATCTGGCAATGTCAAAACAGGAGCATTGCTCAACTTCTGCTTTAGGATATCAAAGGATTCTTGCTGCTTAGGGCCCCAAACAAACTTAACCTTCTTCTTAGTTAAGGAGGTTAGGGGTGCAGCAATCCTTGAAAAATTTTCAATGAATATCCTGCCAATCCCAGGAAGCTACGAATTTCTGTAGGCGTCTTTGGCTCTTGCCAGTTCATTACGGCTTCAACCTTAGCGGGATCCACCTGGATACCATGCTCGCTAACCACATGTCCAAGGAATTGGACTTCACGAAGCCAAAATTCACATTTAGAGAATTTGGCATAGAGCTTCTCTTGATGTAGAAGTTTGAGAATACATCGAAGGTGTTTCTCATGGTCAGCTTGATTCTTTGAATAAATAAGAATGTCGTCAATGAAGACGATGACGAATTTATCTAAGTACGGCTTGCAAACGCGATTCATGAGATCCATGAACGCGGCCCGTGCATTAGTGAGCCCAAAAGGCATCACTAGGAACTCGTAATGACCATAACGAGTCCTAAATGCAGTCTTGTGAACGTCTTCATCTCTGACCTTCAGCTGATGGTAGCCTGACCTTAAGTCAATCTTCGAGAAATAACTTGCTCCTTGCAATTGATCGAACAAATCATCAATCCTGGGCAAAGGATATCTATTCTTTAATCGTGACTTTATTTAGCTCACGATAATCGATGCACAGACGCATCGATCCATCCTTCTTTTTCACAAATAGGATTGGCGCTCCCCATGGAGACGAACTAGGTTTGATGAAACCTTTGGCCAGCAATTCATCCAGTTGCGTCCTTAATTCCTTCATTTCTGTGGGCTCCAACCTATAAGGTTCTCTAGCAACCGGTGCTGCTCCGGGGATGATATAAATCCTGAATTCCACTTGCCTATCTGGTGGCAAACCAGGTAGTTCTTCCGGAAAAACTTCTGGGTATTCAGAAATGACAGGGATGTCCTCTATCTTTGGTTTAGGCACATCAATAATCACTTGTACCATGTAGATGAAACAACCCTTCTTTAAACACTTGGAAGCCTTGAGCATAGTCACTTGCTCAGGCAATCCATACTGGGTATCTCCCCGAATGGTAAGTGATTCACCAGACGGAGTCTTTATCACCACTTGCTTTCTGTTGCAGACAATTTGGGCCTGGTTATGAGATAACCAGTCCATGCCCAAGACTATGTCAAAACCGGCTAATTTAAATGGAAGTAGAGACAGTGGAAAAGAATGGTTCTTAATGGATATAACACATCCATCTAACACAGTTGAGACGGTTTCTAGGGTGCCATCCGCTAACTCCACCTCATAATTCACATTTAAGGTTTTGACAGGTAATTTCAGCAATTTGCAAAATTTATGATCTACAAACGACTTATCAGCGCCTGAATCAAATAGTACTCTTGCATAGACATCATTTACAAGGAAAGTACATGTAATAACGTTGTCGTCTAGAATCGCTTCCTTTGCGTCCATTCTGAAGACTCTAACATTAGTCTTCTTGGCCTCTTCAGGCTTCTTGGTGTATATAGGGCAGTTGGTTTTAATGTGCCCCTTTTCATTGCAACGGTAGCACATTGCGTCTTTCATCTTCTTGCAATCCAAGGTTTTGTGATCCATGGACTTGCATATCCCACATGCATAGGTTTTTGACTGAGTCTGTGAGTTCGACTCGAGTCTGCACTTTCCATAGTGCTGTTTCTTGCAAATTTTGCATTTGGGCTTCTCACCAGAGTGATGCCCATCTTTCCTTGACTCCGATCCTTTCTTGTTGTCACCGTTCCCATGGTGTTTCTTGTTCGATCTCCGTGAACCATCATCTTCACGTTTTCTCTTCTCAGCCTCCTTATTCCTCAGCGATCTTTGCCTGACCGCATCCAAAGTGAGGGACAAGGATATGTCAGCTACGGATCTAAAAGTAGCTGGCCGAGAAGCCTTCACGCTTGCCTTGATTTCCGGGGCTAAACCACCGATAAAACGAGCTATTCATTTTGGCTCCGGGGCTACCAGATATGGAACCAACCGGGACATCGTGTTGAAGCTCGTTAGGTAAGCTTGACAGTCAAGGTTTGTCATCACCAATGATAGAAAATCAGACTCTATCTTCTCCACCTCATGCTGAAGGCAGTAATTTTCCCTGATGAGGGCAACAAATTGATCCCACGACATGTTGTACAATGGGATTTTCCCGGTGGCTTGAATCAGTGATCTCCACCATGCTAAAGCTTCACCCTTGAAAGACTGTGACACAAACTTGACTATATCTCTCTCAGCGCATCCGCTGATATCCACAACCGTATCCATCTCATCCAGCCACGTCATACAGTCGATGGCTCCTTTTTCCCCAGTAAAATCCCTGAGCTTACAAGAAACGAAGTACTTATAGGAGCAACCCTTGTTACGGGGTTCTTGATTCAGTACTATTTGTTGAGATGGAACACTTTGGTGGTTGGTGGACTGCCGATCATCATCATCTTTCTTGGGTCCATCCTTTTTAGGAGGAGGCTTGCTATGAGCCTCAGAATGTGTCTTGGGCTTTAAATGCGGTGCAGATTGGGTCCTACTTCCAGTCCCACTATAATCTTCGTACTGCCGCTCCAAGGCCCTTGTAACTGCGCCATCTACTAGCGCTTTCAATTCAGCACCCGTCAAAGTAATTCGGGCGTTATCGTTTTCCTCCACTGGATGGCTATTTATTTCGTCAGAATTAGCCATTTTAATTGAACTGTTACAGAAAACAAGGACAATAGTTTACTTGGGAGTTTATTATGGAATTGTCTTTTATGGCAATTCATTAACCATGGTAACAGAGACCATATTTGGTTAATTTATAAATCATATTTATTTAGGACTTCTATTATAATTTATCCTAATTATAAAACATTAACAGTTTTATTTGTGGCACAAAAGGCCTAGTCACATGGACACTTTTAATTTAATTTATGATTTCAGAGAATCAAAACATTAAGGTATACTGGCACAATAGGCCTAGTTACAAGGACGTTTATAAATTATAAGCTATGATTTCAGAGAATCAACGCATGAAGGTTTGAACCTAGTTCATTACCTTTATCTGACAGGGAGTCATCGCTACCACTGTCTTTTGGCTCATTTGGAAATGAGCAGGGCCCGTAGGCACCATATTACCACGTATGGTTAAATTATGATCATCTTAATTAATGACCTAAACCCATGATTCAGAGATCATAAAATTGGGTTAGGAATCTTTAGGAGATCCTTATACATATAAAAGTGACGTGTGATTTTAACGAATCACGTCTGCCAGGAGTGTTAACATGTTTTCAGATGTTAACTTGGATTTGAATCTTTTGAACAGGTCTTACCATCTTGGCCCATTCTTAAAATGACCCGAAGGCTAGGTTTCACTCTTTAAGATTCTTAATTAATAATTACATAGGCAGATTATTTCAAAAGGAATGATTTTAATTTATTTATTTCATTTATAATTTATATATGCACATAATGGTAAACATGAAATTTATAAAACAAACATTCCATTAATTTATTATCATATTACATGCTGCCCTAAACGGGTCTTTTCAACAAACAATTACCCACGCAGGGGTCAATCAACATGCTCGTCCACGCAGGGACTTTAAACAAACATAATAGTCCACGCAGGGACTTTAAGCAAACATCATACCCTCGCAGGGGTTAACGGAAGATAGACCTACGCAGGGGTCAAAACAAACACACATACATACCCACGCAGGGGCTTAAACAAATACAGCAAATACAGGACCACGCAGGGGCTCAACTGATACAAGGAAAAACAACAGTGGAAGGATTCAATAATCCTTCTTGCTTTTCCCTTTGATCATGCTTGTTAATCCTTGGAAGAAGGTCTGTCTCTCCCTGCGGTCTCTGTGAACTTCCCGTTCAACTTGATTCAACCTCTGAAGGAGTTCTTCATGCTCAGGTGGGGAGAACCTAGGCGGCTGCGATTGAGTCCGAATAATAGGCCTAGGAGGTATCTGGTACCCATGTGTTGGGTACCCTACTCCCCATAGATCTCCATAGGGTCCTTGGGTGTTGTAGTTAGCCGCTACCATGTAAGGGTCGGCCTCCGCGTAACCATAGTTGTGGTGAGTCAGCGGTTCAAACGGGTTATACGCCATGGAACCCGTATATGCCGGAATTGGGTTATCAAAACCCATTGGCGGTGGCTGTGGTACAGCTGGGTTGGAGGGTCCACCCATTTGTGGGTCCTCCTGATGTGGCGGATAGTGGCTGCCACTGGATTGACGTGGGGAACTGAAATGGAAATCCCCTGCTCGTGACGACATGCGCACACCGGTTCTCCTTCGCCTTGGCGGTTGCGGAGGTGCCGGCTGCACTGGCGGCGGTGGAGGCGGTGGCGTGACTGCCACGAATCTGGAATCCACAGAGGGATCCTGTTGTTGTTGCGGCTGCTGCTGCTGAGGCGACGAATGGTGAGGAGGTGTATAGTACCACTCGTGCCTGGTGAACATAGCTTGAAAGCTATCTAGACCAACATAGGGTGATCCGTGGAAAGAAGATCCGTCGGATATCTCGATGGGATGATTTGGCGTACCACTAGCAGGTTCGACGGGATCAGTGTCCTCGTCCATGTCATCCGCGTGATCTCCAGAGTAGTGATCTTCTGGCCCCAGTGGGTTAAAACCCACGGGTTCTTGGATGTAATTGGTCGGGTTAAACCGGCCCCTGAAAACAGGTGTGGGGTCCCCGAAACAATGATGCGATAAGGATCGCTGTAAGGGTATAAACGAAGGCTAAGGGTTGTTGGGCTCGTACTCCGGTTGTGGCCCGTAAGGGTTTTGGACCGGAGGTGTAGAGCTGTGTGATACCGATCATCTGGCTGGTTCAAACAAGTTCCTTATGTTCTGCCGAGGGTCGTCACTCTCGGTAGTAGATGGAGCTCGCACATTTGAAGGTCCAGCTTCATTATCATTGGGCGCGGTGATTGGCCCCTTGCCTCTTCCTCTTCTCCTGAAGAATCTTGGCGGCATTTTGTAAATCCTGTCAATATAGCATGAGATAACAAAACAAAAATATATGCAAAATATAGGACAACACAAACAAGGTGGAATTTTTCCTATGTTATATGTCTAGACTCGAAAGTTTGGAAATGTGCAATTGTGTCCTTGAGATTAAACACAAAAGGCTAGTGTTTAATTCACTCAAAGTTGGCTCTGATACCAACCTGTCACACCCCGATTTCCACGTGTCACCCGTGGGGGAGTATCGTGACGTGGTTGGCAACATAATAGTCAAACAACACAATAATCAATATGCACAGCGGAAGCAATTTAAAAATATGATACAACCGAATTTAATATTGTAATATCAAATGTCACAATATTCGGAAGTTTATCCACAGGTGGATCGAAAATAAATTAGTATTAATAGTTCAACAGACTTCAGGTATCTTAAGCTTGCGAGACTTCTAGTGATGCTAAGGAGAAATCCCAGCCAATTACGCTTAGTACCTGCATTTAATCTTTTTGGGAAAATACGTCAGTTTACACTGGTAAATACAATCAACTGACTCATTTTGGAAAATGATTGAAAATTGGTTTGGATGCACGTGGCATAAACATTTTATTTAACTTGGGAGAATTATTTAATATTATAATCTTGTGAACGAATTACATGTTCCTTGTGCGTTCAGTAGCCCGGATCTTGTCCGGGTTAAAGATCAATAGACACACCACAATATTCTTTTGTGCACTGACGGGTGTACGCCTACACCCCGCGCTTAAGTCGTGGC
This sequence comes from Helianthus tuberosus, assembly GCA_030545235.1. Classification (NCBI taxonomy): domain Eukaryota; kingdom Viridiplantae; phylum Streptophyta; class Magnoliopsida; order Asterales; family Asteraceae; genus Helianthus; species Helianthus tuberosus. Next base: position 164,191,963 of record CM060354.1, on the reverse strand, counting down.
CATTTCGTGAAATGATGCCAAGGATATCCGGGACATGGTCATTAACCCCCCAAAGGCTTTAAGTAACAAGACTGTTTAAATGAGCCGATCAAATTTATTCAATTACCCACTCAACGGTGGAGGATTTGATGCCCGATCAAGCGGTATTCTATATACCGTAACCCAAGCCCGTATAGGGAAAATAAGTTAAAAGTATTTACCTGAGCAATGTATAAATCACAATAAGCAAATTGCAAGTAGCTTTTACTGGTTCTCCTAATCTGGAACGAAGGTTTATAATAACCTATTAGAATCCTAACGGGTCTTTAGTTAAGCTTAGACCGGTTAGTTTCAAAGATACGGTTCGTACGCACGATTAAGCGAAGACCGGATAGAATGTGATTTAGACCTGACAAGTTCAGAGACTTGTTTAATATGGGTCCTTCATGCACATTCTGGATTTTGAGATAAAACCGATAAGGTTTGACCCGTTTCGGCTAATTTATGTAAACTTGTTACATAAACCGAACCGAACGCGTGATAAGCGTAACGGGTAATAATGAGAGCCATTTACAGGTTTCCTAAGTTAATATGCTTCAAATATGTTGTGACATCAGTAAGATATCATTTATTATGCCCGAAATGAATTTAAACACAAACTATGCCCCGTAGGGGTAGTTTGGTCATTTTAAAGGTTGTAAAAGAGTTTAAGTAGTATTCTGAGTTACAGGTCTGATGTAATCATCAAATATACTCAATTTGCCAAGTTATATCAGTAGGTTAAAGTATATAAGTGAAATTTATCAATTACTACCAAACTATGCCCCGTAGGGGTATTTTGGTAATTTCACATAAGCCGAAAAGCTCAAAACTGAAGTCTGAGTTTATCAACCTTTGCTTACTGTTAAAATATTATAATTTGCCTCTAATATCAGTAGGTATCACCCTTGGTATGTTTAAAATAGTTTTAGTACATACTATGCGTTAAAAACGCTTAAAAAGGCGATTAGAAGCCGTTTCCGGGTTCGATACTTAAATCTGATATTTTTATATTTCCAGAAGGCTTAAAATAGTTTATTTATCCTATGTGATCAGTAGCAAAAGGTTTGGAGTCGTTTAGATATGTAAAACTCATTTTATAGCCCGTAAGGGCAAAACCGACAATTACCGGATTAAGCCTACGACTATAAGTCATGCTCAGCCTAAAATTTAATAAAAATCTTCAAAAATCCCAAAATAATATATTACATCAGTGGGTAAAAGATTTGATATCAAAAAGTATGTTTAAGTAGGCTATACGCTAAATACGCCGTTTAATTAACATAAAGCTTTAATTTTACGCTAACGAGCATAACTCTTAACCTACACCTCAAACTGATGTCAAATTTTGTACGCAGGTTTATATATCAGTAATTAAGGTTTCTACTCTTTTATATTTCCAAAAATCACGTTTTAAGGTGAAAAGGGCATAATGGTCAACATATGAGCAATTAACAGAATCATGCATATTAATTGGATAACTAATGATCCGAGGTGTATAATCACAGAGGGTTATACAAGCATGTAACCTGGTCCAAATAAAGCTCTAAGGTATTTCTAAAACATACCATAACGGGTCAGAACTGAAAGTCAAAGTATAACTCAAACTATGCGACTTTCGGCTCCGAACCGGGTCTAAACAGGAAATTGTCGGGTTGAACATGTTTAGACATGTCCTTACACTAATTACTAAGTTATATTAATGATCAAACAGGTTGTATGTGTTCTACATTGCTAATTATGCATAAATTGTAATTTACACATTCTGTTGACTTTTTATTAACACGTTTGACCCGACATTTGACCTAGTTAGAGTGGGAATCAGGGGGAACCCTTTTAAGGGTTTATTGCCCATATAATTACCTACTTATAACTACTTTTGATTCGACTAATCACTGGACCATTAGTGATTAATCTTAAAGTCAACCGTTAATTACGACGGTTTGACTTTTAAGCTATAACTAAGCTAAAACTTAATTTAGAAAGGATTAGCAAACTTACAAGAGTCCTATGCACGAATTATGATCACTTGAGGCTGCTTGGGAGCTCCAGAATTGATCAGGAATGCAAATGAAGGTGTGAGGAATGAGTTGAAGTCTTGTGGCCTTTTATAGTGGATTAATCACCACAAAACATTGACAAACAAGTCTATCAACTGACCACAACATTCCACCATGTGTCCCTAGTGTCTAGGACTGTTTAGGGGTCGCCCACAATGCAAAGATATCGCTTAAAGATCGAATACCAGCGAATACAGGAGCCTGTCCACGTTTTCTGTATCTGGCGTCATGACGCGGCCCGCGTAAAGGTAGGTTAACCTTTACGCGGCCCGCCTTAACCCTGCTATCAGATTTTACATTTTCTAGTTTTTGCATCTTGTCTCTTGGCTTCACGAAAGGTCAACTAAGTTTAATACTTGCATTTTGACCCCTTAATATTTACCTACAAGGGCCTTAAGGCTTGTACCCACTTTGCCAAGTCCCTGTCACTTCCGGTTAACCCGAAAAGTCATAACTTTCAACGTTAACGCTTTAACCCCTCGCATACGAATTTGATCATAACTTTCTCATACGATAACGAAACTTTATGAAATTCATATCGTGTATTCTAGTGAGCATAATTTACAGTTACAAAGCTTTGGGTTTGTCAAAAGGTCATTCAGAGGTAAAACTTAAACATGTTGACACATCTAACCCCTGTAGTTTGTAATCTCTCACTTTTAGCTTCGCATGATCCATGATTTATTCGTTTGACGTTATAAACATAATGTAGGGTTAATGTATAATATATTTATTCACTGTTGACACTTAGAATACGTATATTCACATACTTTCCGTGTTTGTCAACTTTAGTCCTCTCATAATATTCTTTCACACGTTTAAACATACGACACGTGTCTACACATTATAGGACGTGAATTTTCGAGGTGTTACAACTTAATAGTCCTTGGGTAAGTAAAATGACAAAAATACCCTCATGTGCAAGGCACATGACCAACTTTAACAGAAAAATCTAACAGGGTTTGCCCTAAAGGACATAACGTGCATGATTTTAAAACATTAAGGACAAAACTCATCAATTTTAAAGGTAAAGAACAACGCCTGAAATTTGGGACAAACATAAAGGACAAAACTTGTAATTTACTCTAATTTTAATTTTATAATAATACATAGCTTTTTATTATTTTTAATAACTTATTTTTAATTTTTTTTCCTTTTTTAAAACCATATATTTCATGTACCATTTTTTAATAATTCTTTTTTTAGAACATATATTATCGATTAATTTGATACTTCTTTAATAATTTACGTTTATAACTTTTTCTAAAAACTTAAGTACGTAGTTATGCTTAATTTTTTCCCGGACATTCCGTTATAAGTTTTGTTAAAAACGAAGTTGTACTTATAATAAAGTATTTATTTGATATCATAAAACAATACGATGATAAACTAAACCGTTCTAATGGTTTGGCTTTCTAAACAACATGTTTTATTTTCAAATCACGTTTGTTTTACATTAACATTTACTCGGTTTCGCCGCAACGTGCGACGACAAAAAAACTAGTGAAATTTTATTCAAAGGATTCATAGTTTTACCTCAAGTTAGTATGTATAGACACCAGACATAGCTGAAACCAAAATGAAGTGGGTGGAAGATCAACCAAAATGACGAATATACCCGTCACATGTTATGAATGTGAGGAAACTTAACTGAAGAAAATAACATGGTTAGCTGTAAAGGATTGAACCCGTAACAAAAATAAACGTAAAGGTTGTTTTGAGCAAGTTTTAAACATTAAGGCTGAAACCTGCAAGTTTGATGAAACATAAGATGTTTTGTGCAATTTACTCTTTTATCATTATGTAAAAGTGTAAATTAAATACACATTTAATCAATTTAACCATCTTTATAGTCAGTGGCGGAGCTTGACCAAAAGTTCCAAGGGGGCGGAAAGTCATGGGACCCAATTTATATATTGTATAAATATTTAAGCAAAATAATTGGGGGGACAATCCTATATAATTTTAAAATTTTCAGATGAAAAATAGGAAATTTTACACTTTTAACCGAAACATTGAAGGGGGCGGATGCACCCCCACTCTACACTACACTCCCTACGCCTCTGTTTATAGTATAGATTATAAATATATGATTATTTTTCTTTTGCCAATTTATAACCTTTGAACTCTCTTCCCTAAATAACATTTTTGGGCGCTTCTAGTGTCATTCGTAACAAGATATATCTAAATATGATTTTAAGCTGATAATTTCAGTATATAATATTTTAATATCAATTCATATGACTAAAAAAATAAAATTAAACTAAATAAAAAGTAAATGAGCATAAGTTGAAATTTGAAAATGCACTCACGCGTCATGCGTTGCTACTATGCTATAATAATAATCAACATGATCGTGATCCGTCACATATAAGTCTTGGCTATCATTTTCCCATTTTTTTAATTTTATGCATGAATACAAAAAACTATCCAGGATTACAGCAATATAATATCCATTTACATTAAAATTTATATTATAATTTTCAACAAAGAATTTTCTTGCCTTTTGTGGTTTATAATTGAATAAAACTGATCATATGTTAGATTGAAAATTTTGTTTACTCCAACACTAAATTTTGTTTACTCCAACACTAACTTATTGTTGGGACATGATTTGACACATAGAAACATGAATGAAATACTCTATCACCTTCTTGCTTGATCCACTATGTTTAGCATGGATTAAACCATGACAACCATGGTCCTCTTTTTCATTTTCTTTTTCTTTATATAAACATAAATTAAAATAAATAGGGGATAGTGCTTTGAGTCATGATCATACCCTTAGGGTAGTGGTTTTGGATGGTGAATTAGAAATGGGTGACATAGTACTGACGTGAAGGATCATGAGGGTCATAAGCACATCTTAAATTATATTCGTTTATAGGATTGGTTTTTAGATTCTTCATATTGTTCGAATCTAATTTGTTTGTATGTATTCTATATTTAACTTGAATTTATCAAAATTCATGAAACTCATCTGATTTAGGTTAAAACTTGTACACTATTTATGTAATTTGCTTTAAAGTCAAAACTACATTTAAAAAAAAATCCTAAATTATTACAGATATGTGATTTGGTTAAACAATAGTTCTGGATATGAGTCCATTCAAGCTTATTTTATGTTAATAACCCTAATAAAAAATAATTTTATATATATAGTTTTCGAAAATCAGGAATAATATTTTCAAATTTTATATATATAGTTTTCGAAGTATATGAATAGTAATTTTAAAATTTATATATATAGTTTTCGAAGTATTATGAATAGTAATTTCAAATTTAAAATAATAAATAGCTTTTTAATATTTATTATATTAATATATATTTTTAATATTTACTTTTGACTTTTAACATATTTTAATATTTTTTCTATTTACTTTTAGCTTTTAATGTAGTTTTATTTTTTCATTTTCTAAAATCATATTTTCTTTATCATATATTTTGTTTTTAATAATATTTTTTTTCGCTTTTTAAATCTATCTTTACTTTATCAATTCATTTGATATTTCTTTAATAACTTATGTTCGTTAATTGCTTTTAACGTAGTTTTATTTTTTCCTTTTCTAAAATCATACTTCCTTTATAATTATTTTGTTTTTAATAATATTTTTTATTTTTTTAAATCTATCTTTACTTTATCATATAATTTAATATTTTTTTAATAACTTATGTTCGTTAAATTTTTTTTTCTAAAAACTTAAGTACGTAGTTGAGCTTAATTTTTACCCTCAATTAATATAAGTTTTATTAAAAATGAATTTATATTAAAAAATAAAGTATTTATTTGCTATCGTAAAGTGATACGATGATAAACTGAATCGATTCTAATGGTTTGGCTTTTTAAACAGCATGCTAAATTTTCAAATAACATTTGTTTTACATTAACATTTGTTCTGTTTTACCGTAACGCGCAACTGAAAGAAAACCTAGTATGCTTTTATTTATGAAGGACAAAATGTATCTAAAACAAAAAAAAAATATGCATAACAAAATTTCTACGACTTATAAATATATGAATTGAAGAAATTCGTAAAAAGTTGGTTTTAGTGACGTTTGGTTATCTATATTATTTATATACATATGATAGTCATCGAATTTATAAAACGTTTCTCATTTAACTCTTATTTCTCATTTTTTTTTTATTATGATTCAGTTTTTCATCTCACCCTATTTAGTTTTCAGCTGAGATGAGTTAATAAGGGATTCAATCTTACCCTACTTAGTTTTCAGCTAAGATGAGTTAAATAGGGTGAACAGGCTGGGTGCAAGGTGGACTTTTATCGCGCGGCAACACCCCCGCTGGCTCTTCCTTCACCGCGCAGCAAGCTAGGGTGCAGAGAGTGTTCACCGCTTGTAGGGGAGAGGAGGGAAGAGGAGAGAGAGGGGTGTTGACATGGACGAGTTTGATTGGCTCCGGTGAGAGTTTACCACTCACCTAGAGAGGAGCACCCCTCTCATCCTAAGGTCAGGGGGTGTGGCTTAACGCCACCCCGCCACCTCACCAATTATAGCGCCCCGGGGCGCCAACCACCATACAACCGCCTTTAAGAGGGGGGCGCTATAGCCTTTCCGTCAGCGTGCTAACGAGCAACATTGAGGTGATCGATGGTGAGTTAGTCAACATAACCGTTGATCAACGACTACTTTAAAAAAAATAATTTTAAAATTTATAATTTACCTATATATACCCTACCCCTTTTCTATAATTTTCATCTCCTCTCTTTATAATTTATAATTCTTCCTCTACTCTTTATCCAAAATCTTTACACTTTATTTTTCATAATCACACAATGTTTCCCAACCAAAACGTATGGGATCCCAACCAAAACGTATGGGATCCCAACCATCCGTTTTGGCAAAGTGCACCAATCAATCCCAACAATGAGCAAGAAGACCGTTATCGGAGAGACCCGCGAACGGGTGAGCATGGATATTATCCGATGCCACCTAGCACCCCAACTTCTCCTCATCCGACCACGCCATTGATTCCCGGTTTTTACGAATATTATTCACAACCGTCATTTTTTCCCCAAAACATACCCCAAACCCAAAATACACCTAAAACCGAATTCGTACCCGAAACCCAAGCCGAACCCGAAACCCGACCCACTTCCTCAAAAGGTGGACAATCGTACGACTGACTTTTTTCGGGCAAGTGGACCGCAATGCGGACCAAGATTAGCAATTTTAACAACATACATAATAATTACGTCAACCATCTTAGAAGAAGAAGCGGTTCGAGCGACATAGACGTTATAACCGCTGCCCACAACGAATGCAGATTGCATCATGGGCATGCGTTTGCGATGATACCTTCGTGAGAGCTTTTTCGCAAATCTCCCAAGTGGCATTCTGTACAGCCGTTGGACGCAACCTCCCATAGGTCAAAATGGTCCAAATCAACATCCACTACCGAACCATCCGAGTCTGATGTGTGTAGTACTATTAATCAAAATGACGACTTCAAGGAATTTGAACAACCGCAACAGTTGCAACGACCAAAGATTGGACGAGTTCGACAATAGACTCAACAAGCTTCTCTCGATTAGGGCTGTCCAAACTGCTCGATGATCGCTCGAAAAATGCCCGTTCGTACCACACCCCGATATTTCCACATATAACCGGTGGACCCGGTGGGGAGTATCGTGACGTAAGATTGGTATCGTCATAGTCAAACATACACAGAATAGCACAGCGGAAGTCTTGGAATATAAATTATTATTACAAACACAAATGTCTAAAATATATCAAAGTATTTTAGTACAGACAAGCTTGTAATAATCCACAGGCGGATCATTATAACAAAAGAAGTTTATCAGACTAATGGCTTATGCGAAGGAGTTGCAAGTTCCTCGTCTAACAATCCTGAGTAGCTTCCAGCCTATTTACGTATTTGTACATGTTACTTAGACTTTTGAAAATACGTCAGTTTTCACTGGTAAATACAATCAACCGACACATTTGAAAATGTTTATGAAATTGGTTTAGGTGCACAAGGCACGAAGGATTTTATACTTGGGACAAACTACATCTCATGTTATCAGTTTTACTTAACTTGCTCTACATACGGGGCCCGGTACTATGCCGGTTCATGATTAACCGACACACCACTTATTCCTTTATTGAGAAACCCATATTGGGTATAAAATTATTTAATAAACCATGTCGCATCTGTCGGGTGTATGCCTATACCCCATGCTTAGGTCGTGGCCATTTGCAATAACCCCCAATGTTTCAGTCAAGCAATACGAATTAAAACAGGTTATTTGAATTTCCTGACTTATTGGTCTTCGAATCCAATACCTGACCATGTGGTAATTATATTACCGTGTCCCAAGCCCGTATAAGGGAAAATAGGTTAAGAGTATTTACCTGAGCAAGCTCCTGTCTTAAATTGCAAGATTTATAACAACTCAGCCGTATTCAATTAAGTAAGCGTAGGTACAATTTACCGGAAGGCTCTAGTCTGGAAAGATGGTATAAATAACCAATTTAGAATGCTAATGGGTCTTAATTAGGTCATAGACCTAGACCGGCTAACTTAAAGTATTGGAACGGTACGATACGCTAGATTAAGCGATGACCGGATTAAAATGTAATTTAGACCCAACAAGTATGAGGACTTGTATAGTATGGGTAAACTAAATACATTCTGGATTTTGAAGTAAAAATGATAAGGTTTGACCCGTTTCGGTTAATTTATGCAAACTAGTTACATAAACCGTACCGAACGCGTATAAGCATAACGGGTAACCGGATGAGTCAAGTACAAGTTCCATAAGTTATTATGCTTAAAATATGTTGTGATATCAGTAGGATATCTTCAGTTATGCCCAAAACGAATTTAAAACCAATTTAAACCCCGTAAGGGTATTTTGGTCATTTTAAAGTTTATAAAAGAGATTTAATAGTAAACTGAGGTTCTGGTCTAAAATATTCAGTAAAAATATTTATTTTATCATGTTACATCAGTAAGATATCATACATATGTGAGGTTTATCATTTATGGCCAAACTATGCACCGTAGGGGCATTTTGGTCATTTCACATTTGCTTTTAAGGTCAAATTTGGAAGTCTGAGTTCAAGACTTATACTTACTGTTAAAGTATAAAAAAATATTTTTAAAATCAGTAGGTAACAAGTCTTATGTGTTAAATATGGTTTTAAACCATACTATGCACCTAATTGTCGTAAAAGTCGGTAAGTGACGATATTTGAGATGTTTATGAAATCCTCAGATTTTTATCAGCCTCTACTGTTTAAAATATCTTATTTAACATATAACATCAGTAGGAAAAGGTTTGGTATGCAAATCATATGTTAAACTCATTTTATTAACAAAAAGGGTACTATCGTCATTTGCCGATTTATAGGAGAACTCAATGATATGGTCAGTTTAAAATTTGACCAAAAATTCCAAAAATCCCTAAAAATAATATCAAAACAGTAGGTAATGAGTTTGGTGCTAAATTTTGGGTTTAAACCTGATTTATGCCAAGAATCGTAATTTAATTAATAAAAAGTTTCGTTTTACGATATCTTGCATAACTTTAGTTTGAGACAAGAAAATGATGTCAAGTTTTTGTGACATGCTTAAATATCAGTAATAAAACTTTTTGTCCTCTCACATTTTCAAAAATCTCGTTTTTATAACACAAGGGCATAATAGTCAATTTTTAAGCATTTAACGGAAACATGCAAATGAACTATGATTTCTAAGAGACCATGTAGTATGACCTCAGAGGGTTATACTAACATATAATATGGTCACAAAGGAACACTAAGGCACAAATAAACTAAGCTAAATCGGGTCTGAACTAAAAGTCAAAGCAAAAGTCAACTTTTGCGACTTTCGGTTGCGAACCGAGCCTAAACTCAGAATTGTCGGGTTGAACATGCCTAGACATGTTCAATTAAGATTTACCAAGTTATTAAAATGACAAAACTGATTTTATAGCTTCTCCATCATTAGTTATGAATTTTATTTAAAAACTGACTCGTTTGACTTTTATTTTAATTACTTTGACCCGACAATTAACTAAGTAAACGTAATGATTAGGAGGTGCCCTTTTGAGGCTTTAACACCTACCTAATTACGATCACGTAGCCATGTTCATTGCGAACAATGGCTTGACCGTTTATGGTCTAGCTAAAAGTCAAAGCGTTTATCGTAAACGCTCGACTTTTCGGCTTTTTAAGCCAAATAAAATATACTAGTCACGAAAGGACACTTACAAATGGTCCTATGGACTGAATAGAACTCAAAAGAGGTTCCAAAATGATCAGGATCCTCTAGGATTGAGAGATAGCAAGATTGAACTTGAAGGTGCAAGTGAAATTGTGAAGGTTGAAGCCTATATTTAGTTTTTGTGATTTAATAGGATCTTGCCATGTGTATTTGGGATTCATTTGGATGAGCACAGGTGTAAAACCAGTTATCTAAATCAGTTAACAAGCCCCATGTATTAGTTTAATGGTTTAGAAAACTATGGGGAGAACAAGGTATACAAAAAAAAAAAAATTTGTGTTGCTGCTGTTCTGCAAGCTCGCGGCCCGCGTAGGCCTTTGGCCCGGCGGTCACGGCCCGCCAGCTAAAGGCCCAGCTCCAAAAAGTTTGGCAGAGTTGCTGTCATAACGACGTATCTGGTCCCAAAATTTTATATCAGATTTATTTAAGTTCAGCAACATCTTTTGAAGGTTTGTCAAGAACAGTCCCTTCACATTTTAATATCTCTTAAACTTTCATTTTTGGCATTTTTGGCACGAAAGTTTCTAATCCATCATAACATGTTAATACAAGGTTCAAAACCTCTAATGGTCAACCTTAGGTATACTCAGGAGTGCGACTGAGTAATACAGAGTTCCCGGTTTGTTCAAAAGGCCTTTCAAAGACGTAGTTTTGCTAGTCGTCAATTTTAGTCCCTTTGTCGCACGAAGTTCGTTTAACGATATCTAAGCCTTTTGTGGCCCATATTGAGTATTCCCAAGCATGTGCTTAAATATTACGACGCTCCCGTTCGGTTAAATGGTCACCCAAAGGTGTAGATTTAAAAGTTGACGCTTTTGGTCCCTCTAACGCGCAAACTTGCGCGTATTATCATTTTATTGCGTCAAAGCCCTAGGTAGCCCATATTAGGCATTCTTAAGAGTATGATTGCACTTTATAATACTTCGGGTTCGTTAAAAGGTCATTAAGAGGTATAATTAAACATATTGACGCTTTTAACCCCTTTAACTTGCAAAGTTGCGCGTAACGTCACTTATTGGCATAAAAGCCTTAGATAGCCAATATTGGGCATTCACGTGAGTATAATAACACATCATGAAGCTCTCGGTTTGTTAAAAGGTCACTCAGAGGTAAGAATTAACATGTTGACGCTTTTGACCCTTTGACGCACATACTTTCAATTAATTATGCAAACGGCTCCTCTCGACCAACAAGTGGCTCATTTGTAAATACGAATACCGTGTAATGTCATTCAGAGGCTTAGTTTAAGCATTTTGACACTTTTAGTCCTTTCACATTCAAAGTTTTTGATTTTTTGCAAAATTAGTCCCTCGTAGTCAACGTTTGACTTTATTAGGGTTTAGTACACGTGTCAACACATCATTGGACGTGATTTTACGAGGTGTTACATCCTCACCCCCTTAAAAGAAATCTCGACCTCAAGATTTGCTCAAAAGATAGAAGTACTTTCTGTCGTATAATGGACTTAACCTCCACAGTATATTAGGGGCCTCTTACGGCATCCCGGTTGACCTATACAATAGGTACATACTTTCTTTCCGGAGCTTTTTAACCTGTCGATTCTCAATCGATGTTGGTTTCTCCACAAACTATAAGTTTTCATTAATCTGCACATCATTATATGACAATGCTATTGACTTATTGTCTAGCCATATCTTTAAATCACAAGTGTAGAACATATTGTGAATACCATCAAGTTCCTTAGGTAAGTTTCAGCTTATAGGCTACCCATCTTGACATATTCAATTTTCTCGAATGGTCCAATATGTTTAGAGTTTAACTTGACTATTACATCAAAATTGCAGCACCCCTTTCTAGAGGGGTTCTTTCTGTTGAATCTTGTTCCTCATTGAGAACTTAAGAGGTTTGCGACTCTCATCAAAATTGATTTTTTTTCTGCCGATTACTGGCAGTTTTCAGACGATCATAAATTTGTATAATCTTATCCATTGTCTCCAGGGTAATTTCAGATCCTGATAATTGGACTTACCAAACTTGTGTCCATTAACGGACGTTTGACATTCCATCCATACAAGGTCTCCAAAGGAGCAGCCTTGATGCTTATATACTAACTATTAGTTATAGGAGAGCTTATTTAAGGTGAGATGGTTATCCCAATTACTTCTTAAACCAATCTTAAAGAATAGCTAACCTCACTGTTAGTCGAACAAATCGATGATCCTGGGTAGCTGATGGCGATTCTTAATCGTTACCTAAATAGGGTTGCGGTAATCAATGCATAAGCATAATGAACCGTCTTTCTTAATTAATAATACCGGAGTTCTCAGAATTATGAACTAGGTTTTATGAACCTTTATTTTAAAGCTCATTTGATTGGGGTTTCAATCCTTTCATTATCTTCGGTACTAACTGATATAGAGTTTCTATGACGATTACGGCTCCAAATAAGATGTCAATCCTAACTCCACTTTGCCTCTCTGGAGGTAACCAAGGTAGTTTGTCACTTGTGCCATGCAAATGACACATCTGTTTTCACGAGTACATGGATGTCTTAAGTAGAAACGCCTACTCAGGCATTTCTATAATGGATATCTTCCTTTAATACCATTAGCTGACTTTGGTACAATATGACCATTGGAAATATCTTAGTGGTTCCATGCATTAAACCTCCATACTGATCAGGCATGGAAGCAATCTATGGGACACAATAGGATACACCAATCCTTATATGGCACTTTTATCAAACATAGTTTGGCATTCGCAGTTGATAGAAATCAATGAGATAACAATAAAATAACATATATTGTCATACTCTATGTGGGGAAGAGTACTCTAGTTCTTACGAAAGGATCATCATCGAGAATGGAAGGAACGGTCTTTATAGATTTCATTGGTAAGTTCTACCTTATATTTAATATCTGGAGTTCTTATGAATATAATCAAAAGTTTGCTAAGCTTATGGTTTACCAAAGGCTTATAATTCCCTGAATTAAAACAAGATACTCAACATAAATTATCATTGATAAATGATAAGGAATGTACCTGATGCTATTATTGATATGTACTATCTCTGGCATTCAACCGGTAGTTCAGACGTTTCCGTTCTTATCCTTTCTAGACTTAGTTGTACCTTCTTTGGCAGCTTTAGGGCAATTAGTACTGATGTGGCCCTTCTCGCCACAACTGAAATAGACTACATTCTTTATGTCCCTACATTCGTGGGACTGGTGACCAGTTCTTTTACAGATGCCACATTGTTTTAACTTTTGGTTTGATCGACACTGTCCCCAGTGTCTTCTTTTGCAAGTTTTGCATGTAGGCTTTTTATTGGAATCTTGTTGGTTCCTTTCTTACTCGGATTTGCCCTTCTTCTTAGGATTCTGGGAGTTATCCTCCTCCCTCTGTCTTTTCTCATTAGTCTCAGTCTTGACCGACTTTTGCCTCACTATATCCAAAGTGAGAGACAAGGATAGATCCACAGTTGGTCTAAATGTCGTTGGCCTTGAAGCCTTAACATTCCCTTTTATTTCCGGTGCCAAACCACCGATGAAACGCGCAATGCGTTTAGGTTCAGGGGTAATTAAATAGGGCACCAATCTAGACAGGGAGTTGAAGTCGGTAACATATTGTTGACAATCTAGGTTTTTCATTGTGAGAGTCAGAAAATCTGTCTCCACTTTTTCCACTTCGTGTTGTGGACAGTAGTTTTCTCTGATAAGATCTATAAACTTGGACCATCCCATATTGTATAGGGAAATTTTCCCCGTGGACTGTACCATGGCCTTCCACCATGCGAGGGCCTCGCCTTTGAAAGATTGTGAAACGAATTTCACTACATCCTTATCAGCACAATTGCTGATGTCCACAACAGTTTCCATTTCATCAAGCCATTTCATGGCATCAATCGCCCCTTTTTCCACATTGAAATCCATGGGTTTGCATGAGATGAAGTATTTGTATGTGCACCCGTCTTCAGTTGAACGAGGCTTATCATGGAGCACTAACTTCTGAAGTTCGCTCTTTGCATTTGAAGAGTGAACGGAGCTCTCCTTGCGGGCTGATGTATTTAATTTTGTATGGGACCTTGAGCGAGTAGCACTTGAATCCTTATTGTTCTCAAGAGCTTTACCTACAGCTTTATTAACCGCTGTGTCAATCATGACCTGAAGATCAGCGCCATTAACGTTTACATTTGCATCATTGTTTCTATTTGCAGTACTGTTGTATGCTTCATCAGAATCCACCATTTTGAAGTTTTGGTACTAAACACCAATAATAACAATTGCTTAGTTGCAAAATAATAGTGAATCGTCGTATTTGATGATTATCAAACTATGGTATCATTAAACCATATCGACTATTAGGTTTTAACTTCCTTATAGTATGTTACTAGAAACTATATTAATTATATTTGGCCTAGGTCTCAAAAGGGACCATTAATGGCATTTAAGGGTTGAACCGGGTTCATTGCCCTGTTGACAGGATATCACAATGTCACAACTGTCTTTGTCATAATAGACGATTATGAGTAGCTCGATGGCTAGCCTTAAAGGACTTTAATATGTATATGGCACAGAGGCCCGTCACAGGGACGTAAAATGATATGTTATAAAGCCTAGTCATGAAGGACATAAGTAATCATATGGCATAAAATCCTTGTCGCAAAGGACATTAGTTTATAAACCGCAATCTTCTTAGATCAAGGGCTTTAAGGCTTGAATATAGTTCTTCACCTTTGGACAGGGAGTCATAGACTACAACTGTCATCGTTTTGAAAGACGGTTCATTTTTGGCACATATGCTAATCATTGGACATCATTAATGGATGTTATATATATACATATAATCATATTAATTTAAGATATCTGTCAAGATCTTATCGATCTTATATAGTATGAGGCTTGGGCATTGCCCACCACCTTGGACAATAACCATAACGGTCACAATTGTCAATGTCACTAATGGACAATATGTTATATAGCCCGTAGGCGAAACATCACTAAAGGATGTTAAATAATATGATCATCGTATCAGATGATATTAGTCATGATCGCATTAATCATATAGACTATTATGCTTGGACATAGTCCAATATCTTTAGACAGGGGTCATAGACCACAACTGTCGTTGTCTTATTGGACAACAAGTTTAGCCCATAGGCACTTCATCACTAATGGATGTTTATATTATGATCATCATATTGATGATACTTGCCATGATCTAATTCGATAATATAGGCTTTAAGGCTTGGACATAGTCCAAACACCTTGACGGCTGGTGTGGTTTCTCAAGTCACATTGCCAGGAGTGTTAACATGTTCTTAGATGTTAACAAGGATTAATTGTTTTAAGAGGGTTTTACCATCATAGCATGTCTTGTATTGACATATTGGCTAGGTTATACCATTAAGAAGATCTTTTGAAATTATTTAGCATATCGATAAAATTTGAATAAAATTGATACTTTTGCTTGATAAAGGACGAAGTGAATACCTATATAAAATTTTCAAAATTTTCCGTAAATCATTAAGAAATCTACAATAGTGCCTTTATCAGGACTTTTAGTATCATATTTGTTCACAGAGGACTAAAAAGAAAATTATAAGTCCGTATGCGGACTATAAAAATATCATAAGTCCGTATAGGGACTATATTAAAACAGTTTTCCCATGAAGGGATTATAATGAAATGTCATGTCCACGGAAGGACTATTTAGAAATAACATATCCCCAAAGGGATTTTAATGAAATAACGTGTCCATAAAAAATACTGTATTGGTACAACATGCGCACAAAGGACTTTGCTGAACAGATGCCCTCACAGGGACTTAAATTAAAAATATGATCATATAAGGATTATAATAAACAAATGTCCTTACTGGGACTATATAGAAGAGATAGGTCCTTATAGGGACTTTGAAGCAATACCTGTCCAAGCAGGGACGAAAGAGAAAAATATAAGTCCGTTTAGGGACTATAAGACATGTCAACATCGGGACTATAGTGAAACGATATGTCCTCGAAAGGACTATGGTGAATTATTATATTCTCCAGGGAACTTTAATGAAATAACATGTTGACAAAAGATTTTTAACGAATGACATGTCCATGAAAAGACTATAACAGAGTATGATGTCCACGAAAGGGATGTATGGAAACATAACGTTCATGAAGGGACTATATTGTAATGTAATGCTCACGAAGAGACTATTTTGAAATATAATGTCCACAAAGGGATTTTATTGTAATATGACGTCCACGAAGGGATTATTTTGAAATATAATGTCCTCGAAGAGACTATGATAAACACACGTATATACAGAGTCTCATTAGAAAAGGTAAGTCTACAAGGACTACGATAATCAAATGCCCATACAGGGACTTAAAGGAAAGAGAAATATATTGGAAGAAGGGTGTTCTAATGCCTTTCTTGCTTCATTATGATGGTTTCTCTTCTTTGTCTATCATACGCGGCAGTGACACTGAAGATTCAGTGAATAAAATGAACATTCCAAATTAGGATCCGTTGAAGAAGTAGAATTCAGGGATTTCATGGTTAGGAAATATAAATTGGATCACAGATTGGATTTTAACAAGCATAGCCCAAGTTCGGAATTCCAAAAATCGGAGATGGGAATTTGGGATTAATAACATCCACATGTATCATCTTCAATATGGGAGCCTCAGGGACCTTCTGGTATGGACTCCGAAGTCTGGTTTAGAGTTTAAATAGGTTTGATTTTGGGAATAGGTCCATAAAGGTCTTTCCTCCAACTGGTTGCACGCTTAACCTTGCCGTGGTACGAAGTATGGCATTTCTAGGCTTTGGATGTGGAGAATTTCCATCAACGGCTTCTTTTCCTGGTGACATATTCAAAACACATAAAATCGAAAACAATGTTTACTTAATAGGGATGAGAGCATTCCTATGTTAAGTCTAGACTCGGAAGGTCTAAGGAATATGCTATTGTGTCATTTGAGATTAAACACTAAAGGCAAGTGTTTAATTCACTCAAACGTTGGCTCTGATACCAACTTGTCACACCCCGATATTTCCACATATAACTGGTGGACCCGGTGGGGAGTATCGTGACGTAAGATTGGTATCGTCATAGTCAAACATACACAGAATAGCACAGCGGAAGTCTTGGAATATAAATTATTATTACAAACACAAATGTCCAAAATATATCAAAGTATTTTAGTACAGACAAGCTTGTAATAATCCACAGGCGGATCATTATAACAAAAGAAGTTTATCAGACTAATGGCTTATGTGAAGGAGTTGCAAGTTCCTCGTCTAACAATCCTGAGCAGCTTCCAGCCTATTTACGTAATTGTACCTGTTACTTAGACTTTTGAAAATACGTCAGTTTTCACTGGTAAATATAATCAACCGACACATTTGAAAATGTTTATGAAAATTGGTTTAGGAGCACAAGGCACGAAAGATTTTATACTTGGGACAAACTACATCTCATGTTATCAGTTTTACATAACTTGCTCTACATACGGGGCCCGGTACTATGCCGGTTCATGATTAACCGACACACCACTTATTCCCTTGTTGGGAAACCCATATTGGGTATCAAATTATTTAATAAACCATGTCGCATCTGTCGGGTGTATGCCTACACCCCATGCTTAGGTCGTGGCCATTTGCAATTAATGAGTCAAGGATATCCAGGACACGGTCGCATTAACCCCCAATGTTTCAGTCAAGTAATATGAATTAAAACAGGTTATTTGAATTTCCCGACTTATTGGTCTTCGAATCCCATACCTGACCATGCGGTAATTATATTACCGTATCCTAAGCCCGTATAAGGGAAAATAGGTTAAGAGTATTTACCTGAGCTAGCTCCTGTCTTAAATTGCAAGATTTATAACAACTCAGTTGTATTCAATTAAGTACGCGTAGGTACAATTTATCGGAAGGCTCTAGTCTGGAAAGATGGTATAAATAACCAATTTAGAATGCTAACGGGTCTTAATTAGGTCATGGACCTAGACCGGCTAACTTAAAGTATTGGAAACGGTACGATACGCTAGATTAAGCGATGACCGGATTAAAATGTAATTTAGACCCAAAAAATATGAAGACTTGTATAATATGGGTAAACTAAATACATTCTGGATTTTGAAGTAAAAATGATAAGGTTTGACCCGTTTCGGTTAACTTATGCAAACTAGTTACATAAATCGTACCGAACGCGTATAAGCATAATGGTAACCGGATGATTCAAGTACAAGTTCCATAAGTTATTATTCTTAAAATATGTTGTGATATCAGTAGGATATCTTCAATTATGCCCAAAACGAATTTAAAACCAATTTAAGCCCTGTAAGGGTATTTTGGTCATTTTAAAGTTTATAAAAGCGATTTAATAGTAAACTGAGGTTCTGGTCTAAAATATTCAGTAAAATTATTTATTTTATCATGTTACATCAGTAAGATATCATACATATGTGAGGTTTATCATTTATGGCCAAACTATGCACCGTAGGGGCATTTTGGTCATTTCACATATGCTTTTAAGGTCAAATTTGGAAGTCTACGTTCAAGACTTATACTTACTGTTAAAGTATTAAAATTTATTTTTAAAATCAGTAGGCAACAAGGCTTAGGTGTTAAATATGGTTTTAAACCATACTATGCACCTAATTGTTGTAAAAGTCGGTAATTGACAATATTTGAGATGTTTATGAAATACTGAGATTTTTATCAGCCTCTACAGTTTAAAATATTTTATTTAACATATAACATCAGTAGGAAAAGGTTTGATATGCAAATCATATGTTAAACTCATTTTATTAACAAAAAGGGTATTATCGTCATTTGCCGATTTATACGAGAACTCAATGATATGGTCAGTTTAAAATTTTACCAAAAATTCCAAAAATCCCTAAAACTAATATCAAAATAGTAGGTAATGAGTTTGGTGTTAAAATTTGGGTTTAAACCTGATTTATGCCAAGAATCGTAATTTAATTAATAAAAAGTTTCGTTTTACGATATCTTGCATAACTTTAGTTTGAGACCAGAAAATGATGTCAAGTTTTTGTAACATGCTTAAATATCAGTAATAAAACTTTTTGTCCTCTCACATTTTCAAAAATCTCGTTTTTATAACATAAGGGCATAATAGTCAATTTTTAAGCATTTTACGGAAACATGCAAATGAACTATGATTTATAAGGGACCATGTAGTATGACCTCAGAGGGTTATACTAACATATAATATGGTCACAAAGGAACCCTAAGGCACAAATAAACTAAGAAAAATCGGGTCAGAACTGAAAGCCAAAGCAAAAGTCAACTTTTGCGACTTTCGGTTGCGAACCGAGCCTAAACTCAGAATTGTCGGGTTGAACATGCCTAGACATGTTCAATTAAGATTTACCAAGTTATTAAAGTGACAAACTTGAATTTATACCTTCTCCATCATTAGTTATGAATTTTATTTAAAAAATGACTCGTTTGACTTTTATTTTAATTACTTTGACCTGACAATTAACAAAGTAAACGTGATAATTAGGAGGTGCCCTTTTGAGGGTTTAACACCTACCAAATTACGATCACGTAGCCATGTTCATTACGAACAATGGCTTGACCGTTTATGGTCTAGTTAAAGTCAAAGCGTTTATCGTAAACGCTTGACTTTTCGGCTTTTTAAGCCAAATAAAATATACTAGTCACGAAAGGACACTTACAAATGGTCCTATGGACTGAATAAAACTCAAAAGAGGTTCCAAAATGATCAGGATCCTCTAGGATTGAGAGATAGCAAGATTGAACTTGAACGTGCAAGTGAAATTGTGAAGGTTGAAGCCTATATATAGTTTTTGTGATTTAATAGGACCTTGCCATGTGTATTTGGGATTCATTTGGATGATCACAGGTGTAAAACCAGTTATCTAAATCAGTTAACATGCCCCATGTATTAGTTTAATGGTTTAGAAAACTATGGGGAGAACAAGGTATACCAAAAAAATAAATAAAAAGAAATTATGTTGTTGCTGTTCTGCAAGCTCGCGGCCCGCGTAGGCCTCTAGCCCGGCGGTCGCGGCCCACCAGCTAAAGGCCCAGCTCCAAAAAGTTTGACAGAGTTGATGTTCAGGTCCCTGTCATTCCTTATGCATATATAGAGTTTCATAATTTACGTTTTCTGGCCAAAACAACTATAACAGTTGCTGTTTTACTGTTTCTAGAGCCCGTGAGCAAGGAGTCGGGCCTGGGTCGTGACTCGAGACAAGGTTCAGCCCAGACAACAAATTCAGCAGATTGACAGAAATGGTCCCTGTCTCAGCTTTTATTATTTTGACAGTTTTAGTCCTTGTCATTATATGCTATTAAACTGTCATAACGACGTATCTGGTCCCAAAATTTTATATCAGATTTATTTAAGTTCAGCAACATCTTTTGAAGGTTTGTCAAGAACAGTCCCTTCACATTTTATTATCTTTTAAACTTTCATTTTTGGCATTTTTGGCACGAAAGTTTCTAATCTATCATAACATGTTAATACAAGGTTCAAAACCTCTAATGGTCAACCTTAGGTATACTCAAGAGTGCGACTGAGTAATACGGAGTTCCCGGTTTGTTCAAAAGGCCTCTCAAAGACGTAGTTTTGCAAGTCGTTGCTTTTAGTCCCTTTGTCGCACGAAGTAGCGCATAATATCGTTTAATGATATCTAAGCCTTTCGTGGCCCATATTGAGTATTCCCAAGCATGTGCTTAAATATTATGACACTCCCGTTCGCTTAAATGGTCACCCAAAGGCGTAGATTTAAAATTTGACGCTTTTGGTCCCTCTAACGCGCAAACTTGCGCGTATTATCATTTTATTGCGTCAAAGCCCTAGGTAGCCCATATTAGGCATTCTCAAAAGTATGATTGCACTTTATAATACTTCGAGTTCGTTAAAAGGTCATTCAGAGGTATAATTAAACATATTGACGCTTTTAACCCCTTTAACTTGCAAAGTTGCGCGTAACGTTACTTATTGGCATAAAAGCCTTAGATGGCCAATATTGGGCATTCGTGTGAGTATAATCACACATCATGAAGCTCTCGGTTTGTTAAAAGGTCACTCAGAGGTAAGAATTAACATGTTGACGCTTTTGACCCTTCGACGCGCAAACTTTCAAATAATTATGCAAACGGCTCCTCTTGACCAACAAGTGGCTCATTTATAAATACGAATACCGTGTAATGTCATTCAGAGGCTTAGTTTAAGCATGTTGACACTTTTAGTCCTTTCACATTCAAAGTTTTTGATTTTTCGCAAAATTAGTCCCTCATAGTCAACGTTTGACTTTATTAGGGTTTAGTACACGTGTCAACACATCATTGGACGTGATTTTACGAGGTGTTACAATTCAATTCCCGCTCAGTTTGTAAATGAGCCGCTCGGATTGGTCCGATTCAAATTCAATCCAAGCATGAGCAAAGGTCCGCTCGCTCGTCGATCGCTCGGTTTCGCTCGAATTATTTTTATTAATCTTTCTATATTAATAAACGAAAATCTTTTTTGGACACGTGTCACTCTCTGGTGTTTTCGCACCTTATTTTCCTATTTATCTCGCATATCCAATTATAATAATTTTAAACAAAATACTAGATAAGAATAAATATTTAGATAAGGATAAACATTTGTTTTTATTATGATCATATTAAATAATAATAATAATAATAATAATAATAATAATAATAATCTTCCTATACTAATAAACAAAAATCTTTTTGGACACGTGTCACTTTCTGGTGCTTTCTCACCTTATTTTTCTATTTATCTTCTATATTAAATAATAATTTTAACAAAAAATTAGATAAAAATAAATAATAATTTTAAACAGAAAATTAGATAAGAATAATAATAATTTTAACAGAAAATTAGATAAAAATAAATAATAATTTTAAGCAGAAAATTAGATAAGAATAAATATTTGTTTTTCAATAAAAAAATCTTTTTTGGACACGTGTCACTTTCTGGTGCTTTCTCACCTTATTTTCCTATTTATCTCCTATATTTAATAATAATAATAATAATAATAATAATAGTTTTAACAGAAAATTAGATAAAAATAAATAATAATTTTAAACAGAAAATTAGATAAGAATAAATATTTGTTTTTCAATAAATAATTTTAAACAAAAATTTAGATAAGAACAAACATTTGTTTTTTTTATATAATCATAAAATTATATCTCGAATACTATGAGTAGATATATATACTTTGGAGTTCGGTGATTTAAATTATGGTAAATTAGGAATTAAACGTTCTCATATGATATATACTTAATAATAATTGTAATGCTATTTTTATTTAAAGATGTATTTTCTTATTATTTAGTATATAAATTATTTATGTAACCCGTGTGATACACGGGGTTTTAACCTAGTAATTAATATATATATATATATATATATATATATATATATATATATATATATATATATATATATATATATATATATATATATATATATATATATATATATATATATTATAGATTGTAAAGATTAAAAGGCCAAAAAATATACTAGCCCAACTTAATAGTTAATATCAAAATCTAACCCTAAATCCCTAATTCATAAAACAATCACATAGTCATAAACTGATTGTTCGAAGATGTGCATATCGCCGCTGCCACACACCAAAATCTAACCCTAAATTCCTAATTCCCAAAACAATTTATAATCTGCTTATACCTTTGTAGTTTATGCATTAACATTTGTACTTTGTTTTTTTAATGTGTAGCAAGCTGCAAGAGATGAAGAAAAATTGGAAATTGATGTGTTGACTCCAGACGGGTCTGATAATAAATGAAAGGTATTTTTATAATTAACAAACCATAAAAGTTGTTATGTAATGTGTAAAACTTAATGGTTTTGTTTAATGCTTCTGTTTATAGGTTATATGTTGATTTGAAGTTGAATTTTGTGGATGGAGATGATCAAGCTTAAAGAAGAAGTTTATAGCTTTTGAGCTAAATGACAATTTGTATTTTGCACTTTATTTTGTGCTTCTTGATATTGTTTAGAACATTTTTAGAATTTTGTTTTAGTTATGTATTTCTTTTGTTAGTAAGGTGTTGAACATGTTTTAATTAAGTTAGGATTTGTTTTTGTTGAATGCAGCCTTATAATTCAATCGAGCAAAAACGATTCGCTCGATTTTAGTTAGGATTTGAGAAAAACCGAGCGAAAACGATCCGCCTCGATTCAAATTCAATCCGAGCATGAGCATCACTTTTGTGCTTGGTTTTGCAAATTCGATCGGATTGGATTGGCTCATGATCACCCCTAGTCTCGATGAAGGAAAAGGAGTACGAACTAAAAATGGAGAAACAAATCCAGAATAACATGGAATTTCTAGCGAAAGACTTTTCACACCTAGCAGAGGAGGACCGAGTCATTTTGGAGGCTCGTAAGACACAAATTCGAGCGAAATATATGCAGTTTTTTTTCTAGAACTTTGTAATGTTTATTTTATTTTAATGAAATTATGTTTTTTTAATATATTTTGTAGTTACTAAAATTGCCATATAAATTAAAAAATAAAATATATAAATCAAAAATAATAATTAGGTAATGATGATGAGGGCTTTAAAACATTGCATGCAAGTTAAAGGAAGAAGCTTTAATGCCCCCTGTGTAACGTGGCGCTGAGGTGGCGCTGAGGTGAGTGATAAAGCCCCTAGGGGCTTTATACCACATCCTGTTGCCTAAGGGATTCAAAGCTCAATTTAGGATTTCAGCATAAACAAACAACCTAATTTAAATCAGTTTTTTCTCTTTAACACCACACGGTGTGAAGGGGCTTAAAAATTGGACGTTATTCGACATGTGGATGACACGTAAGCACGCGACAGAAAAGTGGCATGGTACCAAAAAACACGGGATGGGATGAGGCGTGAGGGCACACATGGCATACACTTTTTATAAATTTTTTAATTTTAAAAAACAAAGAAAAAAAAAAAAAAAAAAAACCTACCATCCAATTAGAAGTCTCCACATTACACATCACCCAACCTTCATACTAGGAGAAAACATGCCGCCGTTCTCTCCACACCAACAGAAACACCAACAACGGGGTGGTGTTGTGGCGTGATTGAGGTCTCCACGCCATAAACCACACCCACACCGTATGTTCTAACATAAACTTTTACTTTTTACAAGCTAGCTACAATGAACACCCTGTCAAGCTAAAAACTTTGCTAACATGATTCATGTGTTGGGTGTATTAAATTGTTTAGATAAATTGGTTGACTATTTGTACAATTGGTACTTCGAATGGAACATACATGAAAAAATTAACGATACTTCTTTATCTTTTCAGTTGTTCTGACGGATCGGCCACTCAAGATCTTTGGTCTCTACCCGGACCCGATGAAAAAAAATGGGATCACTCCTTATGGACTCGTTAACAATGATTCTGGTCTAGTTCATGGCCTATTAGAAGTGGAAGGCGCTCTGGTGGGATCCGACTATCAACGTGTAAAATAAGCAATACAAACTTTTGTTTTCTTTAATCATAAATCATTATTTTTCAAATTTTTAAAATGGAAACAATAAAATTAAAGAAGCTTACGGTGAACTAACAAAAACCTGAAACAACAACCAAAAGACACCCAAATTGTATTCCAAATACTAAGACCATCTGCAATGGCTAGTCCGTTGGAGAGGTTTACTCCACAAACCATAACACAAACAAACCTCCTTGTTGGAGGGGTGGTCCGGTGGAAGGTGGTCCGCTCAAATGAACGGGTATGGTTTGGAATGAGTGGAGACCATCCTCTCACAATTTAGTTTTTAGTGTAAAAAGTGGGTAAAAAATGAGATGTGATGTGGAGGTTTGGAAAAGTTTATTATTTGCAAAAAAATGAGGTTTGGAATAATTTGACATGCCGACTAGACACTCTAGAGTTTGGACTTATTCCATTGTTGAGGATACTTTAATGCATTAAAATGGTGTGTATCAGATTTAACTCCCTGGTAATTTCTTATTCATTATCTTACTACCCTACTTTTCGGAATAAAACATCTTTCAACAAAAAAAGTAATTTTAAATTTAACATGTAAAAGAAAAAAAGCTTCCTTTTTTTATAAATTAAAACTAGAGTTGTAACTAAGTGAAGTCAAGCTCGAATTTAACTAAACTAAGGTTTAACTTGTTTATTTATAACAACTAGGATTGAGACCCGCCGCAATACGGCGGGAATTCTTTAGCTATAACTAAGTCGATCTAGGACCCGCACGTTATGTTAAACCTGTCAAACGAGAAAAAATAGACGATGTAAAAACGTTCACCTACACACGCACGTTGCGTCGTGTTAACTCGCAAAATTTAGAACGAAACGTAAAAATGTTAAACCAAAGACACACGTTGCAATGTGTTAAGTCACAAAATTTAGAACCAAGCATAAAGCGAAAAATTTGCGGAAAATGAAAACTATAAAGGACCAAAGTTGAAAGTAAAAAAGTTATGAGGATAGATTGCAAATGATAAAAAGTTTTGGGTTAAAAGTAAACAAACAAATAGTTTTGGGTTAAAAGTAATTTATGAAATACTTTTGGGTAAAAAGTAAAAAAAACAATTTTTTTAAAACCACCAAAGCCAACGTGACGACAACCATATGCATAACCATTTTTTCTTTGAAAACCCCCAAAAGCACACCCCGCGTTGC
The DNA here is from genome assembly GCA_030545235.1 of Helianthus tuberosus. Taxonomy (NCBI): domain Eukaryota; kingdom Viridiplantae; phylum Streptophyta; class Magnoliopsida; order Asterales; family Asteraceae; genus Helianthus; species Helianthus tuberosus. The sequence continues at coordinate 164,165,981 of CM060354.1, read as the reverse complement.
GGCGGGGCGTAAAACGATGTCAAATAGTACTAATGTCACACAACCGTCATCGACCACCAACACTGACTCGACCTAGGATATGCGTGTTGCGACGAACCTGTCAAACATGGAAAAATAGAAGTAAAAACGTTGAACCACACATGCACGTTGCGTCGTATTAACTCGGAAATTTTAGAACTATACGTAAAACGAAAATTTGCGAAAGATGAAAGTATAAGTGACAAAAGTTGTGAAGTTAAATTACAAATAATGAAATGTTTTGGGTTAAAGTTAAAAAAACAAATTATATAGGGTTAAAATTGCAAAAGATAAAAACCTTTTTGGTTAAAAGTAAAAAAATCAAGTTTCTTTTTGAAAAAAAGCCCTAAGCACAAGTTACAACTCTTGATGCCTATATTTGTTGCTTCTTTATAGTAATAAAATTTAAGCTCTATTTCGGGTTATATGTATAAAATTCGAGTTTGGATTTGTTGGTTTGTGAGTGATTTTACAAGTTGTTAAACATTATTTTTAGAGTAAGTTACAAGTTTTGTCTTTTATGTTTGTACCAAATTGCAGGCGGTGTTCTTTGCCTTTAAATTTGACGAGTTTTGTCATTAACGTTTTAAAATCTTGCACGTTATGTCCTTTAGCCCTAACCCAGTTAGACTTTTTGGTTAAATCTGGTCATGTGCCTTGCACATGAGACCATTTTTGTCATTTCATCTCTTGAGGGACTATTGTATAATACAAGTTATGTTTAGGGACTGGATTGTAATAGACTAAAAAATAAAGAAAATATAATCTATCTAAACTGAAAGCCCCCCCCCCCCCCCCCCCCCCCCCCCCCCTCTCTCTCTCTCTTCTCTCTCTCTAACACAATCTGAATGGACATTCAAGACCCAAACGGCGTTGGTGGTGGGTGAAGGTGAAGGGGTGGATGTGGTGGTGGGTCAGTGTGGCGGCGTTGGTTAAAAACTACTGATTTAGATCACAAAATAGTTAGGTTACAATTTCCAGTTCTATATCAAATAACAACAAAAAAGATCCAGTAGACCACCGGCGGAAACCCCAAAAATGAAGATCCGATAACCGTCCGATGATACTCTTCGAAAAATTCGGATTCACACACACCGGCTTCACCTCCGTCGCGATCTCCTCCGTTTCCGTCACCTCCTATTTATCGCAACCGGATCCGGTTCGCCTAGGGTTCTTCCTTTTGTCAGAAGAGTCGTTGATTCAAGTTCTTCTAGAACTTCAACAAAACCCTAATTTCTGTGTTGTGGATTCAAGTTCTTCTAGAACTTCAACAAAATCGCTGATTTAAGTTCTTAATAAAATCACCACCATCAACGCTGCCCTAAAACCATAACCACAAGATCCACCATCACAAACCGCCACCTTTAACCTCCCATAACACCACCTCCACCGCCGCCCCTAAAACCACAACCACACCACCTCCATCCGCCGGATCACCACCATCACCGCCTCCATAAAACAACAACCACCAGATCCACGATCGCAAACTGCCCTAAAACCACAATCACCATCCACCATCTCACGAGAGAGAGAAAGAGAGAGAGAGAGAGAGAGAGAGAGAGAGAAGGAGTTTAGAAATAGAGATTCTGCAGAGTTTTCATTTTATTAAACATTTTTAATTTTTGACACAATAGCCCTTTAAAATAAGTTATTTTACACAACAGTGTCTAGAGAAGTGAAATGACAATAATCATCTCATGTGCAAGGCACATGACCCAAAAAACTAAAAAATCTAACTAAGTTTAGCCTAAAGGTTAAAACGTGCAAGATTTTGAAACGTTAAGGACAAAATTCGTCAAATTTAAAGACAAATGACACCGCCTACAATTTGGTATAAACATAAAGGACAAAACTTGTAATTTACTATTTTTTAAATATATGTGTGTGCATATATGAAAAGGAAAAAAGAAAATTATGTCGCATTTACTATTTTTTTAAATATATGTGTGTGCATATATGAAAAGGAAAAAAGAAAATTATGTCGCATCATACCCTTTTTGAGTAACGATATCTTTTGATTCGCACTAAATTCCAATTTTACCCTTGGATGGGCTCCATTGCTAAAAGCACTCTGCCTGTGACAGCCTTTTGGACCTATTCCAACATTCGGTGGACACAATTCTATTTCCATTTGTTATCTTCATTCAACCCTTTTAGGAATTATTATTCTTTGAGTAAATTAAAAGATTCATCATTTACGTGGTTTCACTAAAATCATGAATTTCATATCTTAAAGAACTTTGTATGTGTTTTAAAAGTTCTATAGTATAAATAAACGTTTGAAATATAAGAAAAAAAATAACAACAAATAGAACAATAACCAAATCCCCTCCAACCCCCTCTCTCTTCATTTTCGCAATTACTTTAGCTTTCGATCACGCATATATGTGTGTTTGTTTGATTTTATGTTACGTTTTTTTTTTCATATTTGTTTGGTGTGTGTGGTTTGTCTATTCAGGGGCGGATCTAGCATACATTTTTGGGTTCTCAGGAACCCAGTACTTTTGGAAAAAAAAAAGGAAAAATTACAAGTTTTGTCATTTATCTTTATATCACTTTTCAGGCGGTGTCCTTTTTAACAAATGTTGACAGGCTGTGTCCTTTACTAGGTATTTTGTTGCAAGTTTAGTCCTTTACACCCAACCCAGTTAAAAAACCCTGTTAATTGTTGGGTGTAAAGGACTAAACTTGCAACAAAATACCTAGATAAATGACTAAACTTGCAACAAAATACCTAGTAAAGGACACCGCCTGTCAACAATTAACAGGGTTTTTTAACTGGGTTGGGCGTAAAAGACTAAATTTGCAACAAAATACATAGTAAAGGACACCGCCTGTCAAAATTCGTTAAAAAGGACACCGCCTGAAAAGTGGTATAAAGATAAAGGACAAAACTTGTAATTTAGAAACCTTATAAAATTTAGAAAAAAAAAATAGTGAGAATTTAAGAGAATTTATCAAAAAAAAATCCGTTAGAATAAAATTCTGAATCTGCCACTATGTCTGCTTAGGTCCATTTTAACTTTTTGGTGAATGACTTCTTAATTCTTTATCGGTTTTTGTTGGAAATAGTTGAAAATTCAATAGAAATGGTTGAGAATGGTAGTGGTGGTGGTGGTGGTGGTAAGTAGCAATGGTCAAACAGGGGCGGAGTATAAAAGGGGTGGGAGGGGGCGTCCGACCCCTCGAACTTTTCGCTCAGTAGTGTTATATATGTAGTTTTCGTATAGAAATTTTTGGGTATATACGTTTTCGACCCCCCGGTTCTATAGAAATTTTTGGGTATATACGTTTTCGACCCTCCGTCATTCAGGTCAAGTTTTGCCAGTGCTCAAAGATGGCGATAGTGCGTGTGCGCATGTAGGAGCAGTGGCGGAACCAGAACGATTTAGTTAGGGGGTCATCATAAGCTTATATTCTATACTGGTTCAAATTAGGGGCCCATCTCTAAGTTTGTTCTTCAAAAACTCAAAATTTATAAATAAAAATTCAAAAACTTCCGGTGACCGGAGGGTCAACGGACCCTCTTGACCCCCCCTGGTTCCACCCCTGTGTAGGAGAAGATGATTGCATTGCAAGTGTGTGGTGGTGTATTTTTTAATGTGTCGTATGTCTTAAATATAATTAAGTTTATACTAAGAAAAGTTATATTATTAAATTAGTTTTTCATCTTTTTTAATTTGATATCGGTCTTGCTCCTTTTCAGCAAAACAAAGTTGTGTAGATTTGCTTTACCTAAGATTCCCCTTCTATGTTTTGAACCTTCTAAAGATGCTCCTGAAATAGAAGATGCACCATTAAAATTATGTACCTAAAATCTAAAAAGTATATGTATATAATAGTGTAATTAGGTTGAAAGGTGATCCATTATAGTATGTAAAAGTGCACCTTCTCAAAATGCACTTTCAAATATACACCTTCTGAGTAGTGTAATTTGGTTATGGTTTATCATCGGTTTTAGTCTATGGATTGATTCTTCTTGAGCTTTGAATACTATTTGTGGGTTTTATTATCTGAACTAGTGGGGTGACCCGTTATAGTAAACAAAAATATAGTTATAATGTGTTGAAAATCACCACGTGTTCGTTTATTTTATATATTCACTGAATTTTAGTTAGAAAAAAAGCGTATAAAAATTATTTAGTTAGATTTAGGTTAAATAAAAAAATTAAAAAAAAAAACCAAATCCATACTCGGTCGTTTTCACTATACTCAAAGAATGCCTATCTATTTCTCTTGACTTTGATATTTATTTCTACTAAATATGAGCATTGGTTTATCTCTTATTTAGGGTTTTGCATGTTTTGAAAGAAGATTTTGATGTATAGATTTTTGTGGTGATTTTTTTTTTGTTTTGGATGGTGATTTAACGAAGGTTATGAAAGTGGCTCCCGGTGGTGAATCTGTTGTTTGATGTTAGTTGTAGAATGGTGCCAAAGAAGTTGAAAACAAAAATTAGAAAAAAAATCACATGTGATGGCGGTGTTGATGGTAGTGATGGTGATAGCGTCAGTGCGTGTGAGTGCTAGTCATCGTAATCGAAATCTACGTAGTCCTAATAGTTGTAGGCCTGGTAGTAGTAACACTGACTAAGAGTTAAAATATATATTATGCCATGAGTTTGACTAATCTGACGACTTATATGGTTGTTGTCACAAAAACCTACGGATATGGTAGATCCAGATTTAAGCAACAACGTGTTGGAGAGACTTATTTGGTTCAAAGCTTCTTCAGTTCAACGACATCCCCACAGTGGTGTAATTTAAAATTTCGTCTTTATCGAGCCAAGAGCAACTAAAAAAATCATGAAATAAACCGTTAGCAAGTCAATGGGGCAGGAGCCCTACGTACCTTCTGACGGTCAAGTTAGTATACAACACATATGAAGAATAACAATTTATTTATATGTACAAAAATATGATAAGAGTTTATGTACATAAATATACGAGATTAGAGGAATAGGGTAGAATAAAAAGAAGGGGCCTTCAATATGGTGGGTTAGGTCCCCTCATACAGGAGACATATGTCAAACCCTCTTGTGGACCATATAATCCACTAGAGTGAGTCCAAAAGTAGGTATTATATCATGCCATTACAAGATAACAAAAATTGAAAAGCCATTAACTGCCTGCCTTCTATAATATAATAGATTAAAGGAAAATTGGTTTTTAATAAACCAACCTTTGCCTCATTGGTAAATAATAATCCTACCTACAGATTTGGTAATTAATAATCCTACGTTTCAATATGTTGGTACTCAATGGACCTCCGTTAGTTTTTTTTAACTGAAGCTAGTTTTTAAGTTTTATTTATTACACAAACAATCCCTGTAGTTATAATTTACTAGTTTTAAGTTTTATTTATTACACAAACAGTCCCTGTAGTTATAAAAAAATCATAAAAATAAAAAAAATCTAAAAAATCATAAAAATTCTAAAAAAATAAAAAAATCATAAAAAATAATAAAAATTCTAAAAAAATCAAAAAAATTCTAAAAAAATCAAAAAAATCATAAAAAACCGTTTCGACCCATACCGTTTCGACGCGAACCGTTTTCGACCCGGACCGTTTCGACCCAGACCGAACCGCCACCACCACCACCACCACCGCACCGCCACCGCCACCACCACAGCACCACCACAGCACCGCCACCGCCACCACCACCACCACAGCACCGCCACCACCACCACCACCACCACAGCACCGCCACCACCACCACCACCGCACCGCCACCACCACCACAACACCGCCACCACCACCACCACCACAGCACCGCCACCACCACCGCACCGCAACCACCACCACCACCACCGTTTTCGAAACGGTCCGGGTCGAAAACGGTTCTGGTCAAAACGGTACGCGTCGAAAACGGTTCGGGTCGAAACGGTACGCGTCGAAACGGTACGGGTCGAAACGGTACGGGTCGAAACGGTCCGGGTCGAAACGGTCCGGGTCGAAAACGGTTCGGGTCGAAACGGTACGCGTCGAAACGGTATGGGTCGAAACGGTACGGGTCGAAACGGTACGGGTCGAAAGCGGTTCGGGTCGAAACGGTACGCGTCGAAACGGTACGGTTCGAAACAGTTTTTATGATTTTTTTGATTTTTTTGATTTTTTTTTATTTTTATGATTTTTTTATAACTACAGGGACTGTTTGTGTAATAAATAAAACTTAAAACTAGTAAATTATAACTACAGTGACTGTTTGTGTAATAAATAAAAGTTAAAAACTAACTTCAGTTAAAAAAAACTAACGGAGGTCCATTGAGTACCAACATATTGAAACGTAGGATTATTAATTACCAAATCTGTAAGTAGGATTATTATTTACCAATGAGGCAAAGGTTGGTTTATTAAAAACCAATTTTCCTAGATTAAAAGCTAAATTAATAAGAAAGAAGTTATAATTATTATATACTATTATAATTTAAACAAACTATATAAGGTCTTTGGGTATACTTTAACAGTGGAGGGTTCAAATGAGAAGAAAAATTCTCTAAGAATAAAAAGAATAAGTTTTAAACCAATAGAAATGCTCCATTTACTTCATTTAATATGTGTATTTAATGTCATTGAAAAGGGCATATAAGTAAATTTATAATTGTAATTAATTAGCTAACTAATTAAACTTGTAACTCACTTTTAAATATACTATTTCAAAATAAAATAATTTATGGTGAAGGACGATTTTCGACATGTGTAGGATAAATTTAAGTATGTGTAGGATAAATTTTGAAATGTGTAGGATAAATTTCGATGTGTGTAGGGTAAATTCTGGTAAGTGTAAGATATATATATATATATATATAGGTTAAATTTGAAATGTGTAGGATAAAAAGTTATTGTTTTATTAATGAGAGATAACATAATTAATGAGAGGAGTTATAAACTATGTGATGTTTACCATTATGCCCTTTCTTCTTTTTCTTCTCACATTAAATTTCTTCTCAAATGAACCTTCCCCTACTTTAACATATATTAACTCCATCTAAATGCTACATTAATTTTTTCCCCATTTCATTTTGCCTCACTCCAAGGAAATGACTTAATCCCATTAACTTCATATAACCCTATCTTTTAGTGGTTTTTGGTCTAAAAAAGAAAAGAATAATTAATTCAATCTCTTAACATCGGGTTAACATGTTAACACATAACCCATTTAATCTCCATTAACACAAGGAGGGAGTAGCTTGCAATGTTAGTTAGCATGTCATATCATTGTTAACAATCTAAATAGTACACCCCATGGCCTAATAGATTAAAAGCTATTTATATAAGAAAGATGTTATACTTGTTATATCTAATCTAATACTAATAAAAGAATCAAGTTAATACCACATGATATTCTCTCCTTAAATTTATCTTAATGTGGCATTCTCATCTTTTTTATTATTATTATTATTATTATTATTATTATTATTATTATTATTATTATACAATTTATTAATCTATACACAGCAACAAATAAATGCTTATTGTTATTATATCATATTAATATATCTAATTTATTAACCTATACATAACTATAGATAAATAAGCAATGAATAAAAATATTTATCTTAAATTATTGTAGTATTTTATTTATTTATTTTTTATTTTAATATGTGACATAAATTTTTTATTTTTTAATCATTGTGGATTAAACTAAATTAGGTTATATACTTGTAGATCTAAATTAACGCCCCGCTTGCGGTATGAGCATATAATGTATATGTGTGTGGGGCCTCGGGGGGCAAAAGTGAAAGTGCTCTAATTTTAACGTTATTTTTACTAATTTCGTGAAAATAACAAAAAAACGGGGGACGGTTAATCATTCATCATGTGTTGGCATTGATAGCTGAAAGACTAGGGGGTACATGCACTAATCGACATTTGTCCCAATTGCCGAGTGTCATGTGCCTTATGTCCAAGGCTTGATGCAAACTACTATTGAGTCGGGGGTCTCACTGGAAGTAGCCTCTCTATTCCTATGGGGTTGTCTACATCTTACCCTCCTCAGACCCTACTTTAACCTTGCTATTGGTGGGATTTACTGAGTATGATGATGATGATGATGATGATGATGATGCTGATGACGACGATGACTTGTAGATCTAAATTATCTAATCTAACTTAATAATTTGTTTGCAAAAAACTACACATAGGTATCTCTTAATTTAGTAATATTATTGTTTATTAATAATATATTAGATTAATATCAAATTTTTATTATTAATATATCACACATGTGGCGTCCGATACAAAAAAAACTTTATTGCGAATATAACTCTGTACTCAATGAATTTTATACCGCCATGTCGATAAACCTATAAAAACAAATAAGGTATATTGTTTAAAATATAAATCATATTTTATTTATTTTAGATTATCTTCTAATCTATTTTTTGTAATTCAATATCAGCAAGGATTAAGTCAAATCTCATTATTGTAGATGATATTTACATAGCTATTTAAATTCACATTTAACCGGTGATATAAATTAATAGGATGATTTTATTTGGATTCAAAAAACAATAAATTAAATAAGTAAAAAAGACAAAAAATACCCCTCATTTAACTGACTTTTTTTGACAAAGTTAATGAGCTGGATGAAAATGGCATAAAAATGCAAACCTCAAGGACATATGAGAAGAATTGTTATCGCTATTGTTATTATTTATTTTTTTATAATTATTATATTATTATAATTATGAATTATTATCATCTAAGTCAATAGGGTATAATCTCGTGTGTTACACAGGTTTACGTAAGATATTGTCTTTATTTAATCGTGTGTGAAACGGGATCAGGATAAAACGGTTGGATGTTGGTTAGAACGGATCCTGGTTGAACACGTGGCAGGGGCGCTAAATGATATGCAGGGGCACGATTGTCATTGTCCACGTTCCCCTCAATAAATGGCGTTATAATTCTGTTTCAAACAAAATTCCAACATATATGACGTTTTGTTCTTTATACTTGTTTCAATGGCGTTTTTTTTCAAAGTGATTTGTTTTTTGAAATGGCGTTTATGTTTCAATGGCGTTTATGTTTCAATGGCGTTCTTCCTATATTCAACATATATGGCGTTTTGGTCTTTTTGCTTATTTCAATGGCGTTTTTTTCAAAGTAATTGTTTTTGAAATGGCGTTTATGTTTCAATGGCGTTCTTCCTATATTCAATATTTGGCGTTTTAATTATTAATGTTAATTGTCGTTTGGGTTCTAATATATGCTTTTTGTTTATGATCAATGGCGTTTTACACCTGGTTACTATTTGTTAATTATTCAAATCATGGCGTTTTCATTAACATGTTTTAGGAAGACAGTAACATCAATTCTAATTGTTTATTATTCAACTAATGGCGTTTTCATTATAGAGTATTTATCATGGTGGTTTCCTGGATCTCTCACCTCTAGGCACACATATTATTGAAAATGTCATGATGAATACCCCATAACGAAATATGTTTTATTAAGAACAAATAGATGCAATAGTCTAAACCAAAATACATTAGTCAATATTAAAATTACAAAATGTAAGCAAGTCATGGCGTTTAAGCTAATCTACATATTCCTCTATCCCTTCTTCTATTCTCTTGTGCCTTGTTTTATACAATTCAGATATTTTGGCTGCCTCTAAATGCAAGAATTTTTTTTTAAAGATGTGACCACTTTTCTTCTTTGTTCATTTTGGCTATGCAGCAGGATTTTTGCAATGTATTTGATCCTGAGATCATTTAGCTGTTTTTGTTGTAGGTCATTTAGGGCATCTTCTTTTGCCAACTACATCCCCAACCAGCCATCTGCCCCATATACGTTTCCATATACCTCATTGCAAAAATCTCACAGTCGATCACGTTAGACGTTGTCCTCCTATCCATCTTTTGTCTGACAACAGGCGCCGACTTCATAATCTTAGCCATTGGGTGTTTTTTTAATATGCAAGTAGTTTGTAAAAGCATCATGCTATAGTTTCACATTTTAGCATATATTAGTATGGCGTTTTGTCAACATAGTTTCTACAAACAAAGTTTTTAAGATAATTACCAACCTTTCCACCCATCCATCATACTTCTCTTTGATGCTGAGTTTATTCTCTACAGCGTTGTTATCCAATACATTAACTCTACTGTGTTTTATATATTGAAGCAGACAACATAGAAATGTCTTCCCCATATTATTGGCACGAAGACCAGTTCATATTCATTTATCTTTCTATCTTTCCGGTCTTCTTTGAAATGGGCGTTTTTCAAAATCAATTCCATGTTGTTGTTGAATTCTTTGTATCCATAGCTGTCTGTCTCTTTATTGTGGGTGTATTCTGTAATTTTGAGGAACTACATTTTTAACAACAAAACAAAGTCATAATATAATTGCATCAATTAAATATAGAAAGATGTCACGTCCCCCGACCCGGTTGCCTGGTCCGGAAGTGGCGGGACAGAAACCAGTGGTATTGGTGGTTTATTTGGCAGCGGAAATTTTTAACAGGATCTTTTAAACTGAAAACACCCAATTATTTTATTTCAAGTTTTGGGACAAACCCCGTGATTTACAACAAAGGAATTTCACTGGGAAATCCCCTGATTACAAAAACATGTTTATTTATTTACTGAGCCACTTCATTCAAGCTGGAGTGCTACATGGCACTTTTCCTTGTTCACAGTTATTCACCTTAAACATGTTTAAAAAGATTTTATCAGTAGGGAAATACTGGCGAGTCATTCAATTCGTACAAAACGACACATTGTTATAGTTTACAGTATTAAGAGCGATTACAACTGTCCCTATCTTTTAATTATCTGGTCCAGTTGTCACTCGACCAGATCTGTGACTGTGGTCATATCACTATTGGGTCCGTTTACCCAAAAGTGACGTGTATCACTATTTAGGTCCGTTCACCTAAAAGTGATAAAAGAGTACTAATGTGCACAATACCCCACTTATTGCCAGTAACTTAAGATAACAAAGACTTAATCCCTGCAAAATATAACTTGGAAAAATAACTTTGAGGTTTCGTAAAATAGTTTGGTAAAAAGAGAATAACTCACATTGCAAGTTTAAATTGACAGAGTCTGCCTACTGATTAAGCCTGGTAACCTAGTTAAATAATGCAAACGAAACTAGGTTAGTAACTTAATACAACATTTACGATAATTTCACGAAATCAAAACCCTCACGACGAATGACAAAGTATAGCCCGAATTCAGGCAGCACTTAAACATCCATCAGATTGGTTTCAATCTATCAGACATTATATCATAGCAGTGATCGAGTTATTACCCTGTTATCGCAGTAGCGTTTCGATACTTAAACACACGATTTTGAGCAGATTATGGCGTTTTTGAAGGAGTTTTACGAGCACAGAAGACTGGCCATGCAACGTTCTATTTATAGCTGAAAATTGAGTTCCTCGCGGCTCGCGTAAACCTGAAGGGATATCCTTCGCGGCCCGCGAGGGCCACCCTAGCTATGGCTAGGGCTGCCGTGTCACACCCTAGGTCTGCCACGTGTACGACACGTGGCCCTAAAGCTTATCCGGAGATTCACATAGCTGTCACTCCCCGTGAAGGCCTTACTTAGATCCTTCGCAGCCCGCGACCAAGTAATAAAATTTGATTTTCTTGCTTTTTCCTAAAAATTAGGGTCTTAGGGGTCCGGGTGATTACTTACGGAGTGTTTTAGGACATTTTTGTGCAGGTCCTTACATTCTCCCCACCTTATTTAAAATCTCGTCCTCGAGATTTACTGGAACAAATGAGGATACTTTCGCTTCATTTCCGATTCCAGCTCCCATGTGTACTCAGGTCCTCGTTTCGAATCCCACTTTACTTTGACCAGTACCAATCTCTTGTGTTTAAGGTGTTTGACCTTTCTGTCTTCTATTTGAATGGGTTTCTCAACAAATTTTAACTTTTCATTTACCTCTATGTCTTGAAGAGGTACTACCAGTGATTCATCAGATAAACACTTTTTAAGATTAGATACATGAAACACATCATGTACTCCGGCTAATTCTTCTGGTAGTTGTAATTTATAGGCAACTGGCCCTATTCGTTGGGTAACTGTGAATGGTCCTATGTACCTTGGACTTAACTTTCCCTTCTTACCGAACCGAAGTACCCCTTTCCAAGAAGAAACTTTCAATAGTACCTTGTCCCCAACTTGGAATTCTAACGGTTTACGTCGATTGTCTGCATAACTCTTCTGGCGGTCTCGAGCCATTTTCAGTCTTTCCTTGATTTTAGTTATCTTGTCGGTGGTTTCTTGCACAATTTCGGGACCTGATAATTGAATTTCTCCTATTTCTGCCCAGCATACGGGAGTTCGACACTTTCGTCCATCTAGTGCTTCGAATGGGGCAGCATTTATGCTGGTATGATAACTGTTGTTATAGGAGAATTCTATTAAGGGTAGGTGATTGTTTTGGTCAAAAATTACCGAAGCAATTAAGTGATCAAATTAGTTAAGTGAGGTAGTGTGCTAACAACATTTGTTGAAAATATTCTGAATATGTTGTTTACGAAAACAGTTTTCAGGATATCGAGCTATACCAATAATCAAACAATGAGCTAAAAAGTAAAGGGGTGACACGAGATATACAAGGAAAGCCCTTGATCAATCTAGATCGCCGGTATAAAACCTCGGGACCTGACAATCGTAGCTGCCTAGTTCTTCTTATTGCTTCAAACTTCAGGATACAGTGCAGGATATGATGCGGATCAACTAAGTGTTACAATGAGATTCGAGTACAAGTGTAAGTGTTTTTGAGTGATTGTAGCTAGTAGAAAGCAAAAGTGTGCGTGAAAAGTTGTGTTCCTATTGATCCGTACATTCCTATATATAGCAAAAGGAAATAACAAACTATCCTAAGAATGTGGGATGCTCCGAATATTCCTTTTAGAACGTTGGAGACCCCTTCTTTGCGGCTTCAACGTTCTCTCCTCAACCATATAGTCCGAGTCTTCAGGAGAAGCAGTTTTCTTGACCGTTACAAGCATGCCTTGTTAATCTGCACATGAACTAATTAGTTATTACCAAGATACTACATCAGGATGTTACCAATATCCTGATCCGGTATCCTAATCACAATCAAAAGTAACTCAATCAGAATATTATCCAGGATATATGAGCCGAAAACCACCCATAACAATTGTCCCCAAAATATATCTGTTGGGATCCCAGATTTAAACGGATATATTTTAAATCTTATCTCTTGGATCGAGGCACTTAAGTTGATTAGACGGTTGGAATGACAAGCTGCAACTTCCAACACGGTATTTACTCAATACCCCCTATATTCAACCTATATTTACCCAAGTCATTCGCATCATGATCATAACACTCCAGGCTAATTTCAGGTACTCTCATTCCCTTTCCTTTCTGTTTTTCTTCTTCTTCTTTGTTAAGATCCTCCATGGCCTCTCGAACAAGATCACGTACAGCCGACTCAATCCCGTCCTTTGAAAGCCAAAATCTTCTCAAAGATCCTGAAAAAGAGGTTTGCTCCTTTGATAATGCCGATATTGCTGCTTTAAAAGATTCTGGTGCTTTTCCCACCGATGCGATCATCCGTCCGTTCGACCGAGAGGTCCTATCGGATGTAGCTTCCGATGAATGGGTGTGTTTCCTAGCTTACCCTTTTTTCTTGGGACTCCGGTATCCATTTCCAGCCTTTATCTCCCGTTTCTTTGAACTCACCGGCCTTAGTTATGCCCAGACCATGCCTATGGTTTGGCGAGTCTTAGTGGTGTTAAACCAAATCAAATCTCGTCATATTCCTGATCTCTGCATCGAGGATCTTCCTATCGCATATCGTCTTCGTTCTCACGGCAACAGCCGTTTTCTCCTTTTTTTTCAACTTCCAAGAATCCCCTTATTCTTAAGGCCACAAAGAATGAGGATCAGTGGCAACAAAAGTTCTTTTTTGTAAAAAGGGATTCCATTGCTAAGGGTTTTGACCTGCCAGTGAAATGGTTGACTTCTGGTAGGGTTTAGGGTTTTAGAAATATCCCCAAACATATCCTGAAACTATATCCTAAACTGATATCTTTATTTCCTGTGCAGCAAATTTCAAAGAGCTAGCCCCTCCAAGCGCAGAATCAGAGCAAAGGATCAAGGATATCTATCGACTCCCCACGAGTGAGAGAACCTCTTCCCTGTCCTTCACAAGTTCGAGTCAAAGATCAAGTTCCGAAATGTCTGGTAAGTACATTTATAGATATTATACTAATTACAGTTTATAAGTATTTAAAAGTTAAGTATTTCTCCCTTTTATGAAGTGCCAGTCATCAATCTTGAAGGCTTCCAACTTCATGAGTTGGATAGTTATTCCGGCCCTGTGCAAGTCAAGCAAGAAACTAATCCTAAACCAGCAATCACGTCAAAACCCACCAGTTCGAAGGTCGCCACTGCTCCCAAACCTTCTACAGCCTCTAAGTCTCGTGGTCCTAGCTCCCGTAAGAGGAAGGAACTAGATTCTCCTGCTACATCTGACGTATTCCAATTCGAGAATCATGGGTTTATAGAGTCCAACAAATTCATGATCGGCTTCCTCAATCAGGTTAGTATCCTTATTCTATATCCTACACACATATACTGAATATATATACTCATATATTGATACCTGTTCCTTTGATTGCAGGGTCTGGAGCGACTAGTGTTCCTTTATGAGGATGCGTGTGGTTTGAACAAGATGCTAGAGAGCAAACTGAAGAAGGCAGAGACCACTGTTGCAGACCAAGCAGCCGCCGCCAAGTCACAACATTATGAAGACAAATACAAGGCGATGATCCAGGAACACCAGGCTGCTCTCAACAAGGCTAACCAGGATGCCCAAGCCAAGCTAGACGCCGCCCATCTCCAATACCAGCAGGATATGAACACCTACCAAGAAGGCCTCAAAGGGTCTGTTGTAATTTCCCTCCTTCAAGCCAGAATAAAGATGGTTTATGAGGCTAAAGCCATGGGCCTTGAATGCCCCTCCTGGAATGTTAAGGCTTGGGAGGCGAAAATAAAGGATCTCGAAGGTAATCCTGTGGAGTATCCTGCTAAGCCTGTGGGTGAGGAGCCTTCCAAGGCAGCAGAGGAGGCTGATGCTGGTGATGCTAAGAAGAATCCTGACGGTGATGCTGGTGAGAATGCTGGAGGAGATGCTGCGGTTGAAGAAGGTGCTGCTCCTTGAAAGCAGCGAAGTGGGCGATGATGGATGTTGATGCCTAGGCCGGAGCCCACTTTTTAAATTTGATGGTTTGTGGTTATTGAACAATTTATCTTTTCTGTATGTTAAACCATTTACTTTCCTGCACTTAGACAATATGATGGCCAAAGGTGGAGGGATCCTGAGTTTCAGGACGAAGCCCTTGGTCATCAATTAGTATGCTTTATTTTGAACAATTCGACAATTGAAGGTGGAGGGATCTTGGGTTCCAAGACGAAGCCTTCAATTGTTTAAGTAAATATGTTTAAGTCTAATTGTGTTTCTGGTAGATGGATCTCGGTTTGAGATGAAGCCAGAAACACAACCTTTTGCTGTGTTAATAAACTAACCTCTTTTGACCTTATTCATTGTTGTTCATTCTTATTTTGCAAAGCTTGTTTTGATTTGAATATAGTTTCTATTTTTAGTTTTAGTATAGTATTTCAAATATTTTGACCAAGTATCCTGAGAGTACATCCTGGTCAGGATACTCACAAATATTTCATCAAGATTTTTGTCAAACATAGTTTCAGAAAACTTAGATAATTTGAATAAGGCTTTTAAACTCAACCCTTAAACTTAGACAAAAAGGAGAGATCATACCAGAAACAGAATATATCTCAATCCTTTAACTTCAATCCTTTTGCAACCTTTCCATCGAAAATGTCCCCAGTCTGGGAAACTTAGTGAACCAAGTCCAAATTTAATCCTTTGAATTGTTCAGAATGCTTAGTAGGAATGTCCCCTGTACATGTTGTTTTCAAATACTTAGGAATTGTTGTGCATCAATCGTAACTGATTTCACACTTGTATAAAACTTTAGTATTACAGGGGATAGACCCTAAATATCCTGGAGATAGATCCTCAATGTTCTGGGGATAAACCCTAAGCATATTAGGGATAATCCCAAATTTTCATGCGCTACACACGGGAGTGTATAAACTCCAAGACTTAGAAAGGTGAAAACCTTTAAACCTTAGAGAGTATGAAAATACCATTTCGTGAGAGAGGGTGATCAATCCTCATATACCTTTAGGATCTAGGATATAGCTGTTTTGGTAAAAAATTACCTAAGTAATTAAGTGATCAAATTAGTTAAGTGAGGTAGTGTGCTAGAAGTATTTGTTAAAAATATGATGGTTAAGTTGTTAATAAAAACAGTTTTCAGGATATAGCTCAGGATACCGAGCTATATCTACGATCAAACAATGAGCAAAAAAGGTAAAGGGTGACACAGGATGTACGAGGAAAGCCCTTGATCAATTTGGATCGCCGGAACAAAACCTCGGGAGCTGACAATCGCAACTGCCTTGTTCTTCTAATTACTTCAAATATTAGGATACAGTGCAGGATATGATGCGGATCAACTAGGTGTTACAATGCGATTTAAATACAAGTGTAAGTGTTTGTGAGTGGTTGCAGCTAGTAGAGAGCAAGTGTGTTCGAAGAATTGTGTGTTCTATCTGATCCGATCAATCCTATTTATAGTAAAATGAAACTAACAAACTAGCCTATAAATCCGGGATATAGCGAATATTTCCTTTGTGAACGTTGTAGTCCACGTCTTCCGGCTTCAATGTTCCTATTTCAATAGATTAGCCCGAGTCTTTGGGAGAACAAGTCCATCCGAACGTTATTTGCCTGCCTCGTTAATCTGCACGTGAGCTAATTAGTCATTATCAGGATACTGCATCAGGATGTTACCAATATCCTGATCCGGTATCCTGATTACAATAAAAGAAACATAGTCAGAATATTATTCAGGATATATGAGCAGAAAACCACCCATAACAATTGTCCCCAAAATATATCTGTTGGTATACCAATTCCAACGAATATATTTTAAACCTTATCTCCTATATCGAGGTAATTAAGCTGATGTGACGGTTGAAATGACTCGCTACAACTTCCCAAGCAATATTTACTCAAAGCCCCCTATTTCCAGCCTATATCTACTCGAGTTTTCTTCATCATAACCACAGTGCTCGAGCAACATTCAGGTATTCTTCTTCTCTCCTCTTTGTTTTTCTTCCATTTCTTAGTTGAAATCCTTCATGGCCTCACGAACAAGATCACGCACAATCAAATCAACCCCAACCCTTGAAAGCCAAAATCTTCTCCGCGAACCAGAAAAAGAGATTTGCTCTTTTAATAACGCCGACATTGCCGCCTTAAAAGATTCCAGTGCCTTTCCTGCCGCGGTGATTATCCGTCCTTTCGACCGGGAGGTCCGATCATACGTAGCATCAAACGAATGGGTGTGTTTCTTAGCTTATCCTTTCTCCTTGGGACTCCGATACCCTTTCCCTGAATTCGTGATGTAGTTTTTTCGAACCACTGGTCTTTGCTTCACCCAAACAATGCCCATGGTTTGGAGGGTACTAATCGTGCTTAACCAGATCAAAAACCTTCACTTTCCTGACCTCTGCATCGAGGATATTCCGATCGCTTACCGTCTCCGATCACATGGTTCTAGCTGGTTCTTACTCTTTTCCACTTGCAGTAAACCCCTCATCCTCAAAGCTACCAAAAATGAGGATGGATGGCGGCGAAAGTTCTTCTTTGTCAAACGAGATTCCATCGATGAGGGTGATAGCCTCCCGGTGAAGTGGTTAACCACCGGTAGGGTTTAGGGTTTTTTAGGAATATCCCCAAATACATCTTGAGTCTATATCCTGTCCTGACACTCTCTTATTTGGCCTTTATGCAGTGAACTTCAAAGAAGTAGCCCCTCCCACTGAAGAATCTGAAAAGAGAATCAAAGCGATTTACCGGTTACCGGAAAGTGATAGGATCTTTTCCACACACCTCCCAAGTTCCAGTCAATATTCATTGTCTGACATGTCTAGTAAGGGTTGTTCTGCACATGCTTGATTAGTTTAATATAATGAAAGAGTAGAAAAGATTTAGAATTTCTCCCTTTATGCAGCACCAGTCAAAGCCCCAGAAGTTTTTGACCTCGAGGAGTTGGACAGTTACTCCGATCCTGTTCAGGTCAAGAAAGAGCCAAGTCCCAAACCGGTTACTTCATCCAAGCCCACTAGCTCTAAAGCCGCCGCCATTCCCAAGCCTTCACCAGCTACTAAGCCTCGGGCCTCTAGTTCCCATAAGAGGAAGGAGACTGATTCCCCTGCCACTCCCGAAACATTTCCTTACGAGAATCATGGGTTTGTCGAGGCAAGCGGGTTCATGACCACCTTTCTCAACAAGGTATAGATCCTCATCCCGTATCCTGCACATATATGCTGAACCAATATCTTGATTAATATATATTAATACCTGTGCTTTTTGTTGTAGGGCCTCGAACGTTTAGTTCATTTGTACAAAGAATCCTACGGACTCAACAAGATGCTAGAATCCAAGTTGAAGAAAGCCGAGGTCACCATTACCGACCACGGGATGATCGTTGCCGCCGAATCTCAGCACTACGAGGACAAGTTCAAGGCTATGACCCAGGAACACCAGGCTGTCATCAAGAAAGTTACTCATGAAGCCCAAGCCCATCTTGATGCCGCTCAAGTCCAACATGAACAGTATATGGCCTCTTACCGGGAAGGCCTTAAGAGCTCCGCCGTCATCTCCCTTCTTCATGCTAGGCTAAAAATGGCTTATGAAGCCAAGGCCCTGGGCTTTGAATGCCCTTCTTGGAATGTTGATGCCTGGGAGACAAAGCTAAGAGGTCTTGGCGATAATCCCCTGGAACATCCTGCTAAACTTGTGGTTGAGGTGTCTTCCAAGGCGACTGAGAAGCTGACTGACGTTGGTGGCGATGTTGAGAAGGATGTTGGAGTTAATCCTGAACCGGGTGTTGGTGAAGACGTGATGGTTGAAGAGGGTGCTGCCCCTTGAAAGCAGTGAAGTGGGCGATGATGGATATTGTTGCCGAGGCCGGAGCCCACTTTTTAAATTTGGTGGTTTGTGGTTATTTGAACAATTTCCCTTTCTTGTCTGTTAAACAATTTTAATTTCCTGCATGTAGACAACATGATGGACAAAGGTGGAGGGATCCTGAGTTTCAGGACGAAACCCTTGGTCATCAGTTAGTATGGTTTATTCTGAACACTTTTAACAATTGAAGGGGTAGGTATCTTGGGTTCCAAGACGAAGCCTTCAATTGTTAAGTAAATATGGTAGAAAACTAATTGTGCTTTTGGTGGATGGGTCTCGGCTTGAGATGAAACCAAAAGCACAAAATTTTGCTTTGTTAATAAACTAACTTTCTTTTGGCTTTATCCATTGTTGTTCATTTTTATTTTGCAAAGCTTGTTTCGATAACTGTTGTTTGATTCGAATACAGTCTCAATTTTCAATCTAAGTATCATATCTCAAACATTCAGACTAAATACCCTGATGTATTGGAAACGCTTCGCAAGGAAAAGTTATATGCAAAATTCTCAAAGTGTGCCTTTTGGCTTAGAGAGGTACAATTTTTGGGTCATATAATCGATGCGGATGGTGTCCATGTGGACCCGTCCAAAGTAGATGCGGTAATGAATTGGGTAACCCCGAAGAATCCGAGCGAAATAAAAAGTTTTCTAGGCTTGGCTGGGTACTACAGGAGATTTATCCAAGATTTCTCCAAAAAAGCCTCGCCTATGACGAAGTTAACAAAGAAGAGTGAAAAGTTTATATGGGGCGAAGAACAAGAAAAAGTGTTTCAGACTTTAAAGGAAAAGCTCTCAAAGTCCCCAGTGTTGACATTACCGGATGGAACGGAGGATTTGGTGGTGTATACTGATGCCTCTCACCAAGGTTTAGGTTGCGTGTTAATGCAAAAGGGTAAAGTCGTTGCTTATGCTTCAAGACAACTCAAGCAACATGAAAACAATTACCCAACTCATGATCTAGAATTGGCGGCGGTCGTATTTGCCTTAAAGATATGGAGGCACTATCTATATGGGGTGAAATGTACTATTTACTCGGATCATAAAAGCCTCAAATATTTTTTCGAGCAGAAAGATCTTAATATGAGGCAACGAAGATGGTTGGAACTCATTAAGGATTACGATTGTGATATTCATTACCATCCCGGGAAGGCTAATGTAGTGGTGGACGCTCTAAGTCGAAAGGAGTACCCGCCCCCGATTTGGGTAAAATCTATGAAGATGGTAGTCACACCTAAACTCCTTGGTGAAATTCGAGAAGCTCAAACAAAATCTTTAAATGCTGGCGACCCAAAGAAAGAGAGGACGAAAGGATTTATTCATGAATTGGAAGAGAATGCAAATGGTATGAAAACGAGGTATGACCGAATCTGGATACCTCGGGAATGTGATGTGAAAGAATTACTATTGAATGAGGCTCACAAGTCTCGGTACTCCGTTCATCCGGGAGCCACGAAGATGTATCGAGACTTGAGGATGAATTATTGGTGGCCGGGAATGAAAAGAGATATCGTCAAGTATGTTGCTAAGTGTTTGACATGTTCTCAAGTAAAAGCCGAACACCAAAGGCCGTATGGAAAGTTGCAACCCTTGGAGATCCCGGTGTGGAAGTGGGAACATGTAACGATGGATTTGGTGACTAAGCTTCCGAAGACGAGAAAAGGGCATGATGCAATATAGGTGGTCGTTGATCGACTGACCAAAAGCACACATTTCTTACCCATTCGGGAAACTTATAATTCAGAAAAGATGGCAGAAGTTTATATGAACGAGATTATATCTCGACATGGGGTTCCGGTGTCTATAGTATCCGACCGAGACACCCGGTTCACATCCCGTTACTGGAGGAAGTTTCATGAAGAATTGGGAACCCAGTTACATATAAGCACCGCCTACCATCCACAAACCGATGGTCAGTCGGAACGAACTATTCAAACATTAGTCGATATGCTAAAGGCGTGTGTTATGGATTTCGGAGGAAGCTGGGATGATCATCTACCGTTGGTAGAGTTTTCATATAATAATAGTTATCATAATAGCATAAAAATGGCCCCTTATGAAATGCTCTATGGAAGGAAATGTTGGACTCCGGTTTGTTGGGGGGAAGTGGGTCAGCGCGAAATAGCGCCAAAGGATGTAGTAGCCGAAACGAATGAAAAGATTGGCATGGTTAGATCAAGAATAAAGGCAGCACAAGACAGACAAAAGTCTTATGCGGATCGGCGAAGGCGACCAATTGAGTTTCAAGTGGGAGATTTCGTGTTGCTAAAAGTCTCTCCATGGAAAGGGATAATTCGTTTTCATAAACGCGGGAAGTTAGGTCCTCGATACATTGGACCATTCAAAATACTTCCTCGGGTTGGGTCGGTAGCGTACCAACTAGAACTACCACCTGCGTTGGATGGAATTCATAACACTTTTCATGTGTCGCAACTGCGAAAGTGCCTCGCGGATGAGGCGGCATATGTGCCATTAGATGACATTGAAGTGGATGAAAAGTTGAATTATGTTGAAAGGCCGGTCGCAATAAAAGATTTTAAGGTGAAGCAACTCCGCAACAAATCCGTTCGACAAGTGTTGGTTCAATGGCAACATCGGAAGGGATCGGATCTCACGTGGGAAGCGGAGGTTGATATGCGAAAGCACTACCCAGAGTTATTCGGTATGTATTCTGGTTTCGGGGACGAAACCATTTTTAAGGGGGGTAGATTTGTAACACCCCAAATTTTCGTATGTCATAAAAAAATATAATATGTAGTGACGTTCTAATAATTAAAATGGGAATGTATAGAATTATGTCATATTAAAGGATTAGTAAAAGAAAGATGACAAGTTAGAATATGAATTAATAAAGTGAAAAAGATCTAAAAGATGAGGGACTGAATGTGTAAATGTAAAATGAAATTAGATAAAAAAAAAAAGAAGCCAGCCTTGTCTGGCAGTATGTTCGATCGAGAGAGAGGGAGGAGCCAAGGGAGTCAAAACCCTAACATCATAAATCCCTCAAATTGAAAGGGAAATTCGAAGGTTAATCAATGCATGAGTTAGGAATGTTCATCCTCTAAGTGAAATTAACATCAAGTAAGTGAAATTTCTTGATTTGATGATGTTTGATTATGTGGGTTTAGTGTAATTCGTGAATGTAATGCAAAATCTAGTATGATTAATGGTTGCTATGGTTGATAAAACATCAAGAAATGCTAAATCTTGAATATGAGCATAGTTTAGGGCAAAACCCATTTGCATGTCAAAAGATGGTTAAGAAATTGTGAAATTCTATATGTTTGTTAGATTAATGATGATGATATTATGATGAATATGTGATTTAGAACAATGTGTATATGCTCATAATAGTAAATTGTTAAGTTAGTAGATGCTATGTTAATCAATGAATGAACTATGGAGAAAACATGCTTTAAGTACTTGTACACTATGCTTATTTGTTAGTATGCACGCCAAGTGTTTGAAGAAATGCCATAGAATAATTTAGTTGCGTTATGACATAGAATTTGGATGAAATGATGTCATGGAATGAAAATGAATGTATGCTAAACTATATAACGCCATGATCAATGAATAAATGCATAAGTAATGTAAAGCATACAAAAGCTAAAAGTGTGAGGATATGACATATAGGTCCGATAAAGAAGAAGGCGCAAGTCACTCGAAGTCACAAGCATCTCAAGATCGCGGTAAGTTCATGTGAACTTTATGTACCCTACTTGTAGATTCATGAATGATAACATTTAGTACTATGAACTTAGTGTAAGTTTCCTTGTGATTCATGATTGATTAGATGCAAAGAGTTTATATGGAGAAATGTCCAAAGGATGATGTTGTAGTAAATTCGAAATGACTCGTCTAATGGGTTGGAATGATAGGTAAAAAGATTGTTGGAATGTTTGAGAATTTGACTTGTTCATAACGGGTCAAATGATGTAAATATATTGAAAGGTATGGTATGTAGCGATTAGTAAAGTAACATGTTATGTCAACGGGTCGAATGATGATACAGAAGTAAAGGATTTTCAAATGTTATGTATTATGAACTAACAAGTGCTTTGTTGTTATGAATGATAGGTAAATCTCATGATTAATTGTGGCGCGCTCGGACCGAACACACACGCAACGTCGACCTTATGCGCTTCCGGTCCAAGTTGTTTATTTTGATGGGTCAATTTACCATTTTGTGTAGTAAATGTTAATTAGTAAGTGTCTAGTTTGTTAGTAAGAAGTCTGGATACTAAACTTTTGTGCAGTTGTACAAAATGTTCATGACGAACCTTATATGGTCTTAACTTTTGTTATGTTGAAAAGTGTCGTAGTATTAATTAAATGGTACTGTTAAAAGCAGGGAGAAAAGTTCTTAATACGAACGGGTCATGTCAAAAAATTTTGTAAAATTGTAAGAAGTTTATGTTGTTGGTTGAATGAATAAATTTTGGGCGTTTTAAGAGCTTTTAGTACCTGTTTATCCTCAACGTCTAATCAAATCAAAAGTTTAGAAAAAAGGTTTTAAACTAGAAAAATAAAAACTAACTAAAATGCTGAAAAATAAAATAAAAATAAAAACAGATAGACAAGATTAATCACTTGGCTCCGACTCATGTTTAGTGTAACCTTTGATTATTTCCGCACTTTTGCACTTTTTAAGAGATTATATTAGTTATTGTACTAGGCCCCTCTTTTGAAAGTGACATTACCCTCAACCCAGTAGTTTGAGTCAACAAGGATACAATCCTAAAGGGTCGGATTATTGAAAGATAATTAATTAAGTTACTAATGCATATTATGGTAGGCCCCTCTTTTGAAGGTGACGTTACCCTCAGCTAAGTAGTCCGAGTCAGCAGGGATACAGTCCTAAGTAGCCGGATTAAAGTATTAATAGTAGCTTACATATGAGTGGATCAAAGAGTTTGGACCCCTGCCATCCAATACCGGTAAGTATTGAAGGAGGTCCTACTAAATTTGACCCAGGTCCTTGCAGGATCTATACACTGAACAAGGCAAGACTCTTACCAAACCGTTCCCTTAACCCCCGACCATGTAGCCAACATACCTCCATATAGACCGTGGAGATATGAATGGTGAAAATCTTTTATTTTATATAGACAGTAAAATAATGCCAAGACACCATGGACAAACGATAAGGAAGAATCACCTTCAACATAAGAAACTAGTTATTAAAGTCATTAATACATAACCAAGTAAAAAGTGCGAAAAGATTAAAAATAAAAAGTATTACACTAGACACTTGTCTTCACCAAGTGATGTAAGAGACTTAGGCAAACATGGCCTTTGATTGTCAAGAACTCTTACGATCAATCTTGGATCCCGAGACGACTCACACACTCTATGATGGACAATGGATGATGGTGGTGGATGATGGTGTTGTGATGGTGGTGGGTGAAGTGTGAGAGAGGTGGTGTGCCAAGGGATGGTTTGCAAATGAGCCAAGCACCCCTATTTATAGCCTGAACAACAGCTCGGGCATGGCCCCGTGTCCATTGGGCACGGCCCCGTGTCCATCCTCCTTCTCTTTCTTCATTAATTTATCTTGTCTGCATTAGTTGACCATACCCCCGTGTCCGCTGGGCACGACCCCGTGTGCAGAAGCGTATCTGTACTATCAAGATTTGCCTGGATCCTGCGAATCTTATAGTTGACCACGACCCCGTGTCTGCTGAGCACGGCCCCGTGGTGGGCGATAGAAGCTTCTACAGCTTTGTCTTTTATGCTGACACTTGGGCCCGCCCCCGTGTTCACTGAGCACGGGGCGTGTTCAACCTTATGTTCTCTTGTTTTGCTTGGGAATATGCTGTCGGGGAGGTCGGGCATGCCACATTTGTTCCTTTTCTTGTATTTATGTTAGATTTAGCTGCCTTTTTGCTTCTTTTGTTAATTTGAGCTCATTTAATCCTGAAAATACAAAAGGAAGACAAAAACACACTTTTTCCAACATTAGTACTAAAAAAGGGTTAGTTTTATGCCCCAATTGATGTAATTTATATGTTGCATTTTGCACACATCAAATACCCCCACACTTGAATCTTTTCTTGTCCTCAAGCAAAACTCTTTATAATGTGGCTTTACGCTCCCAAATGGAATGGGTAGAAGATAAGGTTTTTGGGCTTGTCATAGAGTGTCGGGATTTCCAAGATTCTTTATTAAGTTTTTATTTTTATTTATTTACAATCCTATTCGTCATGATTTAATTAAAACATTACATAAGATAAATTACTTATTAGGGCATAACATGCCTTTTTAAAATTCTATTTATATACAAGTTCACATACCTCACGGGGGATCACTCAACACTCGGCCGAAGATGTATTTTAGTGAATCACTCGAGAGCGGCATGAAACTTACTCCTACCATAGGCTTGCCAAGCAATCAATCCTCCTCCTTTTTAACTATATACCTTTGTAAATATCAAGAGGACTTTTTGGGTGAAGGGTTAGGCTTGGGTTAAAGGTAGGTGGTTGGGTTAGTGGTTAGTAGAAAATGGCGAAAAGCGTAAAAAGCGTCGGTTTTCGTAAGACTTTTTTATTATTATTTTTTATTTCAATTTTTATTTTGATGAAGCCATTTTTCAAACAAAGTTATTTTTGATGAACTTGTTTGTTTATTTTTCTTTTGCTTCATCATCAAATTTTTTTTTGGGAAAAGTCATACGAAAATCCGAGCTTGCTACTAAAACAAAGGGTAAAAAAAAATAAAAAAAGTTTTGGTGGGTGAAAGGGTGTTTGGTTTGGGTTAAGAAATGAAAATGTTTAGGCTCAAAGGGGTTAACTAGGGGGATTTTGGGTAGGTAGTAAAAAAAGAAAAAATAATGGTGTAGAAATAAAAAGAGTTAGTCCTAATGCCTCCATCATTTACTTACTCAGGTTTAAGTTGTTAAGGACCGGGAATGTATCGTCGTGGCAAGTTCTAGAGTTGTAAGAACCACGCGGCTATTCACACAACAAACGAAAAATGAGCATTTAGTTTAAAGATATGTATTTGTATGCTCAATAAAGGCTCAAAACTCACTTTTGTGGGAATGGGTTTTTTTGTGATCAAGTATATATAATCAAATTTTAACTAAGCTTGTCATGCAGTTTCATAATTTTCTTATGTTGGTTCTTTTTATCACGACGCTATCGGTTGTAAATTTATAAAAATATAACCTTTTTAGAACTTAACCTAGACAAGTAAAAAAAATGAAAAATTTTTGAAAAAAAAATTGGGGTGATTAGCGGTTCCAATAGAGTTTTGTGTAAGGCTTGTGATTAGTACTTGCAAGATTCAAAGTTTTAGCATTCCCCCCCCCCCCCCTCCCCACACTTAAATTACACATTGTCCTCAATGTGTCCCAAAAATAAGTTTTTAGGTTGATTGAATGTGTAAAAAGGTGTTAAAAAGCAAAATTTTATGTTACTGGGCGTCTGGACACGGCCCCGTGGTGTCCGGGCACGGCCCCGTGTTCAGTCACCAGTAACAAAAAGTTGTCAAAAGAAACAGAAGCCTGGACACGGGGGCGTGTTGGGTGAACACGGCCCGTGTCCAGTTTACCTGAACTGGGCATTTTCTGCAGACTGTGCAGCACGGGGCCGTGTTGGACGGACACGGCCCGTGCTGTTGTTGTTGTAATGAAGAAATTTTTGTCGGATGACCTTGTTTTCGTGCATGGGGTGCTGGTCCATTTTCCCTTGTTATCCTTTGTCATCTCGAGTGTGTTTTACTCATTACAACATCATTCAAACACCAAATTAATTAAAAACATCATTTATTAAATCATAGAGAGAATTACATAATAATCCTAAAAATTTGAAAACAAAGCAGAAAATAAAATTTAAGGGTCCTAAATTAGATAGGTCAAGTGATACGTAAAATCATCCGAAGGAGCTCTACTAATACAATAATAACCAAAATTCCGGAAATAGTTTTCCGGCATCTAGAAGTTTTGTAGAACTCCGAGCCGAGAGGTATTCCCTAGATGTTGCTAGAGCCATTCTTCTATCTCTCTCGGGAGAAAGAAGGTGGGGTCGTTTTCTACAACATCTTGTGGAGGAGGAGTGACACCAACAGGAACCCCTTGTAGTACGTCCCGAGGGGGCTCCGGTTGTATGGCGTACCATTCGGCCGGTATGATGACTTCGGGAACCACATTCCATGCCCTTTGGGTAATGATTGGAACCAAAGGAGCAGAAGCGAGAATGTTCAACCTTTGGTGCAAAAGGTTGACATCTCGAAGACATCCCTCTAGCCCCACCGTCAAATGATTAATACGGTCAACCAATGCTTCTTCCACCCCCGTCATCTCATCAAGGGCCTCTCTTAAGGCGTAAACGTAGCTTACAAGAGAATCTTCAACCGTTGATGATCTTCTCCCTTGTCGGTTGTTTCTGGAGTGTGATGAAGATGTTCCGCTAGTTCTGCTCGCCATTCTGAGAAAACATACCGAGAAGAGGTCAATTTTATGGGATCAGTACTTCGGACACGGCCCCGTGTTCAATGAACACGGCCCGTGTTCAGATGTCTTCAGATTTTTGGGACAAGGGATCATGGAGTTTTAAATTGTTTTTATGATGTTTAAAACGTTTTTAAGCATAAACAACTTAAAACATTGTTGTACAACTTATTTTTAACAAGATTCCATGAATAAAAATCTAACAAACATCTCAATAAAGCTTGAAATTATGGAGATTTCAAGTTTTAATGGAAGAATGAAGGAAAAATTGAAGAAGATGAAAGTGGATAAAAGAGGAAAGGACAAGAAGGTTGTTGAGAAACTTCTTTTAGAAAATACCTAAGATGGTATGTGAGAATATTCCCCAAATCTTTGTCCCTGGAATGGTTCAAATGTGCAGGATTCTTGGCTGCATTTATAGAAAACGACAGTACGCTGCACACGGCCCCATGTCGGCTAGACACGGCCCCGTGTTCAGGTGGAATCCTGACACATTTTGTCCGTATTCTGACACAAAATCAGACGGGAATCTTTGAGTGGAGACGGGGGCGTGTTGACCAGGACACGGCCCCGTGTCTAGAGGCTGTCTTATGGAGTTTTCCTTCTTTTAAGGCTTTTATCCAGATCAGGTGGTTCCTTACTGGATGGAACAACCCCAAAGTGCCTAAGATACCTTAATTGCTCTAGATTAAGACGAGAACGCAAGAGGTTGTCGGTGAGGGTGATTCCTATGCTATGTGTAGGTGGACAAGTCCAACCCTTTCCCGGGCTCTCGTTAAAGAAGGTATATGCCGAATCGCTCAGGTCTATGTATGCATCGAACAAAGTCGATGGGGAGTCCTTCACGGCACAATCGACACAGGGACGGCTATCGCTCAAGTCCTCGCTAGAGTTAGAGGTATCGTCTGGAACAACGAAGTTGTTCGAATGCGATCCCAACAACTCTTCTTGGTTATCGTCTTGAGATAAATTATTGAAATCTATCCTAAGTTCCTTTAACCAATGAAGAATTAGATCTTCTAATTGAAATAATTCATCAAGAAGCATTTCTCCTAGAAGATCCGGTTGAGAGCATTCGAGGGAGAGATAAGGATTATTTTTACTTTTGCCCCTCTTAAGGCTACGGGAAAACGATGGGTCTATATAGTGGGGCTTCTAATTTAGAAAATAACATTCTAATTCTTTATGAGAGCCACCACATATTTGACACCACGTACCATAAGAGTGCCGAAAGTAAAAAATATCATTATCACTCATGTTTGTGTCAGAAATTACCAACCGTCGGGATCTTACGGTTCTGTTTTCAGTAACTGAATCTTGGGCACGGGGCGTGTTGAGTGGGCACGGCCCCGTGTTCAACTTACTGTCTAACATAAAACATGATTGCCAGTTCCAATGATTGGGCACGGGGCGTGTTCAGCGGGCACGGCCCGTGCTGAGTTCTGCAGAAGCTGAAAAATTAAGAAAAAATCCTAAAAAAATAGAAAAATAAGAAAAAACGAATAGGCCGTTGGTTCCTAACTTTCTTAAAATTCTTGTGTCCCCGGAAACGGCGCCAAAAACTTGATGCGGGTTGGTGTGTATATGGAATTAAGTATATTTTAAGCCCTTTTTACACGTTAGTCAAGTTTTAAATTTATAAAACACGATATTTTACTAACACCAAACACACATATAGGCAAGTGCACCCATCGTGAGCGTAGTATAGTGTTGGCAAGATACCGAGGTCGTCCAAGGACACAAGAGCTTTTAGTACCGGTTTATCCTCAACGTCTAATCAAATCAAAAGTTTAGAAAAATGGTTTTAAACTAGAAAAATAAAAACTAACTAAAATACTGAAAAATAAAAACAGATAGACAAGATGAATCACTTGGCTCTGACTCGTGTTTAGTGTAACCTTTGATTATTTCCGCACTTTTGCACTTTTTAAGAGATTATCTTAGTTATTATAGTAGGCCCCGTGTCCATCCTCCTTCTCTTTCTTCATTAATTGCTCTTGTTTGCATTAGTTGACCACGCCCCCGTGTCCGCTGGGCACGACCCCGTGTGCAGAAGCGTATCTGTAATAACAAGATTTGCCTGGATTCTGCGAATCTTATAGTTGACCACGACCCCTTGTCCGCTGAGCACGGCCCCGTGGTGGGCGATGGAAGCTTCTATAGCTTTGTCTTTTATGCTGACACTTGGGCACACCCCGTGTTCACTGAGCACGGGGCGTGTTCAGCCTTCTGTTCTCTTGTTTTGCTTGGGAAGATGCTGTCGGGGAGGTCGGGCATGCCACGTTTGTTCCTTTTCTTGTATTTATGTTAGATTTAGCTGGCTTTTTGCTTCTTTTGTTAATTTGAGCTCATTAATCCTGAAAATACAATAGGAAGACAAAAACACACTTTTTCCAACATTAGTACTAAAAAAGGGTTAGTTTTATGCCACAATTGATGTAATTTATATGTTGCATTTTGCACACATCAATATTCTGCAAAAATAACCTTAAACTAAGGTGGGTGTTAGCCTGGCTAACACCCCTCCGATGCTTAAGTTAGTATTGGGTTCAAATAAAATAGAATTATATTTAAAAAGAGATAGAATTCATACCATCCTGAGTTATAATTTAAATTCTAAACTCACTTGAAATAGGCTTTGAAGTGTATAGCATTCCAGGATCTTGGTAGCATATCCCCCTCCATATTCTTAAGTGGGTATGCTCCTTTCCCGGATTCCGATTCAATCTCATAAGGTCCTTCCCACTTAGGAGCTAACTTTCCATCAGCAGGATTAGTAGTGTTCTGAAAAGCTTTCCTTAACACCCAATCTCCAACTTGAAACCTTCTCATCCTTAGATTTTTGTAATATGCTCTGGATATCCTCTGTTGGTATGCTACCATTCTCAATTTTGCCGCATCCCTTGTTTCATCGATAGTATCCAATTCTTGGCATAGGGCTTCAGGATTCTTCTCAGGATCCTGGAGGTTGGATCTTGCTGTAGGTATCACCATCTCTGTCGAGATTACTGCTTTTGCTCCAAATACTTAGGAAAATGGGGTTTGCCCAGTTGCACTTTTCACCATTGTCCTATCAGCCCATAAAACAAAGAGTAATTCTTCTGCCCATCTTCCTTTCTTAGCTCCTAGTCTCTTCTTCAACTTGTTGACAATTATCTTGTTCGAGGACTCTGCTTGTCCGTTTGCTTGCGGATGTACTGGTGTAGATGTGATCGTTTTGATTTCCCAACTTCTGCAAAAATCGGTTGTCCTCTTTCTGGTAAACTGAGAACCATTGTCACAAATTATCTCAGCTGGTACCCCAAACCTAGTCAGGATATTCCTCTTTATGAAGGATACTACTTCTTGGTCTCTGACTTGAACAAATGCCTCAGCTTCAACGCATTTAGAGAAATAATCAGTCATCGCCAGCATAAAGACTTTTCGTCCTGGAGCTTTTGGCAATTTTCCCACTATTGTTATGGGTGAAATTCTGAGCCCATATCCTGACAATATATCTTGATTTAATGTTAGCTGTTTATGATCAGGATATCGGACCAGGATATTGGTAACATCCTGGGGCAGTATCGATCAGGATATCAGACCAGGATATTGGTAACATCCTGACGCAGTATCCTGGCAGTTACTAACGATTTTCTTTTGTAGCAAGGTACCAACGTTAAAAGACTTGATCTACCTGAAGATTCGCTCAAGGTGGTTGAAAAATGGACGTTGATGGTGGAAGAATGGGTCTTGTAACGGTCAGAAAGGCATATTCCGCAAGAATATCGGATGTTGGATAATGTTGTTGACATTGTAACGGTTATATGAGCTGAAGACCCGGTTTTGTAGTCAATAAGCACGTGGAAAACAAGTAGAAAGAGTCCCCCAACGTTCAGAATGGAATATTCCCAGCATCCCGGAATAATAGGAGAGTTAGTTTGTTACTTGTAACTATAAATCGGAGGCCAGATCAATAGGAACACACACTTGACTCTCCACTCTCGAACTCACACTTCTTTTTTCTTTCTATCACGCACAAACACTCAACACTTGTAATCGTTGTACCACTTAGCATTGATCTGCGCCATATCCTGCACTGTATCCTGACGTTTGAAGCAATAAGAAGAACAAGGCAGCTGCGATTGTCAGCTCCCGAGGTTTTATGCCGGCGATCTAGATTGATCAAGGGCTTTCCTCGTACCTCTCGTGTCGTTTACTTTACTTTCTGCTCATAGTTTGATCATAGATACAGCTCAATATCCTGAGCCGTATCCTGAAACTGTTTTTACAATTAACTTAATTAACATATTTTTGACACTCATTTCTAGCACACTACCTCACTTAACTAATTTGATCACTTAATTACTTCGGTAATTTTTGACCAAAACAATTTGGCGCCCACCGTGGGGCAAGTGGTGCTCTCTTTACTAAAACTTTTTGTCAAATCGCTAATCGGTTTTCTATTTTCAAAACTTTTTGCCACACTGTCCATAATGGCCTCAAGATCAAACATGAGTTCCTCTACTGTGTCTGCTATGACTTCTACTACTACCGGTTTGGTGCTTCCACCACCTCCTCCAAGGATGCCAGCCTCTACACAATCTCAAGATGTTATCCCAACTCGGAGTGTCCAGGGATCTGCTCCCGTTTTAGCTTCTAATGATGAAATTTTAACCTTATTTGGAAGTGTGCAGGAACAAATGAGGCAGCAACAGGAAACAAACCAAATGCTTTTGAGGGAAATACAACTCCTGAAGGCTGGCTCGAGCAGATCTGTTGAGGACAATGTCACTCCGTTACACCCCAGAGCGTTGAACTTTAGTTCAGCTGTATATACCGAGGATAATAGGGGGAATATCGTGCCCAGTCTTCCTCAGAATCATACTCCTGAAATACCCTCCTCGATTAGGATGTCAACCATGAGGAGCTCAGGATATGCTTCAGGATATGGGCAAAATCCTCCAACGGGTAACGTGTCGAATAATAACAATACTCATGCTACTAACAGTGGTGGATCTTTGCAGGATACAGGTGTAACATCAGCACTTACCAGGGAACTTCAGAAGTTGAAGGACATGATATCTAGTGTACCTGGGGTGGTCCAGCCGATCCCGGAAGTATCTCAAGACAGCCACAAGATATCTCGTTTTTCATATCCTATCTGTGATGCTGAGATCCCAAAGAGATTCCAAACTCCCAACATGAAGCTTTATGATGGGAGTACGGATCCTGAGGAGCATATTGCTCAGTATAGGGAAAGAATGGAGATTAACCCTATCCCTCCGGAGCTCAAGGAAGCGTGCTTATGCAAGGGATTTGGTTCTACTCTAACAGGATCGGCCTTAAAATGGCTATTAAACGTTCCTCCTCACTCAATTACATCATTTTCTCATTTGGTTAATTTATTTAACAGTCAATTTTCTTGTAGTCGGAGTTTTGAGAAACTAACCAGTGATCTTTACAGGATAACTCAAGGGCCTCAGGAATCCTTGAGGGATTATGTGAACAAATTCAGTCGAGAATCCTTGGATATCCCACATCTTAATGTTGCAACAGCTGTGCAAGCTTTCAAGATGGGATTACAAAAGGATTCTCAGTTTTATCAGGATCTCGTAATGAATCCCTGCAGGAATCTCGACGAAGCTCGTAACAGGGCTTTGAGATATATCCGTCTGGAAGATGACAGAAAGATGCAAGAAAGGATGAACTCATCCAACACTTATGAGTCAACTAATAGGAAGTCAGAATCCTCGTTCAAGTCATATCGGCCTAAGCCGTATAATAGAAATGAAAACAAAAGAGTGAACGCTGTTGAAGATGAGGATCCTGAAGAGTATCCTGAGTTGTCCGAATATTGCTTTTCTGTTAATATTCCTGAATTGATGTATGCTATGCAGGGTCTGGGAGACAAGGCTAGGTGGCCTCGAAAGAATCAACAAAAGGCTGACTGGAAAGATAAGTCGAAATGGTGTGCTTTCCATGAAGATTTCGGACATGTAACTGAGGATTGCATTGCTCTAAGGAAAGAAATAAGCTATCTTCTAAGCAAGGGATATCTGAAAGATCTCTTAGGAAGAAAGAAGAATAAGGGTCAGGATACTGAGAAGGATCCTGAACGAGCAGCATCACCTCCCGCAGATGCCAAGATAATCAACTTCATTTCGGGAGGATCCGACATTTGTGGAACTTCGTATTCGGCAGCAAAGAGACATGCGAAGGAAGCCAAGGCCGAAAGGGGAAACAAACCTGTCAGGATGACTACCCTCACAACTGACAAAGTGATCACTTTTGATGCTGATGACAGGGATACTGTCCAAGATCCTCACCATGATGCTCTGGTAATAACGTTATATGTGGCTAACCATTTTGTACGCAGGATACTGGTTGATAATGGCAGCTCCGTCAACATAATCCAACTAGAAACTCTGAAGAGAATGAATGTATCTCCAATGGATATCACTTCAAAGTCTACCGTGCTTGTTGGGTTCAGTGGAGAGGCTAGAAACACAGTGGGAGAGATAAAGTTGCCAGTATACGTTGAAGGAGTCAACTCGATACAACGTTTCTGTGTGATGGATTCTCTATCCTGCTATAACATCATACTGGGAAGACCATGGATTCATGATATGAAGGCCGTGCCATCAACATATCACCAATGCATCAAGATACCTACCCCTTGGGGAGTGGTCAAAGTTGATAGTGATCAGCAAGAGGCGAAAGAATGCTACTCATCCTCGATGAAATCCTCAACCAAACCTAGTGCAGCATAACAATTAAAGACGCGGGCCCAGGATATCGTGGAGGATCCGGAGCAGGATGTGAAGAAAATTATCCTGGACCAGGATAATCCCGATATTTCGGTGCTCGTTGGGACCAATATCCCTCAGGATATTGAAGAACAATTAATTAACTTTTTGAAATGCAGGATGTCTACGTTTGCATGGAAGCATGAGGATATGACAGGCATATCCAAAGATATTATCACTCACAAGCTTGGAATTGATAAATCATTCAAGCCTGTGCAACAAAAAAGAAGGAAGTTTGCTCCAGAGCGGAACGCGATTATCCAGGAGGAAGTTGAAAGATTATTAAAGTCCAGAATGATCAGAGAGGTTAAGTTCCCAAGGTGGCTAGCAAACGTGGTTGTAGTACAGAAGAAGAATGGGAAATGGAGAGTTTGTGTAGACTACACAGACTTGAACAAAGCTTGTCCTAAAGACCCATTTCCTCTTCCACACATTGATGCAATGGTAGATGCCACTGCTGGGCATGAAATGCTGACCTTCATGGACGCATCTTCAGGATTTCAACAGATCCAAATGGAACCTTCTGACCAGGAGGATACCGCCTTCATGACCCCAACAGGTATTTATTGTTATACAGCTATGCCTTTTGGTTTGAAAAATGCAGGTGCAACATACCAAAGATTGGTAAACATGATGTTCAAAGACAACTGGGGGACACCATGGAAGTATATATCGATGATATGGTGGTGAAATCTAAAAAGGCTGAGGATCACCTCCAGGATATCAAGGGAGCATTTGATATCCTGGATCAATACAACATGAAGCTGAATCCTGCTAAATGCCATTTCGGAGTGGGGGCAGGAAAGTTTCTTGGGTATATGGTGACGAAAAGGGGGATAGAGGCAAGCCCGGAGTAGATTAAAGCTATCCTGGATATAAAATCACCCTCGAATATGAAGGACGTACAAAGATTAACAGGCCGAGTAGCAGCTCTAAACAGATTTATCTCAAGATCCTCAGAGAAATGCAAAGACTTCTATGATATCCTAAAGAAGAACAAAAGATTCGAATGGGGGGAAAAGCATGAAGCAGCCCTGCAGGATTTGAAACGGTATCTCTCAACCGCACCTCTATTGATGAAGCCGGAAAATGGTGAACCACTATCCCTGTACCTTGCTGTATCAGGGAATGCTGTAAGTGTCGTTCTTATAAAAGACCATGAAGGTCAGCAGTATCCTGTTTATTATGTTAGTAAAAGTTTGTTAGATGCTGAAACTAGGTATTCTCATTTAGAAAAATTGATACTAGCATTAATTATGGCATCAACGAAACTTAGGCATTATTTCGAGACACATAGGATACATGTTAAAACAAATTATCCTATCAAAAATGTGCTTAGGAAACCAGAAATGTCAGGCAGGATGGCCAAGTGGTCAGTAAAATTGAGTGCTTATGATTTAGTATACGAACCTAGGAATGCCATAAAGTCTCAGGCTTTAGCTGACTTTGTGGCTGATTTTAGTAGTGGCATTCAGGATGAGGTAGATCTAGAAGTTCAACAGCTAGGAGAATCCTCAGGATCCTGGACATTATATACTGATGGTGCATCTAATGTAAGAGGAGTAGGATTAGGAATACTACTAAAATCGCCACAGGGGGACATATTACCCCAGGCTATTAGGTGTGAATTTCCTGCTACTAATAATGAAGCAGAATATGAGGCTTTAATTGCAGGATTAGAGTTGGCTAAGAGCATGAGTATCAAAAATTTGCAAGTATATGTTGACTCTTTGTTAATTACTAACCATTTTAATGGATCCTATGCAGTTAAGGGAGAGAAATTAATCGAATATCTCGATATTCTCAAAAAATTAGCAGGATATTTCGATGTTTTTGTACTTAAACAGGTACCAAGGGAGGATAATGCTGAAGCGGATGCCTTAGCAAATTTGGGATCATCGATCAAGATACCTGAAGGGACGCAAATACCAATACTACATGTCCTATATCCTGCAACGAATCCTCAGGATAAAGAGGTAGCTGGTATTCAGGATCCTGGAGTAGAACATCTTGAAGAGGATCCTAAATCTTGGACGGCTCCAATCATGAAATATCTCAAAGAAGGACACATCCCTGGAAAATGAAAATCCTAAGGTATTTAGGATGAAGGTATCACGATTCGCTATTATAGATAATATTTTATACAAAAAATCTCTTGCAGGACCGTATTTGAGGTGCTTGGAGGATCCTGAAGCCAAGGAAGTACTTCAGGATATACATGAAGGGGATTGTGGTAACCATGCTGGGGGCAAGTCGTTATTCTCAAAAGTATTAAGGACAGGATATTATTGGCCAACAATGAGAAAGGATGCCGCAGAATATGCTCGAAGATGTGACGCATGTCAAACACATAGTAACATACTGCATCAACCTGTTGAACATTTGTATCCTATTGTTTCCCCTTGGCCATTTATGAAGTGGGGTATGGATATAGTGGGAAAGCTACCAAAAGCTCCGGGAGGAAAAGTCTTTATGCTAGCAATGACGGATTATTTCTCTAAGTGGGTTGAAGCTGAAGCATTTGTTCAAGTTAGAGACCAAGAAGTAGTATCCTTCATAAAGAGGAATATCCTGACCAGATT
The DNA here is from genome assembly GCA_030545235.1 of Helianthus tuberosus. Classification (NCBI taxonomy): domain Eukaryota; kingdom Viridiplantae; phylum Streptophyta; class Magnoliopsida; order Asterales; family Asteraceae; genus Helianthus; species Helianthus tuberosus. Next base: position 164,129,076 of record CM060354.1, on the reverse strand, counting down.
CGGAGTACCAGCCGAGATAATCTGTGACAATGGTTCTCAGTTTATAAGCAAGAGAACTACTGACTTTTGCAAGAGCTGGGGAATCAAAATGATAACATCTACTCCAGTACATCCTCAAGCGAATGGACAAGCAGAATCCTCAAACAAGATAATTGTCAATAACTTAAAGAAAAGGCTTGGAGCCAAAAAAGGAAGATGGGCAGAAGAATTACCCTTTGTTTTATGGGCTGATAGGACAACGGTAAAGAATGCAACAGGCCAAACCCCATTTTCGTTGGTGTTTGGAGCAGAAGCAATGATTCCAACGGAAATGACAATACCTGCTGCAAGATCTATCTTAAGTGATCCTGAGCAGAATCCTGAAGCCTTGAGCCAGGATTTAGATACTATAGATGAAAAGAGAGATGCGGAAAGGCTAAGGATGGCAGCATATCAACAGAGAATATCCAGGGCATATAACAAGAATATTAGAACCAGAAGATTTAAGGTTGGAGATTGGGTGTTAAGAAAGGCTTTTCAAAATACTACTAATCCTGCCGATGGCAAGTTAGCTCCAAAATGGGAAGGACCATATGAAGTTGAATCAGAAGCAGGGAAAGGAGCATATAGACTCAAGAATATGGAGGGGGATATGCTACCGAGATCTTGGAATGCTATACACCTTAAGCTCTATTTCAAGTGAGTCTAGAATTTAATTTCTAACTCAGGATGGTATGAATTCTACCTCTTTTAAATATGTTTGGTTTAATTTGTTCTTTGTAACCCAATACTGACTTAAGCATCGGAGGGGTGTTAGCCAAGCTAACACCCACCTTCGTTACTGGATAAAGGTATGTTTCAGGATATAGCTCCAGGATATGTACTCAGGATAACTCGGAAGATTAGAGGATTGGCCCCCTCTCTCACGTTTAAGGGATACTGATCCCTTCACAGGTTTAAAGGTATTCACCTTTCTTCCGAATTGGGTTTAAACACCCCGCCTGGAGCGCAAGTTATTCAGGGATAGTTCAAGGTGGCGGGACCAGTCCATGTAAAAGTGGCTGACAATTTCGTTACTGTTGGCTATATCCTGAATCCTAACGGTATATGAGGATTGATCACCCTCTCTCACGAAAGGGTATTTTCATACTCTCTAAGGTTTAAAGGTTTTCACCTTTCTAAGTCTTGGAGTTTATACACTCCCGCCTGTAGCGCATGAAAATTTGGGATTTTCCCCAGGATTAAAGGTTTTCACCTTTCTAAGTTTTGGGGTTTCCACACCCTCGCCTGTAGCGCACGAAACGTGGGTAAAATCCCCAGTAAAACTCAAAGACTTAAAGGTTTTCACCTTTTCAAGTCTTGAGGTTCTTATACTCCGGCTTAAATGCCTGGAAAATGGGTTCAGTCCCAATAAAATACAAAGTTTTTGGATAATCCCAAAGTATATTTTCAAAAAACATAATCATTTACAAGTCTACATAAATTTTTGAAAAAAAAGATTGCTAAGTTTAAACAACTGGTTGAAGAATTGCTAAAGGATCATATCCTGGTGCAACATACTGGTCCTGCACAGACAGGGGACATCCGTGATAGAACATGACGTATGCTGATACTATATCCTACTGGGGACATTTATGCTGGAGTAAGAAGGAAACCTATGCCAACACTATATCCCACTAAGGCATGGTGAGGAACTCAAAGGATCAAGTTTGGGCATGATTCGCCAAGTATCCTGGACTGGGGACACCTTCGTTGGAAAAGTTGCAAAAGGATTGAAGTTTGAGAATAGGGTTACACTCTATTCCTGGTATGATCTTTCCTTTGTAAACGATATTTAAATAACTTGAGTTTTTGAAACTATGTTTGACCAAAGCTTAAGCATCCTGATTAGGATATATTCTCGGGATATATTCTCAAAATGTATTTTCAAAATATATTTCAGGATATTTGATTGGAATATTTGGGACATGATGCTTGGGTTAAAAACTGAAACTGTGTTCTAGTCAAATAAGTGTTCTCAAAACCAACTTTGTAAAATAAAAATGAACTGTCCTCTTTCTCTGAAAACTTTATCTGAATTGTTTGAGTTATAAAAACCCTATTTGACGGAAGTCTTAATAGGATATTTGCGAGTATACTGATCAAGAGATTTTCATAAAAAGTAATAATTGCACTAAGTTTGGAACATTGGAATTCAGACTAAGCAATGCATAACACATAACAACATGTAAGGCTAAAAGGCTAGTTTATTATTAATTGTATTCTTGGTTTCATCTCAAAAAGAGACCCATCCACCAAGAACACAATTAAGTTTTTAAAGCATATTTACATAAACAGTTGAAGGCTTCGTCCTAAAAACACGAGAACCCATTCGCCTTCAACTGTTATATTGTTCAAAATAAACCATACTGATTGATGACCAAAGGCTTCATCCTGAAGCTCAGGACCCATCCACCTTTGGCCATCGTATTGTCTTAAGTGCAGGAAATATAAATTGTTCTAAGTACAGGACGACCAGATGATTCGGACCCTACAAAGGAAAATGCAGGTATCATTAGAGACAAACTAACCAGGATACAGGTTCAGTATATGTGTACGGGATACCGGATTTGGATATTTACCTTATTAAGGAAGGAGTTCATGGGCTCGATGGATTCCATGAAGCCAAGGTCATGATAGCAGAAACATTCAGCAGCAACAGCGAAGGGTTTAGAGCTGGTGCCAACAGATGGTTCCTTTTTTACCAAGACAGACTTGGGGTAACTGTCAAGCTCCTAAAGATCGAAGACAACAGGGACCTTAGCAGAGTCTACAAAAAAGGGAGTAGTTTCAATCTTATCATATTATGTGCTGACTAACCAAACATATGCAGGAATGTTCAAAACAGATATCCTTACCGGACGTATTGGAATGACTGAAAAATATATCTGTTGGAATTAGGATATCCAACAGTTATATTTTTGGGGACAATTGTTATGGGTGAAATTCTGAGCCCATATCCTGACAATATATCTTGATTTAATGTTAGCTGTTTATGATCAGGATATCGGACTAGGATATTGGTAACATCCTGGGGCAGTATCGATCAGGATATCAGACCAGGATATTGGTAACATCCTGACGCAGTATCCTGGCAGTTACTAATGATTTTCTTTTGTAGCAAGGTACCAACGTTAAAAGACTTGATCTACCTGAAGATTCGCTCAAGGTGGTTGAAAAATGGACGTTGATGGTGGAAGAATGGGTCTTGTAACGGTCAGAAAGGCATATTCCGCAAGAATATCGGATGTTGGTTAATGTTGTTGACATTGTAACAGTTATATGAGCTGAAGACCCGGTTTTGTAGTCAATAAGCACGTGGAAAACAAGTAGAAAGAGTCCCCCAACGTTCAGAATGGAATATTCCCAGCATCCCGGAATAATAGGAGAGTTAGTTTGTTACTTGTAACTATAAATAGGAGGCCAGATCAATAGGAACACACACTTGACTCTCCACTCTCGAACTCACACTTCTTTTTTCTTTCTATCACGCACAAACACTCAATACTTGTAATCGTTGTACCACTTAGCATTGATCTGCGCCATATCCTGCACTGTATCCTGACGTTTGAAGCAATAAGAAGAACAAGGCAGCTGCGATTGTCAGCTCCCGAGGTTTTATGCCGGCGATCTAGATTGATCAAGGGCTTTCCTCGTACCTCTCGTGTCGTTTACTTTACTTTCTGCTCATAGTTTGATCATAGATACAGCTCAATATCCTGAGCCGTATCCTGAAACTGTTTTTACAATTAACTTAATTATCATATTTTTGACACTCATTTCTAGCACACTACCTCACTTAACTAATTTGATCACTTAATTACTTCGGTAATTTTTGACCAAAACAAATATGTCCATCCCCCACTTCATGAATGGCCAAAGAGAAGCAATAGGATATAGTGGTTCAGCTGGTTGATGTAATATATTACTATGCCTTTGACATGCATCACATTTTCGAGCATATTCTGCAGCATCCTTCCTCATCGTCGGCCAATAATATCCTGTCCTCAACGCCTTTGAGAATAACGATCTGCCCCCAGTATGGTTGCCACAATCCCCTTCGTGTATATCCTGAAGCACTTCTTTAGTTTCGGGATCCTCCAAGCACCTCAGGTATAGTCCTACAAGAGATTTCTTATATAGAATATTATTTATAATAGTGAATCGAGATACCTTCATCCTAAAAGCCTTAGGATTCTCATCCTTTGGAATATATCCTTCCTTGAGATATCTCACAATTGGAGCCGTCCAGGACTTGGGATCCTCCTCAGGATACTCATCATTAGGATCCTGAATACTTGCTAGTTCCTTATCCTGAGACTTGAAAAGATCCAGCGCGGGATATAGGATATGTAGTATTGGTATCTGAGTTCCCCATGGTATCCTGACTGATGATCCTAGATTTGCCAAAGCATCTGCTTCAGCATTATCCTGCCTCGGTACCTGTTCAAGTGAAAAACATCAAAATATCCTGCTTATTTTTTGAGAATTTCGAGATACTCGATTAACTTCTCACCTTTAACTGCATAGGATCCATTAAAATGATTAGTAATTAACAAGGAATCAACAAATACTTGCAAACTTTTAATATTCATACTCCTAGCCAACTCTAATCCAGGAATTAAAGCTTCATATTCTGCTTCATTATTAGTGGCAGGAAATTCACACCTAATAACCTGGGGTAATATGTCCCCCTGTGGAGATTTTAGTAGTATACCTAATCCTACACCTCTCACATTAGATGCACCATCAGTATATAATGTCCAGGATTCTAAGTTTTCTCCTAGCTGTTGTACTTCTAGGTCTACTTCATTTTGAATATCACTACTGAAATCAGCCACAAAGTCAGCTAGAGCCTGAGACTTTATGGCATTTCTAGGTTCATATACTAGATCATAGGCACTTAATTTTACTGACCACTTAGCCATTCTACCCGACATCTCAGGTTTCCTAAGCACATTTTTAACAGGTGAAGGGGTAAGGTCCCAAAAACCTCGTGTTAAGCACCTAGGACCATACCACAACCTCACCTTTTAACCCTCTTTAGACCTTGCGCGGCCGCGCACTGGTCCAACAAAGAGAGCTTTGGACAGAAACAACAAATAACATCTGCGCGCCAAAAGCGAACTAATATATCCTTGCGCCTCTCTCCATAACGAACAGGAATAAAAATCCCAGTTAACACTCCCGCTTAAATAATACCCAGACTCGGATATTATTTACTTCACTGATACCACTCGATAAGGAGTCACACCGGATTACGGCTGTAATCTTCTAGAAGACTCAATCGTGCACCACCAGACGGTTATAACCGTCTGGGCTACGTGTCGTCATCCCGGGCTCCCTTGAAGTAACGATGATGGCATGGAATTAGAGAGAAATCTCCACTTGCCCACTTTCCACATGGCAATACCCCAGCCGTTGATCTAAATAGCGATTCGTGTGCTCTCACGTCAGATTAAGAGAATTAACGAATGGAAAAATAACCTCTTACGGAGTTAGCACATTCTGTCAATATTTTAATAACAGGTTTTCCCGCCCAAACTCCCGGCTATAAATAGAAGAGTAATTCAGGTACAAACTTCAAGTTACATTCACTTCACTTATACTTTTCTTCTTCATATACCGATACTTGTTCTCACGCCGGAGGGTGGTCACGGAGAGAACCCCCATTCTCCCCGTGACAAATCTGACGGTGTCTGTTTTGTAGTTATCAAGAATAAGAGAAGATCTGCCTCTTTGAACCGAACGAGACAGAACCAACCCCTTTTATGCAGAACATAACCCCCTGGATTATCTGATTCCGGTCTTTTATCCAGTGTTTCTTCATTGGCGCCCACCGATTACTCAGTTTCACCCGTTTTTTTCTCGTTTTTGATTCACTTTGTTGTTTCCATTTGAAAATGGAAGAAACTTCAACTCATCGTCAAAATGGCCCTCGACCAAATTTCTTTAACAATACCCAGGTCGAGGGTATTGTAGAAGAAGCCTCGGATGACAATGAAGTGCAGTTCACTAATAATCATCCAAACGAGCCTGTCACCCCAGGGGTACAGCCTGAGATCCCTGTAAGCTCAATTCTACCCCAAGGAGAGACCCCAATCTCCTGGTATGTCAGATCTTAGGGGGCATTGAATGCTGTGTATGCACAGCTATGTGCACAAACTGCTCCCCAAATCCATTCACGAAGGCATGTGTCCCGAAATCGAGCACCATCGGTCCCACACATTTCCCAGCATGATGGTCCATCACGGGTCCAAATCGAAGACACTGAAGTCTACTCTAGATCTCCAATGAGATATGAGTATACTCAGTCCGAAAATCACAGGAGGGAGTATCGAGATGAGTCCCACTCTCATAGAAGGCCATCAGTTCACACCAGGTTGGGTCGACAACGGAACACCCACACCAGTGAATATGTTCGAACTTACCGTGAAGGAGACAGTGCAAGTGTGTTTAGTCGGTTGCAACTGAACTACAACAAATGTAGACCCCGCGCGGTTTACAATCCTGAAGCTGAGCACAATTATGATCTGATCTATCGCCCTGCAGAAGCGGCAGAGAATTCCAACTTTATTAGTGAAATTGCTCTGAGTCTGTTAGAAAAAGCGAAGCTCCCATCCAATGTAGGCAACTTTAACGGTATGACGGATCTAGATGACCATCTGCGATTCTTCACAAGCGCAAGATTGGTGGGAGGCTGGACTCTACCGATGTGGTGTCACTTCTTTGTTCAAACCCTTACAGGAACCGCAAGGCTCTGGTTTGACAACTTGCCTGTGGGGAAAATCACGTCATGGGTAGACTTGTGCGAGAAGTTTCTGGTACACTTCAGCCAGCAAAGACGATCCATCCGCGACGCGGCGGACGTAATGAATATCTGGCGCCGCGATGATGAAAGTTTAGAAGACTTTATTACTCGTTATAATAAAGAAGTGCTCGAGATAGGCGACGTTCACGAGCATCTGATCCGAGCCCAATTTAAATATGCCGTCAGGTGTGACGACATGATAAAAGTCTTTTCCGGAACGGAGGGACTCCCAAAAAGCTGGGAAAAATTAATGGCGGCGGCTAAGGTCTATGCCTAGACTGAGAAAAATCTCAGTACCAACAGGCCGCCACCACCGCATAGCCGTCCCACAGATTAGGCCCGAGCAGCGGGAAAAATTTAAAAAAGGCTGTCACGATTTAAGTTCGGGGAATTATTCATCAGAAGATGCACGAGCAACAATCAATAAGCTCGCTGCACAGAGAGAAGCTAAACAAGAAAACAGGGAGAGGCAGTGGACTCCCTTAACCAAAACCCCCGCGGAAGTACTGAGTACGGAGGATTACCAGTTTAAGCCTCCACCACCTATGAAGAACAAACGCGGACAAGACCCGAGTCAGTATTGTGATTATCCCAAAGACAACGCTCATACCACCAACAACTGCATCTCCTTGCGCACTGAGATAGAGAAGGCGCTTAAAAGCGGTGAGCTCACTCACCTATTACAAAATGTGCGCAAGGAGATAAAACAAATTACTCGTGGCGAGGAAGGCCCGAGTAAAAAGGCCAAAAATTAAGCAGCAACTCCATGGTCTCCTTGCAGAATGGAACAGACTCTACAGTTTATCAATTCTAAGCAAGACATAGAGTGTAAGTTAAGTCCCGTGAAATTATTTTAATAGACTTTGTACGGCCTCTCCGCCTTATCCATGAATAAACAACAAAGTTTCTATTATTCTTGGGTTTTTTTTTTCTTACAAAGTGCATGCAATTTCTTTTGGTAAGCGCAAAAACATTATGGTAAATAAAATACAAGTCTCATGAATGGTCAGTGACTACATCGCACAAGACCATACGTTCACACATGAGCTTTATACCACCTTCATTCGCCTTACCTAATCAAAGTAATTGTACCCATGCAAAATATTGTAAACTAAAAACACATATCATACTACTCCTGGTGCACCAATGCACCTTAAAAATTATCAAACACGGCAGTGTTTCAATACATGTTACTTGCGCGGCAGCGCATTAACAGAAAAGGGATACACATCCTAAGAAACTACAAAAATAATTGTTCGTACAACCACAAAAGGAAACCTACGCTAAATCTTCATCTCCATCTCCATCCGGGAAGATTTCCTTCAATTGCGCTACGTGATCTTCGGACTGCAATGCAACATTTATAAGATCCATGACAGGAAGCTGTAAGTTGTTAAATTCTGTTTTCATAGCTACAAGGGCGGCGCCAGTATTAAAACCATGAGTAGCAGATCTGCTAGTATCCCAATCAATTTTCAAAGCATTAACGACATGGTGCGAGCATTCTGCGTACCCTTGAGCATATCCGTCATTTCGCGCAGCAACCACCAATCGCGCAACCGTTTTATCTAGTTCTTCATAATTCAACACTGATTCAGCAACCTATAAAAACAAGAAAGGCAGATAAGGAAAAAGCGCAAAAAATTCCCACAAGAATTACAAGCAGAACGCAACTTACACTAGCGATCCCACGTTCTTTTAGCCATAACATATCACTTTTCAAAGGCTCAAGTTCACTCTCCGCCATCGCTCGCGCTGTTTCAGAATTTTCTAGCTTTTCTTCAGTTTCAGCTAGACAGCGAGAGGTTTCAGCCTTTTCAGAACGCGCAAGTTCCAAATCTTTCTTGAGTTATTCCTGATCAGAAAGCAAAGCAGTAGGTTCTTCTATCTCTTTATCTCTAAGAGCAAGAGTGGCGCAGGTATGTACCTCTCATTGTTCACTTCGTTCTCTGTGGGAACGCGCTTCGTCTTGCGCAGCCTCAGCGTCAGCCTTTTCTTTCTTCAACTTCTCGATCTCCGCATCTTGTTTCTTCAATTTCTCAACCTCAGCCTTGAGATTATTGATAACATTACGGAGACCCATCTTCTCGGCATTATCTTTCTCGTAGATCTTTTTCCAGTTCTTGTGCTCCTTAGAAAGAAGGACAGCTTCGGCTTCCGCTTTTCTTTTCTAGCCCGCAACAGACCATTCTTCAGTTTTCCGATCAGTCTCAAACTTAGCCTGATCAGCTTCCAGTTTAACCCTCAACTGGGCAACATGGCTTTCATCATCAGCAACATTCTTCTTGGATTCCTTGAAGGCAGCCCACTCCTTATGCATACTGTGCCACTCACGCACTATGCGGTGCGTAGTGGATGTATAAGAAGCAACCTCCTCAAGGTAGGCATGGTAAGTTTGATCGTGAAGACGTCCCTCTTGAAACTTAATTTCACCAGGCGGAAAGACCCCCTATAACCAGTCTCGGCATACGTGCCAATCTGAAAAGGTGTTGCCCTTCTTCAGATTCCAAACAGGGACATGAATTTCGAAAGCATTCTTTTATGAATAAGTTCTGTAATAATAATCCCCCAGAGTCTCATCTGGGCGGATTGGAGAATCCTTGCCAGCATCAAAAAACGAGCCTTGGTCTTCAACAGTGACCTTCTCAATGTTCTCTAGCATAGAACCAGAAGCTTTGAAAGGAGAACTTGTATTAGGGATCTCTTCAGCAGTCTTCCCTTTCTCCATATCATGAGCAGCAAGCTCAGGAGTTTGTGGGTTACCAGCACCATCCACAACCTCTAGGCCAGTAACCTTTTCTGCATCCACAACATCATTAACAGGCTTATCAGCCTCAAGATTCTCAGCCTCATCAGTCTTCCCGCCTCACGCTCAGGCGCGCGGGGGAAAGGGTGGAAGTTCTTCATTAACCACAAATGATGGTTTTGTGGGAACAGGAGAGTTCGTTTTTTCTGTAAAAATAAACATATAAATCACACTTATTCAAGCAAAAGGAGGAGAGCAAAAAATAAAACTTACCAGGAACAGATTCTAAAATAAAGAGGTTACCCCTCCTAGTAATCTTTTTCCTCTGAATCTTCTTCGCAGGCTGACCTTCAGCTTCAGCGTCAGTGTGTTTTCTCTTTCCTGCTTTCTTCCACACTAAGTGTTCAGGACTTGATTCCAAATCAATAGGATCATCAGGATTCGATGGAGGGATATCAGCAGTATCTTTTGGTTCCGGTTTCGGTCTTCTTATAACTGCAGGCGCAAGACCCTCCAATGAATTAGAAACCACCACGTAATCACACCAGGAGTCAGAGGAACGGCGCATACCTTTCTTCTCTCCCCCAACATTTTTGGCCTTTGAAGGTTGAGCTTTCTCAGCATCACTTTTCTTTGGCGCAGCAGTAGTCGACAGCGCACGTTTTTTCTTTTCACGGCCTACGCCCAAATTAGACAGTTCACCTACTACAAAAAAAAGAATTAACTTATTCAAGCATGCAAAAACAGCAAACCAAATACTGTGATAAACACTTACCAGGACCAGCAACAGGTTGCACAGACAAGTCATTATCCCGCAGAAGAACAAAGTTCTTCACAATGCGGTGATACCACAGTTCCTCGTCAGGTTTCTTGGGAAGGGTAGTTATTTTCCCACCTTCCCTCTCAAAAGCAACAACATATAAAGAAACAACTGCGCAAAGGAAAAACAAAGGCAAATTCAAAAAAAAAAGGAGAAGAGGTGAAGAAACAGGGCAAAAATCTTACTTTTGCCATCTTCCATGTACACCGGCTTCTCTTCTCGATTCATCTTCCAGTTCAGACTCATACCGGCACCAACAAGGGCTTTCTCTGGCAAAGCAATAGACGGAACATCTTTCAGGTCCTGGTACCAATTTTCGTCGACAGGGGTTTTAATGGTCTCAGTAGGAACATCCTCCTTTCCCCTAAAAATCATCCTCATCGGGATAACTCCTGCCTTGATAAAAAAGAATTTATGTTTCCAATCATGGAAGGATTTCGGGGGTTGCAGCAAGATCTTCTTTGCAGACGCTCTTTGCACAAAAGAATAAAACCCCTTAGAATAATGCATTTGGTGGAAGACACGGAATCGAGGAACCGTTGGTTCGATATGCATCGTCCGGCACATGAATTCAAAATGGCGAACCCTAACCATACCAATAGGGTGCATCTGGGTGATATGGAATTTGTAATACTAAAGAATTTCAAGGAAGAATTTCGTCACAGGCAAACGGAAGTTGCCTGCAGAGAAGAAATCCGAGAATAGGGTCACATACCCGGCCGGAGCATCCGCCGCCGTCTGACCCTCGTCAGGGTATCGGGCACCCCAATTTTCTAGGAACCTGAGATTCTGAATTAAACCATCAAAAGTTGCCCTAGACCACTTCAACGGTGGAAGTTCGGCAGCCATCTCTTCAGTAGAATCTTCGTGGAGATCTCCGGTTGACATAAGAGAAAGAAATTGCAAATTCTTTCCAAATAATGGGTAAAGAAGACAAAGAGAAAAGGGGTTTTCAACGAAGTAATGATTACTGGAAATAGGAAACTCAAAACACTTATATACTCACCGCCATAAATGGCCTAGGTAACTACAACAACACCTTTTTTGGGATGGCACAGTTATCCAAGCGTCAGGGGCGAGTGGGGAATAGCACAAATGCGAGTTCACACGCGCGTATGAAACACGACCAGTAACGTACAAGCTGACAATGACAGCTATCACACGTCAACAGTTGCTGCTGCACCTTTTTGCAGACCCTAGGTCAATAATCTCAAAAATCAAAATAATGAGCAGAAGTCTCTTCCTCTGGAAGATTCTCCATTTTCGTGCCAAAAAACCTCTAAAGCAAAAAGCACCTCTCTCTCTCATAGTCCAGTGCTCCACTTATTTTCATAAGAGCAACACTAAACTGGGGGGACTTGAAGGGGTAAGGTCCCAAAAACCTCGTGTTAAGCACCTGGGACCATACCACAACCTCACCTTTTAACCCTCTTCACTGGTCCAACAAAGAGAGCTTTGGACAGAAACAGCAAATAACATCTGCGCGCCAAAAGGGAACTAATATATCCTTGCGCCTCTCTCCATAACGAACAGGGATAAAAATCCCAGTTAACACTCCTGCTCAAATAATACCCAGACTTGGATATTATATACTTCACTGATACCACACGATAAGGAGTCACACCGGATTACGGCTGTAATCTTCTAGAAGACTCAATCGTGCACCACCAGAAGGTTATAACCGTCTGGGCCACTTGTCATCATCCCGGGCTCCCTTGAAGTCACGATGATGGCATGGAATTAGAGATAAATCTCCACTTGCCCACTTTCCACGTGGCAATACCCCAGCCGTTGATCTAAATAGCGATCCGTGTGCTCTCACGTCGGATTAAGAGAATTAACGGAGGGAAAAATAACCGCTTACGGAGTTAGCACATTCCGTCAATATTTTAATAACAGGTTTTCCCGCCCAAACTCTCGGCTATAAATAGAAGAGTAATTCAGGTACAAACTTCAAGTTACATTCACTTCACTTATACTTTTCTTCTTCATATACCGATACTTATTCTCACGCCGGAGGGTGGTCACGGAGAGAACCCCCATTCTCTCCGTGGCGAGTCTGACAGTGTCTGTTTTGCAGTTATCGAGAAGAAGAGAAGATCCGCCTCTTTGAACCGAACGAGAGAGAACCAACCCCTTTTATCCAGAACATAACCACCTGCATTATCTGATTCCGGTCTTTTATCCAGTGTTTCTTCAACAGGATAATTGGTTTTAACATGAGTCCTATGTGTCTCAAAATAATGTCTAAGCTTCGTCGATGCCATAACTAGGGCCAATATCAATTTTTCTAAATGAGAATATCTAGTTTTAGCATCTAATAAACTTTTGCTAACATAATAGATAGGATACTGTTGACCTTCGTGATCCTTTACCAGAACAGCACTTACTGCATTCCCTGATACTGCAAGATACTGGGATAATGGTTCACCATCCTCGGGCTTCATCAATAGAGGTGCAGTTGAAAAATACTAGATCAATTCCTGCAAGGCTGCTTCATGCTTCTCTCCCCATTCAAATTTCTTATTCTTCTTCTTCAGGATATCGTAGAATTCCTTGCATTTTTTCGAGGATCTTGATATAAACATGTTTAATGCTGCTACTCGCCCTGTTAATCTTTGTACATCTTTCATGTTTGAAGGTGACTTGATATCCAGGATAGCTTTAATATGTTTCGGGCTTGCTTCGATCCCCCTTTTAGTCACCATGTATCCTAGAAACTTTCCTGCCCCCACTCCAAAATGGCATTTGGCAGGATTTAGTTTCATGTTGTACTGGTCCAGGATATCAAATGCTCCTTCAATATCCCGGAGGTGATCCTCAGCCTTCTTAGATTTTACCACCATATCATCAATGTATACCTCCATGGTGTCCCCAGTTTGTCTTTGAACATCATGTTTACCAATCTCTTGTATGTTGCACCTGCATTTTTCAAACCAAAAGGCATAGCAGTATAACAATAAATACCTGTTGGTGTCATGAAAGCAGTATCCTCCTGGTCCGAAGGTTCCATTTGTATTTGTTGTAATCCTGAGGATGCATCCATGAAGGTTAACATTTCATGACCAGCAGTAGCATCCACCATTGAGTCGATATGAGGCAGAGGGAATGGGTCATTAGGACACGCTTTGTTCAAGTCTGTGTAATCTACACAAACTCTCCATTTCCCATTTTTCTTTTGAACTACAACTACATTTGCTAGCCATTTGGGAAATTTGACTTCCCTAATCATCTTGCTCTTTAATAGTCTTTCAACCTCTTCTTGGATTATTGCGTTCCGTTCAGGAGCAAACTTCCTTCGTTTTTTCTGGACAGGTTTGAAACTGTCAATTCCGAGCTTGTGAGTTATAATATCCTTGGAAATACCTGTCATATCCTCATGTTTCCATGTGAATGTTGACATCCTGCATTTCAAAAAGTTGGTCAATTGATCTTCAATATCTTGAGGTATATTGGTTCCTACCAGCACCGAGATATCCGGATTATCCTGATCCAGGATAATTTTCTTAACATCCTGCTCTGAAGCCTCCATGATATCCTGGGCTCGCATCTTTAATTGCTATCCTGCTTTGGACTTCGTTGAGGATTTCATAGAAGAAGAATAACACTCCTTCACTTTTTGTTGATCACTTTCCACCTAGACAACCCCCCCAAGGGGTAGGGATCTTGATACATTGATGATAGGTCGATGGCACAGCTTTCATATCATGGATCCATGGCTTACCCAATATAATATTGTAGCAGGATAAGGAGTCCATGACACAGAAGCGTTGCACCGAGTTGACTCCTTCAACATATACTGGCAGCTTTATTTCTCCCACAGTATTTCTGGCCTCTCCACTGAATCCGACAAGTACAGTAGATTTTGAAGTGATATCCATCGGAGAAACATTCATCCTTTTCAGCGTTTCTAGCTGAATAATGTTAACAGAGCTGCCATTATCCACCAGTATCCTGCGCACAAAGTGGTTAGCAACGTATAAAGTTATTACCAAACCATCATGGTGGGGATCCTGGACTGTATCCCTGTCATCACTGTCCAACGTGATCACTTTATCAGTTGTGAGGGATGTCATCTTGGTTGGCTTATCTACACTTTCTGCCTTAGCTTCCTTTGCATGCCTCTTTGCTGCAAAATAAGAGGTTCCACAGATGTCGGATCCTCCTGAAATAAAGTTAATTATCTTGGCATCTGCAGGAGGTGATGCTGCTCGTTCAGGATCCTTCTCAGTATCCTGACCCTTATTCTTCTTTCTTCCCAGAAGATCCTTCAGATATCCTTTGCTCAACATATAGCTTATTTCCTTCCTCAGGGCAATACAATCTTCTGTAACATGTCCAAAATCCTCATGGACGGCACACCACTTGGATTTATCCTTCCAATAATCTTTTTGTTGGTTCTTCCTAGGCCACCTTGCTTTGTCTCCTAAACCCTGCATAGCATACATCAGTTCAGGTATATTAACAGAAAAACAATATTCTGAAAACTCAGGATACTCCTCAGGATCCTCATCTTCAACAGCATTCACTTTCTTGCTGTTATTCCTACCATATGTCTTAGAGCGATATGGTTTGTATGAGGATTCTGACTTCCTGTTAGTTGATTCATAGGTTGAGGATGAATTCATCCTCTCTTGCATATTTTTGTCATCTTCCAGCCGAATATATCTTAAAGCCCTGTTTCGAGCCTCATCCAGGTTCCTTCAAGGATTCACTACAAGATCCTGATAAAATTGAGAATCCTTTTGCAACCCCATTTTGAATGCCTGCACAGCTGTTGCAACATCAAGGTGTGGGATATCCAGAGATTCCCTGCTAAACTTGTTCACATAATCCCTCAAGGATTCCTGAGGTCTTTGAGTTATCCTGTAGAGATCACTGGTTAGTTTTTTCCAAACTTCGACTACAAGAAAATTGACTATTAAATAAATTAACTAAATGAGCAAACGATGTAATTGAATGAGGTGGAACGTTTAAGAGCCATTTTAAGGCTGATCCTGTTAAAGTAGATCCAAAACCCTTGCAGAGGCATGCTTCCTTGAGATCCGGAGGGATAGGGTTAATTTCCATCCTTTCCCTATACTGAGCAATATGCTCTTCAGGATGCGTAGTTCCGTCATAGAGCTTCATATTGGGGGTTTGAAATCTTTTTGGGATTTCAACATCACAAATAGGATATGCAAACCGGGATATCCTGTGGCTATCCTGGGACACTTCTGGAATTGGCTGGACCACCCCAGGTACACTGGATATCATGTCCTTCAATTTCTGAAGCTCCTTAGAAAATGTTGATGTCATACCTGCATCCTGCAAAGATCCAAAGCCCTTAGTAACAAGAGTATTAGTATTATTAGACACGTTACCAGTCTGAGGATTCTTGCCATATCCTGAAGCATATCCTGAGCTTCTCACAGTTGATACCCTGACCGAAGAGGGTATCTCATGAGTATGATTCTTAGTATGACTAGGCATAATATTGCCCCTGTTATCCTGGTATACAATGCTGAACTGAAGTTCAAAGCTCTAGGCTGCAAGGGAGTGACGGTATCTTCAGTAGGCCTGCTCGAGCTGGATTTAAAGAGTTGTATCTCTCTCATCAGCATCTGGTTGGTCTCCTGCTGTTGCTTCATCTGATCCTGTATACTACCAAACAAAGTCAGAATTTCATCATTAGAAGCCAAAATAGGAGTACCCCCTGAGACAGCAGATTCTTGAACATTCCGAGTGGGGATAACATCCCGAGCCACATGAGTTTCAGTTCCTCTTGAAAGATCCTGAGGCTGTGAAGAGGCTTGTGTCCTCGGAGGTGGTGGGAGCACCGAACTAATGGTTGCAGAGGTTGTGGCAGACACGGTAGAAGAGCTCATGTTTGAACTTGAGGCTATTGAAAATAGTGTAGCAAAAAGTTTTGAAAATAGGAAACCAAGTAGTGATTTTGCAAAAGCTTTTAGTAGAAATAGCACCACTTGCCCCACGGTAGGCGCCAAATTGTTTTGGTCAAAAATTACCTAAGTAATTAAGTGATCAAATTAGTTAAGTGAGGTAGTGTGTTAGAAGTATTTGTGAAAAATATACTGGTTAAGTTGTTAATAAAAACAGTTTTCAGGATATAGCTCAGGATACCGAGCTATATCTACGATCAAACAATGAGCAAAAAAGGTAAAGGGTGACACAGGATGTATGAGGAATGCCCTTGATCAATTTGGATCGCCGGCACAAAACCTTGGGAGCTGACAATCGCAGCTGCCTTGTTCTTCTAATTACTTCAAATATCAGGATACAGTGCAGGATATGATGCAGACCAACTAGCTCTTACAATGCGATTTGAATACAAGTGTAAGTGTTTGTGAGTGGTTGTAGCTAGTAGAGAGCAAGTGTGTTCGAAGAATTGTGTGTTCTAACTGATCCGATCAATCCTATTTATAGTAAAACGAAACTAACAAACTAGCCTATAAATCCGGGATATAGCGAATATTCCCTTTGTGAACGTTGTAGTCCACGTCTACCGACTTCAACATTCCTATTTCAACAGATTAGCCCGAGTCTTTGGGAGAACAAGTCCATCCGAATGTTATATGCCTGCCTCGTTAATCTACACGTGAGCTAATTAGTCATTATCAGGATACTGCATCAGGATGTTACCAATATCCTGATCCGGTATCCTGATCACAATAAAAGAAACATAGTCTGAATATTATTCAGGATATATGAGCAGAAAACCACCCATAACAATAGCCAATAATAACGAAATTGTCAGCCACTTTTACATGGACTAGTCCCGTTATCTTGAACTATTCCCAGATAACTTACGCTCCAGGCGGGGTGTTTGAACCCAATTCGAGAAAAAGGTGAATACCTTTAAACCTTAGAAGGGATCAGGATCCCTTAAACGTGAGAGAGGGGGCCAATCCTCTAATCTTTCGATCCTGAATATATATATCCTGGAGTCATAAGCCGAAGCATATTCTACAAAACAACCTTAAACTAAGGTGGGTGTTAGCTTGGCTAACACCCCTCCGATGCTTAATTCAGTATTGGGTTCAAAAATAAAAATATATTTAAAAGAGATAGAATTCATACCATCCTGAGTTAGAAATTTAATTCTAAACTCACTTGAAATAGGCTTTCAGGTGTATAGCATTCCAGGAGCTTGGCAGTATACCCCCCTCCATATTCTTAAGTCTGCATGCTCCTTTCCCAGATTCCGATTCAATCTCATATGGTCCTTCCCATTTTGGAGCTAACTTTCCATCGGCAGGATTAGTGGTATTCTGAAAAGCTTTCCTTAGTACCCAATCTCCAACTTGAAACCTTCTAGTCCTTAGGATTTTGTTATATGCTTTGGATATCCTCTGTTGGTATGCTGCCATCCTTAACCTTGCCGCATCCCTTGTTTCATCGACAGTATCGAATTCTTGGCATAGAGTTTCAGGATTCTTCTCAGGATCCCAGAGGCTCGATCTTGCTGTAGGTATCACCATCTCTGTTGGGATCACTGCTTCTGCTCCAAACACTAAGGAAAATGGGGTTTGTCCAGTAGCATTCTTCACCGTCGTTCTATCAGCCCATAGGACAAAGGGTAGTTCTTCTGCCCATCTTCCTTTCATAGCTCCCAATCTTTTCTTCAAATTGTTGACTATTATCTTGTTTGAGGATTCTGCTTGCCCATTCGCTTGAGGATGTACCAGAGTAGATGTGATCATTTTGATTCCCCAACTCTTGCAAAAATCAGTAGTCCTTTTACTGATAAACTAAGAACCATTGTCACAGATTATCTCGGCTGGTATCCCGAACCTAGTCAGGATATTACTCTTTATGAAGGATACTACTTCTTGGTTTCTGACTTGAACAAATGCCTCAGCCTCAACCCACTTGGAGAAATAATCTGCCATAGCCAACATAAAAACCTTTCCTCCTGGAGCCTTTGGCAATTTTCCCACTATGTCCATACCCCATTTCATGAATGGCCAAGGGGAAGCAATAGGATATAGTGGTTCAGCAGGTTGATGCAGTATATTGCTGTGCATTTGACACGCATCACATCTTCGAGCATATTCTGCAGCATCTTTCCACATCGTTGGCCAAAAGTATCATGTTCTTAAAACCTTTGAGTATAACGATCTGCCCCCAGTATTGTTGCCACAGTCGCCTTCGTGTATATCCTGAAGTACCTCCTTGGTTTCAGGATCCTCCAAGCACCGTAAGTATGGACCTGCAAGAGATTTCTTATATAGAACATTATTTATAATGGTGAATCGAGATACCTTCATCCTAAAAGCCTTAGGATTCTCATCCGTTGGGATGTGTCCTTCTCTGAGGTATTTCATGATTGGGGCCGTCCAGAACTTAGGATCCTCCTCAGGATACTCATCATCAGGATCTTGGATACTAGCTACTTCCTTATCATGAGATTTGAAAAGATCCATCGCAAGATATAGGATATGTAGTATTGGTATCTGAGTTCCTTTTGATATTCTGATTGATGATCCTAAGTTTGCGAAGGCATCCGCTTCAGCATTATCCTCTCTTGGTACCTGTTCAAGTGTAAAAACATCGAAATATCCTGCTAATTTTTTGATAATTTCAAGATACTTGATTAACCTTTCACCTTTGACTGCATAGGATCCATTAAAATGGTTAGTAATTAACAAGGAATCAACAAATACTTGCAAATTCTTAATATTCATATTCCTGGCCAACTCTAATCCTGCAATCAAAGCTTCATATTCTGCTTCATTATTAGTGGCAGGAAATTCACATCTAATAGCCTGGGGTAATATGTCCCCCTGTGGCGATTTTAGTAGTATACCCAATCCTACACCTCTCACATTAGATGCACCATCAGTATATAATGTCCAGGATTCTGAGGTTTCTCCTAGTTGTTTTACTTCTAGGTCTACTTCATTTTGAATATCACTACTGAAATCAACCACAAAGTCTGCTAGAGCCTGAGACTTTATAGCATTTCTAGGTTCATATACTAGATCATAGGCACTTAATTTCACTGGCCACTTAGCCCTCCTACCCGACATCTCAGGTTTCCTAAGCACATTTTTAACAGGATAATTAGTTTTCACATGAATCCTATGTGTCTCAAAATAATGTCTAAGCTTAGTTGACGCCATAACTAGGGCCAATATCAACTATTCTAGGTGAGAATATCTAGTTTCAGCATCTAACAAACTTTTACTAACATAATAGACAGGATACTGTTGACCTTCATGATCCTTTACCAGAGCAGCACTTATCGCATTCCCTGATACTGCAAGATACAGGGATAATGGTTCACCATCCTCGGGCTTCATCAGTAGAGGTGCGGTTCCAAGATATTGCTTCAATTCCTGCAAGGCTGCTTCATGCTTCTCTCCCCATTCGAATTTCTTCTTCTTTTTCAGGATATCGTAGAATTCCTTGCATTTCTCCGAGGATCTCGATATAAACCTGTTTAATGCTGCTACTCGCCTTGTCAGTCTTTGTACATCTTTCATGTTGGAGGGTGACTTGATATCCAGGATAGCTTTTATCTGTTCCGGGCTTGCTTCTATCCCCCTTTTAGTCACCATATATCCTAAAAACTTTCCTGCCCCCCCCCCCCTCCAAAATGGCATTTGGCAGGATTTAGCTTTATATTGTACTGGTCCAGGATATCAAATGCTCCTTCAATATCCCGGAGATGATCCTCAGCCTTCATGGATTTTACCACCATATCATCAATGTACACCTCCATGGTGTCCCCCAGTTTGTCTTTAAACATCATGTTCACCAGTCTTTGGTACGTTGCACCTACATTTTTCAAACCAAAAGGCGAAGCAGTATAACAATAAATACCTGTCGGTGTCAAGAAAGTAGTATCCTCTTGGTCCGAAGGTTCTATTTGGATCTGCTGGAATCCTGAGGATGCATCCATAAAGGTTAACATCTCATGACCAACAGTTGCATCCACCATTGAGTCTATATGAGGTAGAGGAAATGGGTCTTTAGGGAAAGCTTTGTTCAAGTCTGTGTAGTCTACACAAACTCTCCATTTTCCATTTTTCTTTTGAACAACAACCACATTTGCTAGCCATTTGGGAAATTTGACTTTCCTGATCATCTTGGATTTTAGTAATCTTTCAACCTCTTCCTGAATAATCATGTTACGTTCTGGAGCAAACTTCCTTCTCTTTTGCTAAACAGGCTTGAAAGACTTGTCAATTCCAAGCTTGTGAGTTATAACATCCTTAGAAATACCTGTCATATCCTCATGCTTCCATGCGAATGTTGACATCCTGCATTTCAAAAAGTTAGTTAACTGGTTTTCAATATCCTGAGGGATATTGGTTCCTACGAGCACCGAGATATTTGGATTATACTGATCCAGGATAATTTTCTTAACATCCTGCTCTGAAGCCTCCACGATATCCTGGGCTCGCATCTTTAATTGCTATCCTGCTTTGGGCTTTGTTGAGGATTTCATCGAGGAAGAATAACATTCTTTTGCCTCTTGTTGATCACTTTCCACCTTGACAACCCCCCAAGGAGTAGGGATCTTGATGCACTGATGATAGGTTGATGGCACAGCTTTCATATCATGGATCCATGGCCTACCCAATATGATATTTTAGCAGGATAAGGAGTCCATGACACAGAAGCGTTGCATTGAGTTGACTCCTTCAACATATACTGGCAGCTTTATTTCACCCACAGTATTCTTGGCCTCTCCACTGAACCCAACAAGTACAATGGATTTTGAAGTGATGTCCATCGGGGAAACATTCATTCTTTTCAGCATTTCTAACTGAATAATGTTGACGGAACTACCATTGTCAACCAATATCCTGCGCACAAAATGATTAGCAATATATAAAGTTATTACTAAACCATCATGATAGGGATCCTGGACAGGATCCCTGTCATCACTATCAAACGTTATCACTTTATCAGCTGTGAGGGTTGTCATCCTGGCTGGCTTATCTCCCCGTTCTGCCTTAGCCTCCTTTGCATGTCTTTTTTCTGCAGAATAAGAGGTTCCACAGATGTCGGATCCTCCTGAAATAAAGTTGATTATCTTGGCATCAGTTGGAGGTGATGCTGCTCGTTCAGGATCCTTCTCAGTATCCTGCCCCTTATTCTTCTTTCTTCCCAGAAGATCCTTCAGATATCCTTTGCTTAGCAGATAGCTTATCTCCTTCCTCAGGGCTATGCCATCTTCTGTAACATGTCCAAAATTCTCATGGAAGGCACACCACTTGGATTTATCCTTCCAATCAGCTTTTTGTTGGTTTTTCCTAGGACACCTCGCTTTGTCTCCTAAACCCTGCATAGCATACATTAGTTCAGGTATATTAACAGAAAAACAATATTCTGACAACTCGGGATACTCCTCGGGATCCTCGTCTTCAACAACATTCACTTTCTTACTATCATTCCTGCTATATGGCTTAGAGCGATATGGCTTGTATGAGGATTCTGACTTCCTGTTAGTTGATTCATAGGTTGAGGATGAATTCATCCTCTCTTGCGTCTTTTAATCATCTTCCAGTCGAATATATCTCAGAGCCCTGTTCTGAGCTTCATCAAGATTCCTGCAAGGATTCATCACAAGATCCTGGTAAAACTGGGAATCCTTTTGTAGTCCCATCTTGAATGCTTGGACTGCTATAGCAACATCAAGGTGAGGGATGTCCAAGGATTCCCTGCTGAATTTGTTCACATAATCCCTTAGGGATTCTTGAGGTCCTTGGGTTATCCTGTAGAGATCACTGGTTAGTTTTTCAAAACTCCGACTGCAAGAAATTGACTGTTAAATAAATTGACTAAGTGAGCAATGATGTAATCAAATGAGGTGGAACGTTTAAGAGCCATTTTAAGGCTGATCCTGTTAGAGTGGAACCAAAACCCTTGCAGAGACATGTTTCCTTGAGATCCGGAGGAATGGGGTTAATCTCCATCCTTTCCCTATACTGAGCAATATGCTCTTCATGATCCGTTGTTCCGTCATAGAGCTTCATGTTAGGGGTTTGAAATCTTTTTGGGATTTCAGCATCATAAATAGGATATGCAAACCGAGATATCATGTGGCTATCCTGGGACACTTCTGGAATGGGTTGAACAACCCTAGGTACACTGGATATCATATCCTTCAATTTCTGAAGCTCCCTAGAGAGTGCCAATGTCACACCTGCATCCTGTAAAGATCCAACACTGTTAGTAGCAAGAGTATTAGTATTATTAGACACGTTACCAGCCTGAGGATTCTGGCCATATCCTGGAGCACATCCTGAGCTTCTCACAATCGATATCCTGACCGATGAGGGTATCTCAGGAGTATGACTTTGGGAATGGCTAGGTACAATATTGCCCCTATTATCCGCGGTGTATACTGCCGAACTGAAGTTCAATGCTCTGGGCTGCAAAGGAGTGACAGTATCCTCGGCAGGCCTACTTGAGCTGGATTTCAAGAGTTATATCTCTCTTATCAGCATTTGGTTTGTTTCCTGATGCTGCTTCATCTGATCCTGTATACTACCAAACAAGGTTAGAATTTCATCATTAGAAGCCATAATAGGGGTTCTCCCTGATGCAGCAGATCCTTGAACATTCTAAGTGGGGATAATATCCCGAGCCACATGAGTTTCGGTCCTTCTCGGGGGAGCCTGAGGCTGTGAAGATGCTTGCGTCCTCGGAGGTGGTGGAAGCACCAAACCAATTGTTGCAGAGGTTGTAGCAGACACGGTAGAAGAGCTCATGTTCGATTTTGAGGCCATTGAAAATAATGTAGCAAAAATTTTTGAGAACAGAAAACCAAGTAATGCTTTTACGAAAACTTTTAGTAGAAATAGCACCACTTGCCCCACGGTGGGCGCCAAATTGTTTTGGTAAAAAATTACCGAAGCAATTAAGTGACAATCGCAGCTGCCTAGTTCTTCTTATTGCTTCAAACTTCAGGATACAATGTAGGATATGATGCGGATCAACTAAGTGTTACAATGAGATTTGAGTACAAGTTTAAGTGTTTTTGAGTGATTGTAGCTAGTAGAAAGCAAAAGTGTGCGTGAAAAAGTTGTGTTCCTATTGATCCGTACATTCCTTTATATAGAAAAAGGAAATAACAAACTATCCTAAGAATGTGGGATGCTCCGAATATTCCTTTTAGAACGTTGGAGACCCCCTCTTTGCGGCTTCAACGTTCTCTCCTCAACCATATAGTCCGAGTGTTCAGGAGAAGCAGTCTTCTTGAACGTTACAAGCATGCCTTGTTAATCTGCACGTGAACTAATTAGTTATTACCAAGATACTGCATCAGGATGTTACCAATATCCTGATCCAGTATCCTGATCACAATCAAAAGTAACTCAGTCAGAATATTATCCAGGATATATGAGTAGAAAATCACCCATAACAGTGATCATCCCAACTTCCTCCGAAATCTATTACGCATGCCCTGAGCATGTGTTCTAGGGTTTGGATCGTCCTTTCACTTTGTCCATCTGTTTGGGGATGGTATGCAGTACTTAAATTCAATCTTGTGCCCATTGCTTCTTGGAAACTTGTCCAGAAACGCAAAGTGAAACGACTATCCCTATCTGACACAATGGAGAGTGGAACTCCATGTAGTGACACTACCTCGTCTATGTATAACTTAGCCAATCTCTCCATGCTAAAGGTTTCCTTCATTGGTAGGAAATGAGCTGATTTGGTTAATCGATCTACAATCACCCAAATTGCATCGTTACCTTTTCTGGTCTTGGGCAACTTAGTAACAAAGTCCATTGTTATTAGTTCCCATTTCCATACCCACATTTCTAACTGTTGAAGTAAACCTGAAGGTTTCTGGTGTTCTGCCTTAACTTGTGAACCAGTTAGACACTTAGAAATGTATCTAGCTATGTCCTTTTTCATTCCTATCCACCAAAAGTTATTCCTTAAATCTTGATACATTTTGTTATTACCAGGATGCATCGTATACCTAGATTTATGGGCTTCCTCTAATATTTTATATCGTAAGTTTCCTTGTCTAGGTACCCAAATCCTTTTCTTATGGAATCTCCAAATTCCATCAGTCCCTTGTTCTAATTCCTTTATCCATCCTTTCATTCCTTCAGCATCATCCTTGATTGTTGTTTCTTGAACACTTTTCAGTTGTTCCATTAAATCTAACTGTATATTTAATCTAAGAGCACAAACTCGTCTTTGCTTCTCATGATACTTACGACTTAGGGCATCTTCTACTATATTTGCCTTTCCTTCGTGATATAGAATATCACAGTCGTAATCACTTAGAATTTCCATCCATCTTCTTTGCCTCATATTCAATTCTTTTTGCCCAAATATGTATCTTAGACTCTTATGATCCATATAGACTGTAAACTTACTTCCGTACAGATAATGTCTCCAAATCTTAAGGGCAAAAATTATTGCTCCTAATTCTAAGTCGTGAGTCGTATAATTCTCCTCATGCTTTTTCAACTGCCTTGATGCATATGCAATTACCTTTTTGCGTTGCATTAGCACACACCCTGATCCTAGTTTAGAACCATCACAGTAGACTTCAAAATCTTCTGTTCCTTCTGGTAAGGCAAGAATTGGGGCATTTGTTAGTTTTTGCTTTAAAATCCTAAAGGCTTCCTCTTGCTTGGGTCCCCATTCAAACTTAACAGTTTTACAGGTTAGCTTAGTTAATGGAACAACTATCTTAGAAAAGTCTTGGATGAAGCGCCTATAGTAGCCAGCTAATCCTAGAAAACTTCTAACTTCGGCTGCTGATTGCGGGATCTTCCAATTTGTGATCGCTTCTATCTTGGAGGGATCCACGTGAATGCCTTCGTGATTCACCAAGTGTCCCAAAAATTGTACCTCTTGTAGCAAAAATTCACATTTTGAAAATTTGGCGTACAGTTTCTCCTTTCTTAACAGTATTAAGAGTGCATGCAGGTGTTCACAATGCTCGTCCTGGCTTTTGGAATATATAAGTATATCATCGATGAAGACAATTACAAATTTATCCAGATACGGCTTACAGATCCTATTCATCATGTCCATGAATGCTGTAGGAGCATTCGTTAATCCAAAGGGCATGACTGTAAACTCGTAGTGACCATACCTAGTCCTGAAAGCAGTTTTAGGTATGTCTTCTTCCTGTACCTTCAACTGATGATATCCGGAGTGCAAGTCTATCTTAGAGAAGTACCTAGCCCCCTGAAGTTGATCGAAAAGATCATCAATCCTGGGTAATGGGTATCGATTCTTAATGGTAACCTTATTCAATTCCCTATAATCGATACACATCCGCATCGAACCATCCTTCTTTCCACGAACAACACAGGTGCTCCCCAAGGGGATGAACTGGGTTGTATGAATCCTTTGCTTAACAATTCATCTAACTGCTTTTTTAGTTCTAACATTTCTGTGGGTTCTAACCAATAAGGTGCCTTAGCTATTGGTGCAGTTCCAGGAATTAAATGAATTCTAAACTCTACTTCTCTATCGGGTGGTAATCCAGGTCGCTCTTATGGGAATATATCAGGGTATTCTGATACTACTTGAATTTCCTTAAGTTCTTTGCTTTTAGTGTTAATGATTACTGAAATCATATGCACTATTCCTTGTTTTCGTTCATAACTAGCAACTTTCATTACTGAAACGAACTTCATTGGTTCATGTGGCTTATCTCCTGTAACCAACACTACTTCTCCTGCTGGCGTATGTATTTCTATGGAATTTTGATCACATAGGATTCGAGCATGGTTGGCTACTAACCAATCCATTCCTAACACGACATCAAATCCTGCTAAATTCATAGGTAGGAGGTTTGCAGAAAATTTATGACCTGAGAGTTCTATTTTTCCTTCTTGGAGAACCTTATCTATATTAACAGAATTTCCTTCTGCCGTTTCTACCGTATAAATTTGCCTAAGTTTGGTCAAAGGTAGGTTAAGAGCTTAGCAGAATGAAGTATTTATAAAACTTTAGTTTGCACCAGAGTCAAATAATACTTTTGCGTAAACGTCATGTACAAGAAACGTACCAGCTATCACATCGGGAATCAGATCTGCTTCTTGCGTCGTCAGCTAAAAGGCTCTTGCTTTCTTATTATTAGTTCCTTCGGCATGTTTGGCCTTATTGTCAGCTGGCTTAACCAGTTTGGGGAAATCGGGCTTGAAGTGTCCTGTTTCTCCGCAATTGTAGCAGATCATTGATTTCTTCCAGCATTCCTCTTCTTGGTGCCCTGGAATTTTGCAGAAATTACAGTACCCCTTACATTTCCCAAAATGCTTTCTTTTACAATTACTGCAAAATGGAGCGGTGGAGGATTTCCCGGTTCCCTTTTTCTTGAAGTTACTACTATTATTACCCCCACAAAAACTTTGGGTAATCTTTTGAGCCAATTCCTTTTTCCTGTTTTCTTCCCTTGTACGCACTAGTCCGTCAGTCAAGGTGTTGGCCAATTCGACCGCATCGTCAATCGTTCGGGATCTCGCAGCTTTGACTATATCACGAATCTCGCTAATTAGTCCCCAAATGTAGCGAGAGATGAGTACCGGTTCTGGCGAAGCCAGAGTTGGTACAATTCTAGCATACTCGAAAAATTTCGAACTATACCCTCGACAGTCAACGTCCACCATCTGGTGGTTCAGGAACTTATTTGTCATTTGTTCCTTTTCGTAGGAAGGACAAAACTTTCTTTCTACCAATTCCTTAAATTCCTCCCATCTCATGGCATAAGCCACGTCACTTCCCTTAGCTTGCAGCACCGTGTTCCGCCATTCTAAGGCTTCTTCCTTGAAAAGGTGGGATGCATACATCACCCGGTCTTCCTCTGCGCACATACTTATTTTAATTATTGCTTCGGTCTTTTCCGACCAACGTAGTGCGGCAGTTGCCCCTTCATTGCCTGCAAATTCGACTGGCTTACAGGCAAGAAATTCTTTGTAAGTGCAACCCGTCGTTGCCACTTTCATTTTCTTAATTAATGGGGCTTGAACCACATTATTATTATTGCCGCCCCCATTCACACTGTTACTGAAATTATCATCACGGGTGCGTTTGCTATGGTTGGCTTGGGAAGGTTCAACGGGATTCTTAACAGCAACGACGATTGCTGGGATAGCGTTGGCTATACCCTGAGTAACGATATTTTCTATTTCTTGTCTATTAAGAAAATGGTCTTCATTATTCGGTTCAGAGTGGTTAACTTCATTTGCCAAATTAACTTCATTTGCTGGTTGGTTTTCTGTGTTTTCCATCTGAATAATTAACAATATATATTTATTATTGTCATAAAATGGATAGCATCTAAACACAATAGGGCAATCACAAACACAATCAGGTTAACACAAATAGTCAAAATCGTCGACATTGCGACATTTATATTTTTTTATATTATCTATGCATCCGTACAAGCCAGATATTTTACAGAGGTTTTATTTTAGTATTATACAATATTTTATTATTATTATTATTATTATTATTATATGTTTTTTTCACATATTATTATTATACAACTGCCTAACTATTATTATTCGGTTTTTCAAAAACGACGCTCCCGCTCGTCATACTTCCACGTGATGTTTTCCCCCACTTCTCGAATCCGATTTCCCGCATCCACCAATTCCACACCATAGCGGCGTAATTCAGCAACGTTCTCTGGGTTCATGGGTGGAAAAGGAGCAGGTTCATGTTCAAACTGGGGAAAATACACATTTGGGTTATTCATAAAGTTCTGAAAGTGCGAGTCACCGGTCCACCATTCTTCCAACTGCCCTGAAAAAGGTTGAGGGTTGACAATTGGGTCCGGAATAGCGGGTTCCAAATTGACAGGAAGTTCTGATTGAGCGGGAAAGGGTTTCGTCAGCAAGTCCGATGAGGTCACAGTTCGCCAGTTTTCTATCGAGTTCTTCCCAAGGTGGCAATTCCTCGGTGTCAGCCTGATAACCGGACTGGGTTCCTGTTGTATCCATATCAGTAGTATGGATAGTGAAATTTCGGAGGGCTTCCGATAGTTCATTCATGCTGTTAGTCAAACATAAGGAAACATACAAAAATCCAAATTAAAATTTTATTTATTGAAATGTTAATTTTCACAGAATCACAAAAGGGCAATTTGAAAGAATTAAGTATTTTTCCAAATACTTAATTGGCTTAAATCAGTGGCTCTGATACCACCTTTTCTGTCACGTCCCCCGACCCAGTTTCCTGGTCTGGAAGTGGCGGGACAGAACCCGTGGTATTGGTGGTTTATTTGGCAGCGGAAAATTTTAACAGGATCTTTTAAACTGAAAACACCCAATTATTTTATTTCGAGTTTTGGGACAAACCCCGTGATTTACAACAAAGGAATTTCACTGGGAAATCCCCTGATTACAAAAACATGTTTATTTATTTACTGAGCCACTTCATTCAAGCTGGAGTGCTACGTGGCACTTTTCCTTGTTCACAGTAATTCACCTGAAACATGTTTAAAAAGATTTTATCAGCGGGGAAATACTGGCGAGTCATTCAATTCGTACAAAACGACACATTGTTATAGTTTACAGTATTAAGAGCGATTATAATTGTCCCTATCTTATAATTATCTGGTCCAGTTGTCACTCGACCGGATCTGTGACTGTGGTCATATCACTATTGGGTCCGTTCACCCAAAAGTGACGTGTATCACTATTTAGGTTCGTTCACCTAAAAGTGATAAAATAGCAGTAATGTGCACAATACCCCACTTACTGCCAGTAACTTAAGATAACAAAGACTTAATCCCAGCAAAATATAACTTGGAAAAATAACTTTGAGGTTTCGTAAAATAGTTTGGTAAAAAGAGAATAACTCACATTGCAAGTTTAAACTGACAGAGTCTGCCTACTGATTAAGCCTGGTAACCTAGTTAAATAATGCAAATGAAACTAGGTTAGTAGCTTAATACAACATTTTCGATAATTTCACGAAATCAAAACCCTCACGACGAATGACAAAGTATAGCCCGAATTCGGGCAGCACTTAAACATCCATCAGATTGGTTTCAATCGATCGGACATTATATCGTAGCAGTGATCGAGTTATCACCCTGTTATCGCCGCAGTGTTTCGATACTCAAACACACGATTTTGAGCAGATTATGACATTTTTGAAGGAGTTTTACGAGCACAGAAGACTGGACATGCAACGTTCTATTTATAGCTGAAAATTGAGTTCCTCGCGGCCCGCGAGGGCCACCCTAGCTACGGCTAGGGCTGCCGTGTCACACCCTAGGTCTGCCACGTGTACGACACGTGGCCCTAAAGCTTATCCGGAGATTCATATAGCTGTCGCGCCCCGCGAAGGCCTTACTTAGATCCTTCGCGGCCCGCGACCAAGTAATAAAATTTGATTTTCTTGCTTTTTCCTAAAAATTAGGGTTTTAGGGCTCCGGGTGATTACTTACGAAGTGTTTTAGGACATTTTTGTGCAGGTCCTTACATTCTCCCCACCTTATTAAAAATCTCGTCCTCGAGATTTACTGGAACAAATGAGGATACTTTCGCTTCATTTTCGATTCCAGCTCCCATGTGTACTCAGGTCCTCTTTTCGAATCCCACTTTACTTTGACCAGTACCAATCTCTTGTGTTTAAGGTGTTAGACCTTTCTGTCTTCTATTTGAAGAGGTTTCTCAACAAATTTTAATTTTCATTTACCTCTATGTCTTGAAGAGGTACTACCAGTGATTCATCAGATAAACACTTTTTAAGATTAGATACATTAAACACATCATGTACTCCGGCTAATTCTTCTGGTAGTTGTAATTTATAGGCAACTGGTCCTATTCGTTGGGTAACTGTGAACGGTCCTATGTACCTTGGACTTAACTTTCCCTTCTTACCGAACCGAACTACCCCTTTCTAAGGAGAAACTTTCAATAGTACTTTATCCCCAACTTGGAATTCTAACGGTTTACGTCGATTGTCTGCATAACTATTCTGGCGGTCTCGAGCCGTTTTCAGTCTTTCCTTGATTTGAGTTATCTTATTGGTGGTTTCTTGCACAATTTCGGGACCTGATAATTGACTTTCTCCTATTTCTGCCCAGCATACGGGAGTTCGACACTTTCGTCCATACATTGACTTTCTTCTGTTTCTTCATAGTTCAGTATATTCGCCCAACATTGAACAACGGCGACGTGTGCATAGAATCCTGGTATCATGCTATCATAAATCACCCTTGAGAGTTCTAACACTCCTTCCATCTTGAGCACGGTAGTCCTGGAAAAAAAACAGCATATGGTGTTTTAATTATGCAAACTCCTTTTAATATAAGACATGGCGTTTTGGGTGTTTACATGCATATGCATGTATATTTTTAATGTAACAAATGCAAAGTTCGGCGTTTTTAGGAGAAAGAAGTGTGCATACAGCCAGTCTCCCATTCCAGTGAATATGTATGTGGAAATGTTGTTTTCATGGGCTGCCCTTGTTGCATTTATAACCAGCTGTCTCCTGACATAAGGTGACAAACATGCCCTACTCTTCTTTGATTCTCTCTTCTCCTTTTTTCCACAGTCTTTTCTTTTATTTTCATCATCTTCTTCATCACGAGGCAGGTTTTATGGGTTTAAAATTGTGTTATCTTGCATCAACTTTGTGATGTTTGGCGTTTTGTTCTCATCACCCTTCTCCTGAACATCTGCCCTGTTTGGCCTTTTGGTTGGTGATGTGTTAGTGGCGTTTTCATCTTGGGGTTTCTGGGGCGTCTATTCTTCTTTAAAAGTTTGCAAGAGGTTCTTCCTACCCGCAGATAGTGGCTGCTGACATGGAGTTTTATCAACCACTGCACCATGCTGGTCAACACTTTTGTTCACAATCTCCCCTTCAATTTTTTCTAGTTCAGTGATGAACCCCAGACTTTATTGTGTTTCTTTTGGGGAGATTTTTGGTGTTGTATCAAATACAGGCATTTTTGGGGTCTCCTCAGCAGGGTGCAGCTGGTTTTTTATATCTTTAAGCATTTGATCCACCATCTTTGGACAATCTAAACCTTCTTTTAGTTCAATCATTTGTTCTAGTTCTTGTCCCAGCATCTCCAAAACCTCAGCAATACTCCTTTTAATTATCTTTTCCCCATTATATCTGAAAATGTGATATTCAAGTGTCTTGAAATCACAATCCCAGCTTTCAATATCATTTTCGTTTATATCTTCATCTGACAATATAGTATTCTCATCACCACCCTCAGTCTCCCTTTCATCTTCATGATGAGCTTCATCATTTATGGGGGTTAGCAGTTGAGGGTTTGGCGTTTTGATCTCCAGCCATCTCCCTTTTCCCTGCTCCCTCCCATTCCCCTTCTACTTCCACTTCCTTGGCGATTTCATCAACAACTGTTTGCACTTCTATGGCATTTTGTTCTCCATCCATCTCCCCCTCCCCTTCTCCTTCCCCTTCCCCTTCTACCCCATCTTCATATTCACCTTCTTCTCTCTGAGCTGCCACTTCCTTGGCGTTTTCATCAACAAATTTTGGCATGTTCTCCAACAATGTCAGACATTGTGAGTATTTAATGTGTACCAAGAGGTTGTTTGGATGTTCAATCTTTGACTGTTTTAACAATGTGCTCATTTTATTGTAACAATCTTCTAATTCTTTGTATGCGCCATCCAACTTCTCAGCCATTGCCTGTTAAATAAAAAAGGAATTTATTAAGTATGGCATTTTGTGTTTTTTGTTAAACTTATTATTCGAACAACATACCTCCCCAGCTTCATTTTTTATTGTTGTTCACCAGCACCATGGTCTTCATACTGTGTTAGTACTGTGACTAGAGCATGGTTCTCTGATGCAGAAACTTCAAACATGATGGTTCTGGCTTTCTACATCTTCGGCCACAACCCTTTGAATGAAAAACTCATCATTCTCATCATTGATTTGCATGGCATTTTGCACTTCAGAGTCGACTTCAGCATAATTATAATGATCATCATGGTCAAAACCATCATCATTATTAGCATGCTCATCAACATTGTCAACCTCATCTTCATCTTCATTCTCAACATCATCACCATTAGCATCTTCTTCATCAACACCCTGCATTTTATCTGCTGTCTTGGGTGTGGCTTCCTTAGCCTCTTAACAGTTTTTTTTAACTTCTTTGCCATCATGGCGTTTTAGCTCTCCACCACATTTCTTTTTAACCAATACACCCTCAAACATGTCAAGAGTTCTCGTTGTAACCCACTCAATCAGGTATTGTTGGGATCGAACCCTATCAGAGGAACAGATAATTAAAGCCAAAACTGGATCAGAGCAGTGGATCCAGAATAAGCAGATGTTTACATACAAGTCTCTCCCCTTGAAAGTGATTTCAACATCTGCTGACCTCTTATCTGCTGGTCTTGCAAACTGCTGACCTACAACTGCTGTTCAAGTAAAGACCTGATGAAAGACTAAAGCCCTGCTGATCCGGACAAGTACTGCTGGGTTCACAGCAGTGGAAGGTTGCAGCAGCTGATCTATAGTCTGTTTTGTAATGTAATGTAATAGCAGTAGTTAACATAGCAGTGTTTGTATAGATCAGA
The DNA here is from genome assembly GCA_030545235.1 of Helianthus tuberosus. Taxonomy (NCBI): domain Eukaryota; kingdom Viridiplantae; phylum Streptophyta; class Magnoliopsida; order Asterales; family Asteraceae; genus Helianthus; species Helianthus tuberosus. Next base: position 164,096,164 of record CM060354.1, on the reverse strand, counting down.
GGTAGAGTTTGTCAGGAGGTTAGATGTCACTTTCATGGTGACGTCAGCTAAGATGCTCAGTGGTTTGCAAGTGCCTATAAATAGCTCAGTACTTGGTACTGTTCTATTAGTTCTTTGCATCATCGTCTTCTTTGCACGAACAAACACTGAGCTCTGGCTGAGGGGGAGTTTGCATTCATTCATCAATCATTGTAATCGTTATTGAAATAAATTCAATCTTCCGATTCATTGAGAAAAGATGTTTGATCAAAGTATTACTCTCGTTTGATTGTATGCAAAGTTTGTTTTCATTATAATTCCGCTGCACTCTCATCCATTTTCATTTTAATTTCAAACGTAAAATACAATCAGAAACAAACTCAGATCCAACAATTGGTATCAGAGCCAGGACAGTCAAATTTGATTTAACAATCATTTTGACGTAAATAGTTCGGCTCATAACAGTTGATACTGATCGTTTGTTCGTTCGTTGAAAAACAAAGCAAGGATTAATCACCATTAAAGTTGATTTCTCAGTGTCTGTAAAACAACAAGAATGACGTCACAATCTCAGGATGATAAAAACAACATCGGCTCGCTTTTTAAACCACCTATGCTAAAAAAAATGAGTACAACATCTGGCAGAGGAGGATGGGTCACATCCTCGCTCAACAAAGCACAGGTTGTTGGAGGTCTGTCGTCTTTGGTCCCCACGTTCCCACAGTGCCAAGCGCTGAAGATGCTAAAAAGTTCGTTCCAAAACCAGTTGAAAATTATACTGAAACCGACTATCAAAAGTTCGAACTAGATGCTAAAGCGTTTAGCATCATAGCATCAGCGCTGCCCAATGAGATATATGCTGGACTGTTACACTGTAACAGTGCCAAAGAGTTTTGGGACGCGCTTAAGGAACAGTTTGGGGGGACCGAAGAAGTCATAGAAAACAATAGGGAAATCCTGAACCAACAGTACGAAACATTTTGTCATGTTAGAGGTGAATCACTGACGCAACAATTTGAGCGTTTCAGTTGTCTCATCAGTGAACTGAGGCTTGTTAATACCACTTTTACAAACTCAACTCAAAATAGCAGGTTCCTCAGATCACTGCCAGAAAAATGGGACACCATAGCTTTTGTCACCCGAAACTCACCTGAGTTCAAGGATCTGACCTTGACCCAACTCCACGGTCGACTCCTGACCTATGAAAGGGAGTTGAACCAGAAAAGGAAGTTACAAGAGTCAGGAAAAGCCGTTGATGATTATACATTCGGTAACACTGCTCTTCTGGGTCAAGAAGAATCTGGGAGCAGTGGTAAGGATCAGGGTTATGATCACTTCATTGACATAACTGCTGGAGCAAATTTTAACAACCCTGATCCTCACTCTGCAAGTTATGCATTCACTGCAAACGAAAACTAGATGTCAGACAATCTAATCTTTGAACTCAATGATTTACAACATTTTGATCCCACTGACTTAGAAGAGATGGATATTCTGCACCAGTTGGCTTTGCTCAGTGTTAGAACTAGCAAATTCTATAAAAGAATAGGGAGAAAATTCCCAGGACTTCATGGGAATTTGAGGGTTGGGTTGGATAAATCGAAAATCAAGTGTTACAAGTGCAATAGGTTATGGCACTTTGCTAGGGAATGCAGAAGTCAAAACACTGGACCAATAGTTACTCACCCTAGCTCAAACCCTAGACCACAAAGTCAAAACACTGTGCACTATACCCCTGCAGCTCAAGTGAACACTGCTCACTATGCTGCTGCCCCTGTGCCTGTGCATTATGTCCAAACCACTGTCCCACAAATCCAGTACGTTCAAACCCCTGCTCCACAGGTACAAGTGCAACCTGTTACACCTCAAACCACTGCTCCAGCAGCAGTACAACCAGATCAACAAAGTTTTTTCACTCAAGGGTTTGTTGACTGGAGCAGTATGCCTGAAGATCTTAGTGATGAAAATTTTGCACTCTATGCTTCTAATGATTCTTCTCATAATGAATTTTGTTTGATGGCATTAGAGTCAATACAGGAGGGGGTTGAAACTGAAGAGGAACAGCTGAGTACTGGAACAGTGGATGAGGTGACAGCAGCAGTGGTTACTGCTGTGGCTGGTGAACTACTGTTGGGAGAAAGTTCAGGTACCCTGATTGAACCACTGACTGACCCATGGTCCGAAGAGAACAAGGAAGAAAAGAAAGAAGAAAAAGCAGGTGAGAAAGAAGAAAGAGCTGATGATGAAGAAAATCCTCAATGTGATTGTGAAATGATGGCTGCTGCCAAGGTATCACCTCAAGTTCTTGAAAAACTGTGTTCTGACAATTGCATTATTGCTTTTGCTAACATCAAAGAGGTAAATGAAAACCTTTGGGATAAAATCTTAACTGATGAAGTCAAATTTGAAAGATCTTTAAAAGAACTTAAAAATAAATTGACTGAAAAGGAAAAAGAGATCAGCAGTCTGAAAGAAGAACAAAGCATAACCAAAACTCAACTCCAAACTATGGTAGAAAAATACCAAGTTTGCAAAAAGGAGTTGGAGTCCACCCAGATCACATGTGAGAGATGGGTGGAATCATGCAAAGGGTATGAGGTTATGCTTGAAAAACAGATAAAAAGCAATGTGAAATTTGGTGTTGGTTATAGAAAACATGATGATGAAACCACTGCTTTTGGAAAATCTGTTCAAACCACTGATGTAACCACTGAGTTCATACCCACAAACAAGAATGGCCAAGAAGTGAAAATCACTGACAAACTTGGTAATAAAATCACACTTGACAGACCAATGAGATCCTCTACTTTTGAGGAGCTTGAAGATTATCAGTTTAAACCAAAATGGTCTGATGAGTGTGATATTCTTGAAAATTTCAAGCCAATGGACTTTACATCAACTGATGGTGTTAAAGCTCCAAAAGCTAAAGTCATACCTCTCAAGGACATCCCAGCAGTGGCTAAAACCTCTGCTGCAAAGGAGTCTGAAAAGAGAAAGAAGAAAGAAAAAATTGATAACTTGTTTTGTGAATTCTGTGAGAAAAGGAATCATCTAACAAAAGACTGTTTCCACTTAAAAGCTTATGATTTAAACAGAACAAGTGTCATTGTTTCAGCTGAAAGTTGCATTGTTTGTGGTAAAACAAACCACAAAACTCAAGCATGTGTGTATCTCAAAAACTTTGATGTGAAAAAGAATGAGTACATTGCTAAAACATCCTTGAGTCCATCATCATCATCAACATCTGTCAAATTCACCAAGAAACAACCACTGTTTGTGCCAGTTCAAACAGCTGTCACAAAACAGCTGAACCAAACATCTGTCAAACGAGATATTCAGGTTACTGATGCACCCCCTGCCAATCAGTTCAGAAAAGGCAAGGAAAAATAGTCCTACCAAATGATTCCACACGTTTATGAGGCCTACAAAAGGCCCTCTAAACCCAAAGTGAATAGGCATCCTTTTGGTTATCAACAGGTGATTGGTCAAGACCCCCAACAGTGGTTAGCAAGAAACAGTACTAAAACTGTCCAAACCCCTGACCTAACCACTGTCCATCATTCTGCATCCATCCCAGACACTGTTGAGACCCCATCCAAAGCCCTGTTGGCTTTGGAGACCTTAATGAACTAATTTTTTTACTTCATGTGCAGGGAGCTTCTGCATGCTTTGATAGTCTTTGGTATGTAGATAGTGGAGGCTCCAGGCACATGACAGGATGTAAAGCCCTCCTCAAAGACTTTAAAATCCATGGAGGGGGTGATATATCCTTTGGGAATAATAGTAAAGGGAAAGTTCTGGGGTCTGGTACAGTGCAGTCTGGAAATGTAAAATTTGAAAATGTCAATCTGATAGACAATCTAAAATTCAACCTTCTGAGTGTGTCCCAAATGAGTGATAAAGGGTTTGGGTCATTCTTCACAAAAGATTGTTGTAGGATTGTTGGACCAGAAATGGTCAAAAAGATTGAAGCAATAATCAAAACTGGTCAAACAAAACTTGTTGCTCAAAGAAGTGGCAATGTTTATGTTGTTGATATGTCAAAAGAGTGTCCCAGAGCTGATGCCTGTCTGTTCTCAGCTGCCTCTAACAAAGAGACAGAACTTTGGCACAGAAGGCTGGGGCACACAAATCTTAAGACAATCACTGAAATTTCAAAAAATGGTTTGGTGAGAGGCCTACCACAAAAACTGTTTTCATGTCCTGAACATTGCATTTCCTGTTTAAAAGGAAAACAACATAAAAGTTCTTACAAGTCCATTGAAGAGTCCAAAACAACCCAGTGTTTGCAAATGCTAGACATGGATTTGTTTGGGCCAGTTCATGTCATGAGCCTCAAGAAGAAAAGATATTGTTTGGTTATTGTTGATGACTTTTCTAGGTTTACATGGACTTTCTTTTTACACTCAAAAGATGAGACTGCATGCATTTTGCAAGACTTTGTGACACAGGTTGAAAAGCAATTTGACCTTCCAGTGAAAAGCTTCAGGAGTGACAATGGCACATAATTTAAAAATAAGGAGTTGGATGCCTTCTGTGTGAAGAAAGGGATTGTAAGGCAGTACAGCATCCCTAGAACACCAGAGCAAAATGGGGTGGTTGAAAGAAAGAACAGAACTTTGATTGAGGCTGCCAGAACTATGCTTGCTGATTCGGGTTTGCCATTAACTTTCTGGGCAGAGGCAGTAAACACTGCTTGCTATGTCCAGAACAGAGTTTTAATAAACCCCAGGCACAAAAAGACTGCTTATGAAATTCTGTATAAAATCAAACCACTGATCTCATATTTCAAGGTGTTTGGCTGCCCATGCTTTATTTTGAACTTAAAAGATTCCATTTCAAAATTTGCAGCCAAAATTGATTGTGGTTATCATCTGGGATACTCAACCACTGCCAAGGCCTACAAAGTGTTCAATACACGGACCAAGGCAGTGGAGGAGACTTTGAATGTTAAGTTCAATGAACTTTCATCAATGAAAATCCCAGCAAATCCTGCAGATCTGTTTGATCTTGAAAAATTTACTTTTGAAAATACTGCTGTCAAGACTAACAGTGCAGGTCCATCAGAGGATTCAACACCAGACTATGGGTATGAAATCATCATCCCTCAAAGGTTTGCCACAAAAGGAAAAGCATCAGTTGTTCAAAACAATTGTCAAAGCTCAACCACTGCTACCTCAACAGTTGTTGACCAAAGTAGCCCATCCACCACTGCTTCCACATCCTCAAACACTGCTGACAAAAGTCCTCAAACAGTGGATAAAAGTCAGCAGTTGTCCACTTCATTACCTCCTATTCCACCACCTTTTGAAGCCACTGCTGGATCATCAAAGTCCCCAGCAGTGGTTAGCTCAGATGATACACATTTGCAGCCTTCACCAACAAATGCCATCATTCCATACCAAGGATATTTAATCTTCTTGAGATCTCATCCACCTGATCAAATCGTTGGCAACATCAATGAAGGGGTGCTCACAAGAAGCCAAACCCAAAACATTTTGTCTTTTTGCTGGTTTTCTATCACTCCATCAGCCAGTCAAGTACCAAGAGGAACTAAAAGACAATAGCTGGGTAGAAGCCATGCAAGAGGAGCTCCAACAGTTCAAAAGACAACAAGTATGGGAGCTTGTACCACTGCCAGAAGAGGTTAGTCCCATTGGCACAAAGTGGGTCTTCAAAAACAAAACTGATGAAAGGGGCATTGTTATCAAGAATAAAGCCAGGCTTGTGGTTCAAGGTTACAGACAGGAAGAAGGGATTGATTATGATGAAACATTCGCCCCTGTTGCAAGATTGGAAGCCATTAGACTGTTCCTGGCCTTTGCTGTCAACCACAACATGAAGGTGTTTCAAATGGATATCAAAAGTGCTTTCCTCTATGGTACAATTCAAGAAGAGGTGTATGTTTGTCAACCTCCAGGTTTTGAGGATCCATTTTATCCAGATCATGTCTACAGGCTAAACAAAGCCTTGTATGGTTTGAAACAAGCACCAAGAGCCTGGTATGAAACTCTTTCCAACTTTCTACTCTCAAATGGTTTCAAAAGAGGTACCATTGATAAAACACTGTTTCTTAAATGGAGAGGGAAGGATTTAATGATTGTCCAGATTTATGTGGATGACATTATTTTTGGAAGCACATGTAACTCAATGTGTGAAGAGTTTAGAGAACTCATAACAGCTGAGTTTGAAATGAGTGCAATGGGTGAGCTGCAATGCTTTCTTGGTCTCCAAGTACAACAAATGCAAAATGGAACCTTCATTCATCAAAGCAAATATGCTAAAGAACTTTTGACCAAATTTGATATGAATGATTGTAAACCATGCAGCACACCCATGGCAACAAATAAGCTGGTCATGTCTGATGAAAAAGATGAGCTGATTGACCAAACACTTTATAGAAGCATGATTGGGTCTTTATTGTACCTAACTGCATCTAGACTAGACATCATGTTTGCAACATGTGTCTGTGGAAGAAGTCAATCAGCTCCCAGAAAATCAAACCTCATTGCTGTAAAAAGGATCTTCAGATACATAAAAGGTGCTCCCACACTTGGTATCTGGTATCCAGCTAATGGGAATATCAAGCTTTCAGGCTTTTCAGACAGTGACTTTGCTGGATGTCACACCACAAGGAAGTCCACATCAGGAGGGTGCCAGTTTCTAGGTGATTGCTTAGTCTCATGGCAAAGCAAAAAGCAAGCAGCTGTTTCAACATCCACTGCTGAAGCTGAATACATTGCTGCTGCAAGCTGTACAGCCCAACTCCTGTGGCTTCAAAATCAGTTGCTGGATTTTGGTATCACTGCCTTAAAGACACCACTCATGTTGGATAGCCAGGCAGCAAAAAATGTCATCAAAAATCCAGTTTCCCATTCAACCACCAAACACATCGACATCAGACATCACTTTGTGAGGGATTGCTATGAAAAAGGTTTGATTTCTCTGCATCATGTCCCAACTAAAGACCAGCTGGCAGATGTGCTCACAAAAGCACTTGATACAGCCACTTTTGAAAGCTTGGTCTCTAGGATTGGGATGCTGAACATGGAATAACAAGCAACATCTTGTTTTTCTATGAATAAAAGCAACAAAATGTTTTCAAAAAATCAAAACTCCATCCTTAAAAATAGCCAAAAATGATTTTTCATTAAAATCCTTAAAAGTCTGCCATAACCACTGTTTGTTCAAAAGTCTGCTCTACTTCAAAGTCTGTCCACTGCTGAAAGTCAACCCCTGTTCTCTCTTTTCTTTGATAAACTCTGTTGTTCAAAAGCAGTGTCTTATCCACTGATATGTTATCCACTGATAGTAAAAATCATCCACTGCTTTAATACCACTGCCTTCATCAGTCACCTTCATAAAAGTACTGTCCTTCACTTTCATCAGGGGTTGTCACGTGGGCAGTACATAGCGGTCAGACCTTTTGTAACGGCTGCCACGTCAGCATTCACTTTCTTCCCTATAAAAACCCCCACTCACCACCAAAACAGGGTTTTACTGTCGAATTGAATTCTTAAAAATTCTCTTCTCAAAGCAGTTTTTCATCTCATCCTGTACAAATTTCTTCGATTATCATCTTCAAAATGACAAAATCGAAGCCATCTGCAAAACCCACTTCCAAATCGTCATCGAAAACAGCCTCTCAAAAGGCAATCTCCACTGAAATTCCATATAAACCTTCTCACAATCTCCTGGGTCTTCTCACAAAACCAGGAACCACAAATGTTTTCGATTCCATCATTGACACCATGGCAAAATCAAAGTACAAAACTTTGTTCACCGCCGATGCACCAATCTATTTGAAGACCCAAAGAGAGTTCTGGAAGAATGCAACCCTTGAAAAACAAGGAGACACTGCAACCACCATACACTCTTCTATAAAGGGTAAAGCTGTCCAAATGACGCCACAATCCATTTCAGAGGTCTTTCAACTCGATGATCAGGCAGGTAAAACTTCTTTCACTAAAAACGAGTTACAAACTGACTTCATTGAGAGAGGGTATGAAGCCACTATGATGAAGAAACTTACCTTACAAAAAGGTTATTTTCCTTCTGCAACCAGATTTTTATTTCATACCCTCCTACTATGTGTTTCAAACAAAACCACTTCTTTCAATGAAATCCCTTTAAAGATTCAAAATATGGGATATGCAATTCTTCAAGAAGAAAATTTTAACTATTCTCGGGAAATCTTTAAAGATTTGGTTAATAATGTTGAAACAAAATCATTCTTACTGTTTCCAAGGTTTTTAAGTTACTATTTTGAAAAGAAATTCAGTAAGGATGATTTAGCAGCAATAATCCAAGGTGATTCTACTCAAATAAACAGTTTAACAACTGAAACTTTTTCAAGAATGTTAACACCTTGCAAAACACAAGCAGAGGTGCCTGAGCAGAATTTAGCAGCTACCACTGCTCCTCAGGTATCTGCTGCTGAGCCCACTGCTCAAGGTGATCAAAGCAGCAGAACAACTGTTTTGAAACCCACACCTAAAACTTCCAAAAAGCCAAACAAAAAGAAAAATCAAAAACCCCCCAAACCAATCAAAAAGGCAACTCTGGAGGATGAGATACCAGAGCTACTGCCTGTGACAGCACAAATGTCACAAGAAACCACTGTTGCTACTTCCTCACAGCAGTTCGTACAAATATCTCAACCCATAACCAAAACTCCTCCTGCTTCTTCAAAAAAAGAACAGGTTGTACACATAGGGCCACCACATTATGATGCTCTGGAAACACTCGTTTCCATCATCCACAGCCCAATGCCCGGGGCAAATTCTCTTTCTAAACCCAACCTCACATCCACAATTCCACCAAAAACACAACTTTTGTTGGATGCAATAGATTTGAACCAGGCATTACACAGTCCTTCTCAATCACCTGTTAATGAGAATATGCCTCAACAAATGACTGAGCGTGATGTATCATTCCTTGCTAACCCACCAACACAACCTGAGGAGGTTACACCCCTTGAGTTACAAGTAACTCTTGGTGGTAATCCAAGTGAAGCAGCTACTACAACTGTTGAACCCACTGGTTTACAGTTGGACAGTGGTTACATCAATAAGACTTCCTTGGAGACAATTCCTTCTATAGCACCTCTGCCAACCACCAGTGGATTTATTTATCCTACTGGCAACATCAAAAGGTTATCAAGTGTTGAAGGGAGAAGACCCCAGTACCAAGAAAAAGGGGCATCAGTGGTTAACGTTTGGAGTATACTCCCTACCTCTACCACGGATAAAACCACTGTTAGTGGGAAATCAGATGATCCCATTAAATTGGGTGATGGTTTAAAGTACCAGAAATTGACGGATCGTGTTGAAAAGCTTGATAACTCTGTTGCAGAACCCAAAGATATGCTACAACAGTTGTTACAAGTACAAAAGGTACAATCAACTGCTATTCCATCTCAAGCACCTGCTCCACAACAGGCACCTGCTACAAATGAGCTTTGGAATCTATTTCAACCTTTTCTCCATCAACAAGCACAACTAGCAGATCAGCAACATGAAAAACATGTCCAACAGCTGAGAAATGCAATGGAGTCAAGGTTCAAAAACACTCAGGCTGATCTAAAGGCTCTCAAAAATCAGATCCTGCACACCACTGGCACTGCTCCTCCGACAGTTCCCTTCATTGATCAACTTCCCCCAGATAATGCCAAAAAGGGGGAGAAAATTCAGGAGTAGAAAAGGAAGGGAATAGAGGATGGTCTCTACATTGAACCAGAAAATGCAAACATGACCAAACAGATCCCTCTGCCAGATGGAAGCAAGAAAATTGATGTGACCACAAATGCACTGGCAGAAGCAGTTGCAAGTGTAAAAAGGGATAGAGAGGCCAAAAAGAAAGCCAGGGTGGATTATCCGGATTAGGGTACTTCAGGGTCAAAAGATGATGAAAATCTTGTTGATGAAAAGAAGAAGCCTACAAGAAGAGTAAGGCTACCCAAATCCATTCCAACCAGACGTTCAAAGTCTGTTCCAAAACCACCACCTAAAACAACTGTTGTAACTCCTGTTGTACCCACTACTGTTGGTACTTCAGTGGTTTCAACATCTGCTCCCATTTCAACACACACCACTTCAACACACACTACATTCACTGCTTTACCACCACCACCACCACCACCACCACCAAAAACAAAATCACCTCCTGCCAAAAGGCAGAAGACAGCAGTTGTTACAACATCTACTGTAAAGACAACAGTGGTTGGAACACCAGTTGTTTCAACAACTGTTAGTCAATCACAAACCACTGCCACTACATCCACCACCACTGTTCCATCCAAAACATCATCAGCCCCTCCTCAAACAAAGAGGATAAGGCTAATTCTCAAAGATGATGACACTTCACCACCACAAACATCTTCAAAATCTTTAGCTCTTGTCACAATACCAAAACCAGTTCCTCTCTCTTCAGTTCAAATGCACAAGCCCTTACCTCCTGCAGGTGTTCAATTTCCTCTTGAACTAGCAGCTGTTAGAGAAGAAATAAAATCTTTTTATTATGAAGATGACCCTGCCAAAAGGAGTTTGCCATCAATAAAAGGATATCCCTGGCCTAAAAATGTCGATGAATATTTGAAAATCAAGGCCAAGCAAGCTGAGGATATCTCAAAAAGAAACACACAAGGGAAATCTGACAAAGAAATTTCAAGAAACTATCAATATCTGCTCACACAAGTCAGATCCCTAGAACAATTTGCAAAAAATGTCAGTCAACAAATTTCAGAAAGAGCAGCTGAAACTTTGAAGAAAGACTACATTGAAAGCATCATGGCTCACAAGAAGTACAAAGGAGAGAGATACATGTACAAAGAGTGGACTGTTCCTGAGCTTGAAAATGTAGCAGCAAGAATTCAAGACATGATAAAAAGAAAAGTCACTCACACTCCTCCTGACTGGGCAAAGTTTAGAAAGGATGTACCTGACAAACAGGTAGAACTGAAAAGAATGAAAGAAGAACTGGTTGCTGCTGAATATGGAAACAAAAGACAAATTGCTAGATGGAAAGAAGATGTGGTCAGGGCCACCTACAAAAGGTTGGAGGAACTAAGAAAGAAAGATCCAAATGTTCCTCAAAGACCTGACTATCCTGAAGCAGAGGTTTCAAAAAGACCAACAAAGCTGCAAATCAGGAGAGCCACTGCTCCAACTGGTGCTGCCATCTATAAAAGAAGGACACACAAACAGTTGGGAGGTGAAACCATCCAAGAGATGATAAAAGGAGATGACCTTGTAAAAGAAGGCATAAAGAAAATGATCATAGAAACTCTTGGTTTGGATCAATCTGCAAGTACTGCTCAGCCAGTTATGAATAGGCCAGCCTCACCAAATACCTCTGCAAATAAACATCTCCCAAGAAACCCACCAGGCTCAAAAATACAAAAGTGGGAAACTGACAAACAGACCTGCGTATTGACTTTGCTTAGGTCTGGTGGAGAAGTGGAGAAAATATCAAGGGAACAAGCTCTTGGCCTGAGTCTTGAAGATTTGCAGGATCTCCTTGATCTTCCACTTAGCAGGGATGATGAAGACACAGATGCCCTAGACTTTGAACTACAATTTAAAGGTCAGATAAGGGAACTGTTGATGAGGCAATAAAGATTTCCACAATAATGAAGAGTTTTGGCATTATCTGTTCCAGGGGGAGATTGTTGGGATCGAACCCTATCAGAGGAACAGATAATTAAAGCCAAAACTGGATCAGAGCAGTGGATCCAGAATAAGCAGATGTTTACATACAAGTCTCTCCCCTTGAAAGTGATTTCAACATCTGCTGACCTCCTATCTGCTGGTCTTACAAACTGCTGACCTACAACTGCTGTTCAAGTAAAGACCTGATGAAAGACTAAAGCCCTGCTGATTCAATCTACTGCTTTGAGTTAAGCACTGCTGATCCGGACAAGTACTGCTGGGTTCACAGCAGTGGAAGGTTGCAGCAGCTGATCTATAGTCTGTTTTGTAATGTAATGTAATAGCAGTAGTTAACATAGCAGTGTTTGTATAGATCAGAGGTAGAGTTTGTTAGGAGGTTAGATGTCACTTTCATGGTGACGTCAGCTAAGATGCTCAGTGGTTTGCAAGTGCCTATAAATGGCTCAGTACTTGGTACTGATCTATTAGCTCTTTGCATCATCGTCTTCTTTGCACGAACAAACACTAAGCTCTGGCTGAGGGGGAGTTTGCATTCATTCATCAATCATTGTAATCGTTATTGAAATAAATTCAATCTTCCGATTCATTGAGAAAAGATGTTTGATCAAAGTATTACTCTCGTTTGATTGTATGCAAAGTTTGTTTTCATTATAATTCCGCTGCACTCTCATCCATTTTCATTTTAATTTCAAACGTAAAATACAATCAGAAACAAACTCAGATCCAACAGGTATCCTTCTTTTCATTCCAAGCTTTTTCTATTGCAAGCATCATTCACCAAGGCAAGCTATAACACAAGACATTTTTTATTTTTGAATTGTTATTTTATGCAAACTATTATATATGGAAATTGTTTTCTTATCGTAAGTATGATCAAGGGCCCTGTGAAATGCTTTTTTGGAGACCATGTGGTTTTGGCGTGTTGCAAGCATTGGATGAAATAACCACACCAGTTCACTTGGTTTATTTGAAAGTTTTGTTTAATGTTGTGCAAGAACTTTTGGTTGACGACCACATTATCACTTGCATGCCCAATTATAGTGAAGAATGCTACAAGGAAATTTAGGTAGAAATTTCTCCCAAAGCTATCCATCTCATGCAAGATGCCATCAAATTAGAGCTTCATACTTGGTCTGTTAATCCTTGTAGTCCCTTTGAACCGTGCTCTCCACTCAGCCACTACTTGGTCATTAGTTGTTGACCTTTTTTCCCCATCATGACCATGTCTCCATTCGGTATACCCATTAAAGAGTTTATCAATTCTTCATTGATATGTATTGTATGGTTGCCAACATTTAGATTGTTTGTTCTTTCATTATAATTTTCAACCAACCAGTACCCAAGCATTGTGGATATGCTGTCTATTTTCATCCTTAGGGCAACACCAAACCCCATGTTTTGTATTGCCTGTCTTTGATTTTGATTAGATTTATAAACCAAGCAGTCAAGTTTGTAGCTTTTACTCTTAACAAAACCCTAGCCCCACTGAACTCATAAAATGGTGCTACCTCAACCTCAACATCTTGACTTAAGGTCTTCCTCTTATTGGCGTTTTAGGCCTTGTCAGTGCGCACATTTATTCGTACTCTCAACCCCTCTTCGCCTATAAAACATGATTAATTTCCACGGCGTTTTAGTTTTTCTTGGTGTTTAATAACACAAATGATACATGTCGTTTAATAACACACACAAATGATATATGTTGTTCAATAAGACAATCACATATGATACATAACATTTAATAACACAAATGATATATGTAAAATGGCATTCTCATACAGTCAAACAATATTATACAAACGATACATATATTGGTATTTAGTAACAAACTATCAAAGTATATTACATGACATATAGAGTTTTACAAACAAACATCATAAAAAGTAACCATCTGTACTGTAACAACCCGCTTTTTTTGGAAAGTCAAAGTACAAGTCAAAGTCAGAGTCAAAGGAAGAAAAGATTGCTAATTGCGATCTGTCACTCCTTTCTTAACTATTGATTGTACGTTAATGACTTGAAATCGAATATTTTTAGTTAATCGCTTTAGTTGTATTATGTGGAGTATCTATTAATAATCGAGGTTTAATCGAGGTTTAATCGCTTGTTTAATCGTTAATCGACTTATCGCTAATCGCATCGCTATCGCATTCGCAACTCGAATTATATGTTCTGGATATTGTTTTACGTGTGTGTGCCATTATGTGTTACTTGTGCATGTTATGTTTATGTTGAGGTGTTTAATCGCAAACACAATTACAATTCTATCGCATCACAATCCAATCGCAAACGCTAAACGCAAATTATTTATAGTGATTGTATGTTAGATATAGTAGTTAGGATATTTGTGTAACTAATGAGTAATTCTATCGCATCGCTCACTCGAATCGCATCGCAACGCTCAACACGCAAAATGAAACGCCAAAACTCAACTCGTCGGACCACTACGATTGAAGGGCTCCCTTGCTCCTCCTTTCTGTTTTTGGCAACCTATAAATACCCCTCCTGATGTGACAGCTCTCTCACTCGACCAGCTCGCTCAAGCCCCCTTTTCTCTCATTTTCTCATGATTCTTGTAAGTTTTCAACTCAAATCTTGTACTTCTATGATCTACACACACTTCTTCATCTTTTTCACCTTTGAATCTTAACTTTTAATCGTGAAATCTACGGATGTGAGGTGTTTAGGATGATGTCATCATGGAGTTCTTATGAACTTCAAGATTTGGCTTCATTCCACCAAGAACAACTCAGATCTGAAAGATTTCCACACAATTTCACAACGATTTCGCATAGATCTAAACATATTTCAAAGTTAAAAGGATTGAAAGATGCTTTTCCAACTTTCTTTCAACTCTTTTACACCCAATGCACTCAAAAACAGATAGAATCGGAGCACATTCATGCCTTCTACTCTTCTCTAGTGATGTGCCAGTTTGAGATCTGAATTCTATCAGTGAGACAACAGATTTCTGGTTGAACATGAAACCACCCATCACGAACAATTAACTGATCGGATTGGGGTGATTCCCGTTCGATCGGATAACCTGGGTCTGAGGTAGTTTCTGTTGTTTGACACGTGGTTATACCGTCTCGAGCAAACCACAAAACTTAGCAAAATAATCAAGTTCAAGACGATCAGATTCGTTGGACTGATTGACGTCCGATCGGATTGTCGTCCGATTGGATTGCCATCCGATCGAACTGCAATCCGATCGGATTGCACTTGGTCCCACACTTAATCAATTTCATAATTTCAAAGAACATCAGTTTCTAACGGATTGCCATCCGATCAGATTGCTATCCGATCGAGTGACCTTCCTGTTGTGAACTTGCTCTCACTAAGTGTCCTTCCAATCGGATCGCTATCCGATCGAACGACCGTTCGATCGAGTGACCTTCACTGTCTTCAAAATGCTACAATGAAAACTTCAAAGCCATCATACACAAACACATCCTTCCCAAACAAATGTCAATCCGACCGAATGGCCATCCGATTGGATTACCATTCGACACTTGGTTCACTTGCACCGTTTTACGCGCTGTTCAATTGCTTATGCTATCATTAACTATTCAGGCTAATCACTCTAGCGCTCCCTTCAATCCATTAACTTTCCATCGATGTGAGTATACTCGATCCATTTTTGCTTTACGCACTTTTGGGTGTTACATACGTTACTTATTCTAAATCACATCAATCACACAACGCAAACACTATTTATACGCTAACCGTTATTGCATGATACGTGTTACTCGATGAATGATTGTATGTTATGTTAACACAGTGATTGTTGCCTGACATCTTAGCAATGATAGTACTATTTGTTTGGACTCAGCACCTGTCATGGACAGGGGTTGTAAAAGTTACCTCTTCACGTGTTACAGTGGTGATATGTGTTGCGCATTCTACAACTCGCAGTCTAGTCTATGCATATTTCATTGTCGATAACCTATGAGCTTCGCATTATACATGTTACATGCTGGTTATGCGTAAACGCTTTCGAACTCTACTATTACTATTAAACTTGTATGCTCACCTTTACACTATGTGTATTGACCGTTATTTTAACGTATGTGACAGGTGTTTGAATGCTTAGGATGCTTTGCTTGCTTTCATGGAATCGAGCTTAGGAGAGTGTAGAAATGAACATTATAAAATCTGAGTTGTCGGAACAGCCTTATATTTGTCCTTGAGAAAACAATGTCTGTATTAACTATTTTTATCTGCTATATTATGGTATGTAGGGGTGTTCATGAGCCGAACCGAACCGAACGGAGGTCTGCTGGTGCTCGGTTCGGATTTAGGAAATCGAGCGGAAATCTTATGCTCATGCTCGGTTCGGTTTAGAACCTAGCCGCTCGGTTCGGTTCGCTTTTGCTCAGTTTTATTTAGCATTCCTACATAGCCATTCATTCACCAAAATTCACCAACTTATATGTCTCACACACACTTTAACAATTTAACAAAATACAAACATAAAAAGTCCCACAAAAATAAACAAAAAATGTCATCCAAATGTTTATTGTTTAAGAACATCTAAAATGCAAAATAACTTCAAAAACACGCGTTGAAGTCATTCCAGACATCTTCAATCAAAAATTGAATTCAAAACATAAAATTTGATATAGTAACATCAATTCAAACACATAAAACACCCCTCTTTTTTTTTAACTGAGTTGAGAGAGATTAATGTTTTTTTTTTAACTGAAAATATTAGGATTCTAGGGGCTGGATATGTTACATGTTTATTATATTTAATTATATATATAATAATAAAAATAAATTCGATCGAAACCGAACGAGCGACGAGCGAGCGTACCTATGCTCGTGCTCGGTTCGTTTTTAAACCGAACCGAGCTGCTCGGCTCGGTTTTAACCGAGCAAGGAATCGAACGAGCAAATTTCCGAGATTTTTCGAACGATCGTCGAACGATCTTCGAGCGCCGAGCAGTTTGGACACCCCTAATGGTATGGGACATGATGTTAAAATATCCGGTAATTTTAGTGTTACGGATTTCTCTTGGACAATCTGTTTCGCTCAGTGCCGCGCACCGATGTTTTCGCCATCGGTTGGGGTGTGACAGGTTGGTATTAGAGCCATAACTATAGGGAATTAGGCAAGACTCGACCTAGTCTGGGTCGATGTCTTAGAAACGACCTAGTCTATAGTCTAAGTACCAACAGACCGACTTGTGCATACCCGGTATGGGTCTTTATACGAACCTACTCCCTATTTCTCACTCGGACTCGCTGTACACTACACTCTTGCACGAACATCGCATACTATAGTTCCGCGTAAGACCAACCTTTCCTAAGGCTGGATACACACACAAACGGATGATTTGGTTAAGAATAGGTGTGAAAACCGCAAACTCTCGACCGGATCACTCGTTCGACTCGCTATTTTTACTATAAACAAGAGAATTTGCGTTGAACCAGTAGTGAAATCCATACTTTGACGCAAATCTCCTTACCTATCTCATGATTTCATCATACAAACAGGGATGTAGTCGTTAAGTCAGGGGTGAAACCCTAACCTTGATGACACGTTCCGCTCTATACTTTTGGTTTGCAAAACTCTCACCAAAGTCTCGACGGACTCCAACGACTTGGGTCACGCTATAACTGGAAGGATGCATGCCGATTGCCTAAATTGAGGCAAGAGCACAGTCCAGAAGGCCAAAGCGTGTGCACTTAAGGTCCTTGTGAATAATCGAATCACTTTGGGTAGCCACTGTCTATACACCCAGGATAATCTCTCTTTGATTTTATATGTTTTGATTCTGGAATTGTCGCCGCTGACTCTGTGATTTATTGTTTTTATGTGAATTTCGTGTGATCTTATGCATTTATGTGTTTTGATTTTGGTGATTTGCTCGCTTTTCGCGGTTCGCTTTGATCAACACGTACCACACACACTGCACATTTACCTAAAAACGCAGAAAAATTGCTGGCTTTTATTCGCAATCGCTGCTCGCTATTCGCAATCACTATACCTAATCGTTGTACGCTGCTGTGAAGGATAGGTGAATACGTGCAAAATATGTGTCTAGGGTAGCTATGTGCTTATGTGTTTCTGTGCTTACGTGGACTATGTGCTTATGTGTTTCTGTGATTTATGTGCCTACGTGAATTTTGTGAATGGCTGTGTTCCTAAGCTTTATGATGAAATCGCTAGACTATACTAAGGTTGCTCGAAATTGTGTTTGAGTCCTATGACGATGTTTGTTGCAGACAATGTCGTCGTTTGGATCATTCCACTTACGAGCAGCTCGCCAAAACCATGATGACAAACGAATCGCCGCTCTCGTCTCTAAGAAAATGGTGAAAGTCATCCCACAAATCGTCAGTGAGCTGAATGAGAATGCTAGCAAATCTTCAGATGAGTCCAGGACCGATACTCTTAAGGCCGCTTTTAGCTTCAAGCAGTTCAAATCCTGCGGTGCAAAGGAATTTACCGGCGAAGATGGTCCTACGGCCATGTTTCAATGGTTTGATTCAATCGAAGTCACCCTGCGCCAGAGTGGCTGTCCAGAAAACCTGCGCACTGTCAATGCTACCGGCATCTTCCAATCCCGCGCTCTTGATTGATGGACGGCCGAGAGGAACAAACGAGGAAACGATGCAGCTTTCGAATTGTCGTGGGATGAGTTGAAGAACATTATGATGCAAGAGTTATGTCCTCCCCATGAACTCCAAAAGCTTGAGGATGAATTCTGGCACATTAAGCAGGATGGCGGAGATAACGCTGGTTTAAGTGCTCGCTTCAAGCAGTTGAGTATTATCTGCCCAGGTCAGGTTAGTACCCCTGATATTACAATCAAGAAGTATATCCGTGCTCTTCCGGATTGTGTCGCAGATTTTGTTCAAGCTGCAAAGACGACAACAATCGACGAAACCTACCTGCTCGCCGCTGAGATCAACGATAAGCGACTCAGGGCTGGTTATTTCGATAAAGCCTCCAAGAATCTGCATCAAGTCACCGTTGCTACCACCGCTGAAACCACCGCCGCACCGCAATCTTCAAAACTCTCACGCCGTAAAAGGAAGAACAAGAACAGTTCCAGCAACAAGAACTGTGCAGTTACTACTGCCCCGCTTCAAACAGTACCTGCCCAACCGCAGCCTCAACACCGCCAAGTAGCGGCACCTATGGTCAATGCACCACCTGCCAAGCGTGTATACACTGGACCACATTGCTTTGCCCTACTTGTACTTATCATCACCCGGTGGGTATCGCATGACGGTTCTGCGTTCATTGCAATATGTATGGCCATTTCACCGTAAACTGCCGTACAGGTCCACGTCAAGCTCCAGCTCCAGCTCAAGGTCAAGCCCCTGCTCAAAAAGCTCTACTTCCTACTCCCCAAGGCCATCAAGCAGCTCCTGCACCCGCGGCTCACGCTGGAGCTTGCTTTGCATGTGGTGATCCTAACAACTTTGCAAACATGTGCCCTAACAGAATGGTAAAACAAGAGCCCCAGCAGCAGCCGCAGCAACATCAGCAACAGCAGCAGCAGCCAGCAGCCCGTGGACGTGCTTTCAACATCAACGCCCGCCAGGCTCAAGCAGACAACAATGTGGTTAATGGTACGTTCCTTGTGAATGGTATATATGCTTCGTGTTTGTTTGATAATGGAGCAGATGACTGTTTTGTATTGTTTGAATTCGAAAAGCTCCTTAATCGTAAGCGCACCCATCTCCCCTCGACGTTCGATGTTGAAGTTGCCACCGGAAGAAACGTCGTTGTCAATTCTGTACTACATGATTATACGCTTGAACTCAACAATCACGTCTTCCCCGTCGACCTTATTCCGATGCAGCTCGGTAGTTTTGACATCATAGTAGGCATGGATTTTCTTCGTGAGAATCGTGCCGAAGTTGTTTGCTTCGAATAGATGATTCGTTTCTCGCTCGCTAATGGTGATCAACTTTGCGTGTATGGCGAAACTCCTTCGAAAGGTCTCAAACTCATGTCATGTGTCCAAGCAAGCAAGTATCTCCGTAAGGAATACAGAGCTTTCTTGGCTAACATTGTAGTAGCGGAGGAAAAGGAAGGAAAGACTCTAGTGAAAGGCATTCCCGTTGTTTGCGAATTCCCCAACGTATTTCCTGATGATTTACCTGGTTTACCTCCCACTCGTGATATCGATTTCCGAATCGACCTCATTCATGGAGCAAATCATGTTGCTAAAGCGCCTTATCGTCTCGCTCCTTCTGAAATGCGCGAACTCTCGAGTCAGCTCCAGGAACTACTTGATAAAGGCTTCATTCGCCCTAGCACCTCTCCATGGGGCGCGCCTGTCCTTTTCGTCAAAAAGAAGGATGGTTCGTTCCGGATGTGCATCGACTAAAGGGAATTGAATAAGCTGACTATTAAGAATCGTTATCCCTTGCCTCGAATCGATGATTGTTTGATCAGTTACAAGGTGCTACATCTTTCTTGAAGATCGATCTACGCTCAGGCTATCACCAATTACGCATTCAAGAGGAGGATATACCTAAAACCACTTTTCGAACCCGCTATGGTCATTACGAGTTTGTTGTTATGCCTTTTGGTTTGACTAACGCTCCCGCAATTTTTATGGATCTAATGAATCGCGTGTGCAAACCCTTTCTGGACCGCTTCGTCATCGTGTTCATCGACGATATCCTGATCTATTCCAAGTCAAAAGCCGAACACTCGCAGTACCTACGTTTGGTTCTTGAGTTACTCCAGGGAAACCATCTCTATGCCAAGTTCTCCAAGTGCGAATTCTGGCTTGAGGAGGTCCAATTCCTGGGTCACATTGTCAATAGTCAAGGTATTCACGTCAACCACGTGAAGATTGATGTTGTTAAGAGTTGGGTTACACCTAAGAATCCGTCTGAAGTCCGCTCTTTTCTCGGACTAGCGGGCTATTATCGTCGATTTATCGAAGGTTTCTCTAAAATTGTTGTGCCGCTTACCTCGCTTACGCATAAAGACAAACCTTTTGTTTGGGGAACTAAACAGGACGAAGCCTTTCAAACTCTCAAAGATATGCTTTGCAATGCTCCCGTGCTCTCACTGCCCGATGGAAACGACGATTTCGTAGTCTACTGCGATGCCTCTAACCTCGGTCTTGGTTGTGTACTTATGCAATGAGACAAGGTTATCGCGTATGGTTCTCGACAGCTCAAGATCCACGAGAAGAATTATACAACCCACGACCTCGAGCTCGGTGCAGTTATTTTTGCGTTAAAGATTTGGCGACACTACCTTTATGGTACCAAGTGTACGATCTTCACCGATCATAGGAGCCTACAACACATCTTTGACCAGAAAGAACTGAATATGTGCCAACACCGATGGGTTGAACTACTCAACGATTACGAGTGTGAGATTCGTTACCATCCAGGCAAAGCAAACATTGTTGCCGATGCTCTCAGTCGACGAAGCTATTTGCATAGCGTTCGTAATTCTCATTATTCCTCTGGACTGAAGCGTTAAAAGCAACTATTCATATACTCAATAGAGTTCCTTCTAAGTCTGTCCCTAAAACTCCTTATGAACTTTGGACAGGAAGGAAACCAAGTCTTAAATATATGGGGCTGCATTGCTGAAGCAAAACTTTACAATCATTTCCTAAGGAAACTTAACCCTAAAACAGTTATTTGCTTCTTTATCGGGTATCCTGATCACTCAAAGGGTTATCGTTTCTATTGTCCTTCCCATGTATTGTTGAAACCAAGTGTGCCGCGTTCCTGGAGTATTTTAAGGACAGTGGGAGCAGTACCAACCCTTACAAAGAATTGCAAGAAGTACAAGATGCGGGGGGAGAGACTGACCGCTTACCATTACTCCGTTTACTCCTCTTGTACCCAATGCAACAACTGCACCTGAAGCTACTGCACCAACTCAAAATTTACCTCCACAATCAAAACCCATTATACCTCATAACGAAGGCACATCAATCGCTCAAAACCAAGACAACGCTAAACCCGATAATCAACTCAGGAGGTCATCCATGCAAAGAAGGCCTACTAATTGGGATGATTATGTTACCTACTTGATTGAAGTGGATCTTGGAAAGCTCAATGATCCTATCTCTTATAATGAAGCCATTAGCAGTGATCATTTTTCTGAATGGAATAAAGCAATGATTGATGAGCTTGAATCCATGAAGAAAAATGACATTTGGGATTTGGTAGAATTACCCAACGGTGTCAAACCCATAGGATATAAATGGGTGTTCAAAACAAAACTGGATCCGAATGGGAACATTGAATGCTACAAAGCGAGATTGGTTGCAAAGGGCTACACTCAGAAAGAGGGAATTGATTATCAAGAGACGTTTGCCCCTGTCTCTCGTAAAGATTCATTAAGGATCATTATGGCCCTAGTAGCTCATTTTGATTTAGAACTGCATCAGATGGACGTTAAAACCGCTTTCCTTAACGAAGACTTTGATGAATATGTTTACATGAAACAACCTGAAGGCTTTAAACCTGAAGGTCAGGAGCATCTAATCTGTAAGTTGAAGAAATCCATTTACGGGTTAAACAAGCATCACGTCAATGGTATCTCAAGTTTGATGAAGTCATGAAGAAACAAGGTTTTATAAAGAATCAAGTGGATCAATGCACCTACCTCAAGATGAGTGGGAACAACTTTATTATACTTGTCCTTTACGTAGATGAGTCGAAGCGGTTACTCTCGCATAACTTAGATATGAAGGATCTCGAAGATGCTTCTTACGTCATTGGCATCGAAATTCACCAAGATAGATACAAAGGGATCTTATGATTGTCTCAAAAGGCTTACATAGATCGTGTCCTTACATGTTACAACGTGCAACACTGCAAACCCTCAGTCGCTCCAGTAGTTAAGGGAGATGTTTTCGGTTCATTCCAATGTCCGAAAGCAGAGGTTGAAAAGGAGCAAATGAGCCAGATACCTTACGCGTCAGTAGTCAGGAGCCTGATGTATGCTCAAGTCTGTACTTGCTCAGATATCGCTTATATTACTAGAATGCTAGGCCGTTATCAGACTAATCCTGGCCTAGATCACAGGAAAGTAGCTAAGAAGGTACTTCGATATCTGCAAGGGACGAAAGACAATAAACTAACTTATAGAAGAAGTGATCATTTAGAAGTGGTAGGCTATTCTGATTTAGACTTTTCCAAATGCAAAGATGACAAGAAATCCACTTCGGGCTATATCTTTATGTTAGCAGGCGGACCCATTTCATGGAAGAGTCATAAACAACAGTTAACCACAACTTCCACAATGATGGCAAAATACATTGTTGCTTACAACGCAACCTGTCATGGAATGTTGCTTAGGAATTTGATCACTGGACTCAAAATCATTAATTCCATTTCTAGACCATTGAAGCTTTACTGTGATAACTCAGCTGCCGTTAGTTTCTCGAACAGTAACAGTTCGACTGGAGCTGGTTTATATCTCGATACAAAGTATTTGTTCATACGTGAACGAGTTGAGGAAAATAATCTTTGTATTGAGTATATTACTACTAAAGATATGCTTGCGGATCCAATGACTAAAGGTCTCCCACCTAAAGTTTTCGAAGAACATGTTTCGAATATGGGATTTACTAAAGACTTTATTTAATAGCATATTGTACTAGCTTATGCTTTAATTAACGAAATTTCCTCAGTTTTGGTTTTGTATGTCTCTAACATATGTTCTACCGGTACAATGACATATAGACAAATATAAATATAAATACAAATCAAACATTAAAGGGCTTATGTGCGTATTTTGATCATAATTGTTCGGTTTTAAATTTAGGCTGGAGTACGACTAATGGGGGTCCTGAGTCGAATGATGATTCAACGGCTGTATTTTTCTGCTATGGTTCTTGATTTAAAGCTAAAATGAGTGTTAATTCCTGATCAGGCTTATCTAATACTCATGATAAATGATTACTCGACTAAGTGGAAGAATGTAAGATTAAATATATTATTATTGTAATCTTTAATCTTGTAGCCGTATAATCATTTATATTATATAGATCAAAGTATATTAAAACTTATTATATAATTAGTTGGTACTTGTTGATGGACCATATTACCCTTATTAACTAATTGAGAAGGCAAGAAATGAGAAGATCTTCGGCAATAATCACATCCACTTCACAAGAACGGCGGACTCCATCAAAGAGAACTCTTTCTTTTGGATTACGAGTAGATCAAAATATTGTATTAATTGGCGTAGATGGTGCGATTTTAACATTCGTGGCCTAATCTTGCAAGTTCGGGTTCCAGCTATTAATTGGCGTAGATGGTGCGATTTACTTTTTGAATCAACTTATCTGTTATCTCCATGCCACCATAAAAAAACACTTAATAGTTCAAAGGTGCGGCTACTAACGTCGTTTAGCCACCATGTAGATGCAGATGTTTGAGAGAAATAGGTTGGTTAAGAATATGACAAATCAGATTTGTTCTTAATTTAGTTTTGGTTTTTTTAATACAAGGGTAATTTAGTCTTTTTCTAAAAATATAACTAAAAGTGTATGTTAGTTAGTGGACATGACAAAAAAATCATAACAAATCCTTAACATAAAGAATAATTTGTGTAAGTTTAAAGATTAAGGGCGAAACATGCAATATTTAATATGCTTAATGAAAACATCCTCTTCCTTTTTGCCAAACAAGTGAGATGTTTTCCTTTATACGGGTTCATTAAGGTACGGGTTTCATCCCTGACTTAAAAACTTCGCTCCTAGCTGTGGTTGTGCTCTTCGAATAAATTCGGGAGTTCCACTAGATTTTGAAATGGAGACTTTCTTTGAGATATGGATGTCACTCCTAGCTCGACGAGAAGTTCTCGTGCTAGAAAAATGCGTTGGGTGAGCAATCTTATCGAGAGTTCTTGGTTTTCACGCCTGATCTCGACTGGACCACTCAGTTGTGTTATGCGAATATTTTCGAAAACGTGTGTATTGTGTTGGCCTTAGGAAAGGCTAAGTAACATTCCAGCCTTAGGAAAGGCTCTTCGTGTGAGGTTGTAGTATGCGGTGTTCACGCGAAGTTGTAGTTTTTAGCGAATTCGAACAAGAGTGTCGAGTAGGCCCGTGCAAATCCCGTTGGGTTCGCACGAGTCGGCCCGTTGGTACTTAGACTATAGACTAGGTCATTTCTAAGACTTCGACCCGGACTAGGTCGAGTCTGGCCTAATTCCCTATAGTTATGGCTCTGATACCAATCTGTCACACCCCAACCATTGGCGGAATCATCGGGGCGCGACACTAGGCGAATCAGATTGCTCAAGAGAATCCATAACAACTATAAAGCGACAATATTTATTACATTTGTTATCCCATACTAACAAACAATATAATCACATAAGTTATCACAGATTTCTTGTCCTCTCGAACAATACAAATCCGACAACCTAGATTTTAGGTGAGTTTCTAGACTTCCTAGCTTGATTTGCTGTAGACTGCGACTAAACCTGCAACATACGTTAAAATAACGTCAATACAAAGGTATTGGCTAGTATACAAGTTTTGATAGAATAGCGTAATAGATAAAAGTGCTGCGAATTACCACATGCATAAATGAGATACCTCAACACATATATTAGACAGATACTACCAGCTAAGTCACTCGAGCTGCGATTGCTATTCATCCTAACTAGACCCCGTCGGGTGCTATAGTACTATACTAGTTAAGGCGGGACCTCGCGAGTAAAAGTCCTAACACATATGTAACTAGCATCACGTGTAAATATGCACAACAGTTATTCGCAAGTGATAAACAGATTGATTGTATAATTCATTTTGATAAGTTTGATTTGATAGGAACGTATGTTACACCCAAATATGCGATAAAAAGGGGTTCGAGTATACTCACAGCGATAGCGTTAATGGATTGAAGGGAGCGCTAGAGCGGAAATTAGCCTGAGCAGTTAACGATAGCATAAGCGAAAGTCGGCGCGTAAAACGGTGTAGGTGTACCAAGGATCGGATGGTAATCTGATCGGATGGCAATCCGATCGGATGGCCAGTCAATCAGGTGAGAATCCGTTCGGATGGTCATCCGATCAGATGGCCATTCGATTGGATTGACACCTCGTTTGGTGAGTGATGTGTTTGTGTATGATGGTTTGTACTTTGAAGTTTTCGTTGTAGCATTTTGTGAACAGAGAAGTATCTCTACCCTTCAGGTCGATCGATCGAATGGCGGTTCGATCGGGTAACGATCCGATTGGTAGGACACTTAGTGAGAACAAGTTCACAGCACTTTGTCACTCGGTCGGATTGCAATCCGATCGGGTGGCAATCCGTTTGGAACTGACTATGCATTGAACATGATGAAAATTTGTTTAAGTGTTGAAGTTCAAAACATCACATGATCGGATGGTCGTTCGATCGGATGGCAATCCGATCGGACGGCAATCCGTTCGACGTTCAAAACTTAAAAGGTTGAAACATAGTTTAAGGGGGGCGGGCCAAGTGCAAGCCGATCGGACGGCTGTCCGATCGGGTGGCAATCCGATCAGATGGCAATCCGATCGGACGGCAATCCATTCCGGCGGCCTGATCGTCTTGACACTTGATTGTTTTGAAAGTTGTTGTAGTTTTCTCGAGACGGTGTGACCACGTGCCAAGCAACAGAACCCTATCAACACCCAAGTGATCCGATCGGGAAGGAATCACCTTAGTCCGGTCGGTCAGCTGTTCGAGACGATGGTTCGTGTTTAACCCGAGATCAGTTGTCTCGTTGATAGAACTCGGTTCTTGAACCGACACAACTCTAAGAAGGAGTAGAAGATCAGGACGAGCTCTGATTCTTTCGGTGTTGAGTGCATTCAGTGTAAAAGAGTTGAAAGAAAGTTAGAAAATCATATTTCAATCCTTTTTATCGTGAATATGTTCAGATCTATACAAGGTCTTTGTTTATTCATGTGGAAATTGTTCAGATCTAAGTTGTTCTTGGTGGGTTGAAGCCAAAACATGAAATTCATAAGAACTCCATGATGACATCACCCTAGAGCACCTCAAATCCATTGATTTTACGGTTAAAAGTTAAGATTCAAAGGTGAAAAAGATGAAGAAGTGCGTGTAAATCATAGAAGTACAAGATTTGAGGTAGAAACTTACAAGAATCGCGAGGAATCGAGAGAAATAGAGCCAAAAGTGTGCTGGTCGAACGAGAGCTGTCACATCACTGTTCAAGTGATGTGACAAGTGCTATTTATAGGTGAAGAGGGGAGGAGGTGATGGAGTGCCATGGATCGGGTGGCAATCCGATCGGGTGGCACCTCGATCGGATGGCAATCCAATCGGGTGGCATTCCGATCGGATGGCCATTCGATCGAATTGTCATTCCATCAAACGCCTCCGGCGACTTGAGTTTTGGCGTCTCGTTTCGATCGTTAAGCGTTGCGATAATTTGGTCATACCTTTTCATACCCACATTCATATATTTATTATAATTAGTCACATAGGGTCGTATAAATATCCATATTTCAACACCTGCGTTGCGATAATTGAGTTGCGCGTTTTCGAATATGCGTTGCGACACATCACGGCTATCGAGGAGGGTAGACTAGGTCCTCACTCAACGACATCGTGAGTGCTAGTATGTGCGATTTGATGTGTTATAGCGATAAAGTATGCGTAATATGCGAAAATACTGCGAAGAAGCGATGTATTCGATATACCTACATTATGATTCGAATCTCTGGTGCTAGGCGTAACGAATATAGCGAGTGGTAACTACGCACAATTGTGCGGGTTGTTACAGTATTAATTGGCGTAAATGGTGCGATTTTAACATTCGTGACGTAATCTTGTAAGTTCGGGTTCCAGCTATTAATTGGCATAGATGGTGCGATTTACTTTTTGAATCAACTTATCTGTTAATTGTTATCTCCATGCCACCATTAAAAACACTTAATAGTTCAAAGGTGCGGTTACGAACGTCGTTCAGCCACCATGTAGATGCAGATGTTGAGAGAAATAGGTTGGTTAAAGATTTGTTCTTAATTTAGTTTTGTTTTTTTAATACAAGGGTAATTTATTCTTTTTCTAAAAATATAACTAAAAGTGTATGTTAGTTAACATGACAAAAAAATTCATAACAAATCCTTAACATAAAGAATAATTTGTGTAAGTATAAAGATTAAGGGCGAAACATGCAATATTTAATATATTTAATGAAAACATCCTCTTCCTTTTTGCCAAACAAGTGAGATGTTTTCCTTTATACTACAACGTGTCACTTTTCTACAAGAATAAGACATATTTCGCACTTAAAAGTCATATTATTTATTTATATAATTTTAAATAAACCATAAATGTTTTCATAGCAAGATAAATAACTTTCTATGGAGTTATATGGTTGGATATATAATTAAATTAAATAAACTCTATATAATGCCACATGGCATTATCTCCATCAATTCATTAATATTATTATAAATCTTTATAATAAAATTATTAATTAATTAACAATCAATATCTAATTCTAATTTATTATTAAAAAAATGCATAGTTGATCTATAATTTAAAACCTGTTATTATTTTTCTACTTCTTAAACGAGCATTTACCTTATCAACGTAAATCAAATATAAACATAATTATATTAATACCATCTTATATAGTTCATAACATTGGAAGGTGTTTGTAATTTTTTTTTTCATAGTAAATTTTAAGATCTTTTTTTTTTACAAACATTGTTTTTTTCTTGTTTATATTTTAATTTTACCACAAAAGTTAAATTAATTTAGTTTTTTTTAACGGCAAAGAATCTCAAGTGTAAATCCACCCCGTTTGGGGCTATGTCCAAGGTCCACTCCTCGACCGCCATGAGACTGTGCCCCCTGATGCGCGGGAACCGGATGGAATCCGTAAACCATCGCCCCCCGTCAGGTTCGAACCCGGGAATAAAGCCCCGATTCGTCT
Source organism: Helianthus tuberosus (assembly GCA_030545235.1). Classification (NCBI taxonomy): domain Eukaryota; kingdom Viridiplantae; phylum Streptophyta; class Magnoliopsida; order Asterales; family Asteraceae; genus Helianthus; species Helianthus tuberosus. The sequence continues at coordinate 164,067,614 of CM060354.1, read as the reverse complement.
CTTCAACCAGATGTCCCTTGAAAATGGCCCAAGCGAGAATCGAATATGCGCCTTCACTAGGGAGGGCAGACCAATTTACCACTAGACCAAGTTCTTTTAGTTTAGTTATCTTTATTAGTTTTTGTTTTACGAGTTTCCACTGATTTGGCTGTCGTTCGTTTCCTACTTAGCACGATGTTTGGTTGTTACATTTGGTCCTTTATGTTTTTTGTTTGGTTGTTACTTGGCACGTTGTTTGGTGGTCACATTTGGCCACTCGGGTTCTAATACGTGTTGGTACAAATTCAACTTCATCTACGTTTTACGTCACGTGAGTTACTTGCTATTAGAAATTCATTTTTTAATTTTTTTCCCCAGTTTTGATCGTCGTTCGGTTGCTATTTAGCATGGTTTTGCGTCCGTCCAACCCCCAACCTACGCCCCCTGCACCGCAACGCGGGGGTTTTAAACTAGTATATAATTAAATTAAATTAAATGGTCTTTGTAAGGTATCTTATAATTTTAAATAAGTGAACCCGCTACTTTTATTGTTTCATTAGTCGGACGGTTTCAAAACTAGACTGCTAGATGACGTAACAAATAATTCAAAAATTCTGTGTATTTGTGTAAGATCATAAGAAAACCATTAGCTTGTGATAAAATCAATAAAATTCTTCTCAAACAATGAGAATTATTTCTTTTTTGTTATGAATTAAGTGTGTGACTATCCATTTGTGTTTATCATTATATTATGACTCTTCATGTACTTAACTCTCATCTCTTCATGTACTTAATTTCCATATTGTAAGCCTATAAATAGAGGTATATGTGATCCATATTTTACATCAATAAGAAATCCATCTTCCATTATCTCATTCTTCTCTATACATTGCTAGTAGGTCGTTGTTTTACAACACGTTATCAGCACGAAAGTGCTAGGTTAAATAGTCAAAAAATTTCGATAATCATTCGTATGTAAACTATTTGTTGATTTGGATTTGACATCCATTGATGCGATTCATATGTGGATGCTTGGGGTGTATGGCGGCTACTTAATGCCTCTTCTCGATCTCTTCTTTGAACTAAATGAGGTAGATCTTATCTCTATCTAGTAACCATCTAATTTCTATTTTTGTTTATATAATCTCTCTTCCATTAAAAAAAATTGTTCCAATTGATATGATATGAGTGGAGAATAAAACTGAACTGAATGGAGGATAGACTGAAGTGACTGATTTGTAAGAATAAAAAAATGAAATAACTTCATTTAAAATCCAAAAAAAATGAATGGCAGCTTTTGTAGGGCATGTTTGTTAGACCATTGGGTATGGAATGGATAGTCTATTTGGAGACTATCCGCCACGTAGGCGTCACGTCATCACGGGAGGAGGAGCATCCTCTTGGGGACTACCCAAGGGTGTGGGGGGACTACCCACTAGAGAGAGAGAGAGGGCCCGCCAGATGCAACCAGCCTATCAATGTATGACATGCATGAGAGAGAGAGAGAGAACAAGGAAGAAAGCAGTCCCGTCTCCAACGTCGGAAATCCAACGCATGTGCCGAGTCGGGCCCCTTGGGGGCGGTGTGTGACGTGCCTAAAGGGGGGGGGGGGGGGGACGGCCCTTTGTCGAAGCCCATACACAATGGTCTTATAACCGGTTGTGTAGACTCCACAAAGTTAACTGAAGTGATGTAATGCTCACTGGAAATAGTAAATAGACTTTTCCTATGATCCATCAATAAATCCTATGAATTTTTTTTATTTAATAATTAATTATTTTGTTATTACCTTTTAAGTTTTGGTTCATTATCTCTTAAGTATTATATTTAATATATGTCATGAAACTTCATTCATAATTTGGCTAATAATAAGCATAATTTTTATTATTGTTTATACTATCAATAACAGCATACGTTGCAATTTATAATCATTGAAAGTTCAACATCCTCGTAAATGTACAAATTTTTATTCTTATCTTGTCTTGTACAAACTCTTTATACTATGTGTTAGATTTTTTTTTTCTATTATATTCAAAATCATCGTAGCTCCATAATAGGCCATCATGGAGTTGTTATTTTGATAAATGTTTTTTTTTAATATATCCTGCTGCATTATTGTGTATTTCATTGTTTGGATCTTAAGTAATAGAAAAATTCTTGGATAAGTTGATTAAAATAACTAAAACCTTTTCATTGGGTTTCTGCTGAAAAACTTCGAACATTTTCCGTTATAAAATAACTTATAATTTATACATGGAAATTGAGATGAAAGATGCTGTGTATAATTTGGAAAACTTGAAAAGACAGAATATTATGTGCTATTATCTGAATCATAACTATTATAGAAAACATGCTTATATACAAGTAATAAATGAGCGTATGTTAAGTATAACCTAAAATAAATTCATGAAGATATTTGTTTATTTTTCAAGTTAGAGTGACAAAACCATGTATATGGATATTTGTGATTGGTTATATCACGATGAGTTACTACATAATATTCATATTTCATAAATAAATACATATTTTATAAAACTGATGAACGCATGTTATATCATAAGTTTGTGTCATAAGTCATTTTTTATAGTGATATAATATAAAGTGATGCATTGTATAATCATCACCTTTACATATTACCATAAACCTTTTTAATAGTGTTCTTGATATATTTTAATATTCAATCATGACAGTAAGTCAAATTAATTATATGTATTTTATTTGATAAGAATGCATCTTATCAATTATATATTGTATAATTTGACTTTATACAGTATATTTAATATGCTATCGCTTATGCATATAGACAATATTGAATAGAGCAATTGCATTAAAATTGTGGTTTGTTATCATTTTTATGAAATCTTATGAGCATGCTTAATCACAAAGTGTGAGACTCCATAAAGTTTATTATAAATTTATGGAAGCTTGTAAGATTTTCGATCGACAAATTTTGTTATCTCGGTCATATAACTACTTCTTGATTTACATCATCTAATGAGATATATAAGAAGGTTGAATAAAACAATTTTCACTTGTCAAACCTCAAATGCGCTCTTGATATATAAGGTTTGAAACAGTCACCATGAAAGTTGTGTGACTCTATTCCATTCCTTGAAGTGAATGTGATGATATACTAATTAGTATAATGGTCGTGATTATGTACATAGTGAGGAAATTGTAATGATGCGACCATGAAAGGTATAATTTATTCCTTGAATAGAATGTGATGATATAATAATTGGTGTAAAGTTCGTAATCATGGTAATTGAGAAAATTGTTATGATGCTCATGTAATGAGATCAACCATGTTAATAATGAGATGACTATACAATGATTGTTATAAAGGTCGTAAGATATAAGATTGATAAATCTTATACGACTCATCTACTTCTCAATTGATGGTAAGCAAAGAGAACATTATTTACAAGGAAAAATCGATTAAATTCTTTTCATTTGTCACACTTGAGACATATGCTCCTAAAGTAACAATATCATTATAAGAGTCATGAAAAAATGAAATGATTTTATACTCATGTGAACGAGTAAATAATGAAAAACTATGAAACTTGTTTTGGTTCTACTCCATTCCCAAAAGTGAATGTGATTATATATTAATCATTGTATATGTAATGATGGACCTAATTGAGAAACTTGTAATGATGAGAATGACTATAAGAATTGTAATGATGGTCATTTTAATAATGATAATGGACCACAAAAGTGGCAAACTAAGGAGTGATTGCATAACGTGATGGTTTGAACTTTGAAGTTGTAATATATTCTCTCGTATCATAAGTTTTGTATTACATACTAGCAAGTAATACACATACGATCATAACCAGAAGTTTATGGATCATAATTATTTAATTAGTTGGCATGACCGGTTAGACCACACCGAGTCAATGATGATGTGAATCATAATGAAGAACTAGAAGATTCTTCAAGATAATAATTAGCATGTAATGTTTGCTCTCAAGGGAAATTATATATTTGCAAAATAAACGAGGGTGTGTATACCTAAATATTCTGGAAGCGATTAAAGGATATGCATATCCCAACATGATACCATTTAGTGTTTTAAATCGATGCATCGTCTAAATGGTTATCAAATCCACAACCTGAAGCTTGTGTGATTGTGGCTTAGCTAATGTGAAGCAAGCATATTAATCCATATTAGTATATTTATTTGATAATAGTGAATTTGATTCCCAAGTTATTAACGATCATTGGAATAAGTATTATTGTTGAGATGATCACTAAACGTCTACTATTGGTTACAAACCCAATGATCATGAGAGGAGCAAAAGTTCATTTAGGTACATGTAATTTTATATATAGTACCATCAATTCACATCAAGCCAATAAGTTATAGTTCTCCCCATATAGTTGGTTTTTGGTCAGGAACCAAAGATGTCTTATCAAAGATTTTGGTTGTGCGACATATATTGAAACTCATCCACCACACCGCACAAAGATGGGATATCTAAAAAGTTTGAGAATATGTTGGGTATAAATAATCTTTTATGATTAAATATTTAAAGTCATTAGTAAGAAATTCGTTTATGGCTCATTGGTTTTCACTTTAATGAATGAATGTTCCTAATATTAGGGGGAGATAACAAGCAGTTGAAAAGTGAAAAATGAAATGAATTATCATGTCATTTTGATCCTCAGACTATAAACTATGAACTAGAAGTTTAAAGTATAATTCATTTACCAATATTAAAGAACAAATTACCAGACAAGTTCACTGACCTAAATAGAGTGACTAAGTAAGTCACATAATCAACTGCTTATGCTCCAGATTTATTTGTGTCCCAAGAGGACAACCACATATTTTTGTAATGAGTATATTGCACGCCTAAAGCGTGGTAAACTAGTTGATTCCAATAATAAAATTCCTCGAAAATTGGAGCAAGTAATTAATATGGTCAAGTCGAGGTTATAGTAATAAGATCTCCTGAAGAGATAATAGACATGATGGTTCAAGAAGAACCTCAGGTACCTGAAAATAAAGAGATCTCGATAAGTTGTATCATGTCTAAGATATGTATGGAATCGAAATAAAAATCGACGTCGTTATACTTTTGTATATAATGTAGTGCTTAAAATGATTAAATGATGAGGATCAAGATTTAAGATCTGCCTATGAATGAATATTAAGAAATGATTGGCCAAAATGGAAAGACGCAAATAAGGCAAAGCTGAATTCTCTAATGACATGGAAAGTATTTGGACCAACAGTACATAGAACTAAAGTTGTAAAATATGTTGGATATAAACGGGTCTTTTATACGAATTATCTGAAAACCAAATTGAGTGATATAAGGAAAAATTGGTGGCACAATAATTTTCGCAAAGACCTATGACTAATTATGAGGAGACGTATTCTCCAGTGGTGGATGCATTTACTTTCCAATATTTTATTAGTCTGGTAATATAAAGAGAGAATTGATATTCGACTTATGAATGTATGTATCATTTGATACTGAGAGTTTACATGAAAGTCCCGAAGGATTAAATTATGTAGGTCATGTAAAGTAAGTTCTCGAGAACAATGTGATTATTGTATACATATTCGGATTTTGAATAGGTTGTGATTTTTTATATGTTGGATATAATTGAAACTCCTGATGAGTTTCTAAAGCCATTGGGTGCTTAAAAGGTTAATTGAAACATCTTAATGATATAATACTTGTGCACCAAGAAACGTACATAGAAACTTGTACCCAGTGATTGTGATATCTCAATAAATAGTGTACACGCATGGTGCAATATGAATTTTGGAGATAAAAGCAAGGGTTCATGACATTTTTGCATATGATATAGATATCTATGTGTTAAATGGGCAAATTTATGTAGTAAAACTTCTAAAGAATGAAAGCACATGCATATTTGGATAAGATGGAAAGAATTCCCTCATGGATTATCCTTGATAATGCTAGAAACATTAATGATGTCAAAACCTCAAGAACGTATTATATGAAGTTGACAAAATATGTATGGACTAAATAGTCGAAACGAGTGTTGTACAACTCGAGATATTCGCATAAAGAGGGATATAAGTTTGATTAAATTAGCCATGTTCTATGAACATTCTACTTTTAAAAGTTCACTATAATCGCAATTTACAGTAATGATGTCTAGGCATCATTGAGAGAAATTGTCGAGCTTTTAGAGGGAGAATTTATTGAATGACCTTGGCACGGTCTAATTATTACTCGAACTGCAGTTCGAGTATATATGTAATTATATTTTACTAATCCCTCAAGTACATCTAGAAGATGATGTTTGGATATTTTAGTATGGACATAGTTGAACCTTAAAGTATGTTAAAGATTGTTAAGTCATTTGTTATAAGAAATGCCTATTATCATCTCCTACCAAAGTAGAGATTCTCATTCTAGAAGTACCATCGTTAAATGCATAAGTGCATTAATATGTTTTGCTAGCTATGTATGGTTATAATATCTTTCACTTGAGCTTATTGTCATGATGTAACCTTTGTCAAGCGAAGAGACATTGGAATGAGTTCAAAGAAATATTTCAGGTATAAACCATATTTGATTATATTTTACTAACCCATCAAAACAAGTTTGGTTAGTCTTGTAGATGCAGGAATGTAACGAAACACAGTCGTGGACATATGATAATTTTTGGAAGGAGGCACCTAAAGTCTCGTTAGAAGATTATACAACATTGTTCAACATAAATGATTGCACATTAAGGGATTAAGCGACAAATCATTTGCTACAAAAGCTTTATTCGACTTTCAAGGAAGATGGACACACGTCACTTAAAGGATACATGTCAAAATGAGGGGGAGACTTATTCAAGTTGCACTCTTTTTCCCTTGACTAAGTTTTGTCCCATTGGGTTTTCTTAGTAAGGTTTTTAATGAGGCAACATACCTGATCCAGAAGTATTAGGGGGAGACAATACGCGCTGTACTCTTTTTCCCTTAGCTGAGGTTTTGTCCCACTGGGTTTTCCTAGCAATGTTTTTAACGAGGCAGTATCACCAAGCGTATTAAAGAATGGTATATCATCATGTGGATAGTCAATGGGGAGTGTTATGAATTAAGTGTGTGACTATCCATTTGTGTTTATCATTATATTATGACTCTCCATGTACTTAACTCCCATCTCTTCATGTACTTAACTTCCATATTGTAAGCCTATAAATAGAGGCATATGTGATCCATATTTTACATCAATAAGAAATCCATCTTCCATTCTCTCATTCTTCTCTATACATTGCTAGTAGGTCGTTGTTTTACAACTTTTTTTCCTTATATGTTTAATATTAGAAGGTTAATTGTGTAATCTTGGCACCATTTAATTTCAGTAGTTTCAGATTCCTTATTTTCTCCATACGTATTTGGTTATTCAAATATCTTTCTCTTGATCTCTCTCTCTCTAAAAGTCATCACGCGAATTACACCAACATAGAACATCAAAACAAATAATTAAAAGGAAGAAGACATCAAAGCAATTAATCAATCATCAAAGAGAAGAACACCAACGAAAAATGTACGAAGAAATCATCGCTAAGTTTAAAGAAACAACTTGCACGGCGAAGGAACGAACGATAATTTTTTCTGGAATTAAGATGGTTACCTCACGTGATTTTTTGGTATCAATGGTCTTTAAAAGGAAGGAACGAACGATGAATAATTAGAAATTTTTTTATGTTGGATCAGAAAGTGTGTAGTGTGTGTTTTTGATAAAACAATTGAGCAAATTCTAGAATTCAATCAAACAATGATGATAAACACATCATCATAAACACACCTGGATTTGGGAATGACTTCATATTATTCAATCTGTTTCAGTACAATCACCAACTACAAAAGATTACCCCTTACCAGGTGCACTCTCTCGGTAAGTTCTTCTGCTTTTAGTGTTAACTATTACATTCTGAGAAGAACTATATATAAAGGAGAGAACTGCTGGTGACGTCACCATGAAGCGTCCCTAAACAACCTATTAAACGATGTAATTGTCAGCAGTTTGCAAATTGTTGTATAGTTAAGAAAACAACTGTTACATTAAACTACTGCTAATACAAAGAAAAACAACTGGATTTCCAAAACTACTGGAAGGGTTCCAACACTTTTGGAATTCAGTACTTCTGGTCTTGTGTTGACTTGTTGACTTGGTCTTCTGGTCTTTAGCTTTGACTTGCTACCTTGGGTGTTGACTAGTTGACCAGCACTTTATCATTCCAACACTTTGTACACTGTCTTCAGTACTTTGAGGCAACAGTTTTGTTCTAGTAGTTTGAGTTGGTTGTTTGGAAAGGGTGAAACTTCTGGTCTTAGATTGTACTTCAACTTATTCCATCAAGCAGGGAAGATAGTTCCCTTGGGCTTTGGCTTTCATCATCAGCGGATCTTACATAACTCAACAGTTTTTTATATAAATTAAGATCAACGGAAGAAACGATGATGGAGGCATGCGATTGTTCTTTTGGCCATTAGATGGTTTGTATGATCGCTCTTCATCATAGGTCTGTCCTTTTATAGTAATCATGGGTTTTGTAATCACGTATTTATTCTTTCCGCCTTAAAGATTTGGTTCTTTTCTATGGATATGGTAATATACCGGATAATAAGTAACATTTGTTGGGTATACGTAATACTTCTTTGTTATGTATATGTAATTTATCAAGTTACATATATGTATCTCTATTCGTAGAATCAACTAAATCTACAAATGATTAATTTTTGGTTCTACATAAATGTAACACGATTAAAGAGTGTAATTATACAGTTAGATACATATATGTAACGCATTGTAACTCTTCTGGCTACTTTAGTTACTTACACGTGTCAAATGATCTTAATGATACATATGTGTAACACGATAACTATAACACCAACTATATACATGTAACACGGTTTAATCAAACTAGTAGCTACATATACATAGCACAGTGTAATCGACATTCGAGTAGTTCTTGTTCCCCTCGGAGGCTGTGAAATTCCTCAACATGGTCTAGCGGGTCGTGAATAGTAATTTTTCGACCCTTAAGAGTCGTTTTGTCTTTGGTATGATCGGTTTTGCAATTTAAAAGGGGGTTGCGGTGCAGCTTGTTGCTCGTTTACCTGTCGTTGGTTTGTAATTTGTTGTTTTGGTATTTTAATGATAAACAAAGATCAAAGCCTTCAAGTGGAGAAAAAAATATACGAAAATGTTGCGAACTAGGGGTTGATTTGTTAAAAAGCATATGTGTGGTTAGATAGGAAAATGAACGAAAGATTTTAGGAGGTTGTTAGTTATTATTCACGGTTTTCAAAAACCAAAAACAATTAATTTCCTGATATATCCCTAATCTCTGTAATTAAAAGTTAAAATCACTAACTTCAATTTATATACGGAATTGTTTGTAATTGATCTTAACCATAGATGAAATTGGGTTTTCTCATTAACGCTGCCATGTATGTATGTGTGTAGATAGAATGGACTTATATTGTATTTTGTTGAAATTTAAAACTTATTTTATGTTGTTGAACTTGATTTTGGCTTATAATTTCGCATACAAACTGTAAGAACCATTTAAAAAGTGTCATGTAACATCCAACCAATTATAGAGAAATGATAAAATAATATCAATTATACCGAATTCTTTATAAATATGCTAACAAGCAATTAATTCTTTATTTAGATTTTCCTTTTGTTTTCAATGTGCTGATTAAGAAAAGTGCTGATATCATTCAAATATGTGCTAAAATCAATTATCTTAATTAATTTTCATGTGCTAATATAATTCAATAGTGCTACTTTTATGTATGTATTGTTTTGGTATGTGCTAATTTAATTTTTTTTTAAGTGGTAGGATCTGTTCTTACGGTTTGTAGGATAAATATGTTTTGTACCGGAACCAACCCCTATAATTTATTAGGTTAAACTTATTTTGGATATGTTATTTTAAACTATTGAAAAATGATATAGACTACTGAATTTTGAGAGTTACTTATTAATTTTTCTTTTCAAAATCAAGTCAAACCAAGCCGAGCCCGAGCTTAAATTTCCAGCTCGATTTCATATCCGAGCTGAGCTAGCTCGGTTTATATTCGAGCCGCCTTGGCTCGGTTCAACTTGTGAACAACCCTACTTTGTACCATTATTGATTCCATATGTTTTTTCTTCCGATTCCATCTATTTTTCTTCAATTTGTTCGTCTATTGTTCAATTATCCATAATCTTCAAATATTCATACAAAGAAGACAAAGATTACATCTATAGGGAAAAGATCAAATAGGAAGTTTATTTTGGCTAGGAAGTGTAGGAAGCAATAGGATTAGGACATGTGGCAACATTTAAAATAAAGAAAAAGGGTATTTTAGTCAATCCAACCCTTTCTTCTTCCTTTTAAAAACCCAGTAACTTCAAAACCCACCATTTTCAAAACCCACCATCTTCAACCATTTCTTCACTTTCTATCTCAATAATCACTACATTATAGTGCGATTTTCATCACAAATCAATGATTCAAACACCCGATCAACGTGTTCTTCAGCTTTTTTGAAGAAACCCCAGTTTAATTTCATAAAAAATCTCGTTTTTTCCGGTGATTTTGGAGATAATCACTCGATTCGTTCGATTCGAGCGCTGATAAGTGTTTCAATCATTCAAACTTCGTCAATTGTTGAAGAAATCATTTAGATCCATGTAAGAAATTCTTTAATTTCATTTTTACGATCTGGGTTTTTTATTTAGTCATTGCGTTTTACGATCTTGGCGGGGGTCCGGGGGCAGCGCCCCTGGTAGCGGGGTCCCTGGGGCGGCAGCCCCTGGCGGGGTCCAAGGGGCAGAAAAATTAAACTAAAATTTTTTTCCTATTAAATTGCTGTAATAAAAATGCATCAGAAAAATTAATTTTCTGTAATTTGCCTCTGGAAAACTGCATTCGTAGACAGTGTTACTGGTTCTGTAAACAACAGGTTCTGGTCATTGCGTTTTAGTTAGATTCTGGTCTGTGAACAACAGTTTCTGGTCATTGCGTTTTAGACAGTTTCTGGTTCTATGAACAACAGTTTATGGTCATTGCGTTTTAGACAGTTTCTGGTTCTGTGAACAACAGTTTCTGGTCATTGCGTTTTAGACAGTTTCTGGTTCTGTGAACAACAGTTTCTGGTCATTGCGTTTTAGAAATAAAACATTTTTGAAGTGTTTTTACTCATTGCGTTTTAGGTAAACACATTTTTATGTGTATTCAGTTCATTGCGTTTTAGAGAGAACAGTTTCTTTTGTGTTTTTAGGCCATTGCGTTTTAGAAATAAGACATTTTTATGTGTTTTCTAGGCATTGCGTTTTAGAAATAAGACATTTTTAAGTGTTTTCTGGCCATTGCGTTTTAGAAATTAGACATTTTTAAGTGTTTTCTGGCCATTGCTTTTTAGAAATAAGACATTTTTAAGTGTTTTGGGTGCATTGCGTTTTAGGTAAAAACATTCAGTCCATTGCGTTTTATAAAGTACACTTTTTTTGTGTTTTTATGCTATTGCGTTTTAGAAATAAGACATTTATTTGTGTTTTCTGGTTATTCCGTTTTAGAAATAAAACATTTCTTTGTGTTTTTTGTGCGTTGCGTTTTAGAAAAAGTCATTTTTTTACGTTTTTTTTTTCATTGCGTTTTACGCAACTGGGTTTTCTCCATTGCGTTTTACGCAACTGGGTTTTCAATTTTTTTTTTCGAAAATATAGCAATAGTATACTGGTTTTAAAGATAAAAAACGCTGTTTTTTTTGGTGCAATTTTTATAAAAAATAATGTCGTATGAAAAAAGTTATTAACGTTTAAAAAATGGGGGGGAATTGGAGAAGAGAGAAACTATTGTGCTGGATTGACTAGAATGCCCCTAACAAACACACGCGCCTCTTTTTTTTTTTTTTTTTTTTTTGCTTCAATTTCATTCATTTAATCTTTGCCCTTGATTAATTAAATGGATAGTCAAGATCACTTCCTAGCCTTTCTAGCCAAATAAACTTCCTATTGTATCTCCACCCTACATCTATAATTACAAATATGTAATTTTGTTATTACATATAGTAGATCTATGAACACAAATAACATAAAGAAACGAAAAACACGACATGTTGAACACCAAGAACATAATAATAAATTTATTGTTAGACATATAATTTTACATATATATATATATATATATATATATATTTTGTTATTGCATATATTTTACTATTTTAATACGAAGAAAACATATATCATGATGAACACGAAGAACATCGTGTAAATGATTATTCATATATAATTATATCATTAAAATGATTGTTTTTAAGAATTTTATGATAAAGAAGTCATATTTTCTGTACCAGAATTTTGATCCAAAATAAGACTTTAATCTTTTTGATAAGGCTTTTTGGTCTTGTCTTGCAAAAGAAGAAGTGTATGACAATGAAACCGACTATTCTTGTCTTTTGGCAAACACAATGATAAATGGCATTTGTGCCCTTTAGTGTGACCCCTATAAAGGTCGTTTTCCATCTTTATTGTGGGTGCATACTTGATCTTTTATAATAATGAATCTAATTCAGTCTTCCACTTTGACAATCTTTTTAAAAAAGCTGCCCTTTATTTGTAAAGTTTTGTCAAATCTATATCCAATCTTTTAAATTTATTCCACCGAACACTTATCTTTTTTCTTGTCTTTTTGGTATACATCTCATATTCTTTACTATCACATTATTTACTAGGTGCATGTTTTCTTTACAACCGAAACCAAAAAGTGTGTAAAAAGTTTAATTTTTACGGATAAAGTGAATTTCAGTTTATTTTTATATATCATGAGAACCCGTCAGGCAGGGGCGGAATTACAAGGAAGTCAAGAGGGTCTGTTGACTCTCCGACCATCCAAGCTTTACAGTTTATTTTTATTTATCATGAGAACCCGTCAGGCAGGGGCGGAATTACAAGGAAGTCAAGAGAGTCCGTTGACTCTCCGACCATCCAAGCTTTACTTACGACCATATCAATCTTCTGTTAGATCTTTGTAGTTTGACCCTTGATATTTTTAGTAAAGAGTATTTAAAGCGAAGAATAGACAGAGTGAAAGAAGAAAAATGAAAAACAAGGTGTTCACCAGAATATTAGTTACGAAGGATGCAAAGTGTTGTAGAAAAACATCAAGGTAGAAGATATAAGAGTCATGTGAAGAAGGCGAGGAATGAGGTCATGTTCTCTAACAAGGAAGTGAGGTATCGAAAGGTTATTGAAGATATTAAATCTTTTAGGTATTTGTGGATTAAAAATAGATCCTCATGTAAATCTTTGTCTTGGATAGATTGGTATAACTTTTCCTTATAATTTGGCTCCTAGCGCTTTGCTAGGGCGGAATTTTGAATGAAATTTGCCGTTAAAAAATGTGAAGAAGATAAAGAGTATTTTAGGTATTTATCACTAAGTTAGTTTGAATTTTCCCATTTTATTTTTTAACCAACCGAAAAACAACTCCACTGTCTAAATCAAAAGTGTGCGTAGAGATATACACAACCTTTTTCCACTAAAATTTGATTTTTTCTCGTAGAATGTTAATTACTTGATAATTATTAATCTTCTTTTTAAATGAGACATTAGCTTACAACCCCGTGTATTACACGGGTTGAGTGACGAAAAATGTAAATTATAAACTTGTATATAATCCTTATTAATGAAATGACTTATTTAGATAAATTACGAGTTGTGAGAACTTAGAGAACTCAACCTTACAGAAGGTTTTTTGAATTTTTTACAGAGGGTGTGAATGAGCGGTTAGAGACTCAAAGTGTTAAACTTTTTGATTTTGCATTCAATTGGTTAAAAACATAGGGACTCAAAAAGTAATTTACTATTAATTAAATTTGAAATTATACGTTTGATCTCTAACTATATTAAATAATATTATACTTATTATATTATTTGATACATTTATATTTGTTATAGATAATTATTAATTAAATTTGAATTTAGATGTTTATCTCTAACTATATTAATTAATCTTCCTATACTAATAAACGAAAATCTTTTTTGTACACGTGTCACTCTCTGGTGTTTCCTCCCTTGAGTGGAGTGAGAGAATTCCGACCCCAAGTGGGGATATAACAACATAGAAAAAACCACCATCAAGTAATAAAAACAATTAAAGCATGCCACAAGCACTCCAAAACCTAAATGTCAATCAAATGACCTATTAGATTCATGTATAACCATTTGGTATATAAAATTAATATGTAATACTATTATTAAAAGGGAGGAAACACCAGAGAGTGACACGTGTACAAAAAAGATTTTCGTTTATTAGTATAGGAAGATTATATTTAATTTTACTTGTCACAGAAAAATGCTCGAAATAGTCCCTGTGGTTTGCTCTATTTTCACCTATAGTCCCTACTTTTCTAAAATTACAGCTATAGCCTATAGTCCTTAACTTTTGCATATTCGTTCTTGGATAGCCCTGAAGCGGATGGATGCTAGTTTTTGTTGTTAAGTGGGTGTGAAATGACCAATATACCCTTACTATAAAATTTATACCAAAAAGTCAAAAAGAAATATAATCTATGAGGGACCCACAACCCACCCCTTTCATCTTCCTCACTCACCACCACCACCGTTAGATGTGCTTCTTTTTCCATTTCCTCTCTGTACTTTTACCAATCTTTTTAAAAATCAAACTTGTCAACTTTTCAAACAAATACTTTGGTATCTGCTTCCTATAAAGATCATGTATGTCTCTGCACAAGGAAAATAATATCCGCCAAATACATTTTACCTCTCTTTCATCAAGATGAGAGCAGATTCTTCTTAAATTATTAGAAAGAAAAATACCCATTTCGTTTTACAATCAATTGGTGAATACCCAACAACAAATTTCGATTATCTTGGACCAACTCAAGGTTTTTTTTTGGCCTAAAAAACAATACCCACAGACGAAGAGGCCGTTGGGTGGTGTTGGAGGGGTCAGCCTTTTGTGTTTTGATTGAATATTTAGTTAGGAATAAAAGAAAGGAGGGGATGACGGTGATTGGTGGTGGTGGAAGGTGGAGATGGTGGTGGTGGTGGCGGTGAAGAAGGGGAAGATGAAGTGGGTGGGGGTGGGTTGTGGGTCTCATATAAATTAAATTTCTTTTTAATTTTTTAGGTATTAATTTAACAGTAAGGGTATTTTGGTTATTTCACACTCACTTAACACCAAAAACTAACGTCCATCCGCTTCAGGGACTATCCGAGAACGAATGTGCAAAAGTTGAGGACTATAGCTGTAATTTTAGAAATGTAGGGACTATAGGTGAAATGGAGCAAACCACAGGGACTATCCGAGCATTTTCTCTTTTTTTCATTTAGTTAATTTATTTTTTAAACGACGAACACCTCCTTTAAGGTCTACACTTTTTCATTTAGGGGGTGTTTGTTTTTTGTGAAAAATACTTCTGGACCTCTTATATCTGACTCATGCGCAGACGTTTGAGTCTGCAGTGTGTTTGTTTTTTGGAAGTGATTTCACTAAAAAGGTCTTCTAGACCTCTTTCTTGTGCAGATCAGGACTCACCTCTTCTAGACCTCTTCTCATTCTCTGCTCTTTCAAAACACTTAAGAAACCCTACCCACTTGCTCCTCCCAATTTCTTTTCTTTACGCATATAATAATATCCATACAACAGATCAAACAATTTTGATTTCTTATCTCCAATCACACATCCAGGTTAATCAATCAATTCTACTTGTTATTTCATCTTATTATCTACAGAATCGTTTACACCTTTTGCTGATTTTCATTCGTTTCATATTCTAGGGTTTCCGATCATCAATTAGGTCAAATTTTATCAAATGAACGGAGAATTACAGCTACAAGAAGCTACGGCTTTCGAAAACCCTAGCTATTCCGATCCTCTGCTTCCGAATCATCGTAACGATGATGATGATGATGATGTTAAATCACCATCACCACCGCCTCATGCTGCTGCTGCAAGTTCTAGTGAGATAAAAGATGATGCAGATGCAAATGAAGATGTTGAAGGTGGTTGTATAGTTACTTGTCGTATTTGTCTTGAATGTGACGGAGAATAAGGTGATTAATACTTTGTTTTTATCAATTTGAGAGTATTATGTTACTTTTATAGTTGGTTATTAGATTGTTTAGTGATGGTGTTTGTGTGTTTTTAAATGTAGTGTGGTTGTATATATTGGAATAATTAGGTGGTGATTTTAGTTTTTATTATGAGGTAGAAATCTTGATTTTTAGAACAAAAGTGTTTAGTTTTAAGCAGTTTGTGGAAGTAAAAAACAAACAGTCTTCTTTTTGTAGACTGCAGAGGTTTGGTCCACCTTTTCTGCTACAGATGCATGCAGATATGGTGTGCAGACTGCAGACATTTTACCTCTGCAAAAATAAACAGCACCTTAGTTATTTTATTTTTTAACGACGAACACCTCCTTTAAGGTCTACACTTAACTTCCGATATATGGGACTCGGATCCGTATCCGTATCACTTCACTATAAATACCTTGTACCAGGGACAACCCGGATGGGGGCGGGTGGGCAACGGCTCAAGCCCAAACCCTTCGAGGGCTCGAAATTTTTTATTTTTATAAATTTTATGCTAAAAAATTATATATTATATTATATTATATTTTATATAATAACAAATGATGAAGAGCCTTAGCAATAGTTCCCGTTTTCAGGTATCTATGACTGCCAACTGCCGGTCATTCTTTTATATTCTTGGCAGTCATGAGTTATATAGAGTTTCTAACAAAAGAAGTTCAGCTATAAAAATTAATAATTCCCCCAAATCTGCACACTCTCCGATCACACACTCAACGCTCCACCATGACCGACGGTGATACCAAATCCGTTATCGGCAGATGGACCGACGAACCCTATGACGTACCGGAGGAGTCCACCGCATCCTCTTCCTCCGCCGCCGCCACTACCGCCGCAGCAACCGCCGACGAAGTTAATCTAGACTCTCTCGCTGTTGACGAATCCAAAAAAGTCAACGATTTTGTCGATGATCCAGAAGATTCCAACATTCAAGCTGTAAGTTCAACATTCTGACACTTTTTTTTTTTTATTATTCTTCAGTTTTATTTACAATTAGATGTAGTTTATTGAGCTAGGGTTTTGAATTTGTTGTTTACGTTACTTCTGGTGATACACTTAATATTTCTTCAGGTTATATACAATTAGTTGTAGTTTATTGAGCTAGGGTTTTGAAATTGTATTTTTAGGTTACTTCTGGTGATACACTTTGTATATATTCAGTTTATGTACAAGTAGTTGTAGGTTATTGAGCTAGGGTTTTGAAATTTTTTTTAGATTATTTCTGGTGATACATTTTATATTTCTCCAGTTTTATTTACAATTAATTGTTGTTTGTTGAAGTTTATTGTTATAAATAGCTTCAACAAGAAGCTTGCGGAAATGGATACTTTAAGCACGTATAGTACATGCAACCCCCTGCAAGTCTATAACCATAAGATTATTATTACATTACCCTTCCAGCAACAAGGGGTTTGTGTGGATTCAATGACCTAAGTTCAGGGGCAGAACTGGGAAAAAGTATATTAAGCTTATGCATCAGAACATCACTTCTTCATGGTATTGTTGAACCATAGGCTTCTTAAACCATTATGATACAGAGTCGCCAGGTGCCCTTACTCACGTCGAATGGTGACTTGAATGATTAGCATTTATGCAACAATGATCTTTAATGTGGGCCCAGTCACCAACTTAATCCATCTAGGAACCACACCATAATACAACATCCGTTTTCTGAACCTATGAAGCGTATGAACCACTGCAATTCGGGCTGCACCAACCGATAAGTTCCTCACATCAAGTGACCAAGCAATGTGTTGATCAAAAACATTCACTTTTGGAAAAACAGTTTGTTTTCATATGAAACTTTCCACACACCGCGGGCCCGATTAATCTGACCCATTAGTGTTATTAGACTCTAATCTTTATCTTCCATATTGCTTTAATAGAGTTTGGTTATTTATAAAGGAGATGCTGAATCACAGCTTTTCGGACGAGAGGGAATCCAAAGCAAAACAAACAAGTCATACATGTTTTCTGCACAAAATGACATAAACATGTCGGTTTTGCTTGTATAATAACAAAACATGAAGGGTCTTAGGAACAGTGAACTAACCGGACAAGTTTGGGTTGTTATTTACGATATTGCCACATGCTTCCATCAAAGCCACACCGCCTTGAATATGACCACCAGGGATATTCAGAGAGAAAGAGTTAGACATCAGTGAGTGAAAAGGGCGGGGCCGGGCACGGTTGTTCTGCAGCGGCGCCACGGAAGGAACACTACCGTTCATCAGTGGCGTGGATCGGTTCTGCTGAAGGCTGGTTGAAAACAAATATATATACGAAGGAAACAAGATCAAACGTACGGTGGTGGTTAGGGTTTCATCAATATGGTTTTCGACGAGAAGGAGTGGGTGTGCGTATATTTCGTCTCTTCAAATTGCATCAGGTACTTATATATTTAGTATTATTCATCCAAGTTTGTCGATTGATTTTACATAGCTGATTGTGTCATTGTTTGTTGATCGATCAGTGAGGAGGAGAGGAAGAGGCTGTCTCTAATTGACAAGAAGGAGAGGGAGAGGGAGAGGGAGAGCGAGAGCGAGAGGAAGAGGAAGAGGAAGAGAAAGAGGAAGAGGAAGAGGCTGTCTTTATCTCCAATCAACAAGAAGAAGAGGCTGCTGCGGTTCTGTTCACTAGACAAGATGAGGTACTAATTTCATATTCTTCATTCATTCATTCATTCAAATGATTGATTTTACGTAACTGAGTGTGTGTGGTTGTGTTATTGTTGATCGATCAGTATGAAGCCAGCATATAAGCGAAGGAAGAAGGTGACTAAGAATGCTATTTAAATAATAGTTATACATCAATTGTCATTTTTTTATAAATATAAGTATTTGTTTATGATTTGAAAGGTGAGGAGGTTCAATGGCGAGTTAAAGGACATGAAGAAGCTTAGAAGTAACGATGAGGCTTTTCGTCTTTCATGGAAGACGCTTAGTGAAATTATAGATTTTATTCGCTCACGGAAGACTCCTACTCCTAAGACATATCGGCAGTGGGATGAGTACGCCAGATCATTCTATCTTAAAATGTGTACCTGCTTTGGTGTTGATTATCAGCATTTAGAGGCCACTCCTCCTCAACAGGTAGTATATCAAACCTCTTAATTAATTGGTTTGGTTGATAATAGAGTTATGTTTTTTTATTACATTTTGGTGAGTCGTATCAATATTTAATTGGCCATTCAACTTTGTTATTTTTTATTACAGGAGACCCACCCCTTGCCAAAAGGGATGTCATATATGGCTCGTATAATAACAAATGATGAAAGGTGAGACACGACGCTGACGGGAGCAGGTGCCAGGCATGGCCTCCGGCCGGCCACTTTATCTTGAGGACTCCGGCGGTCTTGCTTGTGTGCGTCGAAGTTTCGATCGGAAAGAGAGAGATAACGATGGGAGTGGGTGTTGGCTGGCGACCGGTGATATGATAAAGTTTTGTTTCGTGGAAAGAACCAAGCATGAAGTGAATGAAGCGATGGCATAATCTTCGTTTGTCTAATTTTTGTATATAGCGATATACTAGGTTGTATACATAAAACACATACACGCGTTGGGTGAATTCGACCTATTTCACCAGTTTGACCCATGAGTCCCATTTTTTAGTTAAAAACGTATTTTAATATTTATTCATCTAACATTCATTCTTCTAAATGGAAGATCCAAGTATATGGATCCTTGATCACAACTATCATGAAGCCATGTTCATCATCCATGGTAATTCTTAAATTTAACATATATAGAAGTGATTAGTACCTTTTGTTAATAGATGTGTACTATAATTATATGGTTGTGCTCTATTGCAGGCATGTGATGAAGCCATCTCTGAACCAGACATGCTTGGCAAGGATTCTTGCAAAGATTGTTCGTTGCATCTTACCATCTAATTGGCTTACAAAAGATTTTCACTACTGCCCTTGTAGTAAGATACTATTTGTGATTATTTGATTATATGTGCAGTACTAACATGGTGCATCACTCTCAATGCTTGGGTCATCAATGTTTTGCTTAATGCCCAACCACCATCAAGAGTGCAATGAGTATACTTTTGGTTATCAGAAGTAATAGGAGTATATTTTTGGATATTACAATTATTTGAGTTTGTAGTTTGATGTTGATTATCCGTTTTCCCCGCCGCAACGCGCGGGCGGGTGTAAATACTAGTTATAATACAATTACCAACTTAGGGTGAATAGTGATTTGAGGGTTTTTTTGTCTTTATTTGTCTTTTTGTTCTTTTTTTTGTCTTTTGGTATTTTTATACTTTTATCTATCAACTTTCAACATTGATACTTACAGCCCTTTAAATTTCTTACTTCGTAATCAAGTTTACATGTTTATTTTTATGTACATGTGGGTATAAATTCAAATGGATTTACATTTCGACGTAGTCGGGTCAAATATAATATGTACGTTTTCAGTTGTTCTACGTTTTGACGTAAATTTTAGTTTTTTTGTCTGGAAATGAGTTGGGTCAAATATAATACATGTTCATGTTTTTTTTATGTACGTTTTCAATTGTTCTACATTTTGACGTAGTTTTTTTCTAAATGTCGCGACAATACGCGGAGCAATTTACTAGTTAGGATACATCATTGAATTGGAAAAAAGCATGGTTAATGCTTAGTTTGCATTTCTCTTTAACATCAAGAAGACTTGGGTTTGAATCTCGCCTTCTTACATTAAATGAAATAAATGCTACCGCAACATGCCCACAGATTTAATTTTTTTTTGTATATTCTTTTTAAAATATTTATATTTTAAAGGCCCGTATTTTCTATTCGCTCAAAGCCCACAAATTTTCAAAGATTTTCAAGGATGGTCCTGCCTTGTACCACTAGGCGAAGAGGTCATTAAAAAAAAGAAACCAGTTTATTACCTTTATAAATGTTTAGATCGTTGTTAACCCCTGGTTAAAAGTTTCTGGTTTCGCAACTGGAATCCGTTATTAACAATTTACAGATCTAAAAATATCTTGCTAAGCAATAAAATCAGGTAAAACATAGCTTACACTATTAGTTATCTTAATACACGTACATAGAAACAAAACAAAACTCTACTTTTAGTAGAACATTAAAAAAAATATCACTAAGGAGTCTCTTATTTATTTAACTTTACATTCTAATAAAATATTGATTCACGTTTTTTTAACAAAACCCTGATGGATATGTTGGCCTCTTGGGCTGGTCTAGACTTGGGCCAAGAACCGGGACCTGGATTGGCCTCTAAATGATATAATTGGGGTTAGTTGGATTATCCAGAAATATAGCCCAAGAACAAAACCCGTATTGGGCTTTAACACGTGCTTATCCAGTTATCGTGCTAATTACACGAGACTGAGAAAATCAGATCGAATGAATTTGTTAATCGTGTTTGTTTGTAATTTAAGAGAGTAGTCACACTCTCTCACACACACATACACATATATAAATTATGAAAAAGTTTAAAATACATAAGTCCCTTCATGTGCGCGACCACCCGATAACATGCGTAATCATGCATATAACATGTGTAATTAGGGTTTGAAACAATTCATGCGTAATTTTGAGTTTAACATGCGTAATTTTCGTGTTTGGTGGTGTAAGGATCTGCACGAAAATGTCCTAAAACGCTCCGTAAGTAAAAACCCGGACCCCTAAAACCCTGAACTTTATGAAAAAACAAGAAAAACAAGTTTTATTAGTCAGTCGCGGGCCGCGAAAGATTCAAGGAGGGTCTACGCGGGGCGCGACAGCCATACAAATCTCCGGATAAACTTTAGGGTCACGTGTCGCACACGTGGCAGACCTAGGCTGTGACACGGCAGCCCTAGCCGTAGCTAGGGTGGCCTCGCGAGCCGCGAAGGATATTCCTTCAGGTTTACGCGGGCCGCGAGAGACCCAAATTTCAGCTATAAATTGTACATTGCATGGCCATTTCCGTCTGCTCGAAAACTTTCACAAAAACAGCCTCCTTTCTGTTCGAATTTTCGCTTTAAGTGTCGAAACACCGCTACGATAACAGGGTAATAACTCGATCACTGCTACGATACAATGTCCAATCGATTGAAACCGATCCGATGGATGTTTAAGTGCTGCCTGAATCCGGGCTATACTTTGTCATTCATCGTGAGGGTTTTGATTTCGTGAAATTATCGTAAATGTTGTATTAAGTTACTAACCTAGTTTCGTTTGCATTATTTAACTAGGTTACCAGGCTTAATCAGTAGGCAAACGTTGTCCGTCTAAACCTTAAATGTTTTCCAGTTATACTTTGCAGTGATTAAGTCTTTGCTAATCTTAAGTTACTGGCAGTAAGTGGGGTATTGTGCACATTACTGCTGTTTTATCACTTTAGGTGGACGTGCCTAATTAGTGATATACGTCACTTTTGGGTGACATGACCCAATAGTGATATGACCACAGTCATAGATCCGGTCGAGTGACAACTGAACCAGTTAATTATAAGATAGAGGCAAATGTGAAAACTCTTAATGCTGTAAATTATAACACTAAATTATAACACTATGTCATTTTGTGCAAATTGAATGACTCGCCAGTATTTCCTCGCTGGTAAAATCTTCTTTAAACATTTTTCAGGTGATTTACTGTGAACAAGGAAAAGTGCCGCGTAGCACTCCAGCTTAAATGAAGTGGCTCAGTAAATAAATAAACATGTTTTTGTAACCAGAGGATTTCCCAGTGAAATTCCTTTATTGTAATAGGGGGTTTGTCCCAAAACTTGAAATAAAATAAATGGGTGTTTTCAGTTTAACCGATCCTGTTAAAAATTTCCGCTGCCAGATTAACCACCAATACCACGGGTTTCTGTCCCGCGACTTCCAGACCGGGTAAAACCGGGTCGGGGGCCGTAACAGAAAAAAGTGGTATCAGAGCCACTGATTTAAGCCAATTAAGTATTTGAAAAATACTTAATTATTCAAATTGCCATTTTGTGATTCTGTGAAAAATTAAATTTACAATAAATACAAATTTAATTTGGATTTTTGTGTTTCTTCATATGTGCCTAAATAGCATGAATGAACTGTCGGAAGCCCTCCGAAATATCACAATCCATACTACTGATATGGATACAGCAGGAATCCAATCTGGTTATCAGGCTGACACCAAGGAGCCACTAGTGTTTCAGGTCCAGTCACAGGAGAAACCCAAACCTAAAAAGAGGAGAAGGCTTCTGGACTGGAAACGAGGACGAAAGAAGAAGCCCGCTGCCCAAAGGGTGAAACAGACGGAGGATCCAAAAGGAAAAGGAAAAGAAGTAGGGGAGAGCTCTGGTCAAGCCCCAGGAGTGCCACCTTGGGAAGAACTTGATAGAAAACTGGCCAACTGTGACCTCATCGGACCTGCTGACGAAACCCTTTTCAATTTCCCCGCTCAATCAGAACTTCCTGTCAATTTGGAACCTGTTATCCCGGATCCAATTGTCAACCCTCAACTTCTTCCAGGAGAATTGGAAGAATAGTGGACCCGCGACTGGCATTTTCAAAATTTTATGAATAACCCCAATGTGTACTTTCCCCAATTTGAACCTAATCCCTTTCCACCAATGAACCCGGAGAACGTTGCGGAATTACTGTTGGTGCATGCGTCTGTCGACTTCGTCTTGTATCGAGTCTTATACGTAGAATGTTAGAACAGGGCACATATTTCGAGATTAAAGTAATTTCGCTTGAAACATGGTGATTTCGCTTGAAAGTGCACCATGTAATTTCAAGCGAAATCAGATTCCGCTTGGAATCTTATTTCGCTTGGAACCACTTCAAGCGAAATCAGATTCTTATAAATACTTGTTCAAGCGATATCAGATGTAATAGTTCCGGTGTAACACCCCGAAAACGGGTTTGGTAATCAAACCCGGTTAATACTAAGAGGCGGGTAAAGTACCGTTAGTGGTAAAAGTAACCCGGTAAATATTAGGATTTAAATAAATAAACCTAATATTTAATAAAACGTGAATAAAAGCTTTTAAGGAAATAAGTTTAAAAAAAAAAGAGGGGCCCGAATTAACGAGACTTAAAAATTTAAAACGGATTATGAACTCCCTGAACCCACTAAGTTAACTAGGAACAACTAACCTAGTTGGTGATGGGTAATTAAAATGTTAAACTATGAAGTTATGGTTTCTTTTATAATAATGAAACAAGGGGGACTAATGTTGCCAAGAAGGAAACTAGTTTTAATTAAAACTAGAAATAAAACACAACACACACACCAAGTGTGTGTGTGTGTGCGACATCGACCAGGAGACAAAAGGAAGGGGGAAAACCCTAGTTCATAAAATCCTCCAAATTGAAGCTCAAATCAAGCCCGAATCGTCTGCATGATTACAAATTCGTAATCACCTAGTCGTGGGGATCATAAGGTATGTAAAATTTTGATGATTCATGAAGTTGCAAAATTTGAGTTAGCATCATAATTCGCGAATTATGTAAGGATTAGAGGAGCTGTGGCTAAGTTAGTGATGTACACATGCTTAGGAACTAAACCCTAAGTGAAAATCATACATATGATGCTATGACTTGGATGATTTGGTGATTACCTATATGTGTGTTAAATGGGTGTTGTAGAATGATGAAGAACACTAGAAATTTGATTATAAATTGAGTGTTCTTTATCTACATGAGGTGAATCTAGATGTTATTATGCATACTAGATATATTAAACTTGCAAGAATTGTTTAATCTTGGCTAAATAGTTAGCCATGAAACTTGATTTTGATTTAGTGAAATTATGCCCAATAGGTGTTTGTTAAAATGCCTAAACGAAGCTAAAATGTTGAAATTCCATGTGAAGTGTGCATTTGAATATGTTGATAGATCAATTGACTTTTAGGAAGTCAAACTAACCAATGATTTAATCGAGTGATAAAGTTGACATAAGACCCGTTAGATGGAGTAGTCATAATTGATAATGACTAATCTAACCGTCTTACGAATTATGATTTTAGTTTGACGCTTGACAAGCTAGGTGGAGGCTTGGAAAGGAAGCGGGTCAAACGAATCAAGTGTGAAGGAAAAGCGTGTTTCGGATGCAAGGTAAGTAGAGCTTACGCCCCTTTAAGTTATTTGCAAAGCTACCAAATTTCAAGTATTGATATGAATGCTACTAAGTGGTTAGTATATGATATTCCGACACGATTCAATGAGAGTCGGAATGAGGGAAAAAGGTAAGAAATCATGAATTATAGAAAGAGGGGTAAAATGGTAGATTAGTCATGTAATGACGAATAAATAAAAACGGTTTTAAGTAAAACAAGTTCAAATGAAAACCGGGAAAGGTTTAAAGGGGTGAAATGGTAATTAAATACCATCTCATACGGACAAATGGTCAATTAGACTAAATGGGTCAAATGGTGTGGTTAACATCATTTGACAATAACATTTGACAATCGCTTGTTGAGTTTTGTAATCACAGGAAATAACATAAGCTTGCGTTGCTTTAACTAGAAAGATTTAAAGCAAAAGTTATGTAAACGGGTCAGTACTTTGACCCGGGCCAGGTACGCATAAATAAGCTTTTAGTTAAACATACATTTTTTCGTCAAATATTTAGCGAACGTCCCTCGTCGTAAAGTGAAGGACTAAAGTTAACCAAAACACCCTTGAAGGGTATATTGGGTAAACGACCCATAGGGGTTGTTTAGGAACTTGTATTAAGATTAGGGAATCATTAAATATGAATAAAAGTCATAGGAATACACATTCGTGGGTCAAATGCTCAAAAATGGTCATTTGCGTAAAATGACCAACCGATGGGTAAAATTGGGAAAAAGGTGTTCATTATGTTGAATCCACCATAGAAATAGTTTTGGTGGAAGATAAGTAGTTAATTAGCAAGAAGAGAAGAGGTGGGAAAAGAAAATAGCGAGTTTGAATGCTCAAATGCATGAAAACTTCTAAACGGGTCAAAATAAAGTAGGTGGTAAAATGTTGGCTTAAGTGTAATAAAGAAAAACGTAAACCGGGTAACGGGAGCGTAAAACTATATGAATAATGGATCCGGGTAATGGATGATAGCTTAGACATTTTAAGAAACGAACCCCAAGCAATTAAAATGAGTTTGGATAGGTTTGGATGCAAATTTGATGAATAATAAACGTGCAGAGTTGACACGGGCGGGTGAAGTTTTGACACGGTCGGGTGAAGGGGCTGTGAAAAATATAAGTTAAGATGACACGGCCGGGTGATCTTTTGACATGGCCGGGTGAAGGGGCTGAAAACAAAATATATAATTTCTTGTATGAGAAAAATGCCCGGATAGTCCCTGTGGTTTCACCTTTTTTCACCTATAGTCCCTATCTTTCTAAAACTACTTGAATAGTCCCCAAGTTTTCACGTTTTGTTCTCGGATAGTCCCTGGGTCTAACTTCAGTTTGTTTTCTCTGTTAAAATGATGTGAAATGACAAAAATACCCTTTCCTTAAAAGGCCAAACCATAGGGACTATCTGGACATCTTCTTCATTTTTATTTATAAAACCCCACCACGACACTTCATCTTCAACCTCCACCCACCATCACTCTCCTCCACCCTCCACCATCATCGCCACAGTCACTCTGCTCAAATCTAAAAGAACAGAAGTGAGGGATTACCGATTGAACCGCCTAGGAACCCATTTTCCAGCAGTTTTACTCACATCCCACTTCTCTTTTTATCATACCTTCAACTTATAATCTAGCTAACCTCCTATTTTTGCATTATCAATCTCAACATCAGATTTCTCAAGATTACATTCCCTGACCCATCTCTGTATTCAAACATTTTTTTTCACTAATCAAACTCAATACTACATATCAATCTTCATTGATTCAGTCAACAAGAATGTAAAACATCCAAAAAAATCAAACAATTTTGCAACTTTCGTACCTGGATTCACTGAACAACAGAGAAATTATGCAACTTTATTTGTTAATCAGAGCTGAATGACAGTTTATCGGCAATCAACGGAGGTTAATCGGAAGTCGGTCGGTGGTGGGTATTCATCGGCCGGAAGTGAATGTCGACGGTGGATGGTAATGGCGACCGGCCGGAACAATCGGAAGTGGTGGGTGACGGCAATAGGTGGTCGGTCGACGGTATTGGAGGTGAGGTAGGGTGAAGGGTAGATGGTGGTTGGGGTGGTAATCGGACACGAGGAAGAAGGTGGGTTGGTTGGGCTGACAACATTCGGAGGATAAATTAGCACACACCACTGTACCACACACCACTGCTCCGCCGCTGTGCCACCACCATCGTCATCACGTATCAATCACCCACCATACCTCCACTCGAACCACCTCCCTGCCGTCGCGACCAGGTGGCCGGAGACCACCCGTCTCGATCTCGCCTCTCTCTCCCTCGGTTCTCTCTCTCTCTCTCTCTCTCTCTCTCTCGGTCGAATCTCACTCTCTCTTGGTTATGCAGGTTATGTGTGTGTATATTGTGAGATAAAACTAATGGGGGCTAGGGTTTTGAAGAAGAAGAAGAAGATGCCCGGATAGTCCCTATGGTTTGGCCTTTTAAGGAAAGGGTATTTTTGTCATTTCACATCATTTTAACAGAGAAAACAAACTGAAGTTAGACCCAGGGACTATCCGAGAACAAAACGTGAAAACTTGGGGACTATTCAAGTAGTTTTAGAAAGATAGGGACTATAGGTGAAAAAAGGTGAAACCACAGGGACTATCCAGGCATTTTTCTCTTCTTGTATTTAATTATTTTGTTCAAATGCCTTGATTTCTAATCTTTTAAATGAAAGTTAGGAATCCAAGATAGAGATTTAAAGTTAGATATCTTAGTTTATGATTTATGACTAACTAGGAACAAGTTTAGAGGTCCTAAATACAAACGGGCCGAAATATTGATTCTGAACAATAAGCCGAATGCTTAAAGATTTAGAATTTCATTAGTTTTAAATGTTGAATTTTACTCTACAAGATGGAGAATCAAATTTTGATCATGTAGGAAGAAACGGGAGGTCAAACGGATACGTGGATCGAAAGATACGAAAGTTTTCGTGTCAAAAACGGCAAAATGGAAGGGGCATAACACAGGGGCCACCATAACTTACGGTGCCCACCGTACGTTATTGTGGGGCTGAAATCGATACGGTGGTTGCCTCCTGAGTTACGGTAGAGAAATTTTAACACAAGGGCCACCGTAACTTACGGTGTCCACCGTAAGTTACGGTGGAGGCCAGATTCAAGTAATTGTTTTGGATCAAGATATCAATGTTGGATTTTTCTAATTTCCTCGTTGTATCAGTTATTTAATTATCAAAACTGACCTTTAAGTTGGTTTTGATCACAGGTGAATGTCGAGAGTCCCGGATGAAGATCAAGCATCGAGCAAGAACCGAACACACGTTAAACAAAGCTTCCGCAACGTTGTTTCGTCATTATTCTAAAACGGCGAATTAAATCATATTATGTTGTATCACTTTAAATTGTAAAAGTTTTTAACAAACCCGTATTTTCAGTAAAATTGTGACTAATATTACGTGATTATGGATTTAAATTATACGATAAACGTGAAATAATAACAAGGGTGTTACAAGTTGGTATCGGAGCCTTGGTTTAAGAGATTCAAGTATGGTGGGAAAACTATGCTTGGACTTAAACCTTATGCTCTTAATAAAGATTGGTGTTTGGTTCGAGGCTGGATCGCAAATCCGGTAAGTACATGTATATCAATGGTTTAGTATGATTAAAGTGTTGAGAACAACACATATGGTTTTCGTGTAATACACGTTACACCAATAAAAACGATATAGAATAGATATAGTCAACGAAATTACACGCGTTGATGCGTATAGTAGAAAAGCCTCGTATTATAATACGGGTGTCCATTAATGTCGAAATTACTAACTATTGTAAACGTTTTAGATTGAAGGACACTCGCATATGAAGATAGCGAGATTTTAACAAATCATGGATTTGACAGAGGAACGGTCCAAAGTACGACAAATAGAGCACGCTCACCAAGGACCTAAATCGCGCAACGATTGCGAATAAGTTAATGGCAAGGAGAAGCCCGTTAGGGCAAGCATTACCAGGTACACATTTTAAATTTAATTGCACAAATAGTAATGTGCAATGAATATGTAGAAATTGAAAGTTGCATATGTAGATTAAAAACTTGGAAAAACCCGAATAGAAAATGTATTCGGGATATTGTTTCCAAGAGAAACAAATAGAGGCATTACTTACATAGGGAGTGATGTGAAAACTATAAAAAGGTCATGCGTGTCATGTGTTAATCGCTTACTCTGGCCAAGTAAGTAGTGGCATATGATACCATGAACTTCTTATAGCGGACACATTTACATCCGATGTAGTAAGGACGGGGTGAATGAGACAAATTAAAAAGTACCCAAATGAAACAAATGAACAAAATAGTTGAAAATAATGTAAACGCACAGCGGGGTGACGGAAACGTATTACATTAGGATAATGAGCCCGATAGAAGGGACAAGGATTAATGTAAATGATGATATAAATGAATGATCAAAAGAAAATTCACGAAAATAAGTCATCTTGGACGAAAGGGCCATGGTGAACAAAACGGGCAAGTAAAACCAAAGTATAGATGACCGCCGGGTCATAAAAACAAAGGTGTTGCCCACACGAAAAAGATAATCAAGGTTGTTAACTTTAGTCGTAGTAAAGCAAGGATAATGATGATAATCGTCACTCATAATTAATGAGGCCGCCAATGGTGGTCACGTAAAGAATAAAAGACATGGTCGAATAAAAGCGACGGATTTCGCTAAGATGACCAAGTAAATCGAAACAAAGTCTTAATGCATACCGGAAGGGGGTGCAATGATAACGATTTCAGTAAAACACCCGGTTGATGGGTAAGGAATTAAACGCATGCGTAGACTGAGAAACATGAACGCGTATGGAAAGTAAAAAAGACTCGGGTTTTGGGTCATGACTAAAGGACGATAAGATACTGCAAATAGAAATTTTGATAAATTACGTTCAACTATTTCAAAGCTGAACGGGTCGAACAAAGACTGAAGTTTGACATTTATAAGTGATGAATTTTCACACGAACAAGTCAAACAAATTTAATAAAGGATGACACTTGCTAAAGTAAGTAAGCGCGAATCGAATAAATAAAAGTGTGAAATATTAATAAACCTATGTAAAGGAGTTATAGGCGTTAAAAACATTAAAATAAAAGAACCCGGGTAATGGGACGTAAAGAAGTATAGGTAAGAACCGGGTAACGGTAAGTGTAGGGCAAATCGACGTGTAATTGACGTTAGAAGTCACGAAGTCGAAATTTTTTTTTTTTTGAAAGAAAACAATGTAGCCTTAGACTACGGTCAAGGTCAAACGAAATCCAAAAAGTAAAAGTGAATAATTCTAAACATAAAAAGGGGTGCCTTAACGCCATATGCGTATATAAACGTATATACATTTGAATAAAGACTCAAATAAAAGATGATCTACGGAATCATCACAACCTATGGGATATTAATTAGTGTAACGGTCTACGGGGCCAAAATGACCCACAGGTCATGAATTGAAGCAAAGGGATCATAAGGGCCTCGTCTTAAAGAAATGAAAGCTTAAGGAAATAGCCTACGAGGTTAAGTGAATGAACCTACGGGTCAATAGTGTAAGGTGAGGGAACTTGTTACGATTCCCCACGTAAAACGAGAACGGAAAACAATAAATTACGGGTTGTCAATTTCCTTGATATGAGTAATTGACATAGTTAAAGAGAAAAACGTTAGACTAAAATTCAGTTTTAGTAAGAAATAACATTTTTTACAAATATAAATTCTGATAGGAAATTGAATAGTAAGCATGAAAGATTCAAGTCTTGACACTGATAGGCGCAAGACGATATATTCGAAAAGTGATCTTCTCGAAAATGAAAGGTAGATATATAAATTAAACATGATGCGACACGATCACGGTTAAGAAATGTAATGTGAAGTAGAATCGCATTATAACCAAGCGAGCGGTAAAAAGTAACTGGACTAATAAGTCTAGTTAGTGAGACCGGTGAAGGTCAGCAATTCAAATCGAGAAATTTGGTTTGCTCGTAAGCGGAGGACTCGGAGTAACTGAACCGAATAAATGAATTTGAAAACAAAAGAAATAGTTGCTAAAAGAGAAAGATTTCACTAAAGACCTTTAAACGGGTCAAGGTAACGGATTCACAAAGAGTTCGATAATATATAAAAGCGATGGATATCGCTAAGTTAACTAAACTAGTAGAAATAACGGAATTACGTTATTTCAAGTTACATTATGTCGTATGAGGTACGTAGATGTTCTGTAACCAAAAAGATATTACCATAATTTTTCTGGTAATACTAACAATTGGTTAAAGTATGAGTAATGCTTAAAAGATTACTCAGGTCAAACGCATTGAGTTTAGAACTCGATGAACTATATAAGAAAGGTTTCGAGGACGAAACCTCTTTAAGGGGGGTAGACAACAACCCGAAAACGGGTTTGGTTATCAAACCCGGTTAATACTAAGAGGCGGGTAAAGTACCGTTAGTGGTAAAAGTAACCCGGTAAATATTAGGATTTAAATAAATAAACCTAATATTTAATAAAACGTGAATAAAAGCTTTTAAGGAAATAAGTTTAAAAAAAATAAAAGAGGGGCCCGAGTTAACGGGACTTAAAAATTTAAAACGGATTATGAACTCCCTGAACCCACTAAGTTAACTAGGAACAACTAACCTAGTTGGTGATGGGTAATTAAAATGTTAAACTATGAAGTTATGGTTTCTTTTATAATAATGAAACAAGGGGGACTAATGTTGCCAAGAAGGAAACTAGTTTTAATTAAAACTAGAAATAAAACACAACACACACACACCAAGTGTGTGTGTGTGTGCGACATCGACCAGGAGACAAAAGGAAGGGGGGAAAACCCTAGTTCATAAAATCCTCCAAATTGAACCTCAAATCAAGCCCGAATCATCTGCATGATTACAAATTTGTAATCACCTAGTCGTGGGGATCATAACGTATGTAAAAATTTGATGATTCGTGAAGTTGCAAAATTTGAGTTAGCATCATAATTCGCGAATTATGTAAGGATTAGAGGAGCTATGGCTAAGTTAGTGATGTACACATGCTTAGGAACTAAACCCTAAGTGAAAATCATACATATGATGCTATGACTTGGATGATTTGGTGATTACCTATATGTGTGTTAAATGGGTGTTGTAGAATGATGAAGAACACTAGAAATTTGATTATAAATTGAGTGTTCTTTATCTACATGAGGTGAATCTAGATGTTATTATGCATACTAGATATATTAAACTTGCAAGAATTGTTTAATCTTGGCTAAATAGTTAGTCATGAAACTTGATTTTGATTTAGTGAAATTATGCCCACTAGGTGTTTGTTAAAATGCCTAAACGAAGCTAAAATGTTGAAATTCCATGTGAAGTGTGCATTTGAATATGTTGATAGATCAATTGACTTTTAGGAAGTCAAACTAACCAATGATGTAATCGAGTGATAAAGTTGACATAAGACCCGTTAGATGGAGTAGTCATAATTGTTAATGACTAATCTAACCGTCTTACGAATTATGATTTTAGTTTGACGCTTGACAAGCTAGGTGGAGGCTTGGAAAGGAAGCGGGTCAAACGAATCAAGTGTGAAGGAAAAGCGTGTTTCGGATGCAAGGTAAGTAGAGCTTACGCCCCTTTAAGTTATTTGCAAAGCTACCAAATTTCAAGTATTGATATGAATGCTACTAAGTGGTTAGTATATGATATTCCGACACGATTCAATGAGAGTCGGAATGAGCGAAAATGGTAAGAAATCATGAATTATAGAAAGAGGGGTAAAATGGTAAATTAGTCATGTAATGACGAATAAATAAAAACGGTTTTAAGTAAAACAAGTTCAAACGAAAACCAGGAAAGGTTTAAAGGGGTGAAATGGTAATTAAATACCATCTCATACGGACAAATGGTCAATTAGACTAAATGGGTCAAATGGTGTGGTTAACATCATTTGACAATAACATTTGACAATCGCTTGTTGAGTTTTGTAATCACAGGAAATAACATAAGCTTGCGTTGCTTTAACTAGAAAGATTTAAAGCAAAAGTTATGTAAACGGGTCAGTACTTTGATCCGGGCCAGGTACGCATAAATAAGCTTTTAGTTAAACATACAATTTTTGGTCAAATATTTAGCGAAAGTCCCTCGTCGTAAAGTGAAGGACTAAAGTTAACCAAAACACCCTTGAATGGTATATTGGGTAAACGACCCATAGGGGTTGTTTAGGAACTTGTATTAAGATTAGGGAATCATTAAATATGAATAAAAGTCATAGGAATATACATTCGTGGGTCAAATGCTCAAAAATGGTCATTTGCGTAAAATGACCAACCGATGGGTAAAATTGGGAAAAAGGTGTTCATTATGTTGAATCCACCATAGAAATAGTTTGGGTGGAAGATAAGTAGTTAATTAGCAAGAAGAGAAGAGGCGCGAAAAGAAAATAGCGAGTTTGAATGCTCAAATGCATGAAAACTTATAAACGGGTCAAAATAAAGTAGGTGGTAAAATGTTGGCTTAAGTGTAATAAAGAAAAACGTAAACCGGGTAACGGGAGCGTAAAATTATATGAATAATGGATCCGGGTAATGGATGATAGCTTAGACATGTTAAGAAACGAACCCCAAGCAATTAAAATGAGTTTGGATAGGTTTGGATGCAAATTTGATGAATAATAAACGTGCAGAGTTGACACGGGCGGGTGTAGTTTTGACACGGCCGGGTGAAGGGGTTGTGAAAAATATATGTTAAGCTGACACGGCCGGGTGATCTTTTGACACGGCCGGGTGAAGGGGCTGAAAACAAAATATATAATTTCTTGTATTTAATTATTTTGTTCAAATGCCTTGATTTCTAATCTTTTAAATGAAAGTTAGGAATCCAAGATAGAGATTTAAAGTTAGATATCTTAGTTTATAATTTGTGACTAACTAGGAACAAGTTTAGAGGTCCTAAATACAAACGAGCCGAAATATTGATTCTGAACAATAAGCCGAATGCTTAAAGATTTAGAATTTCATTAGTTTTAAATGTTGAATTTTACTCTACAAGATGGAGAATCAAATTTTGATCATGTAGGAAGAAACGGGAGGTCAAACGGATACGTGGATCGAAAGATACGAAAGTTTTCGTGTCAAAAACGGCAAAATGGAAGGGGCATAACACAGGGGCCACCGTAACTTACGGTGCCCACCGTAAGTTACGGTGGGGCTGAAATCGATACGGTGGTTGCCTCCTGAGTTACGGTAGAGAAATTTTAACACAGGGGCCACCGTAACTTACGGTGTCCACCGTAAGTTACGGTGGAGGCCAGATTCAAGTAATTGTTTTGGATCAAGATATCAATGTTGGATTTTTCTAATTTCCTCGTTGTATCAGTTATTTAATTATAAAAACTGACCTTTAAGTTGGTTTTGATCACAGGTGAATGTCGAGAGTCCCGGATGAAGATCAAGCATCGAGCAAGAACCGAACACACTTTAAACAAAGCTTCCGCAACGTTGTTTCGTCGTTATTCTAAAACGGCGAATTAAATCATATTATGTTGTATCACTTTAAATTGTAAAAGTTTTTAACAAACCCGTATTTTCAGTAAAATTGTGACTAATATTACGTGATTATGGATTTAAATTATACGATAAATGTGAAATAATAACAAGGGTGTTACATCCGGTCAGAGCAACGAAGTGCTGCCGAAGTATCGTCTCGCTGTAAATCATTGTGAAATCAATAATACGATAGTTTAAAGTGATAATCTAGCTGAATTGACCTCGATACGTCTGTTTCCGCCTTTCGTATTGAGAAAAAACTATTCTGATCGACTCGTTCGGGTCTGCAGACGATCCTACAAGTGGTATCAGAGCTCAGGAAGAAGAGTTCTTACCAATTCAGCTGAAATTTCTTATTTCTACACCTTCTTTTTCAAAATTTACAACTTTTCACGGTTATAATCGGCTAAATTTTTCACACAATGTGCGCAACAATGTTTTAACAAAGCCTTGAAAATTTCAGGCCTAAAATCGATCTAAAACTGGTAAAATCTTTGATTTCGCTTGAAAACAGCGAGAATGATGACATCAGCCGCTCTTCAAACGGAATTAGAGCCTGATTCCGCTTGAAACCGGTATTTCGCTTGAGATTTTGGATTGATTTCGCTTGAAACATTATTCCGCTTGAAAGTTCTTCCTGATTTCGCTTGAAAGTAGCTTATTCTGCTTCAATCTAGTATTCCGCTTGAAACAAGTCTTAGTTCGAGCGAAATAAGATATTCCGCTTGAAAGGAGATTTCGCTTGAACGTATTGATTCCGCTTGTACAGGGATTTCGCTTGAGATTGTGATTCCGTTTGAACACACTGTTTTGACAATTTCTTGAAAACCGAATCATGGAAGAAGAATTTTACAACGCATTCGCTACCCCGGTTACCCCGATTACTCTTGTACAGAACACGATGCTGGAAAATGAAACAGGAACTATGCAAAAACCGCCTAAGCTCATGAACATCGAGGAGTATAAGGGTTGGGAAGGA
Organism: Helianthus tuberosus; assembly: GCA_030545235.1. NCBI lineage: Eukaryota > Viridiplantae > Streptophyta > Magnoliopsida > Asterales > Asteraceae > Helianthus > Helianthus tuberosus. The sequence goes on along the minus strand of CM060354.1, from coordinate 164,031,966 downwards.
CGTTTTGAGAACTGGGTACAAGCTAATTACTTAGATGCTTGGGAATGTGTTGAGACGAAATATGTTAGACCGATGAATGATGACGAAGAGATTATAGCAATAAAAGATCTTAGTGTTGATAATAGAAAGAAATACAAAGATGAGAAAATGATGCTAAGTCTACTACAACAAGCTGTGAAGGAAGATATCTTGGTTTTATTGCAACACAATGGAACTTCGTATTCAATCTGGAAAGCTTTAAAATCAAAGTTTAATGGAAGCCAAAAGATGGTCAAGAACAAAAAGTCGCTTTTAAAGAAAGAATTCGATCTATTCCGTGGTTTGAAAAATGAAAGCACAAAACATATCATTGAAAGATACTGCAATTTGTTAGCCAACATGAGGAGATTGAGCATCGAGAAAGATAATGAAGAGTTGATCGAAAAATTAGCTGATGCATTGCCTTATGAGACTTGGGGTACATATCTCATGGTGTTGAGAAACAAGAAAGGTTTTAGCAATCTGACACTGAGCAAGTTCATTGAAAAGATTGTGGCTCAGGAGATGGAACAAAGAAAGGCTTTAAGAATGAAAGATTTCGACGGTGAACAAGACATCGGACTGTATTACAAAGGTGGGGTCAGTGATAAAACCATCAACATGTCACCAAATATTGAGACAGCTTTCAATGCTAAGAGTTCATTAGGAAGTTCTTCTAAAGGATCAAACAGTAACACAAGTTTTTCATCATATCCATCATTTGATCCGAACATTTCAACAACCAAGATTGGCAAGAAGCTACAATGCAACATTGTTTTGAATCTGGAGAATGATAAGGATTATTCAGCAGAAGTTGCTAAGAGTCACATGTCTTTGTTGGGAACAGTGTTGGAATCCTATGGTAGTTTTGTGGCAGGTCGGATCGGGAATCCTATGCTTACAAAAGAGGATTACGATCAAATAGATGCTGAAGAGATGGAATTAATGGATATTAAATGGTGTTTGGCAAGTGTGTTAAGACGAGCTGAGAAATTAAAGCAGATCACAGTAAGAGATGATTTACGTGAAGCTAATGTTTCTACTTTGGGTTTTGATAAATCTAAAGTCACTTGTTTTCGTTGCAGGGAAAAAGGACACTTCAAGAGGGAGTGTAAAAACCGCGAAGCAAGTGAAGCTCAAAATCAGTTCAACAACAACAATGATTACTACCGAAAGGCCATCTATCATCAAGTTGCACAACAACAACAAGAACCACAAGTGGCACATGGTAGAAAAGTAATTGAAGAATCTTCAAAAAGAGCATGTTTAGTGAATCAAGAAGATTTCAGTTGGGACAAATATATCTCTGTTGACAACAAAGCATGCCTAATCAATCAAGATGATGAAAAATTACCTGAAGGTTTTAGCTGGGCAAATTTCAATTGGGATGATTATGATCCAAACAAAGATTCAAATCATAAAGCATATGTCGCTCGAGTTGAAGAAGATAGTGATGATGATAGAGAGTATCATGCAAGAAGATAGGCAGCTGATTTGAAATTGATAGCAGAAAGTGATAGTGAAGATGAAAAAGTCAAAAAGAAAAAGGTAAAAACACCGGTCAGCAGTGATGATGAGGAATTTCCAGTGATTAAGAAAAAGATAAAGGAGGTTCCAAAGTTCGAAGTTAGTGAAGAAGTTGATGCAAAGAAGAGTCCGGTGATTTGTGAAAACTGTGAGATTATAAAGAAGAAAAACAGTGAGTTAATGAACAACATGAACAGGCTGAAGGAATCTTACGATGTTCTGAACAGAGCCATGAATCAATACAATAAATCAAGTGAAGAACAAGCAACAGCCATGAAGACACTTCAGGGAGCTTTCATGATAAAGCAGAAAGTTATGAACAACTACATCGAGAAGTGTGATGTGCTAGAACAGAAACTTGAAACACAAAGAATTGAAACTGAAAGAGTTATTCGTTTGTTGAAAAGTTACTCATGTACTTCTTATGTCATTGACAGGATTTATCCAACTGTTGAGGGCATGAAGGCATTTGAAGATGATGAAGTAACTGAAGAACAAAAGGATTCTGAAGAAAAGACTTCTGATAAGAAGAAAGAAAAGAAGAAGAATGCTAAAGAGAATGATTCTGGTAAGAAACAAGGTTTGAGTTACAACAAGTGTCCACCCCCGCTTGAAAATGGATATTCTCCGAGAAATCCAAATTCAGAAAGAGTCGAAAAAGCAACAAATTTACAGTGGGAGTCGGAGTCTACAGTTAACTTGCCAGAAAATATTGATGTGACGTTTACATCATCTGACACTGATCATGAGTCCGAGTTAATAAAGAAAGTGGTCGATTAGGTGTTGGATAAAGATGAAACTGAGGAGTCAAAGTCGGAGTTTATGACAAAGTCAAAGTCTGAGTCGAGCATTCCGAGTCAATCCGTCAAACAGGACAAAAGGGTTTACAATAAAGAATTCATGTTATCAAAATCTAATTTGAATGACGAAATATTTAAAGTTGCATATACTTTGAATGATTCTGACAAATTATATTTTAATGAGGAATTTCCAATAAGAGGTGTCAAACCTGACATGATCAAAAAGGTTTTCAAACTAACAGAAATTAATATTTCTAAAATAAAAGATGTAAATCTTAATGATAAACCTAAAAAGTAAACCTCAAGAGTTCAACAAAGAGAAAACAAGAAAAAAGGTTACAGCTCTGGTTCAGGTTTTCAAAAGAAACCAAACCATAACGGTAATTTCAAAAAGAAAGGATTAGGTTTTATTCCTCCAGAAAATCATAAAAATGAAAAATATGTTCGAGATTTTAAATAAAAAATGATATTTGTTTCAGGAAAATCATCTGAAGAAGAAAAAGAGCAGCTATTCAGGAATCAATCCAACAAAGAATTCCTTGCGAAGAAACAAGAAGAGATGAAGACTGCTGATAATAAGATGAAAGAAACGAGAACTTGTTTCCAATGCAACACTGTTGGACATATTGCCAAGAATTGTTCCAAGGCAATAAAATCAAAACAGGGAGTTTCTCGTAAATTGAAAGATAAAGAGGTTGAATTTGAACCACCAATTGATAGAACTAAAATTTTCAAAAATTCAACTTTTGAGATTGGTGAAAGTTCAAACAGGTTTTACAAGAAGAGAGCAAAACTTGACAACCAGAAATGGGTTGTTAAGAAGTCTGATGGTAGTTCTAGCAATGATACTGGTTTGACAAAATCAGAGGAGCTATCTTCTGGCGATGAATCTGATTCCACAAAGTCAGAGGAGCCACAAATTGAGGTTAAATGTGAGAATTCAGTTCCTCCAATGGATGATGTTCATTTTCCACCATTGAGGGCTGAAAATTTTAAACAAAAAGTTGGTAAAATTGAAATTTCAAATCAATTTTTTTCAGAAAAGAAAGATTTTGACATTGAGAAAGCTTTTAATTCCAAAATTCATAATATTTTTGGAAAAATGGTTGACAGGAAGGTAAAGGGAGTCAAGGAATTTTACGAGAAGAAAACAAAGAAACAAGGTAAAGTATCATCCCTGGTTCGTGATTGGGATGGTACTTACTATGAACAGTAAAATCCTGGACTTGCCGGAGCTCCCAAGTTGGTAATCGCGGAGCATGAATCGGCATTATTCTTATATTGTTTGTATGAAAAATTGAAAATTGGTCACAAGTATGACTTGCCGGAACTCCCAGGTTGGTAAGTGAGGAGTAGGTATCGGCATCTTGAGAATTCAACCTACATGTGATATTGGTTGGTAAGCCATGTGGTTGAAAAAGAGGTTTGTGATTTTATTAGAAGGTTAATCAAGGTCATTAGGTTGAACTTGATTGAACTATTCTTACAGGTGATACTAAATTTGTCAAGATTAATCAGGGACATTAACGTGTACTTGATTTATCTTTCTTACAAGTGGTATTTTGAAGAAAACAATATGATGAACCCCTAACCTACAAATGGTAATGTCAATCAACAAAACTAATTTTCCGGAAAAACCATTTGATTAAACAAACTTAAGTGTTTTGAAATCACAATTTGAAAATAGTTTGTTGTAAGGGGGAGTTCTGATTGTTTATGCCAAGTGAATGGCGAATTGAAGTGATTTGATATCGGTTGTCAATTTACTTGTACAGTTTGCTTTCAAATTTCTTTAAATGTGTTTGCATTTTAGGGGGAGTAAAAATTTTCAAAAAATCCAAAAACATTTGAAAATTTGAAAAAGTCAAAAACATGATAAAATTCGAAAATAAGTTTTTGTGTCAAAGAAGAGGAAATGATAGTACATCAGTAGACAGTTACAGTATGCTAAAGAAATGTAATGATTAAACAGTGTTAAACGGTCTCACTGATGATATGCCTATAGGTTTTTACACATTTAGTAAACTTTTTCGGGATATAAACTTAACTTCAAACTTGCTTATTTCGTGGGGAACACTACTTGGATATATAGGTAACCCCTGAAATCTCGTTTGAAAGGTCCCTCTTTCTGAGATACTAGGTCTTTATGCTCAGTGATATCTGGGGTATTATCCCGGGACTTCTGATTTTGCGGAAGCAATGGCCTATTCCCCGGAGAATACTTTACTGCTTGCTTGAAATATAGCGCCGCCCTCAGCATAAAATGATAAGACAATAAAATTGCTAATCAATGCTGTTGTAAAAAAGATCATCTAAAGGGGACACACCTAAAGTCGAGCCGTCATCTCTCTGCTGAACGGAAGTTCTGACCTGAGCTCTCACGGTTTCGCATCTAACCCCTTACAGATATCATCTGTGGTATACTCACCTGTAAGACTGAATATTGGGATCTGGATACGGGAGTATATTCAAGAGGTGGGACACATGAATGAGTTTAAGTACTTAAAACATCTAATTCGTATCCTGAATCAGTTGAAATTTGTGTGAAAATTTAAGTGGATCAATATATCGACAATCTAAGTGAATTGTTTAATTCTTAATGTGTAATTAAGCTCAACGGTACTTGTGACTTGTCATAAACTGATATGATCCTCTTACACAAACAAAAATATTGTTTGTAAATATTTTTTTACTGCATTTCATTTTTTTTTAAATACAAAAAGATTTTAGTGTGTTTTAGCATAAATTTTGAAAAATACAAAAAGATTTTCGACAACTGGTGTTGGAAAGCTGAGTTTCAAAATTCCTAGTGCTAGACATGATGACAAATGGTTTGGGTAAAAATTGTTTGAGATGTTTTGAAATGAAATGAGAAAAGTGTTTGAAATAAAAATGTTATTCCTGCAAGTGGTTCATCAAAGTTTAAAATTGTAAAATCATTGTTTAAATATCTTATCCACAAGTGATTCATCAGAGTGTGAGATTGATTTTACAAGTGGTTATCAGAAAATTTATTGTTAGGAAGAGTTTTTATGCAGGATAGAGCCAGGAATCGATTCTGAACCTGTAGAAATTATGAGTCAAATTCCGATCCTGAAGTTCACACAAGCTGTTGATGCTGATGAACTTAAGGAATCAAGAGATCTGAAAGACTATATGTTCGAGGAGAGTCTGTTGGGGATAAAAAGAGAAGAGAAAAGATTTGAGGATGCTTTACAGTGTCAGATACTTCAAAAAGAGAAGCCCGAAGGCTGATAAAGATTGAAGATGCGAAGACTCGACACTTTAAGACTCGTCAACATTCGAGGGGGAGTCTGTTGGTGCATGCGTCTGTCGACTTCGTCTTGTATCGAGTCTTATACGTAGAATGTTAGAACATGGCACGTATTTCGAGATTAAAGTAATTTTGCTTGAAACATGGTGATTTCGCTTGAAAGTGCACCATGTAATTTCAAGCGAAATCAGATTCCGCTTGGAATCTTATTTCGCTTGGAACCACTTCAAGCGAAATCAGATTCTTATAAATACCTGTTCAAGCGATATCAGATGTAATAGTTTCGGTCAGAGCAACGAAGTGCAGCCGAAGTATCGTCTCGCTGTAAATCATTGTGAAATCAATAATACGACAGTTTAAAGTGATAATCTAGCTGAATTGACCTCGATACGTCTGTTTCCGCCTTTCGTATTGAGAAAAACTCTTCTGATCGACTCGTTCGGGTCTGCAGATGATCCTACAATTACGCCGCTACGGCGAGGAACTGGTGGATGCGGGAAATCGGATTCGAGACGTGGGAGAAAAGATCTCTTGGAAATACGACGAACGGGAGCGTCGTTTTTGAAAAGCCGGATAATAATAGTTAGACAGTTTGTATAATATTAATATGTGATATATATATATATATATATAAGTAATAAAAATATAATAGTAATAATAATAATAATAAATTATTGTATAATAATACTAAAATAAAACCTTTGTAAAATATCCGTAAATACCAAGTTTGTATGGATGCATAATATATATAAAAATCTAAATGTCGCAAATGTCGACGATTTTGTCTATATGTGTTGACTCAATTGTGTTTGTGACTGCCCTATGGTGTTTAGTTGTTATCCATTTTGTGATAATAATTTATATATATATATATATATATATATATTGTTAATTGTTCAGATGGAAAAAGCAGTAAACCAATCGGCAAATGAAGTTAACCAAATCGACACAAATAATGAAGAACAATTTCTTAATAGGCAAGATATAGAAAATATCATTGCTCAGGGAATAGCCAACGCTATTCTAGCAATCGCCGCAACTGCTAGAAATCCCGTGGAGCCTTCCCAAGTTAACCCCAGCAAACGCACCCGCGATGATAATTTTAGTAATAGTGTGAATGGGGGCGGCGATAATAATAATGTGGTTCAAGCCCCATTACTCAAGAAAATGAAAGTGGCAACATTTGGTTGCACTTACAAAGAATTTCTTGCCTGTAAGCCAGTCGAATTTGAAGGCAATGAAGGGGCGACTGCCGCACTACGTTGGTTGGAAAAGACCGAAGCTGTAATTAAAATACGTAAGTGCACAGAAGAGGATAAGGTGATGTATGCATCCCACCTTTTCATGGAAGAGGCGTTGGAATGGTAGAACACAGTGTTGCAAGCCAAAGGAAGTGACGTGGCTTATGCCATGAGCTGGGAGGAATTTAAGGAATTGGTAGAAAGAAAGTTTTGTCCCTCCTACGAGAAGGAACAGATGACAAACAAGTTCCTGAACCATCGGATGGTGGACGTTGATTATCGAGGGTATACTTCGAAATTTTTCGAGTATGCTAGAATTGTGCCAACTCTGGCCTCGCCAGAACCTGTGCTTATTTCTCGCTATATTTGGGGATTGATTAATGAGATCCGTGATATAGTCAAGGCTGCAAGACCTCGAACGATCGACGATGCGGTCAAATTGGCCAACACCATGACCGACGGGTTGGTACGTACGAGAGAAGAAAACAGGAAAAAGGAATTGGCCCAAAAGATTACCCAAGGGTTTCGTGGGGGTAATAATACTAATAATTTCAAGAAAAGGGGAACTGGGCAGTCTTCTATACCGTCGTTTTGCGGAAATTGCATAAAGAAACATTTTGGAAAATGTAAGGAAAGTTGCAATTTCTGCAAAAGACTAGGACACCGAGAGGAGGAATGCAGGAAGAAGTCCGTAATCTGCTACAACTGCGGCGAAATAGGGCACTTCAAGCCAGATTGCCCTAAATTGGTCAAGGCAACTGACAATAAAGCAAAAGCGACTGATGGAGCTAATAAGAAGAGTGCTAGAGCCTTCCAGTTGACCACGCAAGAAGCAGATCTAATCCCGGACATAATAGCTGGTACGTTTTTGGTACATGACGTTTACGCAAAAGTATTATTTAATTTTGGTGCAAACCAAAGTTTTATAAATACTTCATTCTGTCAAGCTCTTAAGCAACCCCTAACCAAACTTAGGCAGATTTATACGGTAGAAACGGCAGAAGGGAATTCTGTTAATATAGATAAGATACTCCAAGAAGGAAAAATAGAACTGTCAGGCCATAAATTTTCTGCAAACCTTCTACCTATAAATTTAGCAGGATTAGATGTCGTGTTAGGAATGGATTGGTTAGTAGCCAACCATGCTCGAATCCTATGTGATCAAAATTCTATAGAAATTCATACACCCACAGGAGAAGTAATTTTGGTTGCAGGAGATAAGCCACGTACACCAATGAAGTTAATTTCAGCAATGAAAGTTGCTGGTTATGAGCGAAAGCAAGGAATAGCGTATATAAATTCGGTGATCATTAACACTAAAAGCAAGGAACTTAAGGAAATCCCGGTAGTATCAGAATACTCTGATGTATTCCCAGAAGAGTTTACCTGGACTTCCGCCAGATAGGGAAGTAGAATTTAGAATTAATCTAATCCTGGAACTGCACCAATAGCTAAGGCACCTTATTGATTAGCACCCGCATAAATGTTAGAACTGAAAAAGCAGTTAGATGAATTGTTAAGCAAAGGATTTATACAACCTAGTTCATCCCCTTGGGGAGCACCTGTGTTGTTCGTGAAAAAGAAGGATGGTTCGATGCGGATGTGTATCGATTATAGGGAATTGAATAAGGTTACCGTTAAGAATCGATACCCATTACCTAGGATTGATGATCTTTTCGATCAACTTCAGGGGGCTAGGTACTTCTCTAAGATAGACTTGTGCTCCGGATATCACCAGTTGAAGGTACAGGAAGAAGACATACCTAAAACTGCTTTCAGAACTAGGTATGGTCACTACGAGTTTACAGTCATGCCCTTTGGATTAATGAATGCTCCTGCAGCATTCATGGACATGATGAATAGGATCTGTAAGCCGTATCTAGATAAATTTGTAATTGTCTTCATCGACGATATACTTATTTATTCCAAAAGCCAGGACGAACATGGTGAGCACCTAAATGCACTCTTAACCCTGTTAAGAAAGGAAAAGCTTTACACCAAATTTTCGAAGTGTGAGTTTTGGCTACAAGAGGTGCAATTTTTAGGACACATGGTGAATCATGAAGGCATTCACGTAGATCCTTCCAAGAGCGATTACAAATTGGAAGGTCCCACAATCAGCTATCGAAGTTATAAGTTTTCTAGGATTAGCTGGATACTATAGGCGCTTCATCAAAGACTTTTCTAAGATAGCTGTTCCATTAACTAAGCTAACCTGTAAAAGTGTTAAGTTTGAATGGGGACCCAAGCAAGAGGAAGACTTTAGAATTTTAAAGCAAAGGCTAACAAATGCCCCAATTCTTGCCTTACCAGACGGAACAGAAGATTTTGAAGTCTTCTGCGACGCTTCTAAGCTAGGATTAGGATGTGTGCTAATGCAACGCAAAAAGGTAATTGCGTATGCATCAAGGCAGTTGAAAAAGCACGAGGCAAATTATACGAATCATGACTTAGAATTAGGAGCAATAATTTTTGCCCTTAAGATTTGGAGACATTATCTATACGGAAATAAGTTTATTGTCTATACAGATCATAAGAACTTAAGATACATATTTGGGCAAAAAGAATTGAACATGAGGCAAAGAAGATGGATGAAAATTCTAAGTGACTACGACTGTGATATCCTATATCACGAAGGAAAGGCAAATGTAGTAGCAGATGCCCTAAATCGTAAGTATCATGAGAGGCAAAGGCGAGTTCGTGCTCTTAGATTAAATCTCCAGTTAGATTTAATGGAGCAACTGAAAAGTGTTCAAGACAGCAATCAAGGATGATGCTGAAGGAATGAAAGGATGGATAAAGGAATTAGAACAAGGAACTGATGGAATTTGGAGATTCCATAAGAAAAAGATTTGGGTACCTAGACAAGGAAACTTACGAGATAAGATACTAGAGGAAGCCCATAAAACTAGGTATACGATGCATCCTGGTAATAACAAGATATATCAAGATTTAAGGAATAATTTCTGGTGGATAGGAATGAAAAGGGACATAGCTAGATATGTTTCTAAGTGTCTAACTTGTTCGCAAGTTAAGGTAGAACACCAGAAACCCTCAGGTTTACTTCAACAGTTAGAAATGGCTGTATGGAAATAGGAACTAATAACAATGGACTTTGTTACTAAGTTGCCCAAGACCAGGAACGGTAATGAAGCAATCTGGGTGATTGTAGATCGATTAACCAAATCAGCTCATTTTCTACCGATGAAGGAAACCTTTAGCATGGAGAGATTGGCTAAGTTATACGTAGACGAGGTAGTATCCTTACATGGGGTCCCACTCTCCATTGTGTCAGATAGGGATAGTCGTTTCACTTCGCATTTCTGGACAAGCTTCCAAGAAGCAATGGGGACACGATTAAATTTAAATACTGCATACCATCCCCAAACTGATGGAGAAAGTGAAAGAATGATCCAAACCCTAGAAGACATGCTCAGGGCATGCGTAATCAATTTCGATGGAAACTGGGATGACCACTTACCACTAATAGAACTTTCCTATAACAATAGTTATCATACAAGTATCAATGTTGCCCCGTTCGAAGCACTCTATGGACGAAAATCTCGAACTCCAGTATGCTGGGCAGAAATAGGAGAAAGTCAATTATCAGGTCCCGAGATTGTGCAAGAAACCACCGACAAGATAACTTAAATCAAGGAAAGACTGAAAACGGCACGAGACCGCCAGAAGAGTTATGCCGACAATCGACGCAAGCCGTTAGAATTTCAAGTTGGAGACAAAGTACTCTTGAAAGTTTCTCCTTGGAAAGGGGTAGTTCGGTTCGATAAGAAAGGAAAGCTAAGTCCAAGGTACATAGGACCATTCACAGTTACCCAACGAATAGGACTAGTTGCCTATAAATTACAACTACCAGAAGAATTAGCCGGGGTACATGATGTGTTTCATGTATCTAATCTTAAAAAGTGTTTATCTGATGAAAAAACTAATAGTACCTCTTCAAGACATAGAGGTAAACGAAAAGTTGAAATTTGTTGAGAAACCTCTTCCAATAGAAGACAGAAAGGTCAAACACCTTAAAAACAAGAGATTGGTACTGGTCAAGGTAAAGTTGGATTCGAAAAGAGGACCTGAGTACACATGGGAGCTGGAATCGGAAATAAAGTGAAAATACCCTTACTTGTTCCAGTAAATCTCGAGGACGAGATTTTAAATAAGGTGGGGAGGATGTAAGGATCTGCACGAAAATGTCCTAAAACGCTCCATAAGTAAAACCCGGACCCCTAAAACCCTGAACTTTATGAAAAATCAAGAAAAACAAGTTTTATTAGTCAGTCGCGGGCCGCTAAAGATTCAAGGAGGGTCTACGCGGGGCGCGACAGCCATACAAATATTCGGATAAACTTTAGGGTCACGTGTCGTACACGTGGCAGACATAGGCTATGACACGGCAGCCCTAGCCGTAGCTAGGGTGGCCCTCGCGGGCCGCGAGAGACCCAAATTTCAGCTATAAATTGTACGTTGCATTGCCATTTCCGTCTGCTCGAAAACTTTCACAAAAACAGCCTCCTTTCTGTTCGAATTTTCACTTTAAGTGTCGAAACACCGCTACGATAACAGGGTAATAACTCGATCACTGCTACGATACAATGTCCGATCGATTGAAACCGGTCCGATGGATGTTTAAGTGCTGCCTGAATCCGGGCTATACTTTGTCATTTGTCATTAGGGTTTTGCTTTCGTGAAATTATCGTAAATGTTGTATTAAGTTACTAACCTAGTTTCGTTTGCATTATTTAACTACGTTACCAAGCTTAATCAGTAGGCAAACGTTGTTCGTCTAAACTTACAATGTGAGCCATTCTATTTTTATCAAATTGCTTTGTAAAACCTTAAATGTTTTCCAGTTATACTTTGCAGTGATTAAGTCTTTGCTAATCTTAAGTTACTGGAAGTAAGTGGGGTATTGTGCTCATTACTGTTGTTTTATCACTTTAGGTGGACGAGCCTAATTAGTGATATACGTCACTTTTGGGTGACAGGACCCAATAGTGATATGACCACAGTCATAGATCCGGTCGAGTGACAACTGAACCAGCTAATTATAAGATAGGGGCAAATGTGAAAACTCTTAATGCTGTAAATTATAACACTGTGTCATTTTGTGCAAATTGGATGACTCGCCAGTATTTCCCCGCTGATAAAATCTTCTTTAAACATGTTTAAGGTGATTTACTGTGAACAAGGAAAAGTGTTGCGTTGCACTCCAGCTTAAATGACGTGGCTCAGTAAATAAATAAACATGTTTTTGTAACCAGAGGATTTCCTAGTGAAATTCCTTTATTGTAATTACGGGGTTTGTCCCAAAACTTGAAATAAAATAAATGGGTGTTTTTAGTTCAACCGATCCTGTTAAAAATTTCCGCTGCCAGATTAACCACCAATACCACGGGTTTCTGTTCCGCGACTTCCAGATCGGGTAAAACCGGGTCGGGGGCGGTGACAGGTGGCATGCGGGTTTTACTTTTTTTATAATGTGCGTAATTAGGTTTTAACCCAACCCATGCGTAATTATGTCAAGTTAATTACTATTGTGCCACCACATTCAATTGAAGGCCTAGGGTAGGTCAGATGTGCGGTTGGGATGCTCGCATACGTTTCGCACGATATGGTGGTCTTGTATGTTAACCGACCTCTTTCAATTATAACCTATCAAAAAGATATTTAAGTTATAAATCTCCATAGAATCCAATTCCTATACGGGTTGTTTTACATGTTCGTTGTTCAGGTGTAATTGTTTTATTAAAAACTAGTACTAATTCCCGTGAACTTCACGGGACAAAACAAATAACATTGACCAATACACAATGCTAATGATTACGACTTATGGTTAACATAAAAGAATGAAATCGAGTGGTGTAATGCATTTAACTATCTACATAGATGCAACATGTGATGTTTGCCTTATGTAAACAGTTTATGTAGTTTAAATTGAGGACATGAAAATTGTTCTATAGTAATGATGAACTCATAATGATATAAGTTAACAATACGATTCTAAAGTATGAACTCATAACAATTAATGGTGGCAAAGTGGGCAAGTTGGATGGGTTTGGGTAATAGGTCAAGATGAGTTTGGGTTAGGATGGGTATAGGTCAGGATGGATATTTAAAAAAAAAGATTGGACGGGTAAAGGGTCAAGATGGGTTTGGGTTAGGATGAGTTTGGGTTAAGATGGGTTCTAAAAAATCAAAAAATGAAAAAAAAAACTAAAAAATCATAAAAATTATAAAAAATCAAAAAAATTATAAAAAGTCAAAAAATTCTAAAAAATCAAAAAATAAAAATAAAAAAATTCTAAAAAATCATAAAAAATTCTAAAAATCTAAAAATTATAAAAAATAAAAAAAATTCAAAGAAATCTAAAATATCATAAAAAATCTAAAAAAGTCTAAAAATATCATAAAAATTATAAAAATTCCAAAAAATTCTAAAAAATTAAGAAATGTAGGATCGAATTCGGACCCAAACGAGTCGTTCAGAAGAGTTTATCTCAGTTTGAGCGGCGGAAACGAACAAACCGAGGTCAATTCAGCAAGCTTTTCACTTTAAACCGTTGTTTCTATTGATTAGATGACGTTTACAACCTGACAACACTTCGGCAGCACTTCGTTGCAAACCGGAAGAATTCTCTGAAAAGTTACAAATGATTTAGCTTGAAGGCTATTTATAGTGGAGGAGATTTAGCTTGAAATGACATGCCACTTTCAAGGTAAATCTTGATTTAGCTTGAAATGACACATGACACTTTCAAGGTAAATCTTGATTTAGCTTGAAATAACACATGACACTTTCAAGGTAAATCACCACTTTCAAGCTAAATTACATTAAACACATTCTAAAACGTATAACATATCTAACATTTTTAGTCCTAGACTCGATACAAGACGAAGTCGACAGACGCATGCACCAACAGACTCCCCCTCGAATGTTGATGAGTCTTGAGTGTCGAGTCTTCAACGTCTTCAGTCTTTATCAGTCTGCTCGCTCTTCCTCTGAAGTATTTGTCATTGCAAGAATCCTCAATCACTATCTTCATCATCAACAAACTCCTCTCTCTTAAATGTTGACGAGTCTTGATATCTTCAGACTCCCCCTCTCAATCTGCTGGGATCGTAGTCTGGAATTCACTTTCCACAGGTTCTTAGATCGTAACCTGGTACTCATCTAACTCAAGTTTCGGAACCTGGCTAACCTGCACAACTCTACCCAAAAATAAGTTTCACAAAAATTAAATCTTTAACATTTAGAAACTATTTGCATGAAATATTCAAAATGATTTATTCTCTGCAAACCACTTGAAAAAACTTCTTCATACACTCTCTCCCAAACCTGTTCATCAAGTTTAGCACTCGAAATTTTGAAAATCAGCTCTCCAAAATCAGTTGTCGAAAATCTTTTTGGATTTTTCAAAATTTATGCTAAAACACACTAAAATCTTTTTGAAATTTTTGAATGTAATGAAATGCAGAGAAGTAATATTTACAGACAATATTTTTGTGAGTTCGTGCAAGAGGATTATATCAGTTTATGAGACAAATCACCAACACCGTTAAGCTTCATTACATTTTAAGTTTTAAACGATTCACTTAGATTGTCAGTATGTTTGTCCACTTAAATTTTCACACAAAGTTCAACTGATCCGAGATATGATATTAATATTTTAAGAACTTAAACTCAATCGCGTGTCCCACCTCAGAATATACTCCCGTATCCAGATCCCAATATTCAGTCTTACAGGTGAGTATACTACAATGATATTTGTACATAAATTAGGTAATGCGAGGGCCGAGGGATCTCAGGTCGATACTTCCGTATACGCAGAGAGATATCAGCTTCGACTTTTCGGTATGTCCCCTTTAAAGGATCTTTTAGCTACAACAGCAGCGACTATCAATTTTATTGTTTCATCAGCATGTTGAGGGTTTATGCTATGTTTCAAGCATTTGCGGAAAGTATTATCCAAGGACTAGGTCAGAACCATCGTTCAGTAGAAGTCCCGGAATAATACCCCAGACATCATTGAGTATAAAGACCTAGTATATCAGATTATGAGACCTTTCAAACGAGATTTCGGGGGTTACCCATATATCCGAGAGATGTTCCCCACGATATAAGCAAGTTTGAAATTTAGGTTTATATCTCGTCACAATCTACTAAATGTGTAAAAACCTACTGACACATCATCTGTGAGACCGTTTATCACCTTTTAACTTTCCATTTCTTTAGCATGTTGTGATAGTCCACTGATGTACTATCATTTCCTCTTATATGCAACAAAAACTCATTTTTCATTTTATCATTTTTCATTTTATCATGTTTTTGGCTTTTTCAAATTTTCAAATGTTTTTGGATTTTTCTAAAATTTCTTACTCCCCCTAAAATGCAAACACATTATAGGAAATTTGAAAACAAACTGTACAAGAACATGACAACTGATATCAAATTGCCTCAATTCTCCATTCACTTGGCATAAACAATCAGAACTCCCCCTCACAACAAACTATTTTCCCATTATGATCTCAAAACACTTAAGTTTGTTTAATCAAAATGGTTGTTCCGGAAAATAAGTTTTGTTGATTTTACCACTTGTAAAATTGGGATCAAGTCATCACATTGTTTTTCAATCACTTGTAGGGAATCAGAAACAACTTAATGCCCCTGATTTACCACTTGTAAGATCAATCCAATCAAGCATTTTCAACCAATCATCATCTGTTGGTTGAATTCTCAAGGTGCCGATTCCTACTCCACACTTACAAACCTGGGAGTTTCGGCAAATCCTGCAAAAACTTTTCAAACACAGATTAAGAATGATGCTGATTCATGATCCACGATTACCAACTTGGGATCTCCGGCAAGTCAGGTTTTTGTTGTTTGAAAAATATATCCACCCAAGCCTGACCTTCCTTGGGTGTTACAACATTTTCTTCTTCATCTTTTCTTTCAACAGACTTGTGAACACGTCTTTTAGAAGCATAAAATTCTTTGACACTTTTGGCCTTACCATTTACCATTTTGCCAAAAATATGTTTCACAGTTCCATTAAAATCCTTATCAACATCAAATTTCTTCTTATCAGAATAAAATTGATTTGATATGTCAACTTTTCCAACTTTCTTCATAAAATTTTCAGCACACAACGGTGGAAAATTTTCATCGTTCATAGTTGGAACTGATTTTCAACCTTTTTCTCAACACGTGGCTCCTCTGATTTTGTGGAATCAGATTCATCACCAGAATTATTACCTGAACCTTTCACAACCCATTTTTGATTTTTTACATTTTCTTTTCCTTTCAAAACACTCGTTGAACATTCTCCCTTCTCAAAGGTTGAATTTTCAAAACCAGTAAATGGTTTGATTGTAAGTTCAGTTTTCTCCACAACTTTCTCTTTCAATTTACCAGATACTTCCTGTTTTGGTTTGTATGTTTTCGGACAATTCCTAGCAACATGACCAGCAATCTTGCACTGAAAACAGGTTCTGGTTTCTATCTTCTTTGGAACAATATTTTTCTTCAACTCTTCTTGCTTCTTGGCAAGGAATTCCTGATTCGTCTGTTTTCTGAATGCTTGTTCTTTCTCATCATCTAAAGATTTTCCTGAAACAAACACAGTTTTTGATTTATAAATTTTCTCATTTTTATAGTTTTTCGGTGGTACAAAACCAAGACCTTTCTTTTTGAAATTACGATTATGGTTTGGTTTCTTTTGGAAACTATAACCACAATTGTAACCCATTTTCTTGTTTAAACATTGTTGAACTCTTGAGGTGTAAGGATTAGGTTTTACATGAAGATTTTCATCTTTTATTTCAGAAATATTGATTTCTGTTAGTTTGAAAACCTTTTTAATCATTTCAGTTTTAACACCTCTTATTGGAAAAATCTCATCAGAATATAATTTGTCAGAATCTTTCATAGTATATGCCACTTTGAATGATTCATCATTCAAATTAGATTTTGATATCAAAAACTCTTTATCATAAACCCGTTTGTCCTTTTTGAATGTTGACTTTGACGTATCGGACCCAGACTTTGACTCGGATTTGGACTCCGGTTTTGACTCCTCTATGTCATCTTTATCTAACACCTGATCGACCACACTTTTTATCAACTTTGACTCATGATCAATTTCGGATGACGTGTATGTGACATCAATATTTTCTGGCAAGTTATCCGACGGCCCAGACTCCCATTGTAAGTTTATTGCCTTTTCGACTCTTTCGGAATTTGGATTTCGAGGTAAAAATCCATTTTCGACTGGGGGAGGACATCTAGTGTAGACCACACTTGGTTTCTTACCAGAAATCTTCACTTCATCTTTTGTCACATATTTCTTTTCTTCAGACATCTTCACTTCTTTAAACGTCTTCAATTCTTCCACGATCGGATAAATCCTGTCAACAACAAAAGTAGAACATGAGTAACTTTCTAATAACTTTTTGACTCTCTCAGTTTCTATGTTTTGAGTTGCCAACTTCAACTCTAGATCAGCACATTTCTTTATGTGAAAGTTGACATCATCAAGTCGTCTCAGATACGCTTTCTTCAGCGTATTCATTGCCACAACTTGTTCACCGTTTGAATCAGTATACTTGTTAATTTCTCTGTTCATTGTATCATAGGATTCTTTCAATCTGTTTATATTGTGCAGCAACTCATTGTTCTACTTGATTAAAGAATCACAATTCATGCACTTTTCAGGAACTTTGACAGGTTCTGCATCAACTTTGACTTCAAATTCAGGAACCTCTTTGACTGTTCGGTTTGATTGTAAAAATTTAGCTCTTCTCTTTTTCTCAGCTTTAGCTTCAGCTTTTAATCTCTCTTCCTCTTCTTCCTATTCTTCAAGCTTTCTCCGTCTTGCTTCAGCAGCTTCCATGACTTTTCTGCATTTTTCAGCACATTTCAAATCATAAGCATTTGCAATGAAAGCATTAACATTTGAAGTGTTTTTGGACATCTCTTTGGCCATAAATTCTTGATCTGGGCAAAAATTGTCCCAACTGAAACCTTCAGCTAACTTTTCATCATCTTGTTCTGCCAAACACACTTTGCTGTTTGTTGGAACATATTTATCCCAACTAAATCCACCATCCTTTCCCAGACAAGCTTTCTTTGAATCTTTAATCTCCATCATTCCATGTGCAGTTTGTTCCTGATGCAGTGCTGGTGGTGTGATTTGATGATAAATCGCCTTTTTGTGATAATCGTTGTTTCCAAAAGGATTCTGGGCTCCAGTAGCTTCACGATTTTTGCACTCTCTCTTGAAATGCCCCTTTTCCCTGCAACGAAAACAAGTAACTTTAGATTTATCAAAGCCTAAATTTGAAACACTTGCATCAAGAAAATCATTTCTTCCTGTAATTTGTTTAAACTTCTCAGCTCTTCTCATTACACTGGCCATGCAACATTTAATATCCATCAGTTCCATTTCCTCAGCATCGATTTGATCATAATCCTCTTTCGTGAGCATTGGATTACCGATCTTTCCGGCCACAAAACTACTATAAGACTCTAACACCATTCCCAACAAAGACATTTGATTTTTGGCAACTTCTTCAGAATAATCTTGATCACTTTCAAGATTTAATACAATATTGCATTGAAGTTTTCTTCCATTCTTTGTTGCAGAAATGTTTGGATCAAATGATGAAAATCTTGTGCTGCTTGATCCCTGAGATGATTTCTTTTCTGAAGAATCTTTAACACGGTAAGCAGTTTCGATTTTTGGAGAAAAATTTGACTTTTCGTTAACACCACCTTTGTAATACAAGCTGATATCCTGTTCTCCATCGTAATTCTTCATCCTGGCAATCTTCCTCTGTTCCATCTCTTGAGCTTCCAGGTGTTTGATGAAATCTCCCAATGTCATATTTTTGTAATCTTTTCTGTTGGATCTCAGCATCATCAGAAACGTTCCCCAAGTTTCATGAGGTAGTGCATCTGCAAGTTTTTAAATCAATTCATCAGTATCCTTTTTAATACCGAGTTTTGTCATATTTCTCACCAAGTTACAATATCTATCAATTATTTGCTTGGTGTTTTCAGATTTCAAACCACGAAACAGATCAAATTCTTTCTTCATGAGAGACATTTTATTTTTGAGCATATCATCACTTCCAACAAATTTTGCTTCCAATTCTGTCCAGATTGAGTAAGCAGTTCCATCATGTTGAAGCAGTATCAAGATATCTTCTTTTATTGCTTGCTGAAGCAGACTCACCATCAATTTCTCATCTCGATATTTCTTTTTATCTTCCGTACTCATTTCTCGAATTGTTTGCTGAATATTATTCGTTGTGGGTCTAACATATGGTTCTTCAGTGTGTTCCCACGCATCTAAATGATATGCCTCAACCCAGTTTCCAAACCGTTCAGACCATGCATTGTAATCATCAATATCCATGAGTTTGGGTGGTTTCTGAGATGTCCCGGTTTCATTTTCATGCAAAGCACTCTGAGTGATTGTAACTGGACTAGCAAAAGCATTGTAGAACTCGTTCTCCATGTTTTGAATTTTCAAATGAGCTGTATCACCTTGTAAAATACCTGACAACACAAACAAAACAAACAATCAGTTTAAAAATTTATCGATTAACAAAATAAGATTGGTACTCGAACTGATGATTTTCTGTGCGGACTGAAAGTTGACAAACTGTGCGAACTGCTATGACCCGATGACTCACTACGTGCAAACTGATGGACTTTCAAACAACCAGATGAACCTTTAAAAACTTTGAACTCCAAACTGTGCGACTTGATGAATTCTATATGAATCACTTTAAAATTGGGCCGTACCCTATCCAAGAGTTCTCATGGGCTTACACTTTAAACACAATTGGGTCTCTCTTTATGAATCACATGGGCCAAACACAACAATTCGAGATCTCAGCAACCTTAAAAAATGCTAATGCTGCCAAAATTAATTCACTTATAAACCCTCGATTTTAAAAATTCTAAATTCTCATTTGACCGAAACCTTGATGTATCAGATCACATGCATATTCTGACAACTCAGTTTATCAAAATTCACCACTTATCAAATCAATTTTATTTATTTGACCGAGAATTTTATGCAATTAAATGACAGACAACATCGGTAATATTTCACATGCTAAAGTAATGAGCCGATGACAAAATGTATTCTATCGATGTGAGTGGCTGACAACTTTAATTTGAAACAATTTTCAATGTTTAGTAAATCACATATCACATGCAAACCGACACAATCATGTGATTTCTTTAATCAATTACTGACACCTAACACATGCAAGAACCGAACTCAAATTAATTGATACAGTTTTCAATGTATTGCCGACAACTATTAATACCAAATCAAAACACGTATATCACATGCTCTTGTTTAAACCGAGATATTCAACATACAATCTGACTTCCAATTTACGAGATTCACATAAATCGATGTACTTTCAGGCAAATCAACAAAGTATTCAAACAGTGTAATTTCAATCGGTGTGTCAGATTCAAGCGAAATCCACTCAAGTAAACTCAGCACTCATTTCAAGCGAAATCATGATATTTGTGAATACAAGCGAAATCAACAAGTAAGTTTCAAGCTAAATCTGATCAAAATGTCAACACTCAAGCGAAATCAACCCATAAACTCAAGCGAAATCTGCATGACATCATCATATCGATCTGATTTTGGTCCGATTGAACAAGTAAATGATCGAATTAAGTTTTGAAACTTTCAAGGGTTTGTTAGAACATCATTACGCACGTTATGTGAGAATTTGAGCCGATTTTAACCGTGAAAATTTAAATTTTTTGAAAAGAAGGTGTAGAAAATCAGAAAAATGAAGCTGAATTGGCATGAACTCTTCCTCCTGAGCTCTGATACCACTTGTAGGATCGAATTCGGACCCAAACGAGTCGTTCAGAAGAGTTTATCTCAGTTTGAGCGGCGGAAACGAACAAACCGAGGTCAATTCAGCAAGCTTTTCACTTTAAACTGTTGTTTCTATTGATTAGATGACGTTTACAACCTGACAACACTTCGGCAGCACTTCGTTGCAAACCGGAAGAATTCTCTGAAAAGTTACAAATGATTTAGCTTGAAGGCTATTTATAGTGGAGGAGATTTAGCTTGAAATGACATACCACTTTCAAGGTAAATCTTGATTTAGCTTGAAATGACACATGACACTTTCAAGGTAAATCTTGATTTAGCTTGAAATAACACATGACACTTTCAAGGTAAATCACCACTTTCAAGCTAAATTACATTAAACACATTCTAAAACGTATAACATATCTAACATTTTTAGTCCTAGACTCGATACAAGACGAAGTCGACAGACGCATGCACCAACAAGAAAATTCTAAAAATCAAAAAAATTCTAAAAAATCATAAACATCTAAAAATAAAAAAAACTCTAAAAAATCATAAAAATTCTAAAAAATAAAAAAAATTTAAAAAAATCTTAATTTATTTATTTTTTAGAATTTTTGGATTTTTTAGAGTTTTCTTGATATTTTTGATTTTTTTTTATTTTTTAGAATCTTTTGGAATTTCTAGAATTTTTATGATTTTTAGAATTTCTTTAATTTTAAAAAAAATTAGAATTTTATGATTTTTTGACTTTTTTTTAAATTTTTTCAGATTATTTTGGTTTTTTAAGAATCTTTTGGATTTTTTAGAATTTTTTTATTTTTATAACGTTTTTTTATTTTGTAGATTTTTTTATGATTTTTTGGATTTTTTAGAATTTTTTATGTTTTTATAAATTTTTTTATTTTTTATAATTGTTGATATTTTTTGATTTTTTAGAATTTTTATGATTTTTTAGAATTTTTTGATTTTTTAGAATTTTTTGGATTGTTTTAGAATTTTTATGATTTTTAGAATTGTTTTGATTTTTTATATTTTATTAATTTTTTGAGTTTTTTTTATTTTTTTATATTTTTTGGAATTTTTTTGGATTTTTTAGAATTTTTTTTTTTTTAGAATTTTTTTGGGCTTTTTAGAATTATTTTGATTTTTTAGATTTTTTTATTTATTATTTGATTTTTTAGAATCTTTTGATTTTTTAGATTTTTTTTTATTTTTTACATTTTATTTTTATTTTTAAACGAAGAACTACGGGAGAGTACTACGGGAGATATCTACGAGTAGTAATTAGTTTAGTGATTTTATCTACTACCCATGCTGACCCGTTTGAGTTTTATCTCATACCCATCCTGACCTACTCTTTTTTTATCCACCACTTCATAACTCATACTAACCTCGTGACTAATTTTGTTTGGCCCATCTTAACATATCTTAAAATTTAAAATACTCATATCAACCCAAAATATAATGGATAGGCTTGTTTTTGACAGTTTTAATAAGAATAGAAGAAGGCAAAGTTGGTATCCCATTGCAATTTGAAATTTTGTGGAAGTAAATTAACTTTAAATGAGGACAAAATTTTAAAAATTCGGATGGAACATTAATTCATATTTAATTTCAAAAAAAGGACATGAGTTTTGTTACCTAGTTTTAAACCTTAAGTTTATTTTATATTT
Source organism: Helianthus tuberosus (assembly GCA_030545235.1). NCBI lineage: Eukaryota > Viridiplantae > Streptophyta > Magnoliopsida > Asterales > Asteraceae > Helianthus > Helianthus tuberosus. Next base: position 164,009,553 of record CM060354.1, on the reverse strand, counting down.
ATAAACAACGAGTTTTTAGGACCCGCGTGTTGTGGCGGGATTGTTAAACCGAACAAACAATATGCGTAAGACCATTGAACCATGAACACGAAGTAAATGAAAAAGTTGCGCGCTGCGTGTGAAAAAAGTAGTGCCTTACGCATGAAAAGAAAGTAGGATCGAAACGTTAATACAAACATGCACATATGTTCGAATCTTTATATAAAACGAAAAGGAGAAAAGTGCCCGGATAGTCCCTGTGGTATGCTCAGATTTCACCTTTAGTCCTTAACTTTCTAAAATTACAGTTATAGTCCTCAACTTTTGCATTTTCGTTCCCGGATAGTCCCTGGCGTGAATGGGGGTTAGTTTTCTCAGTTAAGTGGGTGTGAAATTACAAAAATATCCTTAATATTAAAAATCTAATAAATAAAAGAATTTAATTAAATAAAGCCTTTGCCCAACACCCACTTCTTCTTCTTCTTCTTCATAAAACCTGCAATCTTCAACCTTCTTCCCCAACCTCCTCCATATCTCCAGCCACCTCCGACCTCCTCCATCGTTCCCCACCATCCTTCCACCATCTCCAGAGCCTCGTCAACCTCTCCGTCACGTGACTGATCTCAACCTCTTCTTAAAGTGTATGTATCAATGCTGAAGCAAATACAACTTCAGTTGACCTTATATAAGTCAAACCAAACATCTTGCAACCAAAATCCTTGTGATTGATATTCATGAATAACAACTGCAAGACTTGATTTTTACTTAAATTGAATCTGTGAATTGCAGAAATGTACCTGAAATGATCAAACAACAAGATCAGACAAGAAACTTACTGTTAGATCCAGATTCATGAGTTTCTTTACAGAATAACCAATGAGCATTTAAACAAATAATATCTTAACACCATCAAAGATTAGAACCAAGACCTAATATCAATCTTAATGCCCCCTTTTACAAATAGCAACTCTAGAATTACAAAATTTATGAAACAAAATTATTTTCAACATGCAATTACTATAAAAAACATATCTAAAAACAAAACCCTTACACGATTTCCACTATATACCTTCAAATCAAACAGAAAATCAACACACACCCACAATTCTAAACAAAAATCACCAAAAACTTTGACCAACATCCAGAATTCTGATAAGGAAATCATACCTTGAGATTGACGGCTTGACAAACCTGTTAATCTGTGATTGAATTAGTGTCGATGAACCCAAAGAAGCAGTTGCCATTGTTGTGACAGAACAGATTAGGGGAATGTTAGAGGAACAAGGGTGTGGAAGCTTTGGAGGAGTTGAATGGGACGAAATTGGATGGGTTTAAGCCTGATGTTATCTGCTATACTATGGTTTTGGATGCTGTGATTTCTGCAGGGGAGTTTGAACGTGCAGACCAGGTGTTCGATGAAATGCTTGTGTCGGGTTTGGTTCCTGATATTCATACTTACAATGTGTATGTGAGTGGGCTGTGTAAACAAAACAAGTTTGATGATGGGATATACGAATGTGCAGGGAAGAAGATGAAGATGGGTTGATGAATCATGAAAGTGGGGTAATTGGGGGTGAGTTGGGATAATGAAGGTGGGTCTGTAAAAGTAATATTTATTTTAATGTTTTTATTTATTAGATTTAATTAGGAAGGGTACTTTAGTCATTTCACATACATTTAACTGGACAACCTAACTGACACCCACTCCAGGGACTATCCGGGAACGAAATTGAAAAAGTTGAGGACTATAGCTGTGATTTTAGAAAGTTAGGGACTAAATGTGAAAAAAAGGCAAACCACAGGGACTATCAAGGCATTTAACTCAAACGAAAAGCTAACATTATAAGTGTTTAATAGCTGATCATTAAAATACAATGACTCTAATTAAAATAACAAAGTTTGTTAAAAACATAACCTTTAGTGTTACAAATAAAATATAGTATATCTAATTACCCTATAGTGTAAGTTATGATTTCTAAGTTATTTTATTATATAACTTTTGTGTTTTATTATTTACTTATAAAAAGAATATATATATAAAAGAGTAGGATGGTTGGATATCGAAGAAGTTGCAATTTTTCTTCACCGAGAAATCAATCAATTATCTTTTTCATTGTTTAAATTCACCATTTATTTGTTTATTTGAAACCACCTGGGAGACGCCAACTCAAAACCATCAAACCACCCTTTACAAAAACTAAAAAGTAAAAAACCACTCTTCATTTTCTCTCGCATACCAAAGAAACCCTCTTTCTGATTCACATTTGCTTCACCCAGACACCAATCAACCCATATCCAACTCCACACCACCACTGCCAAAGCCATGTCCTCAGTCTAGATACATGCCCACCACCATCTAATATACCTTTGTCTTCTTCGCCACCGCCGCTGCCACTGCGCCCACACCACAACCACCTATCTCAATCTCTTTCTCCATCTACTTCAGCCCACCATGACAATCGTCGCTGCCTAAAACGTGGAGAATCAAAGGAACCTTTTCTTCAATAAGTATAACAGCATCCGGTTCCATCCTAAATGCAGGTTATATCAAGATTCAAGAGGAGATGGGTCTGATTAGCAGTGGCACTGGTTTTTCGGATGGTGGTGTTTAAACCGGCGAATGATGAAGGTGCTGATGAAACCAGGGGACGGGAGTCGTTTTTGCGGGGTTGAAGAATCGATCGCTTTGTGTCGGAGGTGGTGGTGTACCGGTTGTGATAGTTGTCATCAACAAACCCCACTGTCTCTACGATCTCTCTCATCTCTCTATATCTATCTCTTTGTCTTTACCGTAGGTGATTCATAGCATCCTACCCACACCGCCACCACCGGCGGACCTCATTCTTTCTTTGAAGTTGCTGGCCACCGCGCCTTGAATCTGCCCTCCCTCTTCGTTCCGACTTCTCCGCCAACCAAACCACCACGCCACCGCCGTTACAGAGAGAGACATCACCAGAGATCTCGTTTTCCGGTTGTCGTAGGTGGTGTTAGTATTTGCGGTAGTGTTGGTCATCGGTAACGTGTAGTCGTGCACTCTCAACGCAATCTCGTCAAAAACCTCATGCATTTTTCGTCATCTGCTTCCTCATGGTTGATAGAGAGAGATTTGACAAAGGACAAAACCCAGAGTGTATGAGAGAGTGTAGAGAGAGTGAATGTGAGAGAAGAGAAAACAACTAAACCAACGAATGAGTGTAGCAAAATTTGAAAATTAATATAGGGATAATACTAAATGAAATATATATATAGGGGAAAGATAAATCGAAAACCCACTCCAGTTGACTAAACCCTGAAAACCTTTGTAAAAAACCCATGTAAACTCAAGATACATTTCTAAAAAAAATAGGAAATGTAATATACATATATTTGAACATTTTTAAAAAAGAAACACAAAAAAACACTGAGTAGTTTTTTTTTTTTTAAAATGTTACAAATTTCAGGTTACATAATATGTTTGTCCAAAAAAAATGTAACATACAAATTTTCAACATTTAAAAAAAAAAAACTATTAAGCGTTTTTTACATTTTTTTTCATAAATAGGTCCGTGTACATTTATATTACATTCCCTATTTTTTTTAGAAAAAAATAAAAATGTTACATAGGGTTTATTTGGGTTTTCTCAACTCAAGTGGGTTTTATATATAGCCCTCCCCTATATATATATATATATGAGCAATCATAAAATGAATACCTAGTTTTTTGCGTGCCACTGAATGTAAACAATAACAAACATAACTAAAACAATTAAAGGCATTGAATGGCTGTATTTTTTCTACTAATAAATATTGATCGTAAGGGGGTGGGGGTGGTCACTAGTGATAGAATTCTATCACTTACATTATCCAATCAACTCATGCCATGTCATCAACAATTTTCCATCACTCACAACATTTTTTGGTGGCAATGGTCATCACTCACCACCACACCCAACAATTTCCCCCCAACCAACAATTACCCTCACAATAAAACCCATCACAGCGTTGAAAAAATCACGGAATCGGAAACCGTGATTGTATCACGCGTTATAGCAAGAGGTGGCAGTGGGAAAATGCATTGTTCCACGCGTTGAAGTTTGTTTTCGTGATGCTATCACTGACCGCCCCCTCCCCCTAAGACTATTCAAGCTATTGAAACATTTTATTAAACCTAAGATGTTGAATATTAATTCATATTTAACAAATGTTGAATGTTCATTAAATTAAAGTAAAAAACATGATATCAACAGAATGGAAAAGTAGGGTTGAGTTATAATACAAAGTATTTAAAAATAAGAAGGGTAAGAAGCCACCAGATAGTGACAAGTGTCATAGGAGGAATTAAATGGAAAGGGTAATTTTGTCTAAAGGGGAAAGAAAACATGCACATGCAAGTCACATGTTATTTCCCTCCCAATTTTTAAACGTCCGTAACTTTCTTATACATCATTTGTTTTTAAAAAAATTATACCATAAAATCGAGCGTTTTTTTATCTTTAATATGAGTACCATATTGTTATATTTTTCAAAAAAAAAAAAAAAAAATCAAAAACCCAGTTGCATATTACACAATGGACATGATGTAAAACACAATGTAAAGTAGATAAAAAACACAATAAATGACAACAGATAAAGACACAATGGACAACATACTAAAACACAATGACCATAACGTATAACACAATGGCGATAACATATAGCACAATAAGTATCAGACTAAATAAAAACACAACTGATGACAACAGATAAAAGACACAATTAATGACAGCAGATAAAAGACACAATGGAGAGCAGATGATGACACAATGGAAAACAAACTAAAAACACAATACACAACAAGCTAAAAACACAATACATAACAAACTAAAACACAATGAACAAAGATAATAAAAAAAATGAACAAATTACTAAAACACAATGGACAACATATTAAAACACAGTGAATAACATATTAAACACAATGACCTGAACTAATAACACAATTTATAGAAAACCCAGATATAACACCATCTTCATTGTGTTATATATTGTGTTATAGGTTCTTATAAAAACACAATGGATAGAACCCAAATTAACATTGTGTTATAGGTTTTGATAATAACACAATGGACATAATGTAAAACACAATGTAAAGTAGATAAAAAACACAATCAATGATAACAGATAAAGACACAATGGACAACACACTAAAACACAATGACTATAACATATAACACAATGGCGATAACATATAACACAATAAGTATCAGACTAAATAAAAAAACAATTGATGACAACAGATAAAAGACACAATTAATGACAACAGATAAAAGACACAATGGAGAGCAGATGAAGAAACAATGGAAAACAAACTAAAAACACAATACACAACAAACTAAAACACAATGAACAAAGATAATAAAAAAATTGAACAAATTATTAAAACACAATGGACAACATATTAAAACACAATGAATAACATATTAAACACAGTGACCTGAACTAATAACACAATTTATAGAAAAATCAGATATAACACCATCTTCATTGTGTCATTTATTGTGTTATAGGTTCTTATAAAAACGCAATGGATAGAACCCAAATTAACATTGTGTTATAGGTTTTGATAATAACACAATGTATAGAAACTCTACTGACCAAAACCCAGTTAAAAGACACAATGACCTGAACCTTTAACACAATGCAAAAAAACCCAGTAAAAATGAAATTTTTTATTTTATTTTTATATAATAATATGGTACTCATATTAAAGATAAAAAAACGCTCGTTATTATAGTGAAATTTAAAAAAAAATGTCGTATGAAAAAGTTATGGACGTTTTAAATCGATGGGGGAATTGGCATGTGCCTTGCATGTGGAGAGAGAAAATCCATAAATATAGGATTCCCTTTATGCCCTTCTATTATCTTCTTTTCCCTACAACTAATCTCAACCCTTCAAATCTAAGATCAATGGATTAGAATCCTTCTTACCCTTCTTATTTATTTTATCCTTTGTATTTGATCCTAACCCTGGAAAAGTATTATTAAAACACTAAAGTAGAATGAACACATATTAGCAAAACCGAAAAGAAGGAATCATATAACCAATTAAAAAATTATGAATAAAAGCAAGATAACAAAAAGTTTTGCTTGGAAAATCACCTGTTAACCTTAACTTTAGGGATACAACTATATCAAAATCCTAGACTGTTAAAATAGTTCAGCAAAACCCTAAAAAATATTCCTAAAAACCCTAAAACCTAAACATTAGGAATCGAATCGAAATAACAAAATAAACAATGATAATTACTAAAAAATGAAATCATACCTTTGTGCGTGAGAAATTGTTATCAAATTGACTGCAATGTAGACGATGATGTTGAAATCAATAAATAAACAAATTAATGATAATCAAAGCGAGATATTAAACATGAAAGAATGAGAAGTAAATCGAACATTGGGATGATTGATCATCGTGAACTAGAAGAGAAGAAATGGACGATCAGAGGTGTTTTGGTCAAAAATCAAGCTAGGATAATGAAACCAAAGCTTATTTTGTAAGGTGTGATGCTTGACTTGAATAGCAAATGTATGAACAAACTTCGAATGAAATGAACAAGTGACACAAGGATTTATACGAGGAAAAAGCCCTTGATCAAGAGTTGATCTCCGGCATAAAAAACCTCGGGTGATGGAAACTACTGATCACCAACTATATTAAATAAGTAAAGGTTACAAATCGGGATGATAACAAGCTTGTTACAAGGATCACTAGTGTGCAATGTGTGTGTAATCGCCAATAAGTTGCAGAGAGCTTTCGAGAGTGTGTGTTTGCTAATTGTTCTCACTATCAAGCTCGTTATCCCCTTTAAAAATAGAAATAAGTTAAGTAACAAACAACCCGCAAATTGTGCAAGCTACCCACGACTTCCATAACGGTCATTCTAGCTATGCACGCGCAGAATATTAGAGCATATTCCCCAGGAATATAAGCAAGACTAAGTCCCACTCGTTCATTCCTGCAAAAGAAGTTTAAATATAGCGGAAACAACCGTTAGTGTTAGGATAACAATGAGGATACTGGATCCTTAAACCCGCAACGTCTTCTGAGGATCCTTAATTCAAACAGAATTGAGGATCCGTGATCCTGACTGCACTTGTGGATCCATGATCCTTAGGTATGGAAAATCTATCCCTAACAATTGCCCCCAAAATATGAGGAATAAAATACAACTTTTTGAGTCATATTTTTTGTGCCTTATCTGCAACGAACCAACTATCATAAATATAGCCGTTAAAATAGAACTAGCCGTTGTAGATCATACGTACATTACAACCTGCAAAATCATCATTATAAATTCGAAATTAGAGATAAGGATCAAGAGGCATTTAAATTCGTGTGTTACTTCCCTTTAAATCCTCATTCGGAAACTGATCAGGTATCTCTTCCTCCTTCTCTCTTCATTTACTTATTCTGATTTCTTTTCTCCTAACATCCATGGCGAAAATGGTTCTCCGACCCTCACCAGCCAAGGATCCTAAGAAGGATAGCCCCCTAAAAATCCAAGGCATCATCAAAAATCCTTCATCAGAACTCTGCCGCTTCACTGACCCGGAGATTGACCGGATTAGCCATTGTTTCCCGGCGGATACCGTCTTCAAACCTTTCGACCCTTCTGCGAAAAGTGATTCTGTCTCCGACACCTGGATTGATTTTCCGGCCACCCCATTCTTGATAGGATTCTCCTATCCTTTCCCTGACTTCACTCAATCTTTCTTTGCACTCACCGGCATGGGCTATATCCAGGCCATGCCGATGATGTGGAGGGTCCTGTACACCATAGAATATCATCGAGCGAGAGGGTATAAAGATAGGAATGTCTGAGTTGGCCGAGTTGTACAATCTTGTCAGCCATGGTTCACACCGTTTCTTGTTTAAGCACAAACCTGGTGATCCTCACCTAATTCTCAAGAGCACAAAAAACGATACCCACTGGAAAAACCGATTCTTCTTTGTTAGGAGGGATTATATCCCAGACGGGAAAGATCTCCCCAAAAAGTGGGCCACCCATGGTAGGATATAGGATCCTTATAGAAGGATCATAGGAAGACTCTGTCTCTTCTAAGGATAACTGATCCTTTTTTTTTTGTTTATTGTGCAGCTATCTCAGTTTCTCATCTCATTGAGTCCCCTGCAACAAAAGAAAGAATCGCTGCCTTTTGGAACCTTGATCCTGCTGTTAGAACATTCCAGGCCAAAACAAAGGATTCACAAGAAGTATCCTATGGTTCAGTTACCATGTCAAGTAAGTAGTCACATTTATGTATGATTAAAGATTTAAATAGATGTAGAATAAGGATACTTATCTGTTATTTGCCATTTGTAGGTGCTGGAAAATCTTCAAAATTAGCTACTCGGTTCAGCGTCAGTGACCTTGATGCATACGTTCCCCCCAAGTCCGCCAAGAAACAAGTTGCTTCTAGTCCCAGCATCCCAAATCCTAGGGGTGCCAGCACAAAGGGCAAGGGTGGAAAGAAAAGGAAGACTGCTGAAACTCTTGAAGGTCTGCCTCTCATTCAGCACCAGTTTGAAGAATACGTCTCTGAGGTAAGGATCCCGGATCCTTAGGTCTATTTTGCCCATATTGAGGATAACTGATCCTGACATGTCTTATTCTTTTGTAGAAATTTGCTGAGATCCATATGCTTATGGATTCCTATGCTGAAGAGGCTGAGCAAAAGCAGCTGGACTTCCAGAAGCTGTACCTGGCAAAGGATCAAAAGATCACCTCCCTCGAGAATGAAGTCAACCTGGCGAAGAGGGAACTGGTCTTGGCCCACATCACAGCTGATCAGGAGAAGGCTGAAGTGATGGAGGGTGCTAAGCTTTCTGCCACAATTGCCATGCTCAAGATTAAACTGCAGATGGCAAAGGAAGCTGAGGATCCTAACTTTGACAGGACAGCCTGGGACCAAGAGGGCTGGAAGAAGAGGCTTGAAGAGCTGGATGATGAGGAGGAGACTGAAGAGGTCCTGATGATTGAAGCCAGTGGCAGCGGGGTGAAGGATCAAGATGAGGATGCAGCGGCTGGTGGTGATGCAGCGAAGGTGTAGGCTGCAACAATGGGCGATGATGGAATTTTCTAGACGTGGCCGGAGCCCATTTTTTATGGTTTGGTTTTTTTTTTGGTTGTTGATGTTTTCAGAACAATGGTTGGTTTGTAATAACTCTAAACAATAGCTCTTAGGTTTAAGGATCACTGATCCTTCGAACAATAGGTAGAATGACAATTGGTAGAGGGATCCTCTGTTTGGGGGATGAAGCCATTGTGATCCTGCCGTCTTTCTTTTCCTGCACTTTATGAACTGTTAACTAAGGACACCCTTTGCCTACCCCAGCGGACGGGCCACATTTTACTGGTAGATGCTCGGGGTAGGCAATTTTGACAACCTTTTAAGGGTTAATCTTTCGATAAATAAATAAAACCTTAATCCTTTGGCTATCTCATGTTGTCCATTGTATGCATATTTATCTCTCAATATTTATGGTACCTTTTCTTTGAATTCAAAACTTAAGAATGAAAATATATTAGATTATGTCAAAAAGTTTAGGATATGATCAAGGATCAAATATCCTATAATCGAAAGTTTGAAAGAAGTGGTGTAATTTTAGGATCATGTATCTTGTTGTCAAAGAATAAGGGTAACTTAAATAAATCAAGAAAAAATTTACCATAATTAAGGATCATACCTGAGAATCCAAGTTAGGATCCTAGACCTTTAACACTCACAATCAGGATAACCAAAAGACAAACCTTAGTAAAAGGTTAGGATCAAGGATCCTTAGTTGTTTAGCTTCAGAAACCTGAAATGGAACATAACTTGGGACTAAGCCGATATAAGAGAAGGGTTAGGAACTGGGGACAAGCCCAACAATCTGGGGACAAGCCCAATAAACTGGGGACAAGCCCAAAAAAAACTGGGGACAAGCCCAAAAAACTGGGGACAAGCCCAAAAAACTGGGGACAAGCCCAAGGATCTTGTGTAAACTGGAGTATGGCCCTCACTGGCGACTATCCAAACTTAGTGGCATGAAAATGCCAAAACCTTAGCTAACGTGAAAACTTTAGAAACCTTAGGAACGGATGTATGGTACGTCTACCATTATACGTAGGATCCTGGATACAGCCAGTACAATGAAATTGTCAGCCCCTAAAGCAGGTACTGGTCCCACTGCCTTGAACTGCACCAAGATCATCGTGCGCTATTGGAGAAACTGGGGACAGGCCCAAATACTGGGGACAAGCCCAAAGAACTGGGGACAAGTCCAAATGACTGGAGACTTCTGTGGATACTTGATCCTTTGTTAAGGATATATCAACCTTCTGCAAAACTTAGAACTAAGTGAAAGAAGGATAAAGGATCCATGATCCTTTTCCTTGTAAACAAATTAATTAAATAATTAGATAAATTGAGGTTAGATCATTACCAGAGTGAGGATCGTCTATCCTCTAAGGATCCTTCATGGATATCGGACACGAAAATAGCCAAGGATCCTGGATCCTTATTACATGACGTATCTTTTCAGGTGGACAACATTCCAAGCTCTTGGTAGCAAGTCACCTTCCATTGTTAACAATCGATATACCCCCTTTCCTGCCTCAGCTTCAATAAGATAGGGGCCTTCCCACTTTGGTGCTAACTTGCCATCAGCAGGATTTGTGGTATTTTGGAATGCTTTCCTCAACACCATATCACCAACTTGGAACTTTCTAATCCTGACATTCTTATTGTAGGCTCCAGCCATTTTTTGCTGATAACTAGACATCCTTATTGTTATGGGTGAAATTCTGAGCCCATATCCTGGAAAATATCTTGATTTATATCTTGGTTATATAATATCTGTTTACATCCGGGACGCTGGTTCAGGATATTGGTAATATCCTGAATGGTATCCTCAGGATTACTAACGGATTATGTGCAGGTACGTGGGTTAGAAGCTAGCAACGTTCACAAGGACTCATTCCGCGGAAGACTCGGTCCAAGTTGTTCAAGGAAAGACGTTAAGCCCGCTTTATTTGGTTCCAAACGGCTATTTATGGAATATTCGGGAGCATCTCGTATTTATAGGAATTTTAGTTTCTATTTAGTAACTATAAATAGGTGGGTATACCAGATCGAATAGGACATCACATTTACACTCGCTACACTCTAACACTTGCTCTCTAGCAATTTTCACTTTCATACAAAAGCATTGTAACACTTAGCGATCTGGTCTATATCCTGCACTGTATCCTGAAGTTTGAAGCAATAAGAAGAACAAGGCAGCTGCGATTGTCAGCTCCCGAGGTTTTATGCCGGCGATCTAGATTGATCAAGGGCTTTCCTCGTACATCTCGTGTCATTTACTTTACTTTTTGCTCATAGTTTGATCATAGATACAACTCAATATCCTGAGCCGTATCCTGAATACTGATTTTCCAAAATAACTTAACCGGCATATTTTCAACACACTTTCTAGCACACTACCTCACTTTACTAATTTGATCACTTAATTGCCTCGGTAATTTTTGACCAAAACAATTTGGCGCCCACCGTGGGGCAAGTGGTGCTCTCTTTGCTAAAAATCTTTGTGAAATCGTTAATCGGTTTTCTATTTTCAAAACTTTTTGCTGCATTATTTACAATGGCCTCAAGATCAAACATGAGTTCCTCCACTGTGTCTGCTATGACTTCTGCTACTACCGGTTCGGTGCTTCCACCACCTCCAACAAGGATGCCAGCCTCTTCACGACCTCAGGATATTATCCCTACTCGCAGTGTTCAGGAATCTGCTTTCGTTTTAGCTTCTAATGATGAAATTCTAACCTTATTTGGAAGTGTGCAGGAACAAATGAGGCAGCAACAGGAAACAAACCAAATGCTATTGAGGGAAATACAACTCCTGAAGTCTGGCTCGAGCAGATCTGCTGAGGATATTGTCACTCCATTACAACCCAGAACTTTGAACTTCAGTTCAGCTGTGTATACTGAGGATAACAGGGGGAATATTGTGCCCAGCCTTCCTCAGAATCATACTCCTGAAATACCCTCCTCGGTCAGGATGTCAACCATGAGGAGCTCAGGATATGCTTCAGGATATGGGCAAAATCCTCCAACGGGTAACATGTCAAATAATAATAATATTCATGCTACTAACAATAGTGGATCTTTGCAGGATACAGGTGTAACATCAGCACTTACTAGGGAACTTCAGAAGTTGAAGGATATGATATCTAGTGTACCTGGAGTGGTCCAGCCAATCCCGGAAGTGTCCCAAGACAGCCACAAGATATCTCGTCTTGCATATCCTATCTGTTATACTGAGATCCCAAAGAGATTTCAAACCCCCAACATGAAGCTTTACGACGGAACTACGGATCCTGAGGAGCATATTGCTCAGTATAGGGAAAGAATGGAGATTAACCCTATCCCTCCGAATCTCAAGGAAGCATGCTTGTGCAAGGGTTTTGGTTCTACCTTAACATGATCAGCCTTGAAATGGCTCTTGAATGTTCCTCCGCATTCGATTACATATTTTGCTCACTTAGTAAATTTATTTAATAATCAGTTTTCTTGTAGTAGAAGCTTTGAGAAACTAACAAGTGACCTCTACAGGATAACACAGGGGCCTCAGGAATCCCTTAGGGATTATGTGAACAAGTTCAGCCGGGAATCCCTAGACATTCCACATCTTGATGTTGCAACAGCTGTGCAAGCTTTCAAGATGGGGCTGCAAAAAGATTCTCAATTTTATCAAGATCTTGTAATGAACCCATGCAGGAACTTGGATGAAGCTCGAAACAGGGCCCTAAGATATATTCGATTGGAGGATGACAGGAAGATGCAAGAGAGAATGAACTCATCCAACACCTATGAGTCAACTAACAGGAAGTCTGAATCCTCATTCAAGCCATATCGGCCTAAGCCATATGGCAGAAATGAAAATAAGAAAGTGAATGCTGTCGAAGATGAGGATCCTGAAGAGTATCCTGAGTTGTCTGAATATTGCTTTTCTGTTAACATTCCTGAATTGATGTATGCCATGCAGGGTCTAGGAGACAAGGCTAGATGGCCTCGAAAGAGTCAACAAAAAGCTGATTGGAAAGATAAGTCAAAATGGTGTGCTTTCCATGAAGATTTCGGACATGTGACTGAGGATTGCATCGCTCTAAGGAAAGAGATAAGCTATCTTCTAAGCAAGGGATATCTGAAAGATCTCTTAGGAAGGAAGAAAAATAAGGGTCAGGATATTGAGAAGGATCCTGAGCGAGCAGCGTCACCTCCTGCAGATGCCAAGATAATCAACTTTATTTCGGGAGGATCCGACATTTGTGGGACTTCGTATTCGGCGGCGAAGAGACATGCAAAAGAAGCTAAGGCCGAAAGGGGAGACAAACCTGTCAGGATGACTACCCTCACAACTGACAAAGTGATCACATTTGATGCTGATGACAGGGACACTGTCCAGGATCCTCACCATGATGCTCTGGTAATAACATTATATGTGGCTAACCATTTTGTACACAGGATATTGGTTGATAATGGCAGCTCCGTCAACATAATCCAACTAGAGACTCTGAAAAGAATGAATGTATCTCCAATGGATATCACTTCGAAATCTACAGTGCTTGTTGGATTCAGTGGAGAGGCTAGAAACACAGTAGGAGAGATAAAGTTACCAGTATATGTTGAAGGAGTCAACTCAATACAACGTTTCTGTGTGATGGATTCCCTATCCTGCTATAATATCATACTAGGAAGACCATGGATTCACGATATGAAGGCTGTGCCATCGACGTATCACCAATGCATCAAGATCCCTACCCCTTGGGGAGTGGTCAAGGTCGAAAGTGATCAGCAGGAGGCGAAAGAATGCTACTCATCCTCGATGAAATCCTCAACCAAGCCTAGTGCAGCATAGCAATTAAAGACGCGGGCCCAGGATATCGTGGAGGAACCGGAGCAGGATGTGAAGAAAATTATCCTAGACCAGGATAATCCCGATATTTCGGTGCTCGTAGGAACCAATATCCCCCAGGATATTGAAGAACAGTTAATTAACTTTTTGAAATGCAGGATGTCGACGTTTGCATGGAAGCATGAGGATATGACAGGCATATCCAAAGACATTATCACTCACAAGCTTGGAATTGATAAATCATTCAAGCCTGTTCAGCAAAAAAGAAGGAAGTTTGCACCTGAGCGGAATACGATTATCCAAGAGGAAGTTGAGAGGTTATTGAAGTCCAGGATGATCGGAGAGGTTAAGTTCCCAAGGTGGCTAGCAAACGTGGTTGTGGTACAGAAGAAAAATGGGAAATGGAGAGTTTGCGTAGACTACACAGACTTGAACAAGGCTTGTCCTAAAGACCCATTTCCTCTTCCCCACATTGATGCAATGGTAGATGCCACTGCCGGGCATGAAATGTTGACCTTCATGGACGCATCCTCAGGATTTTAGCAGATCCAAATGGAACCTTCTGACCAGGAGGATACTGCCTTCATGACACCAACAGGTATTTATTGTTATACAGCTATGCCTTTTGGTTTGAAAAATGCAGGTGCAACATACCAAAGATTGGTAAACATGATGTTCAAAGACAAACTGGGGGACACCATGGAGGTGTACATTGACGACATGGTGGTAAAATCAAAGAAAGCTCAGGATCACCTCCAGGATATTAAGGGAGCATTTGATATCCTGGATCAGTATAACATGAAGCTAAATCCCGCTAAGTGCCATTTTGGAGTGGGGGCAGGAAAATTTCTAGGATATATGGTGACCAAAAGAGGAATAGAGGCGAGCCCGGAGCAGATTAAAGCCATCTTGGATATTAAATCGCCCTCAAATATGAAGGATGTTCAACGATTAACAGGGCGAGTGGCAGCATTAAACAGATTTATATCAAGATCCTCAGAGCAAGGCGGTTGTGATGCATGTTTCGGAGCATGAGGAACGGAACATCGAGCGGCCTGCGGTTGTGAATGCAGTGGAGGACAACCAAATCTCTTAACCCAACGACGCCACTACTGTCATGCCTTTGGCTAAGAGAGTAGCCGAGGAGCCTATGAATGTATCTGTATAGCGGATCCCTCAGCTTTGTACTCTTAGTGCTGCTCGGATTGTAGAACCCTTCTCCAATCTGAGCCCACATGGCTTGGCGTTCGTTGTCGCCTACCTCTCTCATTCCCCCAGTATTTTCTTCATTTCCCGCATCCTCTTCCGCATACAACCCGATAATCGACCCAAATTGTGCCATAGAGATCGAATATTTCGTTCCGCCACATCGGAAAGCTACCCCGTCATTGTCGAACGGGTCGCACCTCGAGTTGAATGTGAAAGTGCTATAGAATTCCAACGTGCATTCGTGGACGGAACAGAGTCGAGTTGTTAGGGCGACTCTGAGTGGTCCCGTAACAATGTTGTTGAAACGGTCAATTTGGTTCACCATGGTTAGCAATTCCGTGCAAGCTTGCCTCGGGTGTTCCTCCGGCCTTGTTTGAAGAAGTTCGTATCGAGCTCTTGCATCTAGCTCATTGGCGTTAAATCTTGTGAACTTCCTGGCCATCTACAAGAATACACCAAAAGTTAGCACGAAACAGAAATATTTTTCGGACAAAACTGGAAACAGCGGGCTGGACACGACCCCGTGTCCAGCGGACACGGCCCCGTGTCCAGGGGTCTGTTACTCAAAAATCCCATTTTTCGACCCGGTTTCGAAAACTTGAAAATTTTTGGTCCAATATGTGCGGTTTCCCTCGAAAATGAAACCCTAAGTGCCGTTTTTCCCAAAATATCCCGTTTACCCTATCAATTTTATCTTTTTCGGTTCAAGAACAAGGGTTTGGGGTTTTTGTAAGAAATCGGGTGAATCTATGAACAATACAAGTATATTTACTTCCTTTAACACTAATCTAACTAAATGCAAACAGATCTAAACAAAAATTTGCGGTTCGATCCGGATGAACTTCAAGAACCCTATATTTTCCCCCAAATTTTTGGTGTTTTAACTACATGCATGCAAGTAACTAATCTAACTACTAAGAGTGATAGAATCATACCTTGATGTTGTTAGATCGATAGGAGACGTTGAAATTTTGCGAAAAATCGCCTGAAACCAGAGCTTTTGCGGGGAAACGGGGCGTGTGGAATGAAGAAACTGTTTTGAAATAGGGGATTTATCCCGTCTGCAGCGCGAACACGGCCCCGTGTCCAGTGGACACGGCCTCGTGCCGAGCAAGGTTTTTTTTTTTTTTTTGTGCTCGTGTGAGTGCCCCTTTTTCCCATAAGCTATGGTTAGAAAACTTACCGCTTTATTTTGTTGTCTCAATCGTTCGTAACTTACCAGGCATGATGTTTTTATTCTTCCACTGTTTGAAGCGAGATCTCTTCTTCTTCATCCTCAATGAATCCTTGATAGAGTTTCAGCCGTTGGCCATTGACTTTAAATGGAGGTCCATTTCGAGATTTAATTTCTACTGCACCGTGTGGAAAAATATGGGTGATGGAAAAAGGTCCTGACCACCTAGACTTTAATTTACCAGGAAACAATCGAAGTCGTGAATTAAACAAAAGAACTAGATCTCCTACCCGAAATTCATTAGGTTTAATATGTTTGTCATGAAAATTTTTCATTCTTTCCTTATAAATTTCAGAGTTTGAGTATGCATAATTCCTAAGCTCGTCTAATTCATTTAATTGACAAAATCGATTTTTACCAGCAAATTCTAAATCCAAGTTTACATTTTTGATTGCCCAGTAGGCTTTGTGTGCAATTTCTACTGGCAAATGACAACTTTTTCCATAGACTAGCTTATACGGGGTTGTACCTATTGTTGTTTTATAAGCAGTTCGAAAAGCCCATAAAGCATCATCTAATTTATCAGCCCATTCCTTTTTATTTAACCCTACGGTTTTTTCGAGTATTCGTTTTAAACCTCTATTAGTCACTTCGGCTTGTCCGTTGGTTTGAGGGTGATATGCTGTTGAGACCCGGTGATAGACCCCATATCTTGTTAAAATCTTTTCGAGTTGATGGTTGCAAAAATGGGTACCTCTATCACTTATTAAAGCTTTTGGTGTGCCAAAACGAGAGAATAACTTTTTCAGAAATTTTACCACGACTCTTCCATCATTTGTTGGAAGTGCCTCGGCCTCGGCCCATTTAGACAAGTAATCTACTGCCACAAGTATATATTTGTTTCCTTTCGATGGTGGGAAAGGTCCCATAAAGTCGAGTCCCCACACATCAAAAATTTCACAAACAAGAATGCCATTTTGTGGCATTTCGTTTTTGGAAGAAATATTACCTGTTCTTTGGCAAGCATCACATGTTTTTACAAGACTTTGGGCGTCTTTGTAAATGGTTGGCCAATAAAATCCTGAATCGAATACCTTTCGTGCGGTACTAGCAGCACCATGATGTCCTCCGTATGGACCTTCATGACAATGGCGGAGAATTCTTCGTGCTTCACTACCATGTACGCATCGTCGGATGAGTTGGTCGGCACACATTTTGAAAAGATATGGATCTTCCCAAAAGTAGTGTTTCACATTGGCAAAGAATTTTTTTCTTTGATGATGTAGCCATCCTTTTGCGACTATACTGCTAGCTAGGTAGTTAGCATAGTCGGCGTACCATGGTTCTTCCTTGTATTCCACCATCTCCAGGGACTCAGTAGGGAATTTTTCGTTGATTTGCTCGTCCCTGGTTGCCTCTAAAGCTGGGTCTTCTAAACGTGAAAGATGATCTGCTGCGGTATTTTCTGCTCCTCTTTTGTCCTTGATTTCAATGTCAAATTCTTGGAGGAGTAGAATCCACCTAATCAAACGTGGTTTTGCGTCTTGCTTTTTGAAGAGATATCGAATGGCTGCATGGTCTGTATAGACTATAGTTTTAGAAAGAACAAGATAAGAACGAAATTTATCAAAAGCAAATACCACAGCTAGTAATTCTTTTTCAGTTGTTGTGTAATTTTCTTGTGCATCATTAAGTGTTTTACTAGCATAATAGATTGGGTGGAAATGCTTTTCTTTTCTCTGTCCCAAGACGGCTCCAACTGCAAAGTCACTAGCATCACACATGATTTCGAAAGGAAATTTCCAATCAGGCGCTATCATGATAGGTGCATTGACTAACATTTCCTTTAGGGTTAGAAAGGCTTGATTGCAATCCTTGTCAAAGATGAAAGGGGCATCTTTTTCAAGTAATTTCGTTAGAGGCCTTGAGATTTTTGAAAAGTCTTTGATAAACCGTCTATAAAACCCGGCATGCCCTAGGAAACTTCTGATAGCTCGTACGGAGGATGGAGGTGGTAATCTAGAAATGGTATCTATTTTGGCTCGATCCACCTCCATTCCTTCGCTTGAGATCTTGTGACCGAGTACTATTCCCTCCGTTACCATGAAATGGCATTTTTCCCAATTAAGGGTGAGGTTAGTTTCCTCACATCGGGATAGCATTCGTTCAAGTTATCAAGGCATTGGTCATATGAATCCCCAAAGATAGAAAAGTCATCCATGAAGACTTCCATTGTCTTTTCTATCATGTCATGGAAAATAGCTACCATGCAACGTTGGAATGTTGCTGGGGCATTACATAGACCAAACGGCATGCGTTGATAAGCAAAAGTTCCATAGGGACATGTGAAAGTTGTCTTTTCTTGGTCTTCGGGCGCTATCGGGATTTGAAAGTAACCTGAAAAACCATCCAAGAAACAGTAAAATTTATGACCGGATAATCTTTCTAACATTTGATCAATGAAGGGTAAAGGAAAGTGATCCTTTCTTGTTGCTTCATTTAATCGTCTATAATCTATACATACTCTCCATCCTGTGACGGTTCTTGTTGGTATTAATTCATTTTTCTCGTTAGTTATTACCGTCATACCTCCTTTCTTTGGAACTACTTGGACAGGACTCACCCAAGGACTATCAGAGATAGGATAGATAAGTCCGGCGTCAAGTAGTTTGATGACTTCTTTTTTAACCACTTCTTGAACATTTGGATTTACTCGACGTTGTGGTTGTATGACCGATTTGTAGTCATCATTCATCAAAATTTTGTGTGTGCACATAGAAGGACTAATTCCTTTTATGTCTACAAGTTTCCAAGCTATTACGTTTTTGTGTTTTTTCAAAAGATTAATTAATTTTTCTTTTTCTAAGTTATCTAATTTAGATGAAATAATTACAGGTAAATTACCATCTTTGTCTAGAAAAGCATATTCCAAACCTTTTGGAAGTTCTTTGAGCTCAAGTGGTGGGTCTTTGGGAGACTCCTTATTTGGTTGCTCATTTCGATCAAGAACTTTAAAAGTTTGTTCTATGGCGACCTCTTCTTCAACAAAGTGGTCAATTTCTTCACTTGTATCGGGTGGTTCATCTTCATCTTCAATTAGGGGGTCATTATTGCCGAAAGGATATTTCATTGATCGTTCAAGATCGACACTTCTTTTAAATGCCCCTAATTGAAGAGGTAGATTGTTGAACTTACGGTTTTTCAAAGCTTCGTGAGTTTTTACAAATGGTCGCCCCAACACTAGAGGAGCGTCATCGAGGATGACAAAGTCGGTTGGGATTACCATTTGATTCGTTTGAACCAAGACATCTTCAACTATACCGATTGATTTTATTACTTTCTGATTGGATAGAAAAATGGGTATTTGAAGTGGAGAAAAATCACTAATACTTAATTTTTCGAAAATGTAGTTAGGCATTATGTTAACACAAAGATCTTTATCGATTGTGACATTACTAATAAACGAATTTTGAAAGAAACATGGAACCGGTGTAATGTTAATTTCAAATGGGTCTTCTTTTATTAGTGAGGTTTGATCATTAGTTAACTTAACACTTACTGTTTCGTCAATTTTAGTGTTAGTGTTTAACTCTTTTAAAAACTTAGCATGAGTGGGTACTAAACAATGATTTTCAAAAGAAGGTGACAAGAGATTAATTTATTCAAAATTAGACTCTTCTTGAATTTTAACGTTGTCGGACTCACCTTTTTCGTTGTTTAACTCATGTGTCGGTTTTTCACTTATTTGTTCTTCCATTTTTACATTGTCAGTTATCTCTTCCTTTTTTAATTCTTCTCTTGCGCGGGACTCCTCTTCCCTTGCGCGAGCTTCTTTTATACATCGATCGATAACTCTAATGTGTTCTAATATCCTATCGGTCACTTCGGTTATCGAAAAAGAATCGGAATTTTCTAAGCTTGAATCCGGTTGTTCGACCCTTTGTTCCTCATAATACCCATATGAAGTCGATGGTTCGCACCATTGTTCTTCATTGTAAGCATATGATGGATAAGGTTCGTAATTTTGTTCTCCATAATACTCATATGAGGTGGGTTGTTCACGCCAAGGTTCCTCATAGTAAGCATATGAAGGTGGTGGCTCATATCTTGGTTCCTCAAAGTATGAGTATGAAGGCTCATACCTTGGTTCATCAAAATATGAGTATGAGGGAGGAGGTTCATACCTTTGGTCTTCATAGGATGTGTATGAAGTTGATGGCTCGTACCTGGGCTCCTCATAGTAGGTGTATGAATTGGATGGTTGATATGAGTGATTATTTTGAACCGAGCGTGTGTTACGACAATTAGTGCAATAATTACCCCTATAATCATCCTCCTCATAGGTGTAGTTGTAACCTCATGAGTATTGATCCATAAGAATCACTCAGCAGACCACAACCAAGTCTCGAGATCAGAAAACAAAAAGAAAAACGAAAACAGAAGCTGGACACGGCCCCGTGTTCAGTGAGCACGGCCCCGTGTTCAGGATCTGTATCTGGGCGTTTTAATTAAAGTTACTGATTTCGTTGAGCACGGGGGCGTGTTCAGTGAGCATGGCCTGTGTTCAAGCTACTGTTACTGGGTGTTTTTATGAAAATGTGCAGCACGGCCCCGTGTTCGGCGAACACGGCCCCGTGTACAGGTTACTGTAAATGCAAAACTAAACTAAAATGCAGAAAAATGTGCGCGCTTTTAAAAAGGTTTTGAAAAACTGATTATGCCGTCGATTTTAAGCTTTCTTAAAATCCTTGTGTCCCCGGCAACGGCGCCAAAAACTTGATGCGTGCGAAGTGTTATATATATTAGGTGTATATTTTAAGCCCCTTTAACACTTATTTTAGCCAAGTTTTAAATTTATAAAACACGATATTTTACTAACACTAAACACACATATGGGCAAGTGCACCCATCGTGAGCGTAGTATAGCGTTGGTAAGATACCGAGGTCGTCCAAGGACACAAGAGCTTTTAGTACCGGTTTATCCTCAACGTCTAATCAAAATAAAAAGTTTAGAAAAATGTTTTAAACTAAGAAAAAATAAAAACTAACTAAAATGCTGAAAATAAAATAAAATAAAAACAGATAGACAAGATGAATCACTTGGTTCCGACTCGTATCTAGTATAACCTTTGATTATTTCCGCACTTTTGCACATAATTAAGAGATTATCTTAGTTATTGTAGTAGGCCCCTCTTTTGAAGGTGACGTTACCCTCACCCCAGTAGTTTGAGTCAGCAAGGATACAATCCTAAAAGGGTGGATTATTGGAAGATAATGAATTAAGTTATTAATGCAATATTATGGTAGGCCCCGCTTTTGGCGGTGACGTTACCCTCGGCTAAGTAGTCTGAGTCAGCAGGGATACAGTCCTAAATAGCCGGGTTATAGTATTAATAGTAGTTAACTTATGAGGGGATCAAAGAGTTTGGACCCCCGCCATCCAATACCGTGAAGCATTGAAGGAGGTCCTACTAAATTTGACCCAGGTCCATTGCAGGACCTCTAAACGCTAAACAATGGCAAGACCTTTACCAAACCGTTCCCTTAACCCCCGACCAGGTAGCCAACATACCTCCATATAGACCGTGGAGAAATGAATGGTGAAAATCCTTTATTTTATATAGACAGTAAAATAATGCCAAGACACCACGGACAAACGATAAGGAAAGATCACCTTCAACATAAGTAACTAGTTATTAAAGTCATTAATACAAAACCAAATAAAAAGTGCAAAAGATTAGAAATAAAAAGTATTATACTAGACACTTTGTCTTCACCAAGTGATGTAAGAGACTTAGGCAAACATGGCCTTGATTGTCAAGAACTCTTACGATCAATCTTGGATCCCGAGATGACTCACACACTCTACGATGGACAATGGATGATGGTGGTGGATGATGGTGTTATGGTGGTGGTGGGTGGTGGGTGAAGTGTGAGAGAGGTGGTGTGCCAAGGGATGAGTTGAAATGAAACCAAGCACTCCTATTTATAGGCTGAACAGAAGGCTGGGCACGCCCCCGTGCCTGTCTGACACTCTCTCTCTTCATTAATTGTAATTCGCAATTACAATTAATGCGCCTGCTGTACTTTCGCCACGCCCCCGTGTTCACTGGGCACGGCCCGTGGTGGGCAATAGAAGCTTCTATATGTTTGTCTTTTCTGCTGCTTCTTGGGCACGACCCCGTGCTGGCTGAGCACGGGGCGTGTTCAGTCTTCTGTCTTCTCTATTTTGCTTGGGAAGATGCCGTTGAGGGGTCGGGCAGTCCACTTATGTTCCTTTTCTTGTATTTATGTTAGATTTAGCTGTCTTTTTGCTTCTTTTGTGAATTTGAGCTCATTTGATCCTGAAAATACAAAAGGAAGACAAAAACACTCTTTTTCCAACATTAGTACTTAAAAAGGGTTAGTTTTATGCCTTATTTGATGTAATTTATATGTTGCATTTTACACACATCAATTATGTTAGTAAAAGCTTGTTAAATGCTGAAACTAGATATTCTCATTTAGAAAAATTGATACTAGCATTAGTTATGGCATCAACGAAACTTAGACATTACTTTGAGACACATAGGATTCATGTTAAAACAAATTATCCTGTTAAAAATGTGCTTAGGAAACCAGAAATGTCAGGCAGGATGGCTAAGTGGTCAGTAAAGTTGAGTGCTTATGATTTAGTATATGAACCTAGAAATGCCATAAAGTCTCAGGCTTTAGCTGACTTTGTGGCTGATTTTAGTAGTGACATTCAGGATGAGGTAGACCTAGAAGTTCAACAGTTAGGAGAATCCTCAGGATCCTGGACATTATATACTGATGGTGCATCTAATATAAGAGGAGTATGATTAGGAATACTACTAAAATCGCCACAGGGGGACTTATTACCCCAGGCTATTAGATGTGAATTTCCTGCTACTAATAATGAAGCAGAATATGAGGCTTTAATTGCAGGATTAGAGTTGGCTAAGAGCATGAGTATAAAAAATTTACAAGTATATGTTGACTCTTTGTTAATTACTAACCATTTTAATGGATCCTATGCAGTTAAGGGTGAGAAATTAATCGAATACCTCAATATTCTCAAAAAATCAGCAGGATATTTCGATATTTTTACACTTGAACAGGTACCAAGGGAGGACAATGCTGAAGCAGATGCCTTAGCAAATCTGGGATCGTCGATCAGGATACCAGAAGGGACCCAAATACCGATATTACATATCTTGTATCCTGCAACGAATCCTCAGGATAAAGAAGTAGCGGGTATTCAAGATCCTGATGCAGAGTATCCTGAAAAGTATCCCAAATCCTGGACGGCTCCAATCATGAGATATCTCAAGGAAGGACACATTCCCGGGGAGGAAAATCCTAAGGCATTTAGGATGAAGGTATCACGATTTACTATTATAAATGATGTGTTATACAAGAAATCTCTTGCAGGACCATATTTGAGGTGCTTGGAGGATCCTGAAGCCAAAGAAGTACTTCAGGATATACATGAAGGGGATTGTGGTAATCACACTGGGGGCAGATCATTGTTCTCGAAAGTATTAAGGACAGGATATTATTGGCCAACAATGTGGAAAGATGCTGCAGAATATGCTCGAAGATGTGATGCATGTCAAAGACATAGTAACATACTACATCAACCAGCTGAACCATTATATCCTGTAGTTTCCCCTTGGCCATTCATGAAATGGGGGATGGATATAGTAGGGAAGTTACCAAAAGCTCCGGGAGGAAAAATCTTTATGTTAGCAATGACGGATTATTTTTCTAAGTGGGTTGAGGCTGAAGCATTTGTTCAAGTTAGAGACCAAGAAGTAGTATCCTTCATAAAGAGGAATATCCTGACTAGGTTTGGGGTACCAGCTGAGATCATTTGCGATAATGGGTCCCAGTTTATAAGCAAAAGGACTACTGACTTTTGCAAGAGTTGGGGAATCAAAATGATCACATCTACTCCCGTACATCCTCAAGCGAATGGACAAGCTGAATCTTCGAACAAGATAATAGTCAATAACTTAAAGAAGAGGCTTGGAGCCAAGAAAGGAAGATGGGCGGAAGAGTTACCCTTTGTTTTGTGGGCTGATAGGACAACGGTAAAGAATGCAACCGGCCAAACCCCGTTTTCCTTGGTATTTGGGGCGGAAGCAGTGATTCCAACAGAAATGACGATACCTACTGCAAGATCTGTCCTACAGGATCCTGAACAAAATCCTGAAGCCTTATGTCAAGATTTGGATACTATAGATGAAAAAAGAGACGCAGCAAGACTAAGGATGGCAGCATATCAACAAAGAATATCCAGAGCATATAACAAGAACATAAGGACTAGAAGATTTCGAGTTGGTGATTGGGTGCTAAGAAAGGCTTTTCAAAATACCACTAATCCTGCCGATGGCAAGCTAGCTCCTAAATGGGAAGGACCATATGAAGTCAAGTCAGAAGCAGGGAAAGGAGCATATCGACTCAAGAATATGGAAGGGGATATGCTACCAAGATCCTGGAATGCAATACATTTAAAGCTCTATTTCAAGTAAGAGTAGAATTTATTTTCTATCTCGGAATGGTATGTATTCTATTTTAAATATATTTGTTTATTATCTTGAACCCAATACTGACTTAAGCATCGGAGGGGTGTTAGCCAAGCTAACACCCACCTTAGTTTACAATTGTTTTGCAGCATATGTTTCAGGATATAGCTCCAGGATATGTACTTAGGATAACTCGAAAGATTAGAGGATTGGCCCCCTCTCTCACGATTAAGGGATCCTGATCCCTTCAAAGGTTTAAAGGTATTCACCTTTCTTTCGAATTGGGTTTAAACACCTCGCCTGGAGCGCAAGTTATCTAGGTATAGTTCAAGGTAGCGGGACCAGTTCATGTAAAAGTGGCTGACAATTTCGTTACTATTGGCTATATCCTGGATCCTGAAGGTATATGAGGATTGATCACCCTCTCTCACGAAAGGGTATTTTCATACTCTCTAAGGTTTAAAGGTTTTCACCTTTCTAAGAATTGGAGTTTATACACTCTCGCCTGTAGCGCATGAAATTTAGGGTTTATCCCCAGATATCAGGGTTTATCCCCAAGATATTAAGGGTTTATCCCAAGTATGCTAAGGATTCATTTCAGGATATCAGGGGTTTTGCCCTGGGGTATTCGGAATTTATTCAAGTCAAAGTATGAATACATTCGCGTTTCTGTGTCGAACACAGGGGACATACATTATACTATTCAAAGGATGGATCCAAGTTTATAAGTATGCACTGGGGACAAACTTATAATGGAGGATTGAAATTGATTCTCTAAGAATCTCTGGTATGATCTCTCCTTTTTATTTGGACAATTTATAGGTTGTATTTCAATATTCTGATCAAGATATCTTCTAGGATACGTTTATAATATATTCCTAAAAATGTTCAAACAAAACAGTTTTCACGAGTAAAATTTGTATATCAATGACAACAATAATAAAGTCAAAAGAGAAGTTATATTATTAACATACCAAAAGATGTGCTCTTAGTTTCACCTCAAAACAAGGCCCATCCACTAAGAGCACTAATAGTTCCTTACCATATTTACCCAACAGTTGAAGGTTTCATCTCAAACCGAGACCCATCCACCTCCAACTGTTGTATTGTTCAAAAAGCATGCAGGAAATGTAAATTGTTCAGGTGCAGAAAAGTAAAGTGCAGAAAAGTAAATTGTTTTGGGATTACAGACCAACATTCAAATTCAAAAAGGTGGGCTCCGGCCTTGGCACGTATATCCATCATCGCCCACCTGAATGCCCTCACACAGCGGCATCTTCTCCAACCTTCTCAGACTTCTCAGCACCAGCATCCTGAGCAGCATCCTCACCAGTATCCATCCCAGCATCCGCTCCAGCATCCTTCTTGTCTCCAGCCTGGATCACCACCTCTGCCGACTTAGAAGACTCACCAGCTTCAGCAGGAAGTGGCACAGCTTTGCCTCCGAGCTCTTTTAGCTTGGCCACCCAGGATTCAACTGGCCAAGATGGACAAACAAGGCCCGTCTCCTTGGCCTCGTAGGCCATCTTGATGCGTGCTTGTAGCAGGGAGACGATAGCGGAAGCCTTGATTCCCTCCCGGAAAGAGACCATGGCTTGTTCATGATCCATTTGAACGGTGGCAAGTTTGAGCTCAGCGTCTTGGGTGACCTTCTTCAGCATGCCTTCGTAGTGTCGGGTCTTCGCTTCGGCAATGGCACCTTGGTCAGCAACGGTGCTTTCAAGCTGTTTGATCCTGGCTTCATGGGGTGCAGCAGTACCACAGGCGTCATTATACAAGTGGAGCAAATGTTGGAGGCCCTGCACATCAATTTCAGGTATGAGTTAGAATATATTGACCAGGATATCCTATTAGGATATATGTGCAGGATATGCGTTAGGATATTACCTTGTTAAGGAAGGATGTCATTGGCTCTAAGGAATCAGAGAAACTGAGTTCGTCATAGGAGAACCCTTCTGAACCTGGAGCACTGACTTCAAGACCTTTCCTCTTTTTTGCTGTGGAAGCACGAGTCCTTGGATTGGCCTTGGGAACCGGGAGTGGCTTGGAGTTGGTAGCAGCAGGAGTCTCTTTCTTGACCGCAGCTGGAGTAGGATAGCTGTCAAGTTCGTCGAGATCTAGATAGATTGGAACCTTGCTGGAGTCTGCACATAGGGAGTAAACTTTTCTCCTAAGAATATCAAATAAAAACATGTGTGTACAGGATATCTTGCAGGATCCTAACCAGACATGTTTGCACTTGAAAGAGGGCTTGGAGTTGGTGGAGATGGGTTGAAGCTTCTCTCTGCCTCTGAAAGGAGTCTGATGGCGTCTATTCTTTTTTGAGAATCAGCAAGAGGAGGTGCAATCTTCCTGAAATCAGCTGCATGCACAACAGAAAAAATAAAATTGGTCAGTTCAGGATATAAAGCAGGATAAGAGGTAGGATCATCTTTAAACCCTAAATCCTACCCTTCTTCAACCATTTCATCGGATAATCCGTTCCACCAGGGATTGAGTCCCTTTTTACAAAGAAAAACTTGGATTGCCAACCATCCTCGTTCCTGGTGGCACGAAGTATCAATGGGTCACCGGAAGTAGAATAAAACAGAAATCTACATGATCCATGGCATCTAAGCTTGTAAGCTAGGGGGAGATCATGGACGGAAAGATCAGGAATGTGGTTTCTCTTGATCTGGTCAAGAACAGACAAAACACGCCAGAGCATTGGCATGGTTTGGCTGAAAGAGATTTTTGTGATATTAAAGAATTCGGTGATGAAGTCCGGAAAGGGGAATTGTAGCCCTAGGGTAAAAGGGAAAGCACTGAAGCATATCCAC
The DNA here is from genome assembly GCA_030545235.1 of Helianthus tuberosus. Lineage (NCBI taxonomy): Eukaryota > Viridiplantae > Streptophyta > Magnoliopsida > Asterales > Asteraceae > Helianthus > Helianthus tuberosus. The sequence continues at coordinate 163,981,924 of CM060354.1, read as the reverse complement.
TCGCTGGAGACCATATCCGACCGGATTTCCCGGTCAAACGGTCTAAATACGGTTTCTTCCGGGAAGATACCGGAGGATTTTAAGGCCGACAGGTGGGCACTATCGAAGGTACATACTTCCTTCTCCGGTTCTTGGAGAAGGTTCTGTTGGATGAATGTGGGAGCCGAGTCACCTGAACTAGATCTTGTTTGCCTCGGCATTTGGTCACCTGAATTTTTCGCCGGAGAAAGAGGATGAAGATGAGTATAAAAGTTAGAGAGAGAATGTTACATGTTCCTTGTCGATTATGAATAAAAAAGAGATGAGGATGAGAAGATATAGGGTATGATGAGTAAATATAGGCCGGGTAGTTGAAAACGGTCACATCATTGGTCTTATCTATTAATTACCTCGGTCTTCGTGAAAAATGTAACCATTAGTGCAGGATAACAAACGGTAACATTTTTGGGGACAATTGTTATGGGTGAAATTCTGAGCCCATATCCTGGAAAATATCTTGATTTATATCTTGGTTATATAATATCTGTTTACATCCGGGATGCTGGTTCAGGATATTGGTAACATCCTGAATGGTATCCTCAGGATTACTAACGGATTATGTGCAGGTACGTGGGTTAGAAGCTAGCAACGTTCACAAGGACTCATTCCGCGGAAGACTCGGTCCAAGTTGTTCAAGGAAAGACGTTAAGCCCGCTTTATTTGGTTCCAAACGGCTATTTATGGAATATTCGGGAGCATCCCGTATTTATAGGAATTTTAGTTTCTATTTAGTAACTATAAATAGGTGGGTATACCAGATCGAATAGGACATCACATTTACACTCGCTACACTCTAACACTTGATCTCTAGCAATTTTCACTTTCATACAAAAGCATTGTAACACTTAGCAATCTGGTCTATATCCTGCACTGTATCCTGAAGTTTGAAGCAATAAGAAGAACAAGGCAGCTGCGATTGTCAGCTCCCGAGGTTTTATGCCGGCGATCTAGATTGATCAAGGGCTTTCCTCGTACATCTCGTGTCATTTACTTTACTTTTTGCTCATAGTTTGATCATAGATACAGCTCAATATCCTGAGCCGTATCCTGAATACTGATTTTCCAAAATAACTTAACCGGCATATTTTCAACACACTTTCTAGCACACTACCTCACTTTACTAATTTGATCACTTAATTGCCTCGGTAATTTTTGACCAAAACACTTATCCTTGCCAAATGCCTAAGTTCTTCTATGGTATCTAAGTCTTGAACCAAGTTTTCAGCATTTCCTTCAGGATCACGGATGCTTGTTCTTGCAGTAGGAACCACCATTTCTGTAGGGATCACTGATTCTGCTCCAAATACTAAAGAAAATGGAGTTTGGCCAGTAGCATTCTTGGGAGTTGTTCTATCAGCCAATAGCACATAAGGTAACTCTTCTGCCCATTTTCCTTTCTTGGATCCAAGCTTCTTCTTTAAATTGTTGATGATGATCTTGTTGGATGATTCTGCTTGACCATTAGCTTGTGGGTGGACTGGTGTTGACGTTATCATCTTAATCCCCCAGCTGTCACAAAAGTTAGTAGTTCTACTCCCAATAAATTGGGATCCATTATCACAAACAATTTCAGAAGGAACACCAAATCTGGTAATAATGTTTCTTTTGATAAAGGATATCACTTCTTTTTCTCTGACTTGAGCAAAGGCTTCAGCTTCTATCCACTTGGAGAAGTAATCAGTCATAGCAAGCATGAACACTTTTCCTCCAGGTGCCTTGGGAAGTTTACCAACTATATCCATTCCCCATCTCATGAATGGCCAAGAAGAGGATATAGGATGCAGGAGCTCTGCTGGTTGATGAAGGATATTGCTATGCCTTTGACAAGCATCACATCTCTTGGCATAATCCACAGCATCCTTCTTCATTGTAGGCCAATAGTATCATGTCTTAAGGATCCTTGAGAACAGTGCTCTGCCCCCGGTATGGTTTCCACAATCTCCTTCATGAAAATCCTTTAGGACTTCTTGAACTTCAGAATCCTCAATGCATCTTAGATATGGACCTGCAAGAGAGCGTTTATATAACATGTTGTTTAATATTGTAAATTGAGATACCTTGACTTTGAAAGCTCTAGGATTTTCTCCTGTAGGGATCTCTCCATGCTGTATATATCTCATGATTGGAAGGATCCATGATCCTGAATGAGATTGTGTATCATCACTAGGGAAGATTGCAGAATCCTCTCCTATCTCCATGGCTACATGATCCTCAATAGCAGGAGTTAGGATATGAATAATGGGGATTTTAATATCCTCCGGAATCTTCAAGGATGATCCAAGGTTGTCCAGTGCATCAGCTTCTGCATTTTCTTCTCTGGGTACCTGTGTCAAACTAAAGGAAACAAAAGAGAGTGCCAATTCTTTGACTATCTCTAAATATTTAATTAGCTTTTCACCTTTAACAGCATATGATCCAGTAAAATGATTGGTAATTAATAATGAATCTACATGTACCTCAAGATACCTGATTCTCATATGCTTGGCAATTTGCAAACCAGCTATCAAGGCTTCATATTCAGCCTCATTATTAGTAGTTTGAAACTCACAAGCCATTAAGTGGGGTATTATGTCCCCCTGTGGAGATTTTAGTAGTATTCCAAGTCCAGTTCCCTTGATGTTAGAGGCTCCATCAGTGAAGAGTATCCAAGGATCCTTAGACTCTTCCAGCTGCTGAACTTCTAACCCAGCTTCCCTTTGCAAGTCACTACTGAAATCTGCCACAAAGTCAGCTAAGGCTTGGGATTTAATGGCAGTTCTTGGCTCATATCTTATATCATAAGCACTAAGCTTCACTGCCCATTTGGCCATCCTTCCTAGCATTTCAGGTTTCCTGAGAACATTCTTAATTGGAAAGTTAGTTCTAACAATAATGGCATGAGTTTCAAAATAATATCTTAATTTAACAGATGCCATAATCAAAGCAAGGATAAGTTTCTCTAAATGTGAATACCTGGATTCAGCATCGAGAAAACTCTTACTTACATAATAGACAGGATGTTATGTATCTTCGTGATCCTTAACAAGGACTGCACTTACAGCTTTGGAAGAGACTGCCAAATATAAGGATAATATATCTCCTTTTTCTGGTTTCATCAAGGCAGGAGCTGAGGATAGGTAATCCTTAAGGGCTTTGAGAGCATTCTCATGCTTTTCAGTCCACTCAAATTTCTTGTTCTTTCTCAGAATTTCATAGAATTCCTTGCACTTTTCTGATGACTTTGAGATGAACCTGTTCAAGGCTGCGATTCTCCCTGTCAACCTTTGCACATCCTTAGCATTGGCAGGAGATTTGATATTCACAATTGCCTTGATTTGCTCTGGACTTGCTTCTATGCCTCTTTGTGTTACCATGTAGCCTAGGAACTTGCCTGCTTTAACACCAAAGTGACACTTTGAAGGATTCAATTTCATATTGAATTTGTCAAGGATATCAAATGCTTCCCCCAGGTCTCTAAGGTGATCCTCAGCTCTCTTTGACTTAACCACCATGTCGTCTATATAGACTTCCATAGTGTGTCCTTTTTGTTCCTTAAACATCATATTGACTAGTCTTTGATAAGTAGCACCTGCATTCCTTAGTCCAAATGGCATAGCAATATAACAATAGATACCAGTTGGGGTCATAAAGGTTGTGTCCTCTTGATCAGATGGTTCCATCTGAATTTGTTGAAATCCAGATGAAGCATCCATAAAAGTCAACAACTCATGGCCCACGGTAGCATCCACCATGGAGTCAATGTGGGGTAATGGGAAAGGATCCTTGGGACATGCCTTGTTTAAATCAGTGAAATCGACACATACCCTCCACTTTCCGTTTTTCTTTTGAACAACAACCACATTGGCTAACCATCTTGGATACTTAACCTCTCTAATCATACCTGCTCGGAGTAACTTATCTACCTCCTCCTGGATAATGGCATTCCTCTCAGGTGTAAATTTTCTCCTTTTTTGATGTATGGGCTTGAATGACCTGTCAATGCCAAGCTTATGAGTAATTATATCTGTAGAGATACCTGTCATGTCTTCATGCTTCCAGGAAAAGGTAGTTTTTCTCTTCTTGAGGAAGGATACTAGATCCTGTTCAATGTTGTTGAGGATCCCTGATCCTATGAAGATCTTGGATTCAGGATCCTGAGGATCCATAAGGATATCTTTCAGATCTTGTTATCTTGCCTCCAGAACATCTCTTTGAGGATGCTTTAATTGCTATTGCTCCCTGGGTCGTGAGGCTGGTTTCATTGATGATGTGTAGCAATTCTTGGCTTCTTGTTGATCACTCTCAATCTTCACCACCCCCCATGGACTAGGAAGCTTTACACATTGATGATATGTAGATGGGACTGCCTTCATGTCATGTATCCATGGCCTGCCAAGGATAACATTGCAAGAACATAAGCAATCTATAACACAAAATTTCTGATAAGAATGAAGTCCTTCTATGTGTTTTGGTAAAAAAATATGATGAGGATAATGCAAGCAAACTCTCTGTTACGGGGTATGATGCTTGAATTACTTCGTAGCAATAAGGATCACTATGAAAAATAAATAACAAGTGACACAAGGTTTATACGGGGAAAAAGCCCTTGATCAAGAGTTAATCTCCGGCACAAAAAAACCCCGGGTGATGGAAACTACCGATCACCAAGCTTAAATAAATCAATAAATGTTTACAACTTCGGATAGTAACGAGCTAGGTACAAGGATCACTATGGTGAAATGTGTGAAAGTGAACGAAAACTGTTAAGTATTTGCCGAAAGCTTCAAGAGTGCGATTGTACGAGAGTGTGTGTAGCTGAAAATGGCTAAGTGTTCTAATGACTAGCTCGTTACCCCTTTAAAAATAGAAGTTAACTACGCTAACAAACTATCCGACTTTTGTGCCAAGCTCCCACGTTCTCCACAACGTCCATTTCCAGTCAAACGTGTGCGAAATACCCGTGGAATATTCCATAGTAACGTTGCCAAGACCAAGTCAAGCTTGTTACTCCTGCAAAATAATACGAAACACAAACAATCGTTAGTATGAGGATCCTTAAGGTGATCCATGATCCTGATCCTGAAGCTCTTCTAAGGATCACTATCTGTCACAGAAGTAAGGATCATCAATTAGGATAACAAGTAAGGATCACTAATTGTTAGAAAATCCTCCCCTAACAATTGCCCCCAAAATATAAGGAGTGATATGTAAAATGAGCGAATTATATTTTCTTGATCTTATCCGCAACTAACTATCGTAAATATAGTCGTTGTTGTAGAACTATCCGTTGCAACTATGACGTCACAGAAGTGACAACCCTGCACAATCATGATTATAAATAGGAGATAGAGATATGATCGTTTGCATTTAAATTTCAGAGATATTCCCTTTATAACTGCATCCGAAGATAAACAGGTATTCTCTCTTCATCTTCTTCCTTCTTGTGCTCTGTTTTCCGTTTCTTTCCATCATCTTGTCAAAAATGTTACTCTGGAACTCCCCAGCTAAGGATCACCCGAAAAACAGCCCACTGAAAAGCCAGGGGATCATCGAAGATTCCATAAAAGAACGCTGATGTTTCAACGATGCGCAGATTGATAGGATCCGCCACTGCTTCCCGGCGAACACCGTGTTTAAGTCTTTTGATCCCAATGCCCTGAGTGATCATATTTCCGACAACTGGGTTGCTTTTCCTGTCACTCCGTTCACCATAGGCTATACATATCCTTTTCCAGCCTTCACCCAATCTTTCTTTTCCCTAACCGGCATCTCTTATATCCAAGCCATGCCGATGATATGGAGGGTTTTGTACACCCTTGAAAGGATCATCGAGCAGGAAGGAATAGACCTAGGAATGTCAGAGCTGGGAGAGCTGTATGATCTTACTACCTTTGGTTCTCATCGTTATTTGTTCAAACGTAAACCTGGTGAGGAACACCCGATCTTCAAAGCTACCAAGAATGATGCTAACTGGAAGCGGCGTTTCTTTTTCGTCAAGAGAGATTCTATCGATGACGGAAAGGATCTACCCAAGAAATGGGCTACCCATGGTAGGGTAGAGGATCCTAAGAAGGATCACCAAAGAACTTTCTTTTGATATAAGGATCACTTATGTACTTTTGCTTTCTTGTTATGCAGCTATCACCGTTTCACACCTCAGACTGTCTCCTGCTGCCAAAGAGAGACTCGACACTTTCAAGAGACTTGATCCTGAAACAAGAACTTTCAAGACAACCACCCAGGATTCTCAGGAGGTATCCTCAGGATCTGTCACGATGTCAAGTAAGTATCTTTGTTTTAAAATTTAAATAAATAGTGAAATATAAGTGAAGTAAAGATACTTATCTTGTTTTGGTTGTGTAGGTGCTGGAAAATCCACCAAGACTGCTTCAAAGTTCAATGTCATCGATCTCACCACCGTCAGATCCTCCAAAAGAAAGGCTCCTACCAGCCCGACAGCTTCAGTCCCCAAGGCACCCCTCAAAGGAAAGGGAATCAAGAAGAGAAAGGCCTCTGAAGCTGAGGATCTGCAGGGTCTGCCTCTGATCCGCCACCAATTCCTCGAGTACTTCAACGATGTAAGGATCACTGTCTCTGCTAGTATATCCTGCTGACATATCCTGCTGATATGTCCTGCTGATTTGAGGATCACTTTGTCCTGACCTTATCTTTTATCCCCTTTGCAGAAATTCACTGAGATTGAGGATTATGTTGGCCACGTTGAGGATCAGGATAGGAAGATTGCCGACCTCCAGCAGGTTGCACTGCTAAAGGACCTCAAAATTGCTGATCTTCAGAAGGAGCTCCAGGATGCCAAGACTAAGACGGCTAAACTTCTGATCGACCTTGACTATGAAAAGCATGATCTCATAGAAGGTGCAAAGGTCTCTGCTGCCATCACAATGTATCAGACAAAACTAAAGATGGCCCAGGAAGCTCAAGATCCTAACTTCGACAGAAGCAACTGATGTTAAGGACTGGAAAGCAAGGTTGGCTGATCTTGAAGATGATGAAGAGGCTGAGGAGGTTTTGGCAATCGAGGCTGGAGGCAAGGGTGAAGGTGGTGAAGCAAGTGGAGCCGGAGGTGGTGATGCAGGGAAGGTTTAGGCTGCATGATTGGGCAATGATGGAAACTTCTAGACATAGCCAGAGCCCATTTTTTTAGTTTGATGGTTGTTTTGTTGAACAATTTGATGGTTTGTACTGAACAATAGTTTTTAGGATTAAGGATCATGTATGATCCTTTGGACAATAGGTAGGATTGCAAATGGTGGAGGGATCCTCTGTTTGGGGGATGAAGCCATTGTGATCCTACCACCTTTATATTCCTGCACTACTTTTGAACCTATTATCATGGACACCCTTTACCTACCCCAGCGGACGGGCCACGTATTGCTGGTAGATGCTCGGGGTAGGTAATTTTGACAACCTTTTAAGGGTTAATCTTTTGTTAATAAATAAAACCTTAATCTTTTGTGGCTTATCTTATATTGTTATCCTTTTTGTCTCTTTAATTCTCAATTGTTTTGATGTACATTTATTGAATAAGCAATTTTGAATAAGTCAGATTGAAAATATTTAGGACATGATCCATGACCAAATATCCTATAGTTAAAGAATCCCAAAAAGTAATATATTTTAAGGATCACAAGTTTAGTTGTCAAATTTTAAGGGTTATTCAAATAAACAATGAATAGAATTAAAACTAGTTAAGGATCATACCTGAGGATCCAAGTTAGGATCTTAACCATAATAAGGATAACTATAAGATAAACCTTAGAGAGAAGTAAGGATCAAGGATCCTTAGCTGTTTATCTTCAAGGACCTGAAATAGAGCATAACTTGGGACTAAGCCAATATAAGATAAGAGCTAGCAACTGGGGACAAGCCCAAGGATAACTAGGGACAAGCCCAAGGATAACTGGGGACAAGCCCAAGGATAACTGGGGACAAGCCCAAGGATCGTATGTAAACTGGAGTATGGCCCTAACTGGCGACTATCCAAACTTAGTGACATGAAAATGCCAAAACCTTAGCTAACGTGAAAACGTTAGAAACCTTAGGAACGGATGTATGGTACGTCTACCATTATACGTAGGATCCTAGGTATAGCCAGTACAATGGAATTATCAGCCCCTAAAGCGAGTACTGGTCCCACTGCCTTGAACTATACTAGGATCATCATGCGCTACAGGCGGAACTGGGGTCAAGCCCAAATAATTGGGGTTAAACCCAAGGAACGGATTGCTTCTGCAGATAACCAATATTTTGCTAAGGATACCTGAACTTTCAAAACTTAAAATCACGTGAGAGATGGATAAAGGACACATGATCCTTATCCTTATATGAGAAAATAAAGAAATGAAATAGTTCAAGATTAGGATATTACCAAAGTAAGGATCACCGATACTTTAAGGATCCTTCAAGGATACTCCTAACGTAAGGATCATCTGTGCCATGAGGATCCTGCTCACATGAAATATTTCTTCAAGTGGACAGCATTCCAAGCTCTTGGTAGCAAATCACCTTCCATGGTTAGCAATCTGTATGCCCCCTTTCCTGCTTCAGCTTCAATCAAATAAGGGCCTTCCTATTTTGGAGCCAATTTTCCATCAGCAGGATTGGTGGTATTCTGAAATGCTTTCCTTAATACCATATCTCCAACTTGAAACTTCCTGATCCTGACATTTTTGTTGTAAGCACCAGCCATTCTTTGTTGATAACTGGCCATCCTTATCCTAGCCAGATCCCTGATTTCTTCAATAGTATCCAGGTCTTGAGACAAGTTCTCATCATTTTCCTCAGGATCACGGGTACTTGTTCTAGCAGTTGGAACCACCATTTCTGTTGGGATCACTGATTCTGCCCCAAATACCAAAGAGAATGGCGTTTGACCAGTAGCATTCTTAGAGGTTGTCCTATCAGCCCAAAGCACATAAGGTAGTTCTTCTGCCCATTTCCCTTTCTTGGATCCTAGCTTCTTCTTCAAATTGTTGATGATGATCTTATTGGAGGATTCTGCCTGACCATTAGCTTGTGGGTGGACTGGTGTTGATGTTATCATCTTAATCCCCCAGCTGTCACAAAAGTTAGTAGTTCTGCCCCCAATAAATTGGGAACCATTATCACATATAATTTCAGAAGGAATACCGAATCTAGTTATAATATTTCTTTTAATGAAGGATATAACTTCCTTTTCTCTGACTTGGGCAAAAGCTTCAGCCTCTATCCACTTGGAGAAGTAATCAGTCATAGCAAGCATGAATACTTTTCCACCAGGTGCCTTAGGGAGCTTACCAACTATATCCATACCCCATCTCATAAATGGCCAAGAGGAGGATATAGGATGCAAAAATTCAGTTGGTTGATGAAGGATATTGCTGTGTCTCTGACAAGGATCACATCTCTTAGCATACTCCACAGCATCTCTCTTCATGGTTGGCCAGTAGTATCCTGTCCTCAGGATCCTTGAGAATAATGCCCTGCCCCCAGTGTGGTTTCCACAATCTCCTTCATGGAAGTCTTTTAAAACTTCTTGGATCTCAAGATCCTCAATGCATCTTAGGTATGGTCCTGCAAGAGATCGCTTATACAACATATTATTTAAAATTGTGAATTGAGATACCTTAATTTTGAAAGCCCTAGGGTTTTCCCCTGTAGGAATCTCTCCATGTTGTAAGTATCTCATAATTGGTGAGATCCATGATCCTGATCCTGAATGGGATTGAGTATCCTCACTAGGGATAATTGCAGAATTCTTTCCTATCTCCATAGCCACATGATCCTCGATAGCCGGGGTCAGGATATGGATAATAGGGATCTTGATATCCTCTGGGATCTTCAAAGATGATCCTAAGTTAGCCAATGCATCAGCTTCTGTATTTTCTTCCCTTGGTACCTGTGTCAAACTAAAGGAAACAAAGGAGAGTGCCAATTCTTTGACTATCTCTAAATATTTGGATAGCTTTTCACCTTTAACAGCATAGGATCCATTAAAGTGGTTTGTAATTAACAATGAATCTACATGTACCTCAAGATACCTGATCCCCATATGCTTAGAAATTTGCAAACCAACAATTAAGGCTTCATATTCAGCCTCATTGTTAGTGGTTTGGAACTCACAAGCTATAGAGTGGGGTATTATGTCCCCCTGTGGCGATTTTAGTAGTATTCTAAGCCCTGTGCCTTTGACATTTGAGGATCCATCAGTATAGAGTATCCAAGGATCCTTGGTCTCCTCTAGCTGCTGGACTTCTAACTCAGCTTCTTTTTGTAAATCACTACTGAAATCAGCCACAAAGTCAGCTAATGCTTGGGATTTGATGGCTGTCCTAGGCTCATATCTTATATCATAGGCACTAAGCTTCACTGCCCACTTGGCCATCCTTCCTGACATCTCTGGTTTCCTGAGGACATTCTTAATTGGAAAATTACTTTTAACAACAATAACATGAGTTTCAAAATAATGTCTCAACTTAGTAGATGCCATAATTAATGCAAGGATAAGCTTTTCAAGGTGTGAATATCTGGATTCGGCATCAAGTAAACTTTTACTTACATAATAGACAGGATGTTGTGTACCTTCATGATCCTTAACAAGGACCGCACTTACTGCTTTTGAGGATACTGCAAGATACAAGGATAGCACATCGCCTTTTTCTGGTTTCATCAAGGCCGGGGCTGAGGATAGGTAATCTTTGAGAGCTCTTAAGGCATTTTCATGCTTCTCAGTCCACTCAAATTTCTTGTTCTTCCTTATCATATCATAGAATTCTTTGCACTTCTCTGAGGATTTGGATATAAACCTGTTCAAAGCTGCTATCCTGCCAGTTAGCCTTTGAACATCCTTAGTATTGGCCGGAGATTTGATGTTCACTATTGCTTTGATTTGTTCTGGACTGGCTTCAATGCCTCTCTTGGTCACCATGTATCCTAAGAATTTGCCTGCTTTAACACCAAAGTGACATTTTGAAGGATTAAGTTTCATATTATATTTATCAAGGATATTGAATGCTTCCTCCAAGTCTCTTAGGTGATCCTCAACCTTTATTGACCACCATATCGTCTATGTAAACCTCCATAGTTTGTCCAATCTGATCCTTGAACATCATATTCACTAGCCTTTGATAAGTTGCACCTGCATTTCTTAGTCCGAATGGCATAGCAATATAGCAGTATATACCAGTTGGAGTCATGAAGGCTGTATCCTCTTGATCGGATGGTTCCATTTGGATTTGTTGAAATCCAGATGAAGCATCCATAAAAGTTAACAGTTCATGACCCGCAGTTGCATCCACCATGGAGTCAATGTGGGGTAATGGGAAAGGATCCTTGGGACATGCCTTATTTAAATCGGTAAAATCGACACATACCCTCCACTTTCCGTTTTTCTTTTGAACAACAACCACATTGGCCAACCATCTTGGATACTTGACCTCTCTAATCATACCTGCCCGGAGCAACTTCTCTACCTCTTCCTGGATAATGGCATTTCTTTCCGGTGCAAACTTTCTTCTCCTTTGATGGATTGGTTTGAAGGACCTATTAATGCCAAGTTTGTGAGTGATTACATCTTTAGATATACCTGTCATGTCTTCGTGTTTCCATGCAAAGGTAGTCTTTCTCCTTTTGAGGAAGGATACGAGGTCCTCTTTCATTTTGCCAAGGATCCCTGATCCGATATAGATTTTGGATTCAGGATCATGAGGATCCATGAGGATTTCTACCACATCCTGCTCTCTTGCCTCCAAGACATCCCTTGGAGGATACTTTGATTGCTATTGCTCCCTTGACTTCGAGGCTGGTTTCATCAATGAAGTATAGCAGTTCTTAGCCTCCTGCTGATCACTATCAATCTTGACTATTCCCCAAGGACTAGGGAGCTTCACACATTGATGGTAAGTAGATGGGACTGCCTTCATATCGTGTATCCAGGGCCTGCCAAGGATAACATTGCAACAAGATAAACAGTCAATAACACAAAATTTTTTATAAGAGTGTAGGCCTTCGATGTATATTGGGAGCTTAATGTCCGCTAGGGTATTCTTAGTTTCGCCACTAAATCCCACGAGCACGGAGGATCTTGGTATGATATCTGATTCAGGGATACCCATCTTCTTTAGAACATCAAGCTGGATAATGTTCACTGAGCTTCCTCCGTCTATAAGGATCTTGCGGACAAAATGGTTAGAAATGAAAAGAGTAATAACTAAACCATCGTGATGAGGATCCTGGATATCAACACGATCATCCTCATCAAAGGTTATGACTTTTCCTTCGGAGACACTTGATGTTCGAACGGGTCTTTCTCCACTATCCATTTTAGTTTCCTTTGCATGCCTTTTAGCTGCTGAGAAGGATGTGCCACAAATGTCTGATCCTCCAGAAATAAAGTTTATTACTTGTGCATCCGCTGGAGGGGCCGGAGCTTTCTCAGGGATCCTTTCAGGATCCTGAGTCCTTGACTTTTTTCTACCCAACAATTCTTTTAGATGCCCCTTGCTCAACAAGTATCCAATTTCCTTTCTTAGTGCAATGCATTCTTTAGTGAGATGCCCAAAATCTTCATGGTATGCACACCACTTTGATTTATCTTTGGTTGCGGCTGGTCTGTCATTTTTTCTGGGCCATCTGGCTTTATCACCTAGACTCTGCATCACAAGGATTAGTTCATTGTTATCAACAGAAAAACAATATTCAGATATTGGAGGATAATCCTCATCATCCTCTTCCTGATCAACAGCATGCACATTCTGGTTATCAGATCTGTTATAGGATCTGAACTTGTTGTTCTTGAACAAGGATCCTTGCTTCTCTTGTTTTGAGGATCCTGCTAATCTTTCCTGGATCCTCTTATCGTCCTCTAGCTGGATGAACCTGAGTGCCCGGGTTCTTACCTCATCTAGGTTCCTGCATGGTGTCCTAACAAGATCATCATAGAACAATGAATCCCTAAGCAATCCCATTTTGAAGGCCTCAACAGCCGTAGCTATATCCAAGTTGGGAATGTCTAAGGATTCTTTACTGAATTTGGTAATGTAATCCCTTAATGATTCATTATGACCCTGGGTTATCCTGTATAGATCACTAGTTAATCGTTCGAATTTTCTACTACAAGAAAACTGATTATTAAATAGGTTAACTAGATTAGCAAATGAGGTAATAGAGTAGGGGGAAGACTTAGCAGCCATTTGAGAGCTGATCCAGTAAGAGTGGATCCGAATCCTTTGCACAGGCATGCTTCCTTCAACCTTTCTAGGATTGGATTGATCTCCATCCTCTCCCTGTATTGTGCTATGTGTTCTTCAGGATCCGTCGAACCATCATACAGCTTCATGGTTGGCACATGGAACCTCTTGGGTATCTCAGCATCACAAATTGGTGGTGCAAAACGAGATATCTTGTGGCTCCCATCTGCAATCTCTGGGATAGGCTTGACCACTCCTGGAACACTTGATATCATATCCTTTAACTTTTGCAACTCTCTGGCCATGGCATGATTGATACCTGGATCCTGCATAAGGCCATGGTTAGTAGTATAAGAATTATTAAAAGTGTTACCTCCCATTGGATTCAAATTAGGAAGAATGGATGTTAATCCATATTGTTGGGGCTCTGGAATGATCGAAGGACCAGTAGAAGCAATGGTCTGCATCGGAATAAAATCTCCCTGATGGACATCTGAACTTCCTGTTTGCAAACTCCTCAAGGATCCTGGCATCTGGAAGGATCCCTGAAACTGGGACGATCCTGGAACAAAGGAGGATCCTTGAACCTGGGATGATCCTGGAACAAAGGAGGATCCTTGAACCTGGGATGATCCTGGAACAAAGGAGGATCCTTGAATCTGGGACGATCCTGGAACAAAGGAGGATCCTTGAATCTGCTGCGCTCCTGAATATCCTCCTGGATTCATGAAGGATCCCATATGCTGAGGATAGGATCCTGCTGGCTGGAAATATGAACCTGATGCTTGGGTCACTGTTGTTTCTCCGTAGTGCACTCCTTTTGGTCCAGCCACATATTGAACATCTGGAACCACTGATGGCTGAGAAGTAATCACCGGAGTATCAAAATTCAAAGATCTGGGCATCAGTGGGGAATGATCCTCTGCCGTTTTCTTTTGTTTCTTGAGATCTCCGATTTCTTTGAGAATCCTTTCATTGGTCTTATCCTGTTGCTGTATATGATCCTTCATCTGCAAAATCAAAGTAAACATGTCACTAGTAGTGGGAGTGTAAGAAGCAGAAGAAGTTGGAGGTTTTGAGAAAATGGGAGTTGGTTTCTTCTCGGCATTTTTCTGAGATCCAGCAGGTGGTGGAGGCAAAGGTGGAATGCCCTGAGATGAATTGACCGATGACATTGCAGTAGAGGTATTCTTCAATGATGAAGCCATGTATTTGTATGCAATGAACCGGAATGATCACCAACAGAAAAACTTCTTAGGAATGAAGCACCAATTGCCCCACGGTGGGCGCCAAACTGTTTTGGTCAAAAAATCTGATGAGGATAATGCAACCAAACTCTCTGTTACGGGGTATGATGCTTGAATTACTTCGTAGCAATAAGGATCACTATGAAAAATAAATAACAAGTGACACAAGGTTTATACGGGGAAAAAGCCCTTGATCAAGAGTTGATCTCCGGCACAAAAAACCCCGGGTGATGGAAACTACCGATCACCAAGCTTAAATAAATCAATAAATGTTTACAACTTCGGATAGTAACGAGCTAGGTACAAGGATCACTATGGTGAAATGTGTGAAAGTGAACGAAAACTGTTAAGTGTTTGCCGAAAGCTTCAAGAGTGCGATTGTACGAGAGTGTGTGTAGCTGAAAATGGCTAAGTGTTCTAATGACTAGCTCGTTACCCCTTTAAAAATAGAAGTTAACTACGCTAACAAACTATCCGACTTTTGTGCCAAGCTCCCATGTTCTCCAGAACGTCCATTTCCAGTCAAACGTGTGCGAAATACCCGTGGAATATTCCATAGTAACGTTGCCAAGACCAAGTCAAGCTTGTTACTCCTGCAAAATAATACGAAACACAAACAATCGTTAGTATGAGGATCCTTAAGGTGATCCATGATCCTGATCCTGAAGCTCTTCTGAGGATCACTATCTGTCACAGAAGTAAGGATCATCAATTAGGATAACAAGTAAGGATCACTAATTGTTAGAAAATCCTCCCCTAACACTATGTAGATGGGAAGTTTAATGTCCCCCAATGTGTTCTTGGTTTCTCCACTGAATCCCACAAGAACTGAGGATCTTGGGACAATATCCGATTCAGGGATGTTCATCTTCTTGAGGACATCAAGCTGAATGATGTTTACTGAGCTTCCTCCATCTATCAAGATCCTGCGAACAAAGTGGTTAGATATAAATAAGGTAATAACAAGACCATCATGATGAGGATCCTGAACATCAACACGATCATCCTCATCAAAAGTTATAACTTTCTCCTGTGTGACAATAGAGGTTCGGATGGGTCTATCTCTGTTGTCCATCTTGGTCTCCTTAGCATGCCTCTTGGCTGCTAAAAAGGAAGTACCACATATGTCTGATCCTCCGGATATGAAGTTGATAATTTGTGCATCAGAAGGAGGAGCAGGAGCTCTTTCTGGAACTTTTTCAGGATCCTGGATCCTTGACTTTTTTCTTCCCAACAGTTCCTTCAAGTGCCCTTTGCTTAACAAGTAACCAATCTCTTTTCTCAGTGCAATACATTCTTCAGTGAGATTACCAAAATCTTCATGATATGCACACCATTTGGATTTGTCTTTTGTTGCAACTGGTTTATCATTTTTTCTGGGCCATCTTGCTTTTTCACCTAGGTTCTGCATTGCAAGGATTAGTTCATTGTTATCAACAGAAAAACAATATTCAGAAATTGGAGGATAATCCTCATCATCCTCTTCCTGTTCTACTGCATGCACATTCTGGTTATCAGACTTGTTAAAAGACTTTGACTTGTTGTTCCCGAAGTAGGATCCTTGTTTTTGCTGCTTCAAGGATCCTGCCAGTCTTTCTTGGATCATTTTATCATCCTCTAATCGGATGAATCTAAGGGCCCTGGTTCTTACTTCATCAAGATTCCTACAAGGGGTCATGACAAGATCATCATAGAACAGTGAATCCCTAAGTAAACCCATTTTAAAGGCTTCCACAGCCGTAGCAATATCCAAATTAGGGATATCCAAAGATTCTTTACTAAACTTAGTGATATAATCTCTAAGTGATTCATTTTGACCTTGTGTTACCCTATATAGATCACTAGTTAAACGTTCAAATTTTCTGCTACATGAGAATTGACTATTAAACAGATTAACTAGATTAGCAAATGAAGTAATAGAGTAAGGGGGAAGACTTAGCAGCCATTTGAGAGCTGATCTAGTTAATGTGGATCCAAAACCTTTGCATAAACATGCTTCTTTTAACCTCTCCGGGATGGGATTGATCTCCATCCTTTCTCTGTACTGAGCTACATGTTCCTCTGGATCTGTTGAACCATCATATAGCTTCATGGTTGGTATTTGAAACCTTTTCGGTATCTCAGCATCACAAATAGGTGGTGCAAAACGAGATATCATGTGGCTTCCATCTGCAATTTCAGGAATGGGTTTAACTACTCCTGGAACGCTGGATATCATATCCTTCGGTTTTTGTAATTCCCTAGCCATAGCTTGATTGATACCTGTACCCTTCACAAAGCCATGGTTAGTGTTATAAGAATTATTCAAAGTGTTACCTCCTGAAGGATTCAAGTTTGGGACTCCAGATGTGAATCCATATTGACGGGATTCTGGTATAATTGAGGGACCAGATGATGCAATGGTCTGCATTGGGATGAAGTCTCCTAGATGAACATCTGAACTTCTGGGTTGCGTACTCCTTAAGAATCCTTGATCCTGAAAGATGTTAGATCCTTGATGTGCTGTGACTGGGGGTCTTGGAGGATACTCCACGGATCCGTAAACCTGAGATGAAGATCTCTAAACTTGAGAGGAGGATCCTTGAACCTGGAAGGGTTCCAGACCCTGGGAGGATCTTTGACCCTGAGATGAGGATCCTTGAACCTGAAAGGATCCCTTACCCTGCCCTGACCCTGGGATGAGGATCCTTGAACCGTCTGTGCTCCCACATATCCTTCGGAATTGAAGAAGGATCCCTGATACTGAGATGATGATCCTAAAGGCTGAAAGCAAGATCCTTAAGCTTGCGTTATTGCTGATGATCCAAAACGCATTCCCAATGATCCACCTTGAAACTGGACATCAGTAGGAGCAGAGTGTTGGGTAGTTATGACTGGAGTGTCGAAATTCAGTGATCTAGGCACCAATGGAGAGTGATCCTCCGCTGATCTCTTCAATTTATTGATGTCATCAATCTCTCGAAGGATCCTGACATTGGTTTTGTCCTGCTGCTGCATGTAATCCCTCATCTGCAAAATCAAAGAATAAAAATCACTGTTAGAAGGGCTAGGAGAGACAACAGAAGTTGGTGGTTTTGAGAAAACGGGGCTTTGTTTCTTCGCAGCATTTTCCGCATTCTTCTGGGATCCAAAAGGTGGTGGAGGCAAAGGTGGAATGCCCTGTGAAGAAGTGACTGCCGGCATAGAGCTTGAAGTGTTCTTCGCTGAAGAAGCCATGTGGTTGAAGGTGAGGAACCGGAATGACCGAAATGAACAAAATTTCTTAAAAATGAAGCACCAATTGCCCCACGGTTGGCGCCAAACTGTTTTGGTCAAAAATCAAGCTAGGATAATGCAACCAAATCTTATTTTGTGAGGTGTGATGCTTGACTTAAATAGCAAATGTATGAACAAACTTCGAATGAAATGAACAAGTGACACAAGGATTTATACGATGAAAAAGCCCTTGATCAAGAGTTGATCTCCGGCATAAAAAACCTTGGGTGATGGAAACTACCGATCACCAACTATATTAAATAAGTAAAGGTTACAAATCAGGATGATAACAAGCTTGTTACAAGGATCACTAGTGTGCAATGTGTGTGTAATCGCCAATAAGTTGCAGATAGCTTTCGAGAGTGTGTGTTTGCTAATTGTTCTCACTATCAAGCTCGTTATCCCCTTTAAAAATAGAAATAAGCTAAGTAACAAACAACCCGCAAATTGTTCAAGCTACCCACGACTTCCATAACGGTCATTCTAGTTATGCACGCGCAGAATATTAGAGCATATTCCCCAGGAATATCGGCAAGACTAAGTCCCACTCGTTCATTCCTGCAAAACAAGTTTAAATATAATGGAAACAACCGTTAGTGTTAGGATAACAATGAGGATCCTGGATCCTTAAACCCGCAACGTCTTCTGAGGATCCTTAATTCAAACAGAATTGAGGATCCGTGATCCTGGCTGCACTTGTGGATCCGTGATCCTTAGGTATGGAAAATCTATCCCTAACAAGAGGTAAGGAAAATGAAAAGCTAGACACAATAGGTTTGTGTTTCTTAGATATCGGGTTTCTTTGACCCGTGTATTAATGAGATTCGGGTTGTGTATAACCCGTGTGAAAACAATTACTTTTAGGCGGCAAAGTGAAAAATAAGTATGTCCTCTAGATTATTGCTTTATTTATATAAGTGTTAACTCAATTAAAATATAATTGTTCTTTTAAATATCCTTTTAGGCTTTTAAAATAGTTAAGTTCAATCAAATTTGCAACTATATAAAAAATTTAAAAATAAAAGTTAGTTAATGTATAATAAACATCCATAATTAAATAAAAATATCCATACTTAAATATTCAAATATAATTGCAGAGATATGTTATTTAATAAGAGAGAGAGTTATTTAATATGAGAGAGACGGAAAAACTAATTTCTTAAGTATGTTCTTTATTAGACCATGTATAGTGGTTTTATCAATAATGCTCCCACCCTTGGGCGTTTTCTGTCACGTGGCAGTCCAGTCAGCAAGAGGGCATTATTGGGCGTTTTTACAAAAGGGGCTGTTTTGGTAAAAAATCAAGCAATGATAATGCAACCAAACTTTCTGTTGTGAGGTGTGATGCTTGAATCAATGAACAATACTAAGGATCACTCAGAAATGTAATGAACAAGTGACACAAAGATTTATACGAGGAAAAAGCCCTTGATCAATGAATGATCTCTGGCATAAAAAATCTCAGGTGATGGAAACTACCGATCACCAACTCAGATTAAACAAGAAATGTATTACAACTTCGGATGATAGCGAGCTAGTTACAAGGATCACTATAGTGTAATGTGCAAAAAAGTATGTAATCGCCAAGTGAATTGTCAAGAGCTGGTGAGAGCAGTTACAAGTGTGTGTGTTAAGCTAAAAATAGCCAAGTGTTTCTATATAGCTCGCTATCCCCTTTTAAAAATGGAAAATATCTAAGCTAACAAACTGTCTGCATTTTGTGCAAGTCTTCCACGACTTCCATAACATCCACTTCAGTCATGCACGTGCGGAATAAATCTGGAATATGCTCTAGAAATATCGCCAAGACCAAGTCCAAGCTCGTACTCCTGCAAAATAACTTCACATTCAAAGTAGACAATCGTTAGTATAAGGATCCTTATGATGATCCATGATCCTGATCCTACAATACTTTATGAGGATCACTAATTCAGACAGAATTGAGGATCACTAAACCCAACAGTAAATGAGGATCACTGATCATTGAAAAATCCTCCCCTAACAATTGCCCCCAAAATATAAGGAGTAATTTGTAAATAAACGAGTTGTATTTTCTTGTTCTTATCCGTAACCAACTAACGGATATATAGCCGTTGTAATCGAACTATCCGTTGCCATCCTGACGTCACTGAAGTGACTACCCTGCAAGATCATCATTATAAATTGAAGTTAGAGATAAGGGTTAGAGAGCATTTAAATTCGTGCGTTTCCTCCTTTAAATCTTCATCCGAAGACTTGATCAGGTATTTCTCTTTCCTTTATCTCTTCATCTTCTTTCTTTGTTCCTTCTTTCCTCATCTTTATCTGCGATCAAGATGATGTTGTGATCTTCCCCGGCTAAGGATCACCGTAAGGACAGTCCCTTGAAGTCCCAAGGGATCATCAAAGATTCCGCGAAAGAAAGATACTGCTTTACCGATCCACAGATAGACAGAATCCGCCATTATTTCCCGGCGAACACCGATTTCAAACCATTTGACCCCACCGTTCTAAGTGACTATGTTTCTGAAACCTGGGTAGCCTTTCCGGTCACACCATTTACAATAGGATACTCGTACACTTTTCCAGATTTCACCCAATCCTTCTTCTCTCTTACCGGTATTTCCTACATTCAAGCGATGCCAATGATCTGGAGGGTCTTATATACCCTTGAAAGGATCATTGAACATGAAGGAATTGATCTGGGAATATCGGAGTTTGCAGAGATGTATGACCTTGTTAGCCATGGATCCCACCGATATCTACTCAAACATAAACCTGGTGAAGAACACCCCATCTTCAAAGCCACTAAGAATGACACCAACTGGAAACGGCGATTCTTCTTTGTCAGAAGGGATTCTCTCCCTGATGGAAAGGATCTGTCTAGAAAATGGACCACCCATGGTAGGATAGAGGATCCTTAGAAGGATCACCAGATGACCTGGTTTCTGCTGAGGATCACTAACATCCTTTTGTTTCTATTTTGCAGCTATCACTGTCGCACACCTTATTTCAACACCTGCAACGAAGGAAAGGCTTGCTGATTTTTGGAGACTTGATCCTGAAATAAGATCATTTAAAGCAAATACCCAGGATTCTCAAGAGGTATCCTCAGGTTCTGTCACAATGTCAAGTAAGTATCCATGTTTATATGTAATTAAATGCTTAAATTAAAATGAAATAAGAATACTTATCTGTTTTTGAATGTGTAGGTGCTGGAAAATCATCGAAGTCTGCTACCCGTTTCAGTGTTACCGATCTCACCACTGTTGGTCCCAGGTCCGGGAAGAAAAAAGCTGATGCTAGCCCAAGTACTGCCATCCCCAAGCCTACTGCTTCCAAAGGAAAGAAGAGGAAAGCCTCTGAGGCTGACAATCTAGAAGGTCTGCCTCTAATTCGCCACCAGTTCCTTGAGTACTTTGCTGATGTAAGGATCACTAACTTAATTTAGTTATCCTACCCACTTGAGGATCATGTGATCCTAAACTTTACATTGTCTTCTTTGCAGAAATTTGCTGAAATCGAGGACTACGTAGGCAATGTTGAAGAGACTGAGCAAAAGTGCGTGGATCTCCAAAAGATGATGTTGGCCAAGGATAAGAAGATTGCCTCTCTTGAAAATGATGTCAATCTGGTCAAGAGGGAGCTTGTCTTGGCTCACATTACTGCTGATCAGGAGAAAAATGATATCACCAATGATGCTAAAATCTCCGCTGCCATTGCCATGTACAAAACCCAGTTACAGATGGCCCAAGAAGCTCTGGATCCTGACTTTGACAAGAGCAGCTGGGACGTAGAGGGCTGGAAGGCTAGATTGGCTGAGCTGGATGATGAAGAAGTCTTAGCAATCGAGGCTGGCGGCAGTGGAGTCAAGGATCAGGTGGATGATGCTGGAGCTGGAGGAGATGGTGATGCAGCAAAGGTGTAAGCTGCAGGAATGGGCGATGAAGGACATTTCTAGACGTAGCCGGAGCCCATTTTTTTAGAATTTGGTAGTTTTATTTTGGTTATGGTGTTTTGAAACAATCTTGGGGTTGTAAAAACTTTAGACAATAGTTTCTAGGATGAAGGATCATGGATCCTTAGACAATAGGCAGGATAATGGGTGGTGGATGGATCCTCTGTTTGGGGGATGAAGCCACTCGTTATCCTTCCGTCTTTTATTTCCTGCACTACAAAGACCCGTAAACAATGGACACCCTTTGCCAACCCATGTGGACGGGCCACGTTTTGCTGGTAGAAACGTGGGTTGGCAATTTTGACAACCTTAAAGGGTTTAACGTTTTGTGAATAAAATAACTTTAACTTTTTGGCTATCTCCCGTGTTGCTATCCTTGTTAGTACTTTACTTTTCAATTGTTGAGATATACATTTTGTCTGAATTTATTAAGTAAATAAATATCTTCAAAAAGTTTAGAATATAATCAAGGATCATACACCCTTTAGTTGGTAAGTTCTGAAAAGTAATATAGTTTATGGATCATAAGTTCAGTTGTCAAAGGATAAGGGTCACTCGAATGAATAATGAATAAAATCAAAATAGTTAAGGACCATACCTGAGAATCCAAGTTAGGATCCTATCCTTTAACACTTATAATTAGGATAACCAAAAGACAAACCTTAGTAGAAGGTAAGGATAAAGGATCCTTGGTCGTTTAGCTTCAAAAACCTGAAATAGGATACAACTTGGGACTAAGCCAATATAAGATAAAAGTTAGTAACTGGGGACAAGCCCAACAATTCTGGGGACAAGCCCAATATACTGGGGACAAGCCCAAAGGATAACTGGGGACAAGCCCAAATGATCGTGTGTAAACTGGAGTATGGCCCTTACTGGCGACTATCCAAACTTAGTGACATGAAAATGCCAAAACCTTAGCTAACGTGAAAACGTTAGAAACCTTAGGAACGGATGTATGGTACGCCTACCATTATACGTAGGATCCTGAATATAGCCAGTACAATGAAATTGTCAGCCCCTAAAGCGAGTACTGGTCCCATTGCCATGAACTATACCAGGATCATCGTGCGCTACTGGCGAAACTGGGGACAGGCCCAAACTGGGGACTAGCCCAAATAACTGGGGTCAAGCCCAAATAACTGGGGTCAAGCCCAAATAACTGGATACTTCTGTGGATACTCAATCCTTTGTTAAGGATACCTGAACCTTCAAAACTCAGAATCAAGTGAAAGGAGGATAAAGGATGCAGGATCCTTATCCTTATATAAGATAATTAATGAATGAAATAGTTTGAGATTAGATCATTACCAAAATGAGGATCATTTGTCCTGTAGGGATCCTTCAAGGATACTTGTCAGGTAAGGATCATGGATCCTTGTTATATAAAATATCTCTTCAAATGGACAGCATTCCAACCTCTTGGTAGCAAGTCACCTTCCATTGTTAGCAGTCGATATGCCCCCTTTCCTGCCTCAGCTTCGATCAAGTAAGGGCCTTCCCACTTCGGTGCCAACTTTCCATCAGCAGGATTGGTGGTATTCTGAAATGCTTTCCTTAACACCATATCTCCAACTTGGAATTTCCTGATCCTGACATTTTTGTTGTAGGCTCCAGCCATTCTTTGTTGATAACTGGCCATCCTTATCCTTGCCAAATCCCTGAGTTCTTCTATAGTATCCAAGTCTTGAACCAAGTTTTCAGCATTTTCTTCAGGATCACGAATGCTTGTTCTTGCAGTAGGAACCACCATCTCTGTAGGGATCACTGATTCTGCCCCAAATACCAAAGAAAATGGAGTTTGGCCAGTGGCATTCTTGGGAGTTGTCCTATCAGCCCATAGTACATAAGGTAGTTCTTCCGCCCACTTTCCTTTCTTGGATCCAAGCTTTTTCTTCAAATTGTTGATGATAATCTTGTTGGATGATTCTGCCTGACCATTAGCTTGTGGGTGGACTGGTGTTGATGTTATCATCTTAATCCCCCAGCTGTCACAAAAGTTAGTAGTTCTATTCCCAATAAACTGGGATCCATTATCACAAACAATTTCAGAAGGGATACCAAATCTAGTAATAATGTTTCTCTTAATAAAGGATATTACTTCTTTTTCTCTTACTTGAGCAAAGGCTTCAGCCTCTATCCACTTGGAGAAGTAATCAGTCATAGCAAGCATGAATACTTTTCCACCAGGCGCCTTAGGAAGCTTGCCAACTATATCCATTCCCCACCTCATAAATGGCCAAGAAAAGGATATAGGATGCAAAAGTTCTGCTGGTTGGTGAAGGATATTACTGTGTCTCTGACAAGGATCACACTTCTTGGCATACTCCACAGCATCCTTCTTCATAGTAGGCCAATAGTATCCTGTCCTCAGGATCCTTGAGAATAATGCCCTGCCCCCAGTGTGGTTTCCACAATCTCCTTCATGGAAATCCTTTAGGACTTCTTGGATTTCAGGATCCTCAATGCATCTTAGATATGGACCTGCAAGAGATCGTTTATACAACATGTTATTCAATATTGTAAATTGAGATACCTTAGTTTTGAAAGCCCTGGGGTTTTCTCCTGTAGGAATCTCTCCATGTTGGATATATCTCATTATTGGAATTATCCATGATCCTGAATGGGATTGTGTATCATCAGTAGGGACAATAGCAGAATCCTCTCCTATCTCCATTGCTACATGATCCTCGATAACAGGGGTTAGAATGTGGATAATAGGGATCTTGATATCCTCCGGGATCTTCAAGGATGATCCTAGATTGGCTAATGCATCAGCCTCTGCATTCTCTTCCCTTGGTACCTGTGTCAAACTAAAGGAAACAAAAGAGAGTGCCAATTCTTTGACTATCTCTAAATATTTGATTAGCTTTTCACCTTTAACTGCATAGGATCCATTAAAGTGATTAGTGATTAATGAATCTACATGTACCTCAAGATACCTGATCCTCATATGCTTAGCAATTTGCAAACCAGCTATCAAGGCTTCATACTCAGCCTCATTGTTGGTAGTTTGAAATTCACAAGCTATGGAGTGGGGTATTATGTCCCCCTGTGGCGATTTTAGTAGTATTCCAAGCCCTGTTCCTTTTACATTAGAGGCTCCATCAGTGAAGAGTATCCAAGGATCCTTAGTTTCTTCAAGCTGTTGGACTTCTAACTCAGCTTCCTTTTGCAAATCACTACTAAAATCTGCCACAAAGTCAGCTAAGGCTTGGGATTTAATGGCAGTTCTAGGCTCATATCTTATATCATAAGCACTAAGCTTCACTGCCCACTTAGCCATCCTTCCTGACATTTCAGGTTTCCTGAGAACATTCTTAATTGGAAAATTAGTCTTAACAATAATGGCATGAGTCTCAAAATAATGTCTAAATTTAGTAGATGCCATAATTAATGCAAGGATAAGTTTCTCTAAGTGTGAATACCTGGATTCAGCATCAAGTAAACTCTTACTTACATAATAAACAGGATGTTGTGTACCATGGTGATCCTTAACAAGGACCTCACTTACTGCCTTTGAGGATACTGCTAAGTATAAGGATAATATATCCCTTTTTTCTGGTTTCATCAAGGCCGGGGCTGAGGATAGGTAATCCTTAAGAGCTTTGAGGGCACTTTCATGCTTCTCAGTCCATTCAAATTTCTTGTTCTTCCTCAGGATGTCATAGAATTCCTTGCACTTTTCTGAGGATTTGGATATGAACATGTTCAAGGCTGCGATCCTGCCTGTCAGTCTTTGCACATCCTTAGCATTGGCATGAGATTTGATATTCATAATAGCCTTGATTTGCTCTGGACTTGCTTCAATGCCCCTCTTTGTCACCATATAGCCTAAGAATTTACCTGCCTTAACACCAAAATGACACTTGGAAGGATTTAGTTTCATATTAAATTTATCAAGGATATTGAATGCTTCCTCTAAGTCTTTAAGGTGATCCTCAGCTTTCTTGGACTTAACCACCATGTCATCTATATAGACTTCCATAGTGTGTCCAATTTGTTCCTTGAACATCATATTGACTAGCCTTTGATAAGTAGCACCTGCATTCCTTAGTCCAAATGGCATAGCAATATAACAATATATACCAGTTGGGGTCATAAAGGCTGTATCCTCTTGGTCAGACGGTTCCATTTGAATTTGTTGAAATCCAGATGAAGCATCCATAAAAGTCAACAACTCATGACCCGCGGTAGCATCCACCATAGAGTCAATGTGGGGTAATGGGAAAGGATCCTTGGGACATGCCTTGTTTAAATCAGTAAAATCGACACATACCCTCCACTTTCCATTTTTCTTTTGAACAACAACCACATTGGCTAACCATCTTGGATATTTAACCTCTCTTATCATACATGCCCGAAGTAGTTTATCTACCTCTTCCTGGATAATAGCATTCCTTTCAGGTGCAAACTTCCTCCTCTTTTGATGTATAGGCTTGAATGACCTGTCAATGCCAAGCTTATGAGTAATTATATCCTTAGATATACCTGTCATGTCTTCATGTTTCCAGGAAAAGGTGGATTTCCTCCTCTTAAGGAAGGATACTAGATCCTGCTCAATGTTGCTAAGGATCCCTGATCCTATGAAGACTATGGATTCAGGATCATGAGGATCCATGAGGATTTCTTTTACATCCTGCTCTCTTGCCTCCAAGACATCTCTTGAAGGATACTTTAATTGCTATTGCTCCCTTGGTCTTGAGGCTGGCTTCATTGATGATGTATAACAATTCTTAGCCTCTTGTTGATCACTCTCAATTTTCACCACTCCCCATGGACTTGGAAGCTTTACACACTGATGATAGGTGGATGGAACTGCCTTCATATCATGTATCCATGGCCTGCCAAGGATAACATTGCAACAAGATAAGCAATCTATAACACAAAATTTTTTATAAGAATGCAATCCTTCAATATAGATTGTGAGTTTGATGTCCCCCAATGTATTCTTAGTTTCTCCACTGAATCCCACAAGTACTGAGGATCTTGGGACAATATCAGACTCCGGGATATTCATTTTCTTGAGGACATCAAGCTGAATGATGTTCACAGAGCTTCCTCCATCGATTAGGATCCTACAAACAAAGTGGTTAGAAATAAACAATGTAATTACAAGACCATCATGATGAGGATCCTGGACATCAACACGATCATCCTCATCAAAGGTTATGACTTTATCCTGGGTAACAACGGAGGTCCAGACGGGTCTGTCTCCATTATCCATCTTGGTTTCCTTAGCATGTCTTTTTGCTGCTGAAAAGGAGGTACCACAAATGTCTGATCCACCGGATATGAAGTTTATAACTTGTGCATCTGCTAGAGGAGCAGGAGCCTTTTCCGGGATCCTTTCAGGATCCTGGATCCTTGACTTTTTTCGTCCCAAAAGTTCCTTCAAATGCCCCTTGCTCAACAAGTAACCAATTTCCTTTCTTAGTGCAATACACTCTTCAGTGAGATGCCCGAAATCCTCATGATATACACACCACTTGGACTTATCCTTTGTAGCAACTGGTTTATCACTTTTTCTCGGCCACCTAGCTTTCTCACCTAGATTCTGCATTGCAAGGATTAGTTCATTGTTATCAACAGAAAAACAGTATTCAGAAATAGGAGGATAATCCTCATCATCCTCTTCTTGTTCCACTGCATGCACGTTCTGGTTATCAGACTTGTTGTAGGACTTGGATTTGTTGTTCCTGAAGTAGGATCCTTGTTTCTCCTGTTTTGAGGATCCTGTCAATCTATCCTGGATCCTTTTGTCATCCTCTAGGCGGATGAACCTAAGGGCCCTGGTTCTTACTTCATCAAGATTCCTGCAAGGGGTCATAACAAGATCATCAAAGAATAATGAATCCCTAAGCAATCCCATTTTAAAGGCTTATACAGCCGTAGCAATATCTAGGTTAGGGATATCTAAGGATTCTTTACTAAACTTAGTGATGTAATCCCTAAGTGATTCATTTTGACCTTGTGTTACCCTATATAGATCACTAGTTAATCGTTCTCTACTACAAGAGAATTGACTATTAAACAAATTAACTAGATTAGCAAATGAAGTAATAGAGTAAGGGGGAAGACTTAGCAGCCATTTAAGAGCAGATCCTGTGAGTGTGGATCCAAATCCCTTGCATAGACATGCTTCTTTTAACCTCTCAGGAATTGGATTGATCTCCATCCTTTCCCTGTACTGAGCTACATGCTCTTCTGGATCTGTTGAACCATCATACAGCTTCATAGATGGTATCTGGAACCTTTTGGGTATCTCAGCATCACATAAGGGTGGTGCAAAACGAGATATCCTATGGCTACCATCTGCAATTTCAGGAATGGGTTTAACCACTCCTGGTACACTGGATATCATATCCTTAAGCTTCTGTAATTCCCTAGCCATAGCCTGATTGATACCTGTATCCTGCATGGAGCCATGGTTAGTGTTATATGAATTATTAAAAATGTTACCTCCCACAGGATTCGTGTTTGGAATTCCAGATGTGAATCCATATTGACGAGACTCTGGTATGATTGAAGGACTAGAGGAAGCAATGGTTTGCATTGGTATGAAGTCTCCCTGATGAACATCCGAGCTCGGGGGCAGCATACTTCTTGGGAATCCTTGATCCTGAAAGATGTTGGATCCTTGAGGTTGAGATGATCCTTGAACCTGAAAGGACCCTGGATTCATAAAGGATCCTTGGACCTGGGAGGATCCTTGAACCTGGGAGGATCCTTGGACCTTGGAGGATCCTTGGACCTGGGAGGATTCTTGGACCGGGAAGGATCCTTGGACCTGGGAGGATCCTTGGACCTGGGAGGATCCTTGGACCGGGAAGGATCCTTGAACCGGGAAGGATCCTTGGACCGGGTGCATTCCTAAATATCCTCCTAAGCTGATGAAGGATCCCTGATGCTGAAAAGAGGATCCCGATGGCTGAGAGCAGGATCCTTGAGGTTGGAAGTGAGAGCCAAATGCCTGACTTATAGTTGATGTTCCATAACGCCTTTCTGATGGACCACTTTGATACTGGATGCCCGGAACTGCCGATTGTAGGGTAGTTACAATTGGAGTGTCAAAATTCAATGACCTTGGCATCAGAGGAGAGTGATCCTCCACTGATTTCTTCTGTTTCTTGATATCACCAATCTCTTGGAGGATCCGTTCATTGGTTTTGTCCTGCTCTTGCATGCGATCCCTCATCTGCAAAATCAGATTAAAAAGATCATTAGTAGTAGGATTAGTGGAAACAGAAGAAGTTGGTGGTTTTTGGAAAATGGGGGTTTGTCTCTTCGCAGCATTTTCAGCATTCTTCTGGGATCCAGAAGGTGGTGGAGGCAAAGGAGGAACGCCTTGTGAAGAACTGATCGCCGACATAGAACTTGATGTGTTCTTTGCTGAGGAAGCCATTTGCTTGATTGTAACGAACCAGAATGATCACCAGAATAATAATTTCTCAAGAACGAAGCATCAATTGCCCCACGGTGGGCGCCAAACTGTTTTGGTCAAAAATCAAGCAATGATAATGCAACCAAACTTTCTGTTGTGAGGTGTGATGCTTGAATCAATGAACAATACTAAGGATCACTCAGAAATGTAATGAACAAGTGACACAAAGATTTATACGAGGAAAAAGCCCTTGATCAATGAATGATCTCCGGCATAAAAAACCTCGGGTGATGGAAACTACCGATCACCAACTCAGATTAAACAAGAAATGTATTACAACTTCGGATGATAGCGAGCTAGTTACAAAGATCACTATAGTGTAATGTGCAAAAAAGTATGTAATCGCCAAGTGAATTGTCAAGAGCTGGTGAGAGCAGTTACGAGTGTGTGTGTTAAGCTAAAAATAGCCAAGTGTTTCTATATAGCTCGCTATCCCCTTTTAAAAATGGAAAATATCTAAGCTAACAAACTGTCCGCATTTTGTGCAAGTCTTCCACGACTTCCATAACGTCCACTTCAGTCATGCACGTGCGGAATAAATATGGAATATGCTCCAGGAATATCGCCAAGACCAAGTCCAAGCTCGTACTCCTGCAAAACAACTTCACATTCAAAGTAGACAATCGTTAGTATAAGGATCCTTATGATGATCCATGATCCTGATCCTACAATACTTTCTGAGGATCACTAATTCAGATAGAATTGAGGATCACTAAACCCAACAGTAAATGAGGATCACTGATCATTGAAAAATCCTCCCCTAACAGGGGCGTAGTGGGATAATGCCCAATAATGCCCCAACCAATCATTACACAATTATTGATTTTTTTTAAATTAAAAACTAATAATACTTCATTAAATAAAATTAATTACAATACTAAAAAGAAGAGGTAAAGTTAAAAAAAATTACTAAAAATAATTTAAAAAAAAAGGAAAAAAAATACAATACATTAATTTTAGCCTTCGCTTTCGTCATTCTCACCATCTTCGTCTTCCTCGTCCTCCGTTTCTTCTTCACCCTCAGGTGGGATATACCGAACCGACCATGCGTGTTGTACCAAATCAACCGTTAACGCGGAATGGTAGGGTTCATAACGCAATTCTCGTGCATTATTCACTCTTTCTTCCATTGATGCTTGCGTATGCTCCTCCTAAACGGCTTCCAGTACATATTTCTGGCATATTGCCTTTCCTTCATCTTTAAAAATCATGTTGTGCATGATTATACAAGCGTACATAGCATCTCTCATTTTTTGCTTAGTCCATGCACGACAAGGATTTCTCAAATATTGCCATCGTTGTTTAAGAACCCCAAAGCATCTCTCAATGTCTTTTCGTGAAGACTCTTGAACCTTTTTAAAGTGTGCTCTTTTTTCATCGATAGGATCACTAAACGTCTTCACGACAATCGAAGACCTAGGATAAATTCTGTCGCACAAATAATATCCATGAGGGTAGTAGTTTCCGTTTGCGTAAAAAGACGCTTTTGGAGCTCTACCAGAAATGTAGTCCTCTAACAACGGAGATTGTTCAAAAACTTTTATATCATTGCATGACCCGCCAACGCCAAAGTAATCCGACCAAACCCAAAGGTCCTGTGAGGCAACCGCCTGAAGAATAACAATAGGTCCCTTTTGGTCACCCCATGTGTGTTGACCTCGCCATGCGGTCGGGCAGTTATCCCAACGCCAATGCATGCAATCCAAGCTCCCGATCATACCCTGCAAACCATGCTCACTAGAATGTACCTCGTAAATCTTTTGAAGGTCGTACCATGTGGGCGTTCTCAGATAACGCGCACCGTACAAATTTATAATACCTTTAACAAATGTATACAACCATAATCTAAAAAAAATAAAAAATACTTGTAATGTTTACAGTAAAGTATAGGAATGTACCGCGACAAAAATGCTCCAAGGTGTCTCGCGTTGTTTTCTCGGCCATTTTTTAAATACTCGTCATTGATGTCGGTCGTGTTTCCGTAATCAAGGACTCGTAGCGCCAACGTACACTTTTGAATACCAGTGAATCCAAGTGTCCCTTTCGCATCTGCTTTTTGTTTAAAATAATCGAAGTTGTTTTCAAAGTCGTCGACAATGCATAGAAACAATAGCTTACTCATTCGGAAACGACGCCTAAAAACTTCTGGGTTCGGAAATGTTGGCGCTTCATCGAAATAATCTTTCATCAACCGATCGTTTGCCGCACGTCGGTCTCGTTCAATATAATCTCTTGTTTTAATTTCACGTTCGGGCCGGCTACAATGCTTCACATATCGCACCGCTAGTTGACAAGCACTCGTAACTGCCTCTTGCTCGACCTCCTCATCGGTGGATTCACCATCATCCGCTAAAAACTCTCTATAGTAATAATTTGCGATGGACGAGGAATTAGGGGAACCCATTTTTTTTATAAAAATGGTTTAATATTTGAGATTGTAGAGGTTTTTGTTTGTAAAAATGGAGTGGAAGTATGTGTATATATATAGGTGAGAAATGAAAAAAGAAAAAAAAATGACCGTTGCATTTGACCGTTGCAAACGGTTGTTTGGCCAACAACTTGCCTCAACAGCGTGATTTAAAACACACCAAAACAAAAAAAAATGGTCAAACACGCCCGGGGGTGGCCTTACGGCGTGATCGGGCGTTTTTGATGGCTTTTTTTGAAAAAAAAAACACGCCCATTACGGACGGTCTTAGGTATAATAGATATACTTATATGTGTATAAAACATATAAAACTTAAAAAACATGACAGATTACCAAACCAAACGTTGAGTAAATGAACAAACAAATTTGTGTATGTTCATCTAACTAAATGCTTGTTCACGTTCACAGTAAAAAAACATGATCCAATAATCAAACTCATAAACGCAACAAAGTCGAAAATGGTTCAATACACCGAGCAACGAATGCTTGGATGGTCTTATACTCTTATTAGTCAGCGATAAAGAACGATAATATATACAACGATTGTATTACAAAACTCAAAAGATTAAGACAATGTCCGGGATAAACTTAGATATCTAAGGCAAAAACTCGAACTTCATGAGAAGTCTTGCTGAAGTGTAGGGATACCCTTTGCGGTCACACAAAGGAACTGCGCGGATTCCAGGCCTCAGTTCGGAAACAGGAAGACAGGTTTGACCAGCAAAGTCATCTTTTTCAGACATGTCATATTCATGTACTTCAATTCTAAGTAAAGCGATTTCAGGAAGCGTTAATTCAAACGTAAACTCTTCGTTCCATACAGGCGTCCACGAGTCCTCTATTGCTTTTGTCTTTCTCATAATTTCATCAGCCGCTGCTCCGGCTATACCCACCTGTGTGTTTCATGCAAAATAAGATATTATGTTGGTTTTTTATAGTATTTAAACTGAATTTTAAGCAATGAGATTAAGGGTTATTACTCTTGTGTAGAAGTCTGGTGGGGAGTATGCATCAAAATGAGTTTGCTTGAAATCCAGATGCCATCCATCTCCCATATAAACTTTCACCTGTTAGATCACGCATAGTCGGGTTAATTTTATTTTTAAACATAGAACGGGTTGAAAGTCACTGGAAGTGTAAAAAACGCATAAAACCTTCTACATTTTTATAGAAAAAAAGTTCTTTAAAAAGAAATTAAAATCTTGAAAAAATGTGGTAGGGGGAAGTCGGCCGATTTGAAATGAAATGCATACAGTTCGGTTTTGACGGTTTGGGTTTTAACTTCGGTTTATGGTTTGGAACTTGGAATCGGCAATGTAAGCCGAACTAGGCGTTTAACATTATTTTTTTTTTCATTTTAGGAATATGCAATTATGTATGTGTATGATGATCAAGAACCATCCTTATCATTACTTAAAAATTAATACAACTTTATGCTTTTGAAACTTAGAAAAATTGGTTCAAAAATCAAAATAACTAAACAGTCAAACCGTCAAAACCGACTACCCAATCAACCCGGCCAGTTAGGTTTGCCATTTTTCGAAAGCGTAGTCAACAAGTCAGCCCAAAATTTTGTCAAAACCAACCGAACCAGGTTCGTGAACACCCCTACTAACCGATACCAAAAAACTATTAGCTCTAAACCGAACACTCGAACAGTCCAAACATGTGACCAACTCAACTCACCCATGACCCATTTTGCCACATGCCCACATCTAGTAATTAGTAACATAAACAATGATATCGTTAACGTGATTAAAATAGAAAAGAAAATACTATCTTCATAATTTAAAACCTTAACAAACAAGATTAGTTCTTATTTTCAGTAGAAAAAGTTTACCTTTAAAGTTTTCTTCACTGGAAGCTTTGCTTTGGGATCAAACACCTCATTATTGGGCCCATTTTGCATCAGAAAATCTGGTTTTCTCACATAACCACAGCCTCCATTGGCTCGAAACATTCCATGCATCAACCAGAGCGATCTACCATATCCCTGCATTGAAAATATAAAACTTAATCAATCAACATTACCAATTTCATTGTTCTTTTAGTTTTTACTAATATAAGAATATCTAGCATGCACACCTGCATGTTAAACGCAATCATTTGAGCTCCATGTAGCCAACCGATCAGTGGCTTGTAATTAGAGGACGTAACACGAGTGCCTTTAGGATATATCCTAAGAATATTCTGTTGCGTAAACCTGAAATAGAAAAAAAGATCATAAACTTGACCTCAAGAATGATTCATAATAACAACAATAATAATAAATAACTAGCATTTTGACCTGCCACGCATTGCAGCGATGGCGAAACTTAAAGTAACTCGAACTTATACCGTCAAATATTTGACCCGACTCTTTTTCGAACAAAATTTACGTCAAAACGTAGATCAACTGAAAACGCACATGAAAATAAGCATAAAAATGTATTATATTTGACCCGACTCATTACCGAGAAAATTTACGTCAAAACGTAAACTAACTTGGATTTACAACGAATGTACTTAAAAATAAGCACGTAAAAAATAGTGTTTTTTTTTACATTAAAGAATGGTACCACGCGTTTCGGCGGAGTCAAGATGTAAAGTAACTCGAATTTATACCAGTGAAAACGTATTATAATTGAGCCAACTCGTTTCCGAACAATACGTAGACCAACCAAAAACGTACATAAAAATAAGCACGGACACGTATTATATTTGACCCACGTACATAAATATAAGCGCGTAAAACTCGAGGGGGTCAAAATGACATTTTACAAAGTTTTTAGAAAGTTGAGAGGTGTAAGTGGCAATGCTAAAAGTTGAAGGGTTGAATACACAAAAAGAAAAAAAAACATTGGATGGCATTTATGTAAATTTAGCAAAGAAAAACAATAAAATAATAGAGGTTGTGTCTTAGTTACTATTCCTAAGACACCCTCTTTTGTCATATTAATTAATAATAATTTGATTACATATACCTGATTATTTGCTGTTGATGGCGTTCTGCAGCCTTTTCCAATTCCTGTTCGGCCAAACTTAGGCGTCTAACTTTATCTTTTTCGACTTTAAGTGCTTCCTCTAAACCGCCTTTCGGTTTGCCAGCATGAATAGCAATCAAATTCTTGTAAGCGGGACATGAATCGGCTTTCTTTATGTAGTGTTCTGAATCTTCATGATCATGATCACTTTCATCGCTTTCATACTGCACATAAGTAACATGCTTCACTAAACAAATAAGCATTTTGCACAGAGGTGGAATTCTTTTATTTTGTTGTTCAGAAAGGTTTACCAACCAACACTTTATTACCATTTTGTATATAATTAATATGCTAATTAAGATTACTAAAAGTAGTTTATTACAATAAAGTAGTACAGTGCTTTGACTGTTTAACATGTTCTCCTTTTAGCTATAGTTATTAACTTATCATTATGAGTAAAGTGCCATTTTCGTCCCTGAAGTTTGGCCAATTTTGTGACTTTCGTCCAAAGGTTTGTTTTTTCGCATCTGGATCCAAAAGGTTTGAAATCTTGCCATTTTCATCGAGCTCGTTAATGCCATCCATTTTATCTGTTAAGTCAGGGGTATTTCCGTCTTTTTTGTTAACTTAAAGGACAATTCAGTCTTTTGCAGGGCTATCCGGTCTTTTTACTTAAAGTGAAAAAGACAGAATTCCCCTTCAAGTTAATAAAAAAGACGGAAATCCCCCTGACTTAACGAAGTAAAATGGACGGAGTTAACGAGCTGGATGAAAATAGCAAGATTTCAAACCTTTTGGATTCAGATCGGAAAAACAAACATTTGGACGAAAATCGCAAAATTGGCCAAAATAATGTATAAATAAGACACAAAACAAACATTATTATGAACCAACAAACCTTATTGTTTTTGTCTTTGTAAGGTGTGGCCTCGGAGGGCTCTTCGCCCCAAACATCATCATCAGAGGAATATTTAACCCTTTGTGATTTCGTACTCTTGTCCTCTTCGGCTTCAAGGTACTCTTTTGGAGGTTTTGTTGAAATTAGAATCCGACCCTTTAACGTTTCAGGTGATGGTAATTCTTTTAGATCACTTGATTCAGGGATGTATAACAGCTCCCCAAACGTGTCATGCACCATCTAGAAAAGGCGTATGTGAAAGCATCAATGACATGTAATAATAACGATGACTAATGCACAAAACGGCAAGCGTATTCACCTGAGCCACCTTCTCTTGAAGATCAGGTGTAAGGTGGTCTTCGAGTGTGATAACGACTGGATAATCAGAAGCTACGAAAGCATGCTCTTTGATTGATTTCAAACACTTTACGAGTTCCACAGGTGTTGTGAGGGTCCTGCATGCGTATTACGAACACCAGTTTTTAAGCGTTTAACTTTAACCAATAACCACCGACATTTGTGGTTTAGAACAGAGGTATGTTCGTGTTCGTTCATTTAACTTTAACCGAACATGAACATATAACCGAACACATTTATTTGTTCATGTTCGTTTATTAAAAAAATGGGCATGTTCGTGCCCATTTATGTTCGCTCGTTTAAAACCTAAACGAACAGTTCACGAATGTAAACAAACACAATCAAACAAACTTAAACGAACATTTACATAATTTAACAAGCAATAAACAACACAATTGAACAAACATAAATGAGCATAATTGACTAAACATAAACGGACATAAAGTATTTTTTATATAAATTAGTGGTTAATTACGATAAATTCCATTGGAAACCCCATTTTTATTACTAGAAAGCCAATTAATTATATTTATATAAGTAGTTAGAAAGTTCCTTTTATGTTTAATATTTATATAAATATAACTACATATGTATTTTAATTGAAACGTACATAAACAAACAAAAATAAACAAACGTAAATGAACCGAATACTGTGTTCACGAACAGTTCATGAACATTCGGTTCGTTTACAGGCCTAGAAAGAGGGTGTCTCTGAGTTTTTTCCACGCCTATGCAGGAATTATGTGAGTACTAAAAAGTAAAAACAAGGCCTTAAAAAGTGTGATTTTTAAGTATTCCTTGATGTACATTATTCGATATAAACTTTAGTCAATTTTCTCCAAAAGTATGTATAAGTTGCATACCTTCCATGAAGAACATGCACGTTATCTTTAGACGAATTTGGCCACAAATCAAGTTCTATTACTCTTACGCCTCGTTCCAGAGCTTTGATGATCGGGACATCACTGCAAGGGCTACTTAGCTGGTTTCCAGTCAAGTACGAATTGTGACCGGTGTAAATGAAATAATGTGTTAACGGGAGATTCATATCTTGGTGAACCTAAAATTGCAATCCATGTATAAACATCAGGTACATTAATAAATTTCTTTCATTAGCCAAACAAAAACATTTTTTTTAGTTAAATAGTTAAGGGATGGGTTAGTTAAAGCTGATTGTCTACGTGACAGACAGAACGTTATAAACTTTTTATTTAAACCACAACATATAGTCTTAAATGTCATCTTTTACGCTAATTTATTTAATTTACAATTCAATTACTACATATTTTGCTTAGATATTAACAAAATCATAAAGTTCTTTGTGTCATCTCCATCACTACTTTTCCAATAGTGGACAGCCGGCCATCTTGACTGTGGACATATATGAAATGCATTTTTTTCTCCCTCAATGGAATAACAAATATCTATCTGGACAAAAAAATCACTTACTTTTCAGTGACAACGTTGCCCATTACTATTAGACCATTGGGTATGGGGGAGGATAGTCTCCAAAGGACTACCCGCCACGTAGGCGTCACGTAATCACGGGAGGAGGATAGTCTCTTTGGGACTACCCAAGGGTGTGGGGACTAGCCAAGACTACCCCACCATTAATAATATATTAATATATATATATAAAGGATGAGAGAGAACAAAGATGGGGGACCCACCAGCTGCCCCGTCTTCGGCGTCACTTATCCGACGGAAGTGCCGAGGACGGCCCCAAGGGGGCGGTGTGGGACTGGCCTAAGGGGGGGAGACGGGCCTTTCACGTGCCCCATACCGAAAGGCCTTATCGTCTCTGAATAAGTCAAAGTACATGTCGACATGATTACTTCTCAATAATTAAGTCGAAACATATGTGCAAATATCAAACTTACCACATGTGTTGATTTGCCTACCCTAAATTAAATCAATCTAAGCATCTAACCAAATTGGGATGATAATACTGGTTTCGGTAATCCCAACCCCATACCCTATCGTAAAAAAATGTTGGGCTGGGTTTGGTAATCCCAACTCCATACCTGACCGTAAAAAATTGTTTCATACCCCGTATCTGGTAATTATTTACCCCTTGGGTATATATATAAGCTTTAAAATAATATATATGTTTGTTTCCACATAATATTTAGATTAACGGATTAGTACTAGATACATATAATATAAAGGGGCAATTGCATATATCCTCTTAAAAAACTGTTTAATTACGTATTTACCCAACTTAAAATTAAAATTGCATATATCCCCTTCCTTAACTAATATAATTGCAAATTTACTCATTTTGATTTATTTTATTAAAAACAAGTTATATAACGACTTTTTTACCCTTATTTTTACTAAAACTTAAAAAATACAAATTTATTCATTTTAAAAAAAGCAAAATCTAATATAATAATGGTCAATGTTGGTCAATTTTTTTTAACGGCCAACAGAATCAATCCCGAGCACTCTTGGGGCACTCACTGGACCAAACGGAGTACTCCGAGAGTAACCCGAGTCCACCACCAATTCCGGGGAAAACCCGGTAACCCACTCGCCCGTAGGCACGACGGTGAAATTACCAGTAAAACTCGTTTGGCTCAAGGATCGAACTTAGGTTTTCCTGGGTGTCTTATCATTGTCCACCAGTGTCTCACTCTACACCAAGTGAGAGTTGAACCTGTATCTCCCAAGAAAAATGCAAATCTTTTACCAGTTAATGTAAAGATGTCACTAAAAAGAATTGCTAACTTAATCCTCCAATTGAAACACATTTATTTGATAGATACATCTTTTTACAAGAATAGAAAATATCTATCAGATGGATCCAATTGGTGGATCAAGTTAAAAGTTGAGCAATACTTTTCAGTGACAAGATTGATCATTGTCATCGCTGAATAAGTCAGAGCAGTTGTCATGTTTACTTCCCAATAATTAAAAGATGAAACAGATGTGCAAATATCAAACTAACCACATGTGCTGATTTGCTACCCTAATTAAATCAATCCAAGTATCTAACCAATTTGGGGAAGACAATGGGTCGGTTTTTGGATCGGTTTTAATAATTCCAACCCTATACGCGATTGTAAAATGGGGTCCCGTTAGATATCTACCAGGAAATTACCCATCGGGTAAATATATGAACGTCAAAAAATACACGTTAGATACATACAAAATAAAAATAAAATTATTCCGGGTATATCATCTGGTAAACAAGTATATGTTTTCGGCTAATTGGGTCAGGAAAACGGGTATATCACTTAATCCCATACACGTCTTATCCCCGCGAAACACTTTTAAACTAATCCTATACCTGGCCCCTTACCCTACATGTCCCAAATGTTTTGGTTTTCGGGTTTACCCGACATATTCGGATTTAATTGCCATCCCTAAACCACAAGTGTTAATATATCCTTCCTTAATTTGCAGTTTTCATTTCTACTAATTAAAATAACAATCAATCAATTACTTAAACGGTTTCCAAAATCATTTTAACTTTTCAATAAAAGGCAAAATCTAAAGAAGTAAGCAATTTAGAATCTGAATATTCAAAGATACCTGAGATCCAATCGGAGGATTAAATTCAAAACTAAACAAATAATGATGAAAATCCTCTAACGTAAGCGTCTTCCTGTTAATTAACGACGTAATCGGATGCCGTTTATGCAAAACCTGCTCCACAATACGCTCAGCGTCCGTTTTCGTGACTGCAACTCCGTTACCGGTACCGTTAACGTTACCGTTCTGATACTCGAGAATAAACTTTAACAGTTGATCAGCGGTCATATGAATCGCACCGTCAGTGTAGTCGTTAAACGCCGTTTTAACATCTGACGGCGGATCGGCTTCCGTCACCTTAAATCTTCTGGTGAAGCAGCAACATACTCTGTAACTCCCCATTGTTTGTTTGACTTGTGTTCACCAGATCTGTTCAATTGCTTAGTGGTTTTGCAAAGTCAACGGGATATTGTACGCAATGTATGTATAGGATGTGTGTATATATAATGTAGAGAGAGAGAGAGAGAGAGAGTTGGAGATTACTGGGAGCACATGTGTTGTGTGTGTACTGAACACGCATTGATTTATTTCACACAGAGATGAAGATGGAGAGAGAGTTGGTTGTGGTTGTGGTTTTTTTTTTAATAAAAAAATAAAATATTTTTGGTTTGGGAAGAGAGAACTGTTTGGTGTTATTTAATAGTAGTAAGAAATGGTTGACGAATAGACTTCCCGCCTTTTCTTTTTCAATAAATTTGCAAAAAGAGATTATCCATTGTCTCGATTAATATCTCATTTGATATCGCATTATAGCCTAATGGTATTTTAAGTGTGGGATAAAGCTTATGACCATTAGGTAGTGTTTGGTATGTAGGAATGAGAGGTGGAATGGAATGGATGGTTACGAGGGAATGAAGAAACGGATGTTTGGTTAGTCAATGGAATGGAATCACCCATTACAAAAGGCATTCCATTCCCTCAAAATCATTCCTTCCACCCCCCATGTTTTTTTTCCATTCCATCCCCTCTTGCACCATTCATCAACAACACCACAACCCACCACCTTTGCCACAACCCACCACCATCACCACCCACCACGGACGCCATCGCCGCCACCCGCCACCACCTCACCCCGACAGCAACCGTCGTCGCCGCCACTCACTCGCCACCGTTATCACCCACAGTTGCGACCAACAGCCAACGCCACTCGTCGCCGCTGCCCACCACCATCGTAGACGCCACCACCACCAACCGCTGCTGCCGCCACCTTTGTTGCCACCCATGTGACACCTCGAAATTTCATGTCCAGTGAAATAAAGACACGTGTCATGTTATGCAAACGTATTATAAAAACGGATCCAGATAAAGATGTACGGTAGGATTTAAAAGCGTCGACATGTTAATTTATACCTCTGAGCGACCTATTAATAAATCCCTAACCAGGATATATTTAATCAACATTTGAATTATGTATATAAATCTGGCTATCCTAAATAATAAATTGGTTACAACCTTAGACATGGATCCAATATGAATTTCTTGGTATTTCCGACATTAAAAACCTCCCACAAGAATACAAGTTGTGTAAGTGCATGGCTAGGCATGCAATGGCTGACTTCATGGTCCCCATACTGATTAAAAAGCACAAGAGTCGGAGATGTCATAGTTGCATGGTCACAGCCTGAAAGAAAACAAATTTTTGTCCTCTGGCGAAGTCTTACGGACCGTAAAGGTCTAACCTTACGGTCCGTAAGGGAAATGGTTACGGACCGTAAGCTCCAAGCCTTACGGTCCGTAAGGACTGCATCTGGGCGATTTTTGGACAGCTGCCTGTTAAAACGGTTGCACCGCCTTATTTGAGTGGTATTCGAAAATCAGGGGCTCTATAGGTGGTTTTTAGCATCTTAGGGACACCTGGGATGATCTTGCAACACATGTAGACTATTTTGGCATGATCTAATGCATTTGGGTTCACTATATAAGAGAACCAAGTTTGCTACATTTTGGTCTTTCACTTGCAACTTCTTTCAAGCTAGTCTCTGGAGCTCCCCTGATCAGCAACAAGTTTCCTAGTGGTCCCTAATCATACTTAGGACATTTGTAAGTGTCATTAACCCTTCCTAATTCAGTTTAGCTTAGTTAATTAGCTAAAAGTCAAACCGTCGTAATTAAGGTTTGACTTCGAGATTAATTAAAATTGGTTCAGTCAAATCTTGAATTAAAAGTACCTTTAAGTAGGTAATTATGTGGGTAATAAACCCTTAAAAGGGTACTCCCTGATTCCCACTCTAACTATGTCAATTGTCGGGTCAAACTTGTTATTAAAAAGTCAACAGAATGCTTTTTTTCAAATTAATGCATAATTAGCAATGTAGAACCCATACAACCTGTTTTATCATTAATATAACTTGGTAATTAATGTAAGAACATGTCTAAACATGTTCAACCCGACAATTTTCAGTAGAGACCCGGTTCGGAACCGAAAGTCGCTTAATTTGACTTTCAGTTCTTATCCGTTTAAGCATGTTTTAGAAATGCCTTAGAGCTTTAATTGGACTAGGTTACATGCTAGTATAACCCTCTGTGATTATACACCTTGGTTCATTAGTTATCCAATTAATATGCATGATTCCGTTAATTGCTTATATGTTGACTATTATGCCCTTTTCACCATAAAACGTGATTTTTAAAAAAATGTAAAAGAGTAGAAACCTTAGTTACTGATTTATAAAATTGTACCCAAAATTTGACATCAGTTTGAGGTGTAGATTGAGAGTTATGCTCATTAGCGTAATTAGAAAGCTTTTTAGCGATTAAACGGCATAATTAGCATATAGCCTATTTAAACCCACTTTTTGATATCAAACTTTTTACCCACTGATGTAATATAATATTTTAGGATTTTTGAAGATTTTTAATTAATTTTAGGCTGAGCATAACTTAGAGTTATAAGCTTGATTCGGTAATTGTCGGTTTTACCCTTTTGGGCTATAAAAGGAGTTTTACATATCTTTTTGACCCCAAACCTTTTGCTACTGATTTTATATGATAAATAAATTATTTTAAACCTTCTGGAATAATAAAAATATCAGCTTTCTATATAGAACCCGGAAATGGCTCCTAATCGCCTTTTTAAGCGTTTTTAACGCATAGTATGTACTAAAACTATTTTAAACATATAAGGGTTGATACCTACTGATATTTTAGGTAAATTGTAATATTTTAACAGTAAGCAAAAGTTGTTTAACTCAGATTTCAATTTTGACCTTTTTGGCTTAAGTGAAATTACCAAAATGCCCTTTTGAAGCATAGTATGGTTATAATTAATAAGTTTCACATATAGGCTATACCCTACTGTTATAACTTAGTAAATTAAGTATTTTTACTGATTATATCAGACCTGTAACTCAGATTATTGTTCAAACTCTTTTATAACCTTGTAAATGACCAAAATACCCCTACGGGGCATAGTTTGAGTTTAAATTCGTTTCGGGCATAATATAAGATATCTTTCTGATGTCACAACATATTTGAAGCATATTAACTTAGGAAACTTGCATATGACTCATTTGGTTACTCGTTACGCATTTGTCGCGTTCGGATCGGCTTATGTAACTAGTTTACATGTATTAGCCGAAACGGGTCAAACCATATCGTTTATGTCTCAAAATCCAGAATGTGTTTAAGTTACCCAAATTAAACAAGCATACAAGCTTGTCGGGTCAAAACCACATTCTATTCCGGTCTTCGCTTAATCGTGCGTTTGAACCGTATCTTTCTTTAAAACTAACTGGTCTAAGTTTAGGCTTAATTAAAGACCCGTTAGGATTCTAATAGGTTATTATAAAACCTTCGTTCCAGATTAAGAGCCCCAGTAAAAGTACTTGTGCTTGCTGATTAGAATATACGGCTGAGTATAAATTGCATTGCAAACTCAGGTAAATACTCTTAACTTATTTTCCCTATACGGGCTTGGGATACGGTATTATATACCGCTTGGTCGGGTATTGAATGTTTAGTCGTATTGTGATTAAATTATTGAGTTAACCCGCTTTAATCTGAATTTTTTGAAATAAAAGCCTTTAGGGGTTAATGACCATGCCCCGGATATCCTTGGCATCATTATAATAAAATGGCCACGTCTTAAGCACGGGGTATAGGCATACACCTGACAGTTGCATAAGGGAAACGGTATCTCACTCTCTTGTGGGCCTATACTTGTGGCGTGTCTGTTAATCTTGACTCGGTTTCTACATCGGGCCCTGAACGTATAACGAACATGTAAATCTGTATACAAGATTAATTTTATATAATTATCCCAAGTTATAAAAGATATTTTTGTGCCTGGTGCATCTAAATCAATTTTCTTAAACTCTTTTTAAAATGAGTCGGTTAATTGTATTTACCAGTGTAAACTGACGTATTTTCCAAAAAGGTTAAGTGACAGGTACTGAACGTAATTGGCTGGAAGCTCAGGGCGTTAATAAGGAATCTTGCAAGTTCTAGGCGTCTAAAGTCTGTTGAACAGTTTTTCCTTTTATTTGATCCGCCTGTGGATCCTTTACTTTCCGTTGTAATACTTTGATATTACGTTATATTCGGATTGTAATATATTATCTTTTGCTTCCGCTGTGCATTTATATATTGTGTTGTTTGACTGTGATGATATCAACTACGTCACGATACTCCCCACCGGGCCCACCGATAATACGTGGAAATATCGGGGTGTGACAGGTTGGTATCAAAGCCAACATTGAGTGAATTAAACACTAGCCTTTTGTGTTTAATCTCAATGACATAGTAGCACATTCCTTGACCTTCTGAGTCTAGACTTAACATAGGAATACTCTCAACCCTAATCTGAAAACTATTGCTTCCGAATTTATATATTTTGAATATGTCGCCAATCAAGAAAGCCGAAATGGAAATTCTCCACATCCGGAGCCTTGAATTGCCGAGCTTCGTACTGCGGCTAGAGTACAACGTGCAACAAAGGAGAAAGCATTCAGAAGTAAAGTAAAGAAGAAAACTCCTTTTGCTGAAGTTTATTTCCTTAGTAGTCCTTATAAGGACATATTTATCTTTTAGTCCCTTCATGGACATCATCATTCCTTTCAAGTCCCATTTATGGCAATTATATACTCCTTTTAAAATCATTTGAATATTTTATCTAAATTCCATTATATCATTCTATATGAATATAACATATGAAGTAAATCAAAATATAATTCCTTTTCGTAATTAATCTGCCAATATATATAATGAAAAGAATCTTAAAGGGCATAACCTAGCTTGTATGTCATTAAGGACCTAGCTATGATGGTAAAGACCTGTTTAAAAGAGATTCAGATCCTTGTTAACATCTAAAAACATGTTAACACTCCTGACAACAGTGATGCGATAAAAATCACACTTGTCATCTCTATAATGGGAATTTCCAACCCCTTATCTAGCATAGTGATATTGAAATCATGGCTTAAATCATCAAATGAAGATGATCATATTATAGACATCCATAAGTGATGAAATGCCTACGAGCCATACTTATTGTCCTAAGGGACAAAAGACAGTTGAAGTCTTTGACGCTCTGTCAAGAAAAGGTAATGAAATATGTTCAAACCTTAATGCCTCGATTCTCTGAAATCATGGCTTGTAAATTTAAAACTGTCCTTGTGACTAGGCCTTTTGCGCCACCTTAATATCCTTAATGTTTT
Organism: Helianthus tuberosus; assembly: GCA_030545235.1. Classification (NCBI taxonomy): domain Eukaryota; kingdom Viridiplantae; phylum Streptophyta; class Magnoliopsida; order Asterales; family Asteraceae; genus Helianthus; species Helianthus tuberosus. Next base: position 163,936,999 of record CM060354.1, on the reverse strand, counting down.
ATAACTAGGATAAATTATAATGAAAATACTAATTAAATATAACTAACAAATTAACCAATATGGTTTATATTACCATGGTTGATGAATCGTCAAAAGTGATGAATCCATAATAACCTCTAAATGAATCATCGTCAATATTTATGTAGCAATCAAGCTACATGGCTGGATCGGATGAGGTCAACAGCCACCCTAGGGAAAATAATGATGCTACCAGAGTTAATATAACTGGTGCGGAACTGCCGGCATTAATAGATAATGCCGTTACACGAGCTCTCGACAGACAGTGTGATGAATCAAGTGGTACACACTCTAAGACTCTATATGTGGCTCGTAGTAAGTCCCCTTCTAAATCACATGAGTCAAGGGAAGACGATGTTCGTAACTCGACAAATCAAAGGAGTGTTCCGTCTAGACAGGTGGTGTTTCATCAAGAGGCACCAGTTAAGACCTGCTCATATAAATATTTTGTCTCCTGCAAGCCTAGAGACTTTACAGGAGAAAAAGGAGCCATCGATTGCATGACGTGGCTCGATGAGATGGACACCGTTGTTGATATTAGTGGATGTGCAGAGCAAGACACTGTGAAGTTTGTTTCACAATCTTTTAAAGGAGAAGCCCTAGCTTGGTGGAGGTCACTGATCCAAGCTACAGGGAAGATCCCTTTGTACAACTTGACTTGGGATCAGTTCGTTGCTCTTATCAAAGAAAATTACTGTCCTCAACATGAAGTCGAGAAAACTGAGACTGAATTCTTGACATTAGTCATGGAGAACTTAGATTGTCAAGCATACCTTACAAGTTTCAATACCATGTCTCGATTGGTTCCTTACTTGATCACACCGGAACCAAAGCGAATAGCTCGCTTTATTGGGGGTCTAGCCCCAGAAATAAAGGCAAGTGTGAAAGCATCGAGACCTACTACATTCAGGTCAGCGGCAGATCTGTCGCTATCTCTCACACTCGATGTGGTCAGAAACAAGGCTGCCAAAGCCTCTGAAGATGGAAAGCGTAAAAGGGAGGATGAGAATTCTCATCGCTCCGATAGGAAGACAAAGAGGAACTCTGAGGATAAGAAGAGTTCCGGGTTTATGGAAGAAAGCCAGCAGTCGGGTGAGAAGACCAGGTGCAAAACCTGTTGGAAATACCACCTAGGGAAATGCAGATTTGAATCTCAGCCTCTACCTTGTGGGATTTGCAAGTCTAAGGAACATAAAACCTTGGATTGCAAGAAGTTGAAAGACGCAACCTGTTATGGTTGCAACGAGAAGGGGCATATCAAGACCAACTACCCTAGGAATCAGAAGAATCCCGAAGCGGCCAAGAAAACAAATGCATGAGTCTTCCAGATGAACGCCCAGGAGATGGTGCAGAATGATAACTATATAGCAGGTACCTTTCCTTATCAAACAGTTTATGCAGAAATTTATTTGATGCTGGCACATATGATTCTATAATGAACGATAAATGTTGAGAACTGTTGTCTCCGCCTGATTAGGACTCCGGTCATTTAATGCGAGGTAGAAAGTGGCCGATGATACTTTAGAGAATGCTCCAACAAATCTTAGATTGATATTTTATATCTATTAGGAATCACTCTTTTCTGATACCCTTATGGCAAGCTTTCAAGCTATCCAAATTCATCAATATAATAAAGACAGATGTGACATTTTGATCCCCTGTCAAAAAGATGATGGATTAGGTCCAAACCTTAAATGCCATTGATGGTCTTTTGTGACCTAGGCTAAATATAATGGATATATATTAAATGACATTCATTAAGAATGTTAGTACTATATTAGCCTGTATGGTCTATTGATACCATGGTTAGTATATGTTAAGGCCATTAGGATGAAGAACAGCAGTTGTTGGATTGCAACTAAGAAATTGTTTTATTGGTGTTAGGAACCAATATCGAGTATGGCAAACTCAGATAAGACAGCCGTTGATCGTGTTATGAATGATGCGACACATGCCAATGATGCTACAATTGTGAACCTTAGAATTTCCGAAGATGTTCTTCAAACTATGATAGACGCAGCTGTTGGAAAGGCTGTGAAGAAGGCTGTGAAAAAGTTCAAGGAGCCCAATGCTACTCGCTCCAAATTTTATCTAGGACCACATTTCCTTACTTATAAGGAGGATCTTGTTCATGCCTCAAATGCAAAAGATGAGCTAAAAAGGAAAAGGGAGGAAGATAACTCCCAGAGCTCTAAGAAGAAGAACAAACAAAAGTCCAACCAGAAACCAGTATGCAAGACCTGCAAGAAGCGCCATTTTGGGAAATGCAGGTTCGAACCAAAATCCCAATCGCAGCCCAGGGCTTGTGGGATCTGCAAATCTAGCGAGCATAAAACATTGAAATGCCAGAAGATAGGAGATGCGACTTGTTACAACTGTAACGAGAAAGGGCATATCAAATCCAACTGCCCAAAGTATGCTAAGAAGCTTGAAGGAGATAAGAAGACTGACGCTAAGGCCTCTCAGATGGATGCAAAGGAGGCCATACAAGATGACAATGTTATAACCGGTACGTCCTTATCCATGATGTATATGCAAGGCTATTGTTTGATACAGGTGCAGATAAGACATTTGTGGAATAAATTTTGTAAGTTATTAAATCTGCCTGTTAGAACCTTAGGCATAAAATATGAAGTAGAATAAACGCTAAGAGTTCTGCTTTGATTCGGATACCAATCAATCCTTCATAGATGGTAAGTATATCAAACTCTTAAAGTCTTCCATGAGAACCCTAGATATTAAGTGTAAGGTAAAAACTTACATGCGAAAATCATAAGAGCCATTTCTTCTGTTCCTGTCAGAAACCTTCAGTCGTAGAATTTTAGAAGTATCCTCTCTCTAGAGGAAGTGCGTCAGCATATATAGTTGATATCTCCTTAATCACTATCGATTACGAATACCAGATGGTATGATAAAAGCGCCATATGAGGATTTGTGTATCTTAATATGTTCCATGGATTGCTTCCATGCCTGATCAGTATGGAGGTTTAATGCATGGGACCACAAAGATATTCCGATGGTCATATGGTACTGAAGTCAGCTAATGGTATTCAAAGAAGATATCCAGAATGGAATTGTCCAAGTAAATGTTCCCGATTAAGAAATTCGTGGACTTGTAACATAGATGTGTCACTTAATTGACACAAGCAATGATGGATGAACTGGAGCTTGAGATATGGAAAATATCTGTAACCTCCTTGTATCTTGATTATCTTCTCCTAAGATTACCCTGTTTACCCCTGAGAGGCAGGTAGAATTAAGATTTATATCCCATTTAAGGTTGTATTATTATGAAATCTCCAAGACGGCTAGTACCATCATTGGAAGAATCGAAGCCCTGATTAACTAAGTTTTAAAATAAAGGATTCATATAGCCTAACTCAATATCCTGAGAATTCGGTATAGTTAATTATGAAGGACGGTTCATTTTGCTTATGCATTGATTACCGCAACCCTAATTAGGCAACAATTAAGAATTTCCATCAGCTGCCCAGGATCGTCGATTTGTTCGACTAACGGCAAGGATTTGCTATTCCTTAAGATTAGTTTTAAGCAGTGGTTGGAATAACCATCTCACCTTAAAATAAGTTTTTTTTCAATAATAGTTGTTATATAAGTATCAAGGTTGCTCCCTTGGAGACCTTGCAGGGATGGAATGTTAAACATCTATTGTTAGACAGAAGATTAATAAGTCCAATTATCAGGATCTGAAAGTTGCCTTGGAAACAACAAATAAGATCATTCAAATTCATAATCATCTGTAAGATGCCAGTGTTCGGCAGAAAATCATGGATTAATGAAAATAGCAAACCTCCTAAGTTCTTGTTGAAGAATAAGGTTCAACATAAGATAACACCCTAGAAGGGTGTGCCAAGTTGTAATTATCAGGTTAGTTAAGCTCTGAATATATAAAGTCATTCGAAGGATTCGAATGTATCAAGATTAAATAGCTTACGAGCTAATTAATGAGTTTAGTGGAGCTCACGAGGCAACCCACACTAATGATTTAAGGGTATGTTTCACCAATAAGTTAAGACCCATTATCATAATAATAGGCATATTAATGAAACTTTATAGTTGGACAAGAAATCGGTATAGACTAAGAATCGACAGGTTAAGAAGCTTCGAAGGAAGCATGTGCCGATCGTAAAAGTGAAATGGGATGCCCGTAGAGGTCCCGAGTACACGTGGAAGGTAGAGTCCCCAATGAAAGAGAAAAACCCTCATTTATTTCAGTAAATCTCGAGGTCGAGATTTCTTTTAAGGGGGTGAGGATGTGACACCTCAAAATTTCAAGTCCAGTGAAATAAAGACACGTGTTATGTTATGCAAACGTGTTATAAAAACGGATCCAGATAAAGATGTACGGTAGGATTTAAAAACGTCGACATGTTAATTTATACCTCTGAGCGACCTATTAATAAATCCCTAACCAGGATATATTTAATCAACATTTGAATTATGTATATAAATCTGGCTATCCTAAATAATAAATTGGTTACAACCTTAGACATGGATCCAATATGAATTTCTTGGTATTTCCGACATTAAAAACCTCCCACAAGAATACAAGTTGTGTAAGTGCATGGCTAGGCATGCAATGGCTGACTTCATGGTCCCCATACTGGTTAAAAAGCACAAGAGTCGGAGATGTCATAGTTGCATGGTCACAGCCTGAAAGAAAACAAATTTTTGTCCTCTGGCGAAGTCTTACGGACCGTAAAGGTCTAACCTTACGGTCCGTAAGGGAAACGGTTACGGACCGTAAGCTCCAAGCCTTACGGTCCGTAAGGACTGCATCTGGGCGATTTTTGGACAGCTGCCTGTTAAAACGGTTGCACCGCCTTATTTGAGTGGTATTCGAAAATCAGGGGCTCTATAGGTGGTTTTTAGCATCTTAGGGACACCTGGGATGATATTGCAACACATGTAGACTATTTTGGCATGATCTAATGCATTTGGGTTCACTATATAAGAGAACCAAGTTTGCTACATTTTGGTCTTTCACTTGCAACTTCTTTCAAGCTAGTCTCTGGAGCTCCCCTGACCAGCAACAAGTTTCCTAGTGGTCCCTAATCATACTTAGGACATTTGTAAGTGTCCTTAACCCTTCCTAATTCAGTTTAGCTTAGTTAATTAGCTAAAAGTCAAACCGTCGTAATTAAGGTTTGACTTCGAGATTAATTAAAATTGGTTCAGTCAAATCTTGAATTAAAAGTACCTTTAAGTAGGTAATTATGTGGGTAATAAACCCTTAAAAGGGTACTCCCTGATTCCCACTCTAACTATGTCAATTGTCGGGTCAAACTTGTTATTAAAAAGTCAACATAATGCTTTTTTTCAAATTAATGCATAATTAGCAATGTAGAACCCATACAACCTGTTTTATCATTAATATAACTTGGTAATTAATGTAAGAACATGTCTAAACATGTTCAACCCGACAATTTTCAGTAGAGACCCGGTTCGGAACCGAAAGTCGCTTAATTTGACTTTCAGTTCTTACCCGTTTAAGCATGTTTTAGAAATGCCTTAGAGCTTTAATTGGACTAGGTTACATGCTAGTATAACCCTCTGTGATTATACACCTTGGTTCATTAGTTATCCAATTAATATGCGTGATTCCGTTAATTGCTTATATGTTGACTATTATGCCATTTTCACCATAAAACGTGATTTTTAAAAAATGTAAAAGGGTAGAAACCTTAGTTACTGATTTATAAAATTGTACCCAAAATTTGACATCAGTTTGAGGTGTAGATTGAGAGTTATGCTCATTAGCGTAATTAGAAAGTTTTTTAGCGATTAAACGGCATAATTAACATATAGCCTATTTAAACCCACTTTTTGATATCAAACTTTTTACCCACTGAAGTAATATAATATTTTAGGATTTTTAATTAATTTTAGGCTGAGCATAACTTAGAGTTATAAGCTTGATTCGGTAATTGTCGGTTTTACCCTTTTGGGCTATAAAAGAAGTTTTACATATCTTTTTGACCCCAAACCTTTTGCTACTGATTTTATATGATAAATAAATTATTTAAACCTTCTGGAATAATAAAAATATCAGCTTTCTATATAGAACCCGGAAATGGCTCCTAATCGCCTTTTTAAGCGTTTTTAACGCATAGTATGTACTAAAACTATTTTAAACATATAAGGGTTGATACCTACTGATATTTTAGGTAAATTATAATATTTTAACAGTAAGCAAAAGTTGTTTAACTCAGATTTCAGTTTTGACCTTTTTGGCTTCAGTGAAATTACCAAAATGCCCTTTTGAAGCATAGTATGGTTATAATTAATAAGTTTCACATATAGGCTATACCCTACTGTTATAACTTAGTAAATTAAGTATTTTTACTGATTATATCAGACCTGTAACTCAGATTATTGTTCAAACTCTTTTATAACCTTGTAAATGACCAAAATACCCCTACGGGGCATAGTTTGAGTTTAAATTCGTTTCGGGCATAATATAAGATATCTTTCTGATGTCACAACATATTTGAAGCATATTAACTTAGGAAACTTGCATATGACTCATTTGGTTACTCGTTACGCACTTGTCGCGTTCGGATCGGCTTATGTAACTAGTTTACATGTATTAGCCGAAACGGGTCAAACCATATCGTTTATGTCTCAAAATCCAGAATGTGTTTAAGTTACCCATATTAAATAAGCATACAAGCTTGTCGGGTCAAAACCACATTCTATTCCGGTCTTCGCTTAATCGTGCGTTTGAACCGTATCTTTCTTTAAAACTAACCGGTCTAAGTTTAGGCTTAATTAAAGACCCGTTAGGATTCTAATAGGTTATTATAAAACCTTCGTTCCAGATTAAGAGCCCCAGTAAAAGTACTTGTGCTTGCTGATTAGAATACACGGCTGAGTATAAATTGCATTGCTAGCTCAGGTAAATACTCTTAACTTATTTTCCCTATACGGGCTTGGGATACGGTATTATATACCGCTTGGTCGGGTATTGAATGTTTAGTCGTATTGTGATTAAATTATTGAGTTAACCCGCTTTAATCTGAATTTTTTGAAATAAAAGCCTTTAGGGGTTAATGACCATGCCCCGGATATCCTTGGCATCATTATAATAAAATGACCTCGTCTTAAGCACGGGGTATAGGCATACACCTGACAGTTGCATAAGGGAAACGGTATCTCACTCTCTTGTGGGCCTATACTTGTGGCGTGTCTGTTAATCTTGACTCGGTTTCTACATCGGGCCCTGAACGTATAACGAACATGTAAATCTGTATACAAGATTAATTTTATATAATTATCCCAAGTTATAAAAGATATTTTTGTGCCTGGTGCATCTAAATCAATTTTCTTAAACTCTTTTTAAAATGAGTCGGTTAATTGTATTTACCAGTGTAAACTGACGTATTTTCCAAAAAGGTTAAGTGACAGGTACTGAACGTAATTGGCTGGAAGCTCAGGGCGTTAATAAGGAATCTTGCAAGTTCTAGGCGTCTAAAGTCTGTTGAACAGTTTTTCCTTTTATTTGATCCGCATGTGGATCCTTTACTTTCCGTTGTAATACTTTGATATTACGTTATATTCGGATTGTAATATATTATCTTTTGCTTCCGCTGTGCATTTATATATTGTGTTGTTTGACTATGATGATATCAACTACGTCACGATACTCCCCACCGGGCCCACCGGTAATACGTGGAAATATCGGGGTGTGACAGGTTGGTATCAGAGCCAACATTGAGTGAATTAAACACTAGCCTTTTTGTGTTTAATCTCAATGACATAGTAGCACATTCCTTGACCTTCTGAGTCAAGACTTAACATAGGAATACTCTCAACCCTAATCTGAAAACTATTGCTTCCGAATTTATATATTTTGAATATGTCGCCAATCAAGGAAGCCGAATTTATATATTTTGAATATTTTGTAATATATTATCTTTTGCTTCCGCTGTGCATTTATATATTGTGTTGTTTGACTATGATGATATCAACTACGTCACGATACTCCCCACCGGGTCCACCGGTAATACGTGGAAATATCGGGGTGTGACAACCCACCACCAACGACCACCTTGCCGCCACCACCACTTATCGTCACCGCCGCACCGCCACCACCACCACCCATCGCCGCCGCCGACACCCACCACCGCCACCTATAACCACCCACAATCACTACCACCGACCACCACCACCACCACTCACCGGCTGATTTTATTACTCCGTTTTTCTTGCCTACCGAACAATACACAATAATAATTCATTTCATTCACACATAGTAAGCAAACAAGACATGGAATGGTAATGATCCATTGCATTCTCTCGTCCATTCCATTACCTAGTCCATTCCATTCCTTCGTCCATTCCATTACCCCATACCAAACATACCCTTAGGTCATGGGTTCGATTCCCACAAAGGGGGTTTTCCCAGATTTATTGGGTTTCCTCCTGAATTGGTGTATAGGCATTATTGCCTAGTGGAGATGGATATGATCGGGTGGTTCTGCTGGTGGCACGATGATACTCCAGTGGTCCGTCAGTGATCCAAATTTGCCGTTCAAAAAAAAAAATATCTCACTTGATATAAAAGAATTTTTCCATTATATCAATTAATATCTCATTTGATATATTAAATCACTGATTCCAAATTTTATAAACGTGTTCGATATATTAGTTCCACCCTCACTTTATGCTACTCTTAGACCATATGTAGTGGTGAGTGAAACAAATGTTCTAATGAAGTGATATATGACGATCACTATTGGAGCATTATGGGGCATTTGTTTAAAATAGGAGTAGTGGTATAATGTCCAATAATGTCTCATTCAATGATTACCCAATTATTATTATTTTGTTTTTCTTTTAAAATTAAAACTAATAATATTTCATTAATAAAATAAAAATTACATAAATAATAAAAAAACGCACAAATAATACTACTCGTCTTAGTTGTCATCTTCACTTTCGCTGTGCTCGTCATCTTCGTCTTCCTCGTCATCAACTTCTTCTTTACCCTCGTTTGGAATATACCGAACCGACCATGCGTGTTGCACCAAATCAACCGCTAATGCGGAATGTGCGGCTTCAGACTGCATTTCATGTGAATTGTTCACTCTTTCTTCCATTGTTACTTGCGGATATTCCTGAACAGCTTCCGGTACATAGTTTTGGCATATGCGTGGCGTCCAAAAATCCAAAAACATGGCCCAATTGTCACCTGCGAGCCATTATTCATTTTATTCGTTAATTGTAAATGTAAATTTATAGAAAAATGTAAAGTATTTTCATTTTTTTTTGTATTTTATTTATAGACACATGTGTGGATACTATGCGGCAATCGGATAATGATTTATTTTTAGATTTTTTTATTGAGTTAATTGCCAAAATCGTCCCCGAGGTTTGGGCATATTTGTCATTTTCGTTCAAAAAGACACTTTTGTACCAAATTGCCCCCAACGTTTGTAACTTTTTGCCATTTTCATCCAAACCACTAATTTAGTTTATTTTTTCTGTTAAGTTGAGGATATTTGGATGAAACTGGCAAATATAAAACCACAGGGACGATTTTGGCAATTTACTCAAACTCTTTTAAATTTCTTTTATTTAATTAATTTTGTTACATATGTAATAAAAAAGAATATACATGCAATTTTTATAAGAAAAAAATAATAGCTTTGTCACATAATGTAAGGACCGGCATGAAAATGTCCTAAAACACCCCGTAAGTGAAAACCAGAACCCCTAAAACCCTAATTTTTATGAAAAATCAAGAAAATCAAAATTTAGTAAGTTGTCGCGGGCCGCGAAAGATTTAAGGAAGGTCTACGCGGGGCGCGACAACAATGCAATTCTCCGGATAAGCTTTAGGGCCACGTGTCAGACACGTGGCGGACCTAGGGTGTGACACGGCAGCCCTAGCCGTAGCTAGGGTGGCCCTCGCGGGGCGCGTAAAACGGCCTTAAGGCCGGCCGCGACAAAATCAAAAATCTGCTATAAATAGGTCGTTGCATGGGCAGGCTTCTGTGCTCGAAAATCTTTTCAAAATCACTATCATTCTGCTAAAAAATTTCGTTCAAAGAGTCGAAACGCCGCTACGATAACGGGGTAATAACTTGATCACTGCTACGATACAATGTCCGATCGATTGAAACCGATCCGATGGATGTTTAAGTGCTACCTGAATTCGGGCTATATTTTGTCATTCGTCGTGAGGGTTTTGATTTCGTGAGATTATCGTAAATGTTGTATTAAGTTACTAACCTAGTTTCGTTTGCATTATTTAACTAGGTTACCAGGCTTAATCAGTAGGCAAATTCTCTCCGTCTAAACTTGTAATGTGAGTCATTCTCTTTTTATCAAATTGCTTTACAAACCCCTAAATGTTTTCCAGTTATACGTTGCAGTGATTAAGTCTTTGCTAATCTTAAGTTACTGGCAGTAAGTGGGGTATTGTGCACATTACTGTTGTTTTTATCACTTTAGGTGGGCGAGCCTAATTAGTGATATACGTCACTATTGGGTGACAGGACCCAATAGTGGTATGACCACAGTCATAGATCCCGTCAAGTGACAACTGAACCAGCTAATTATAAGATAGGGGCAAATGTGAAAACTCTTAATGCTGTAAATTGTAAAAACGTGTCATTTTGTGCAAATTGAATGACTCGCCAGTATTTCCCCGCTGATAAAAATCTTTTAAAATGTTTCAGGTGATTTACTGTGAACCAGGAAAAGTGCCGCGTAGCACTACAGCTTAAAGGAGATGACTCAGTAAATAAATAAATATGTTTTTGTAATCAGGGAAATTCCCAGTAAATTTCCTTTATTGTAAATTACGGGGTTTGTCCCGGAACTTGAAATAAAATAAATGGATGTTTTCAGTTCAAACGATCCTGTTAAAATTTCCGCTGCCAAATTAACCACCAATACCACGGGTTTTCTGTCCCGCGGCGTTCGAACCGGGAAACTGGGTCGGGGGCCGTGACACATAATTTTTAAAATTTTCATCCAACCACTAAGTTAATTTTTCTATTAAGGCGAATGATGTTTATAAACTAAGACATAAATTAATTTCTAATTTTTTATATAGATCAGTTTTATAAAAATAAAATCTATTTAAACCTCTAAATTTTATAAAACTAAAAGAGTAAATTGCCATTTTAGTCCCTGAGTTTTGTCCAAATTTGCCAGTTTAGTCCAAATAGTTTTTTTTTTTTGCATCTGGGTCCCTGACTTTTACATTTTGTTGCCATTTTGATCATTTTGTCTAACTCCATCCAAAAACCCAGTTTGTAACAGTTTGTACTTAATCACTAATGTTTTTCAGTTGCCATTTTGATCCAATTCCAAAAAATCAAAAAAATTCCAAAAAATTCAAAAAATCTAAAAATCAAAAAAAATTCTAAAAAATCCAAAAATCATTAAATGTTTCGGCACGAACCGTTTCGACCCGTACCGTATCGTACCGAACCGTTTCGACCCGTACCGTATCGAACCGAACCGTTTCGAGCCGAACCGTTTCGACGCGAAGCGTTTCGAACCGTACCGTTTCGACCCGTACCGTTTCGAACCGAACCGTTTCGAGCAGAACCGTTTCGACACGAACCGTTTCGACCCGTACCGTTTCGAACCCGAACCATTTCGACGCGAACCGTTTCGAACCTGTACCGTATCGAACCGTACCGTTTCGACCCGTACCGTTTCGAACCCGAACCGTTTCGAGCCGAACCGTTTCGACGCGAAGCGTTTCGAACCGTACCGTTTCGACCCGTACCGTATCGAACCGAACCGTTTCGAGCAGAACCGTTTCGACACGAACCGTTTCGACCCGTACCGTTTCGAACCCGAACCATTTCGAACCCGGGTCGAAACGGTTCGTGTCGAAACGGTTCGGCTCGAAACGGTACGGGTCGAAACGGTTCGTGTCGAAACGGTACGGTTCGAAACGGTTCGGGTTCGAAACGGTACGGGTCGAAACGGTTCGTGTCGAAACGGTTCGTGTCGAAACGGTTCGGCTCGAAATGATTTTTGGATTTTTTAGAATTTTTTTGATTTTTTAGAATTTTTATGATTTTTTAGAATTTTTTAGAATTTTTTAGATTTTTTTGGATTTTTTAGAATTTTTATGATTTTTTAGAAATTTTTTGATTTTTAGATTTTTTTGATTTTTTGGAATTGGATCAAAATGGCAACTGAAAACATTTTTTAAGGAAATCCCCAAAATACCCCTGTTACAAACTGGGTTTTTGGATGGAGTTAGGTATTGTGATCAAAATGGCAACAAAATGTAAAAGTCAGGGACCCAGATGCAAAAAAAAAACTATTTGGACTAAACTGGCAAATTTAGACAAAACTCAGGGACTAAAATGGCAATTTACTCAAACTAAAATGTTGATGACCTTATTGAAAAAGGTCAAATAAAAAAATCTTATCATATGTATCAAGTTTGTAATTCATCTTCTACTCTTTTAAATTTGCTCCTAAAGAAAAACAGAAGCCAGTCCCCCCTCCCCCCCATCAAACAACGTATTGTTACCAAACATTAAAATTACCCACCAAATTGTAATTATAATGCTATGAACCAAAAGTTTCTTTACTCAAGCCACTCAGAATAAGTATTAGTTAGTTACCCTCATAATCTTAATTAAATAAATATTTTATTTCTACAAACATATTTTCTAGATGCTCAACACATTTAAAAAATAAGTAACGTTTTACAATTATTTTCTATCTCTACGACTGATAAATACTAAAAGTTGTAATCGATTATTATGTGTTGCACACCAATTACGTTTTCTCTTTATAAAACTGATTTATATAAATAAGCTGTAAATTAATTTCTGTCTTAATTTATAAAATTTAAAACATCCTTCACCTTAACAGAAAAAATAAACCGAGTTAGTGATTTGGATGAAAATTTATAAAAATTATGTGACAAAACTATTAATTTTTTTTTTCTAAAAACTTCATGTATATTATTTTTTATTATATATGTAACAAAAATAATTAAATAAAAGAAATTAAAAAGGGTTTGAGTAAATTGCCAAAATCGTCCCTGTAGTTTTATATTTGCCAGTTTCATCCAAATATCCTAAACTGAACAGAAAAAATAAACTAAGTTAGTGATTTGGATGAAAATGGCAAAAAGTTACAAACGTTGGGGGCAATTTGGTACAAAAGTGTCATTTTGGACGAAAACGGCAAACGTGTCCAAACCTCAGGGACGATTTTGGCAATTAACTCTTTTTTTTTTATATATCTAGTTCACATTATTGAAAGAAAACTATTATTTATTTGTAGGGGTTTATTTTTTTTTTATATTTCTAGTTTACATTATTGAAAGAAAACTATTTTTTATTTGTAGGGGTTTATTGACTATTTTCGTTTGTTGAACAAGTTCACACTATTAACTATTTGATTATTGACACGTTACAACTATGTAGAAACTTAAAACTATTTTAGAATGTACCTAACCTAGGGTAGCGTATGTTGGACCGGTCAATAATTTTAATCATATTCAAATGCCACATTTGGTTTATGTGTGTTGTGTGTATAGTAAAAAAGACAAACAAAGATTGAATGGAAACTCATGCCCTCTAATTTGTGTGTTGAATAGATTCGGTGTCAATGAGTAACGATTCATAGGTACTCTTTTCTTGCTTCATCTCCAGAGAATTTGATTATCATCGTTATCATCATACTCGGTAAATCCAACCAATAGCAAAACTAAGGTAAAATCTAAGGAGGGTAAGATGTAAACAGCTTTACCTCTACTCGTAGGAATAGAGATACCACTTTCAGCGAGACCCCGACTCGATAGTAGTTTTGCATCAACCATTGGACATAAAACACATAACACTCAGCAATTGGGACAAAAGCCGATTAGTGCATGTACCCTCTTGTTTTTTCGGCTATCAATGTCACCACATGATGCATGATTAATCGTCTCTAGTTTTTAACGTTATTTCACGAAATTAGTAAAATAACGTAAAAATTAGTGCACTTTCACTTTTGTCTCCCGAGGGCCCACACAGATATACATAATATGCGCATACCGTAAGCGGGTCGTAATTTGATTATGAATTAATCATTGGAGAATGTCGTTCTTTTTTCTTCTAGCCTATCTTTTGTATGCAAGACTTGATTAAAGAGATGGAAGGAAGCACTATGTGTGTGAGAGAGAGAGAGTTTCAAGAAATTCATCAAGGAACAATGGTCAATGCAATGCACAATCGTGAACAGCTTATTTGAATTACTCTCTTGTGTTTAACAAGCGTTGCAATAAGTGCATGTGATATTTACTATACGTGTATTTATTTAAGCATTCAACAAATATATTAACACTATTATCATCATCACTATATGCACATTATTCATTCCTTAACAAAGAGCCCAACCGTTTAGATTTTGGGTTTCAAGTCCCATGAACATGTAATTTTAGTAACAAAACGGATTTACATGTTTAGCCGCACTAGATTTAAGGGTTTGGTTTTGATGGGGTTCTGTGATTAGACACACGGTTTTGTGTGGCTGGTTATTCGTCTCGGTAAAAGTAAAACAAAATGAAATTTGTACGTACTAATAGGGTTTAACACAAACCCGGAGTTTAAAGCAAGAATTCTTTAAAAAGTTAAGGGATAAAAAGAGTAAAGTACAATTCTAGCCTCTGAGATTTACACTCAATCACACTTTCAGCCCTCATTTGAAAAAAATGAACAATCAAGTCCCTCTGGTTGTCAATTTGAATCAATTAGGTCCCTCCTTCAAATTTCTGTTAGTCAACTGTTAGTTGGCCGGTGTAGGTTTGTCTTTTACTTAGAAACTTAAGGGTAAAATCGTCTTTTTGTCATGTATAAACTTATATAACAGATCACATCCCCTTCAAAACCCCTAATTGAACATTTCACTCCTCCTATCTTCTCCAAAATTCTATCTCAAATCAAAACTCGATTGTTCATTTCCACCACGGGTTATACTCCTCCCATTTTCTTGAACGATGATTGTGTCATCATCTGTTTGACATAAATCAAGATTTTCTTTAATCCCATCTTAGATCAAAACTCAGTCGCCACCACCGTTCTCTTACTCCTCACTCTTCTCCCCCTCTCGCCACTGCTGAATCACCCCCCAATCACCGTTCTCTGTACATCATTTCCGACGAATTTGATAACCATTAAACCACCATCATTTACCGAATGACTCAATTTGACTTTAACAAGTTCGATTAACCTGCTACAAAGGTAACGATCGATCCATGTGCTTCATGTTTAGTTCCTTATTATGATCTGTTAAAAATGTTTGAACTAAACGATATGATATGACGATTTTACTAGCAACTGAAATCAGTCGAAGAGGATATTTACCTGCTTCTATTTGTCTTTTCTTCTGCTATCCCTTGGCCCACCACCAATCATCAATTTTCTAGTAATTAATAATTTTAAACCCCAAAACCCAAAACACGGGTGGTTCCCGACGGTGAACAAGCGGCACCGGCTCGTGGTGAGGTAGGGGTCGGAGTGTGGGGAGTGATGGACTCAGATGGCAACGGTGTTGTGGGCTTCGGAGGTGGAGAGTCGGGTGGTGCGACGGTAGCACAAGGTGGTTGTTGGTGGTGATGGCGGGTTGTGTGTTGCGGACTTTATAAAGAAGACAACATAATTTCAACTTGCAATTTCAGACCCTAAGGGGCATTTTGGTCCTTTAACACAAATGTAAACGTTCAACTAACAGCCATTAGTGGGAGGGACTTGATTGCGAGCAATCGACAACCACATGGACTTGATTGTTCTTTTTTTTTCAAATGAGGGCTGAAAGTGTGATTGGCTGTAAACCCCAGGGATTGAAATTGTACTTACTTGGATAAAAATAAAACAATTAATGAAAATTAGTTATATAAAGCCCTACGCAATCGAAGGTGAAAGCTTGGAAAAGACAACAAAAGCCCTTTATTCTTAACAAAATAAAATTACACGTAACTTTTCCTTAAATGATAATAACAATCAAACCCTAGCCACATATCTAGGCATCGATGAATCTTTGTTAAGAAATTGATAAAAGTTGCTGTCACACCCCAACCGATGGCGGAAACATCAGGATGAGACGAAAACGAGATAGCAAGAGACTTCATAACACTATTTGTGACAATATTTAAATCAACCGTTTTCATTTCATGAAGTAGATTGTCAAACAATACATGGAAATTCAAATAATAACAAGTTCAACGAAATACATAACAACATAAGCAAAATTGATACAGCATATTAAACCTAAGCGTCTATATGTG
The DNA here is from genome assembly GCA_030545235.1 of Helianthus tuberosus. Lineage (NCBI taxonomy): Eukaryota > Viridiplantae > Streptophyta > Magnoliopsida > Asterales > Asteraceae > Helianthus > Helianthus tuberosus. The sequence continues at coordinate 163,920,702 of CM060354.1, read as the reverse complement.
TATCTAAGCATCAACGCTACTTCATTTCATAGCATCGTCATCCTCAACTTATAACATGTTTAAAATAACGTTCAATACAAAAGCAAAGGCGAGTATACAAGTTTGATACATACATAGCAAAAAAAAATGATTAAACAATTCCTCATAGCAAGCATGTGATACAAGATAAACATTAAATTCAGCATATGTCTAACATATCAAACCAATGATGAAACGCAATAAGCTCATGACATAACCTCAAGTCTACGGGCGGTACGTTAATCCTATAGCGCTATATATGTCAAGGATAGGCTCGATCGAAGCTAATGATAAGTATAACACAAAATAAAATTAACCCAAGTTCAATGTATCAAGCAATCACGTATACAAGCATGTTATAGGAATGTTTGTGCATTTATGTATAAAGTTTATGTGTAAATTTCATAAGTAAACATGTTACACCCCAAAAAGTGGTAAACGTAAAGAGAGAATTCGAGTATACTCACGGTTTTGCAAGTTGTTCCTACTTGAATCCACGAGAAAGTTGGTTGTTTAGAGTGGATCACCTTGTCCTTCTACACAAGAATAACATAGGTGTGTGAGTTTGGGAAATCGGAAGATTATAGATTCGGAATGTAAATAGCATGAACATAGGCATAGAAAAATAATCATCTAGTACGTATGATACTTGTCCTTGACACTAGGAAACTCTAAGGAGTTTTAATGTTTTCATGGAACAAGGTTCCATCAGAATCGTGACAAGTTATCAAGGTTTAAGATGAGATAATCTAGTACCTTGACATATGAACGCTAGTTCATCATCAAAGATTCGATTATTTGGATAATATGAAAGTATTATATAATGTTCATATAGCCATATAGATCAAGCATGAGGTAGAAGATTAAAGTCTTCATTTAGGTACCTCTAAGTATCATGGAAATCATGTAGGAGGTAGGAGAACAAGTCTTCCATTTAGGCACCTCTAGATGTTCACCACTACACTTGATGTTATGCACATTCAAGGAGGGTCATGAACTTACAAGTAATACAAGAATATGAACAACTAATCTACGAGAAATCATCAAGCAATGTGTGGATTTACAAGTAGGATAGCCCAAGCTAATCCTAAATCACACTTTTATCAAGTCTTATGCTTGAACATCACTTGTGGGTTAAACCCTTGAACAAAACAGAAAGTTTGTGAGGCTATACCTCTGATTTTGAATGTTTCAACCTTGTTTGTAAGCGTAACTAACCATAGAAGTGGTTATAAGCATAATGACATAGGTTTGAGATGAGTTTTCTCAAGTTTATCAAAGATTGAAACATGAACAGAAAAATCAGTGAAATTTGGAGCCCTTTTGGCGACGTTCCAGGTACTGGTTTACTATAAAAAAACCCATGGAAACGAAGCTAAGGTTAATCCAAGTATCTAGGAAAAAGAATGGAGTGAGTCGGACAAGAATTGAGTGAGTTATGCTCACTCTAGTGAAGCTTGCTGAATCTGCTCGAACTTGTATTTCCAGCTAAGTTTTGAGAGGTTTTTGAGTATGTTTAAGGGTTGTAAAAGTGGAAAAGTGGCTGAGATTATAGTGGTATTTATAGGAAAGGATTAGGGTTTAAGTTGGTTGCAATAATAGGATTAGTTGGGGTTTAAAACTAATAAAAAAAGAAATTGTTGCTGCCTATGAGGCTTGCGCACGGAAGGCTGGCTGATTCAGCCATCAACTATCTATTTTTTTTGTTACATTAAAGGTTAGATTTTGTATTAATTATTTAAACAACTTTCCATTAATCAAGTTTAGCCGAGTAGGATTTGCAATTCAAAAGGGGGTGGCGGCGCAGCTTGTTGCCCGTCTACCAACCCATGATTTGTAATTTGCCTTTTATGAGTAAAAAAATTCTAAGTTTTTGTTTAAAAAAAAAAAAATCAATTAAAAGTTGTCAAAGAGGCTGTACTCGTTGCCTTTGTTTCTTTTTTTTTTGTTTTTTTTTTTGTGAAAAGTAATATTTGAAATAACAACATCAACGTTGATGTTTAATTGATTATTGTTATTGTTATTGTTATTGTTATTGTTATTGTTATTATTATTATTATTATTATTATTATTATTATTATTATTATTATTAGTATTATTAGAATTAACCATGTATTTAGTAGTTAACAAGCATGTAGAAGTTATGAGTTCCAGTATGTCGAGTATCGGTCGCGCGTATGCATGCGAGATTGGTAAAACCCGAGTATTGCAACACGTATAAGCATGTATAAAAGAAAATAGTATTTCATATAAAAGATTCATTTCATTACGATCAAAGTCTCGGATTTACAATGGCTTGAAGCGAAAAGACGATTACAAGAATACAAGATTTCTAAAAATAGAAATACGAACAAGACTTTCTAATTATGGAAAGTACAAAGAAGCAGGGCATTACAGTCTCCCATCTTTTAGGGAATTTCGTCCCGAAATTTAGGAAGAAGTAACGAAAAGATGTGGATACTTCGTCTTCATGTCACTTTTGAGTTCCCAAGTAAATTCAGCGCCACGTTTTCCTTCCCATCGAACCTTGACAATAGGAATTTTACTGCGCCTTAATATCTTAACTCCATGATCTATGATTTTGACGGGTTTATCCACAAAATGCAAGATTTCCTTGACTTGGAGATCTTCGAGCGGGACTTGAAGTCCTTCATCAGCGAGACACTTCTTTAAGTTGGACACGTGGAAGACAGGATGTACGTTGTTGAGTTCTTCAGGTAGGTCCAGTCTATACGCCACCTTGCCGATCCTTTCAAGGATCTTGAAAGGACCAACGTAGCGAGGTGCGAGTTTCCCCTTTTTACCAAATCGAACCACACCCTTCCAAGGGGATACCTTGAGAAGTACGAAGTCACCTGTCTCGAATTCCAAAGGTTTGCGACGCTTGTCGGCGTAACTCTTTTGTCGGCTCCTGGCTTTTAGTAAGTTGTCTCGAATCTGTAAAATCTTGTCCGTTGCTTCTTGTATAAGCTCGGGACCAATGAATTGAGATTCACCAACCTCGTGCCAACAAATCGGCGAATGGCACTTGCGACGATATAATGCTTCGAAAGGTGCCATTTGAATACTCGCATGATAACTGTTATTGTACGAGAATTCGACCAAAGGCAAGTGTGAATCCCAGTTGCCACCAAAATCTATTACGCAGGAACGAAGCATATCCTCCAAGGTTTGGATAGTACACTCAGTTTGACCATCGGACTGAGGGTGAAAAGTGGTGCTAAGGTTAAGAACAGTATCCATAGCAGATTGAAAAGTTTGCCAAAGACGAGACGTAAAACGAGCATCACGATCGGAGATGATGTCAATAGGGATACCATGACGACAGATGATCTCATCAGTGTAGATTCTAGCCAATTTCTCGACTTTGAAATCTTCATGAATGGGAAGAAAATGAGCTGATTTGGTCAATCGGTAAACGATCATCTAAATACTGTCATGACCAGAAGAAGTACGAGGGAGCTTAGTGACAAAATCCATGGCAATGCTCTCCCATTTCCAGACAGGAATTTCTGGCTGTTCGAGCAAGCCAGAGGGACGTTGATGTTCGGCTTTTACCGTTGAACAGGTGAGACATTTTGCAACGTAGGAGGCAATATCCCTCTTCATTCCAGGCCACCAGTAGGATATACGCATATCTTGGTACATTTTGTCAGCGCCAGGATGAACAAAATACTTTGATTTGTGTGCCTCGTTCATGGGAAAGTCTCGAAGGTTTTCACGATTAGGGATCCAGATACGGTTGCAATAGTACAAAATACCATCGGATTTGGACACGAGATCTTGCTCAACAGTGCCTCGTATTTCAACAGAGAGACTACCTTCGCTAATAGAGGCCTATTGAGCTTCGCGAATGTGGCATTGAAGATCGTTAACGAGTTGGAGACAACGAACATTCTTCACATGAGTTTTACGACTAAGAGCGTCGGCTACTACACTCGCCTTACCTGGATGGTAGCAAATTTCGCAGTCTTAGTCGTTTAACAGTTCCACCCAACGACGTTGACGCATGTTCAGTTCCTTTTGGTTGAAGATATGTTGAATACTCTTATGGTCGGTGAAGACCACACACTTAGTACCGTAAAGGTAGTGTCGCCAAATTTTCAACGCAAAAACAACTGCGCCAAGGTCAAGGTCATGAGTAGTATAGTTTTTCTCATGTATTTTGAGTTGCCTTGACGCATAAGCGATGGCCTTGTCTCGTTGCATAAGAACACAACCAAGTCTAAGGTTTGAAGCATCGCAATATACAACGAAGTCGTCGTTACCATCAGGAAGTGCGAGAATAGGAGCATTGCATAACATGTCCTTAAGAGTTTGAAAGGATTCCTCTTGTTCGGGACCCTAAACAAAAGATTTCTCCTTTTGAGTCAAAGAGGTCAAAGGGACAGCGATCTTCGAGAAGTTGGAGATAAAACGACGATAATAACCAGCAAGACCAAGAAACGAACGAATTTCAGACAGAGACTTTGGTGCGATCCAATTCTTCACATCTTTGATTTTAGCGGGGTCAACGTGAATACCAAGTTCGTTGACAGTAGACCAAGGAATTGGACCTCTTTTAACCAAAATTCGCACTTGGAGAATTTGGCGTATAGACGTTCAGTACGAAGAAGTTGGAGGATAAGACACAAGTGTCGCTCGTGCTCTCCTTGAGTCTTGGAATAGATGAGAATATCGTCGATAAAGACAATCACGAAACGGTCCAAGTACGCTTTACACACGCGATTCATCAAATCCATGAAGACAGCAGGTGCGTTAGCCAAACCAAAGGGCATGACCACGAACTCGTAGTGACCATATCGTGTACAAAAAGCGGTCTTAGGTATATCTTCTTCGAGGACTCGAAGTTGATGATACCCAGAACGAAGATCGATCTTTGAAAAGCAGGTCGAGTCTTGCAATTGATAGAAGAGATCATCGATGCGAGGAAGAGGGTATCGGTTCTTGACAGTAAGCTTGTTGAGCTCACGATAGTCAATACACATACGGAATGACCCATCTTTCTTTTTGACGAATAAAACGGGAACGCCCCAAGGAGAAGTACTAGGGCGTATAAAGCCTTTATCAAGAAGCTCTTGAAGTTGACTCCAGAGCTCTTGCATCTCAGAGGGTGCTAAACGGTAGGGAGACTTAGCGAAAGGCGTAGCGCCAGGCACTAAATCGATGCGAAAGTCGACAGAACGAGCAGGAGGCGGTCCAGGAAGATCGTCGGGAAACACATCGGGAAAATCACGTACGACGGGAACGTCACTTATGCTTGGGCCTTTGTCCTTCTTTTCCACAATGTGGGCGAGAAAGGCGAAGGTACCCTTGCGTAAGAATTTGTTCGCTTGGATACACGACATGAGCTTGAGACCTTGAGAAGGTTTCTCTCCATACACGTGTAGAGAATCACCGTTTGGAAGATGAAGGTGGATAAACTTTTCAGAACAAACGACTTCAGCACGAACTCGCCTAAGCCAGTCCATGCCTACTATGATGTCAAAGCTACCCATTTGCATAGGTATAAGATTAATCGAGAAGGTATGATCGATAAGAATCAAGGAACACTGAGATAGGACGGAATCGACAGTGACAGTTTTACCATCAGCGACTTCGAACAGCGAAAGATCTTGGCAACTTAGAGCGTTTACACTTAAGCAAAGGTTCGAATTCTAATGACACAAAACTCTTATCAGCGCCAATATCAAACAGACACGAAGCATAAACATGGTTCACAAGAAACGTACCAGTAATGATGTTGTTCGCGTTTTGAGCCTGAGTAGTGGTGAGGAGGAACGCTCGGCCTCTAGCAGGTTGTTGAGCCTGTTGCTGCTGCTGCTGTTTTTGCTGTTGTTGCTGAGGCTAGTTTCGTTGCAGACAGACGTTAGCCAAATGGTTTAGATCACCACACTTGAAACACGCTCGCACAGGAGCGACTTGATTTTGAGCTTTATTAGGGCAGGGTTCTGAGCTACTACAGCCTGGTTTTGATTGGCCATAGGTGGTTTGTGGCAGTTCTGAGAAAAGTGCCCATATCGGTTACAATTGGCACACCTGCGGCACGGAACGTTGGGAGGGTGATGGTATTGGCATTGGCCACACTTGGGTTATGTCCCAGTGTAACCTTTGCGTGTAGGATCAACGTTTGAAAGAGCAGGCATGGATTGTTGGGGTTGTGGGTTTCGCGGAGTGACGACCGCGTAATTTTGGCTTGAAGCCTTCCGCTTCTTGCCTCGGTTTTTCTTGGTGGATGAGGAGGGTTCAGTAGTGGGTTCAGCGGTGGTTTCGACGGTGGCTTGGTGTGCGTTTTCAATGACGCTTTCGCGGCATTTCTACGCATGACATGGTTACTGTTCAAACGGGCGGCCAAACGAAAGGTTTCCTCAATAGTAGCTGGGCAGGCAGCTTCTACGAGGTTCATGAACGAATCGGGTAAACAATGGATGTACTTGTTGATGGTTTTCTTAGGGGTATCGACCTGGCCGGGACAAAGAACGCTAAGCTGTTTGAAACGGAGGGTTAAACCATCGTTGTCATCATCAACTTGTTTGAGGTGCCAGAATTCACTTTCCAATTTCCTCAGCTCGTGAGGCGGACATAACTCTTCCCTCATGACCCTTTTCAGTTCGACCCATGGTAAAGCGTGGGCAGCATCCTCACCTCTGGTGCTTTGCTCAGAGGTCCACCAATCAAGGGCTCTTGATCGGAACACCCCTGTAGCATTTTGGGTGCGCAACTCATCAGGACAACCACTCTGACGAAAAGTGGTCTCCATAGCGTCAAACCAAGTGATTAGTGCGGTAGCACCGTCCTTTCCAGTAAATTCCAATGGTTTGCACACCATGAATTGCTTGAAGAGAAAAGGTGTTTTCGGTTTCTCCACCTTGGAGTCCACAGAGCCATGAGGCGAGTCGGGGTTGGTTTGAATGCGGCTCATAATGTCGGGTATAACTCGAGCCATTTGATCGGCCATTTGTTCAGCAATGAGGCCCACGAGTTCCTTCTTGGAAATGGAGCCTGAGCGGGAACCCTTCTTTGACTTGGGCTTTTTGGTTGAGCTTGAGGAAGTCATCTAGAAGTTCGAAAGAAAAGAAAGGATGAGACTTGATCATAAATTTTTAAAACAAGGTTTTTGCATGTAAAAGCATGTAAGTGTTCACGTATCACGTATAATTCACACAAAAATAAGTTTTCAACATGTATTCGCAATTATAATCACGTAAGAATGCGTAAAAGGAGCATAAATTTAGTTTGTTCACGAATATTATTATTGTCTTTGATTGCGCGAGACGTGCGAAATGTGTAACGGTTTTGAAATGAACGAAGTAACAAGTATAAAAATCACATATAAATTGAATCACATAAAAGAGAGGCTCATAAAACATGGGAATGTTTCGGGTTTATAAACGTCGACTATTCCAAAGTGAATCGAAAGTCCTTTCAAATTAGAGAAACGTGCTTTGGCCTATAGGTAAGATACTCTCGTCGAGAAGCGATTAACGGTATCTTACCCTTCCAGTTACTACACGTCTCTAATAGATCGAAACAATCGAAACTTTGGCGAGATCGAAAATCGAGGGATGGGACTTAATCGACAAGGTGCGGGTTTCACCCCTAACTTGATGATTTCATACCCTAATGTGGTTGGTACTCGTCGGGTCAAAATATAATTTCGACACTTTGACGAGGGTCCACTAGAGTTTGAGTTGGAAATTTACCATTAAGATGTGGATTTCACTCCTAGCTTAATGACATAATTTCGTGCAAAAGAAAGTATAAGCGAAATGAGAGTCGTTCACCAAATTGCGGGTTTCACCCCTATTTTGGTAAATTCGTCTCTTTTGTATAAAGAGTGTCTTCAAGTCTTCAAGTGTATTGTGTAAAATGTCTTAGGAAAGACATTATGTAAGCATTTAGACCAAAAGAGGAGAAAGAAGCAAACGAGGAAGCATAACATTTTAAGCATGAAACAAGAATGGTCAAAACATGGTTCCTACTATAGACTAGGTCGAACATGACAATTCTACCTAATTCCCTATAGTTATGGCTCTGATACCAATCTGTCACACCCCAACCGATGGCGGAAACATCGGGAAGAGACGAAAACGAGATTGCAAGAGACTTCATAACACTATTTGTGACAATATTTAAATCAACCATTTTCATTTCATGAAGTAGATTGTCAAACATTACAAGGAAATTCAAATAATAACAAGTTCAACGAAATACATAACAACATAAGCAAAATTGATACAACATATTAAACCTAAGCGTCTATATGTGTATCCAAGCATCAACGCTACTTCATTTCATAGCATCGTCATCCTCAACCTGTAACATGTTTAAAATAACGTTCAATGCAAAAGCAAAGGCGGGTATACAAGTTTGATACATACATAGCAAAAAAAAAAATGATTAAACAATTCCTCATAGCAAGCATGTGATACAAGATAAACATTAAATTCGGCATGTGTCTAACATATCAAACCAATGATGAAACGCAATAAGCTCATGACATAACCTCAAGTCTATGGGCGGTGCGTTAATCCTATAGCGCTATATATGTCAAGGATAGGCTCAATCGAAGCTAATGATAAGTATAACACAAAATGAAATTAACCCAAGTTCAATGTATCAAGCAATTACGTATACAAGCATGTTATAGGAATGTTTGTGCATTTATGTATAAAGTTTATGTGTAAGTTTCATAAGTAAACATGTTACACTCCAAAAAGTGGTAAACGTAAAGAGGGGATTCGAGTATACTCACGGTTTAGCAAGTTGTTCCTACTTGAATCCGCGAGAAAGTTGGTTGTTTAGAGTGGAGCACCTTGTCCTTCTACATAAGAATAACATAAGTGTGTGAGTTTGGGAAATCGGAAGATTATAGATTCAGAATGTAAATAGCATGAACATAGGCATAGAAAAATAATCATCTAGTACGTATGATACTTGTCCTTGACACTAGGAAACTCTAAGGAGTTTTAATGTTTTCATGTAACAAGGTTCCATTTGAATCATGACAAGTTATCAAGGTCTAAAATGATATAATCTAGTACCTTGACATATGAACACTAGTTCATCATCAAAGATTCGATTATTTGGATAATATGATAGTATTATATAATGTTCATATAGCCATATAGATCAAACATGAGGTAGAAGATTAAAGTTTTCATTTAGGTACCTCTAAGTATCATAGAAATCATGTAGGAGGTAGGAAGAACAAGTCTTCCATTTAGGCACCTCTAGATGTTCACCACTACACTTGATGTTATGCACATTCAAGGAGGGTCATGAACTTACAAGTAATACAAGAATATGAACAACTAATCTACGAGAAATTATCAAGCAATGTGTGGATTTACAAGTAGGATAGCCCAAGCTAATCCTAAATCACATTTTTATCAAGTCTTAAGCTTGAACATCACTTTTGGGTTAAACCCTTGAACAAAACAGAAAGTTTGTGAGGTTATACCTCTGATTTTGAATGTCTCAACCTTGTTTTTAAGCCTAACTAACCATAGAAGTGGTTATAAGCATAAGGACATAGGTTTGAGATGAGTTTTCTCAAGTTTAAACAAGTTTATCAAAGATTGAAACATGAACAGAAAAATCAGTGAACTTTGGATCCCTTTTGGCGACGTTCCAGGGACTGGTTTACTGTGAAAAACCCATGGAAACGAAGCTAAAGTTAATCCAAGTATGTAGGAAAAAGAATGGAGTGAATCGGACAAGAATTGAGTGAGTTATGATCACTCTAGTGAAGTTTGCTGAATTTGCTCGAACTTGTATTTCCAGCTGAGTTTTGAGAGGTTTTTGAGTATGTTTAAGGGTTGTAAAAGTGGAAAAGTGGCTGAGATTAGAGTGGTATTTATAAGGAAGGATTAAGATTTAAGTTGGTTGCAATTAATAGGATTAGTTGGGGTTTAAAACTAATAAAAAAAAAGAAATTGTTGCTGCCTATGAGGCTTGCGCACGGAAGGCTGGCCGATTCAGCCCTCAACTATCTTTTTTTTTTTGTTACATAAAAGGTTAGATATTGTATTAATTATTTAAACAACTTTCCATAAATCAAGATTAATATTCATAGGTGGTTTTAACATTCAAAAATCAATTAAAAGTTGTCAAAGAGGATGTACTCGATGCCTTTGTTTTTTTTTTTTTTTTTTTGAAAAGTAATATTTGAAATAACAACATCAACGTTGTTGTTTAATTGATTATTATTAACCATGTATTTAATAGTTAACAAGCATGTATAAGTTATGAGTACCAGTATGTCGAGTATCGGTCGCGCGTATGCATGCGTGATTGGTAACGTATAACCCGAGTATTGCAACACGTATAAGCATGTATAAAAGAAAATAATATTTCATATAAAAGATTCATTTCATTACGATCAAAGTCTCGGATTTACAATGGTTTGAAACGAAAAGACGATTACAAGAATACAAGATTTCTAAAAATAGAAATACGAACAAGACTTTCTAATTATGGAAAGTATAAAGAAGCAGAGCGTTACAGTTGCATTCAGATATCAGGTCGGATATAGGAATTACTCTTAAAAAAATCAGATATAAGACACTAATACTTCTTTCAAAACTCTTGTTAAAACCATCCGAAATGGTTAATGCCTTATAATGGGCATTTTCCTTCATATCAGCACCATAACGACTCTTTAAAAATATGTAATTGTTAACGCCAATTTTAGTTATTTCTTTCCAAGTTTTTTCTGCTCATTTGGCATTATACTAAAAATTCCCCTCCCCCCTTCATGCCCCCTATAATGCTCACGGGGCTATGTTGAGGGCGTTATCAAACTCCATCGCGCCTCTATAATGCCCATTACACATGGTCTTTGGGATACTTTTCGCCATATCGGCATGATAACGCCCTTTCAGAAAATGTATAATGGTCAATGTCCCTCAATGCCCATTACCCAAAAGGACGGTGTTATGTGCGTCATCAAACCCTTTCATGCCAATGCCCGTTACGCATGACCAAATGATTATAAAATTACAATTTGATATCACTTTCAGTTTTTTTTAAACAGTTAATTTAAGCTGGTAAATATTACCTTACATATCATCTTTAAAATATTCTCAACAAACAAAACTGTAACATTCAAATATATTCCTATAAAACTATTAAATCTTATCTTATTCTATTGAATTTTAACTTATTGAACACACAACATAACAAAAGACAAATATGATAGAATAACAACACAGGTAAACTATCTTAAACATCAGATCCGTGATTAGATCAGGATCTAGGAATCAAACCGGTTTAAAGTTAAATCGAGTTAAAACATAAGATAAATTCACAAACATGAAAAACCTGACAGTTGTTCGCTAGTATTTAAATGTACATGTGTGAAACGGACATGAACTACTTTAAATGATGATGAGTTTAAGTGACAACTACTTAAAATTGACTATGTGTGGAATGATTGAATATTTTATATGGATTTTTTTAAATTGCAAAAAAAATGTCTAGTTGTTTCTAATTATGAAAATGCTCAAAGGGTAAATTTTAAAAGAAGGCTAATAAGCTATGAATTAGATACGTTAAAATTAAGGATGGATGTATAAGACTAATTAGACAATTATTATAGAAACATCAATTTGTTTGTTTTTTTTAAATGCATACTTTATTCACACAACAACATCAATCCGGCGAAGGCAGGACGCAAAACAGGACTACAACGACATTAAAGAAATCAAACTTACACCAACTATTCCAAATAGTAGATTTGTACTTCGATCTATTCTTAAAACATAAAAAACTGAACGCTTTGATTGTAATATCCTCAAATTTAGAGATACACGTACATGAACAGTTCTAACATTCGTTTTGTGAACTAATAAAAATATATGGAACTTACATTTCATATATGATTAAACGAGTAAGTTACATGTAAAATAACTAATTTAATTACGAACTGTCCATGCGAGTAATTAATTTTAAAATAGTGCTTAATAATAACAATAACAATAATAATAATAATATTTTTATTTAAAATACTTAAATTAATCATGAGACAAATTACATAAGGATAGCAGGTAGACGGGTAACAAACTGCGCCGCCATCCCCTTCTGAATAGAAACCCTAATCTACTAAAAACAAAGCCTCGCCCCTGAGGGGTCGAAAAGTTGTTGTGGACCACATGTTGAACTCTAGCAAAGAACCGAACCGCCTCCAGCGCCAAGGAGCTGAACGTGTCAAATGCCAGAGAACAAAGGCATGCTGATTATCCTCACAAGATTTCGCGTGCTTTTCCACCTTCTTTGACTCTACTTTCAATACCGCTTGCCTCACAACAAGCTCATTTTCCCGGAACCCGGCTAGGGGGGATACACCTGTGAGATCGACACAAGCATGTTTCCCGCCCTCCCAACCAAAAACTTGCACGTCAGCCGAGCGTAGGGTGGACCTCCCTTCCGCCGGGTCTGTAAGAAAATTAACCGGTGCCTCTTTCTTTGCCGAGATCCTTGCTCGTCTGAGAATATCCATTAATGCGTCTCGAACAAAGTAATGGCGATACTAAAACCCCGACAACTCTGTATAGTGTAACGCAAGCTCCCCGTATGATGGGGTATGGTATTAGACCCAATCCGAACGACCAGACATATCCGTTACTTATCGCCTTTTATTATAATATTTATTATTATTGCGTACTAACCCGCGAAGCCTAACGCGTTGTAGTTTACACTACACTAGGTTGTGGGCTTGTAGAGATAACCCCTAACTGGGTCTGGCCCATTGAGGTTAGGGGAGGCCCATATCTCCTATATAAAGAGGTGTTCACCTCATTATTAGGGACCAGAGGATATGGAGCCGCCACACTTTTGTTACTGGAAACAGTGGATTCTTTCCCCTACCGGTCATCTCTACAGCTCCACTTTTTTTCTTCTCCATTGCAGATCTAGGTTCCGAAGGAAGAACAAGGTGTGATTCTCCACCCTCTCAGAGAAATCGGTCCAATCATCCTGGCGAAGATTCCGTGTTTCTTCATTGACGCTCACCAAGTATATGCTATACATTTTTTTATCACATCTCGTTCTATCCTCAGATCTTCAGATCTGTGTTCTTAGGGTCACACTTTCGACCTTCGAATGAAGAAACCCCATAGATCTGTGTTACCTTTCCCTGATTACTTTTCTCTAGCTAACATTCTAGATCTGTGTTTTTTCATAAGATCTATACACAAATTTTTCTTGAAAAACTCCCCAGATCTTATTCATCACATCTCTTTTTTCTCTCTGTTTAGAGATCCCTGTTATTGAAAAATGATTCTCCTCTACCCAGACTTTCAGATCTGTGGTGTTTGGTCACCAGATTCGCAAAAGATTATCGGTTTTAAAACCCTTTGGATCTACACTTGTTCAAATGGATACAAATCTCAATTACCAGGGGGTGTAAATCTGTAGCCGTACAAGATTTTCTCAGACAGCAGTTCTGATATTCATGGTTGGCAGGGTTCTATACCTCCTTTAACGAGGCTAACCACCATTTATACACCTAATCAGGTAAGTTGTTTACCTCCTCTTCTTTTGATGCAAGTTTTTAGTCATATTGAAATATGACAAGGTCACGTAAAACAATTTTAATGGCTAGCAAAGTTTTGTAAGGAGAACAAATTTCAAAGATTCTCTTATGTCACATCTGAAACCCTAAATGCTCTTTTAATTTATTATATGTTGTTAACTATTAAGAGCTCATGGGGGTGATTAACAACTGTGAATTTTTTCTTGAGAAAGCAAAGTTCTTTTAGCTTTATTATTTTAAATTGCTATTCGCTGTCATACATCCTTTTTCAAAAAGCGTACAGTTGTAAACAGCCTGCCAAGCCCTTGCTTCTTATAAATACAAAGGTCCTATCTATCGCGTGAATACACCGGCTGCAGGACAACTCCTTCGCGCGGGTACACCGCGTACCTAACATATTTCGCCGTCGCGGGTAAACTCTATTGCGCGAGTATATTACTCATCGGACACACTCCGCCGCGCAAACACGGAATAAACTCCGTAGCACGAGCATACTTTGCCGAGCGGGTAAACCCCGCTTTGCAGCATATTTCGCCACGCGGGTAAACCCCGTTGCGCAAGAAAACTTCGCTACGCGGGTAAACTCCATTGCGCGAGTATAATTCAACGCGCGAATACTCCGCTGCGCGGGTAAACTCCGTTACACGAGCATACTCCGTCGCACAGGTAAACTCTGTAGCGCGAGCATACTTTGCCGCGCGAGTACTCCGCCACGTGGGTAAGCTCCGTTTCACGAGCATACTCCGTCGCACAGGTAAACTCTGTAGCGTAAGCATACTTTGCCACATGAGTACTCCGCCACGCTGGTAAACTTCGTTGCGCGAGCATACGGCGTCGCGCGGGTAACTCTGACGCGCGAGTAAGCTTCCCATAAGCCAGACTTGCTCCGCCTCGCCGGACTAACCCCGCTGCTTGTGCAGGCTCTGCCATTCTGGGGTAACTTTATGGCAGACTGGGCAAGTTTCATCATTCGGAAACATGGGGATCATCATACGGTACTTAAGGATTGACCGGTACTCCACCGCTGACATACCTTGACCCAGACCTTTAATAGGAATAACAGTTAAGAAATCCTGAGTGTGAGGTCTCTGTAGGCATTCAATGACGGCTTTCTGGCGGGGGGACAAATGGAAATATTCTCCCAAACTTTGTGCGATTCGAAAACACAGGGCATTCGCCAAAGTTTTTTTGTGGCTTTTTGGGGGCGGTGTCCTTGTTAGAGAAACCGCCGAGATCAAAGTCGGGGAGAGATTTATGCAAGCGTTCCAAGGCTCTGGCATAATCCGGGTCAGTGTTAGCAACCCCACTGTTACATAAGATGTGGTCTTGCAACTCCCAAGATTGAGACCTGGAAGCCACAAAGGCATAGGCAGCCACATCCCGGGCCGAGAGAAGGCCCAACCCACCAAGCCGCATCGGAAAGGTCACGACCTGCCACTGGAGTTCACCAAAAAAAAGGCCCCCCACATACGACAATGTCTTCTATTGCCTCCCGAAGACCTTTATCAAAACATGAAACAACATCATCCATAAAGGGGGGCTGGCAAGTTCGCAAACCAAATAGCAGCTTTGCGACCCCCATACAAGATCTAAGCAAGAGGAGTTCGCTTTGAGGATCCCGCAACAAGGGAAGGTGTCCCATAATGTCAACAGTTTGCGTCGCCCTCTAGCCGCTAGACCACTAATAAAACTGGCATCACGGCTGACTGCCCCTCCTAGCAGTTTGACACCTCTCTCTGGCCTCCCAATCTCTCTGGGGAAAAGCTCTGGCCGGACCTTCACCCCGTTGCATGTTGGCCAAAATACCTCAGTTTTTCTAATATTAAGCCGTAGCCCCAAAGCTAGACCCTCCGAACCGATGATGTCAAGAGCTTTAGCAACCTGAACAACGTCCCCGATAACCGTCCCATCATCCAAGTACCAAGCATGGAAGGGGAGTTTGCAGTTTTCCTGCACCCGAAGCACTAAGGGTGTAAGGCTAGGGCAAAAAGCAAAGGTCCCAAGGGATCCCCTTGCTGGACCCTCGTGAATGCCCTGATGCGGTCATTCCCCACGTATAGCCTAGCAGGATGGGCATACAGAAATTGAACCCATGGGAATATGGAGGGGCAATGGCGATGGACCTCGTGAAGCAAAACCGAACGGTCAACTAAGTTGAAAGCATTGGAGAAATCAATTGTAATCATGGCTAGCGAGCCATCTGAATGAAAAGAATTAAGGAACCTGTTAGCGCTGTGCAGCACCGCCTCCGCTCCATTGGGTTCTGTAAGCATGTCATCAGTGCACATGTGTAATTTGTATATGTAAGTTCAATTTCAAATCAAAGTATGTAACTTCAATTTCAAATTAAAGTTATTTTATTAAACCGACGTACTGAAGTCTGCTTATAAAACATAAAAAATAATATTTTCACACATTCAACCTTCTTCGGTTAAAAACAAGAGTCTTAATTGATTATAATAAACATCCCTAGATCCATGGTGAGTTCCTTCTCAACTACCTCTTTTAGTACATTTTGGGCATACGTGACACGTGTAATAGTATCATTGTTTAATAAAGTGATAATCTTATATGTTATCTGATACGTGGGATGCATTGGAAATACCAAGATGTTCTGCGTGTCTGACGTCTTGAAAATGTGTTCCATGTTTTATGTGATCGTGGTTATGTTGGAAATACCGGGATGGGTTTTGCGGGCCCGGCGGCCTGACAACACATTCCATGCCTTATCTATTGTGGTTACGTTGAAAATATTGGGACGGGTTCTGCGTGCTCGACGGCCTGGCAATGCATTCCATGTATTATGTGATGGTTGTTGTGTTCGAAATACCGGGACGGACTGCGTGTCCGACGGCTTGGCAACACAACCCTTGTAATGATTGTTTCGTGATAATGGTGTTAAAATAAGATAACCAACCAGAGTGACGATTTTTGTAATAGGATTGTGTTCATGAATACACCAGCGTAAACTGACGTATAATGTTTTATAATCGCCTGGGGTTTCAGACAGGGTGTAACATTGATACTGCTCTTGATGCCTTCAACCATCCAATCTTTGTTCCAAAAGATCTTGTCGTTTCGAGACTTCCAAATAAACCAATAAGATATAATTATTATACCAGAGCCGTCCCCGAAAACTCTCGAAAAAATTTAGGCCTCGGGCGACAAAAAGAATTAAGCCCAAAATTGTGGTTTAGGGGGAAATGAATTAAAAAAATAAACCTTAGTGGTGGAGCCAAGACTTGAACTTGGGACCTTTACATTATCTTGAGATGGTTTTTTCCACTATACCACGAACACTTTTTGGCATAATAAACGGATGAATATACTAAATACATAAAAGCTTATAAAGACTTTTCGAGCCCTTTGAAAATTTGGGCCTTGGGCTTCGACACGGGTTGGCCGGCCCAAGAGCCGGCCCTGTAATATACCATGAACGCCTTTCTTCTTGAGCTCCCAAGAACCTATATATTTGTGAAACTCCAACAAATCTGTAACCGAGAAACCAATTATATTGGGAATGTTGCACCGGTTGCTAACCCAATTCCACACCTCAGCAGCAACAATACAACCCATAAATAAGTGGTCCGAGGTCTCATGGGGACAACCACAGAAGACACACCCATACGAGTTAACAACAATATTCCTCTTTTTCATCCGCTCCACTGTAGCAAGCCTATTCATCTCCGCCCTCCATCTGAAGATATTGCACTTCTTATGAACCTATCGACTCTGTTCCATCACATACCTAGAGTTGTAATCCATAGAGTCATGTATTTTTAACATTCTTTACTGAGAATTCTTTGTCTCTAGCACCTTGCCACTCCTATCCATCTGATCGATCACTTGTTATGACTGCCACTAATAACCCCTCAAGTTTGTTCCACTCAATATCTTCCTCTGAGGTAAAGCTGTTTGATCGCCACCTTCATTTCCTCCTCAATGAGTCTTCATTGTTCTCTAAGTAATCCACAACCGAACATAGTTTGCTCTATTCTTTCTGAGACAAATAAGGAAAAAGATTCTTTAGAGAAATATTACTAACCCAAAGGTCCACCCAAAACTTTATGTTGCAACTATTACCCATTGTACCTCTTATATATTCTTGCATCTTTAGAACTCCAATTATAATCTTGGCCTCGACCTGCACAATCTTTTCCCACACCCCATTATAAATCTTATTATTTGGAAGCAAAGATCAAGACCTTTCACGCATATGAATAGAATCAACCAGACAACCACTCGTTTCCACAAACTATTTTCTCCTACCTTGTATCTCCATTCCCATTTAAGAATAAGTGTGTTATTAATGTCTTTGAGCCTTTGCATTCCTAATCCTCCTTTTTTCATAAGACTTGCCACATGGTCTCATAACCCAATGAACTTTTCCCCCCATTAGGAATTCCACCCCATAATTTTTTAAAGGGTAAATTACATTTTTCGTCCTTTATGTTTTTACCAGATTGCAATGGATAACCTTTAACTTTAATATTTACAGTCACAATCCTTTATTTGGAAAACTCATTACATCTTTCGTCCTTTAATACTAACAAGGTTAAAAAAATTAGTTAAGTCTATTTATATAAGGGCACTTTGGTCTTTCTACCGATTTAATTAAAATATTTTATAAATAAAACAAATCAAACAACCATACATACATATATTTTCTCTTCCAATTCTATAATTCTATTTTTCAGCATCTAAATCTAGCATAAAAATCAGTTTCTACAACTTTCTACATAGGATCTCAAATTGCATTGGTCCGTGGTCCTACCACACCTTTCTTACTCTGAAATTTCATAATACAGTCAAAAATAAAAAAAATTGCGTACATTTAAATCTTTCAATTCACTAATCCTAATTTCCCGCATCTAAATCCATCAAAACACATCCATTTCCGCATAGCATCTAAATTCAATTTCTACAAGTTTCTACATAGCATCAATTTGTGGTCCTGCCATAACTTTTCTACTCTAAACTCACAAAATACAGCCAAAACTCAACAATTATGCATACATTTCAGTCTTCCAATTCACTAAATCTACTATCCATCATCTAAATCTAGCTAAACAGATCAATTTTCCACATAACGTCTCAAATCAGAACCCAAAAAAACACATAAAAACAGTTAAGGGTGGTGTTTGCTGAGGGTGAGAGAGAGAGAGAGAGAGAGGGGAATGAAGTGGGGGATTTGTTATAAAGAGGGAGAAGTGGTCTGGACATGTTGGTGGTGGCAGCGGCTGGGATATGGTGGTGGTGGCGGCGGCTGGGATATGGTGGTGGTGGTTGTGGAGGTTGGTTGAAGAGAAAGAGGAAGAAGGAGATGGCTGAGAGAAAGAGGGCGACGGTTGTGGTAGTGGGACTTGGTGGACAAATTTGATGGTTGTGGTTGCTGTGATACGGTGGTGGTGGGGCTTGGATAGCAGGTTTGAAGTTTAAGTTTGGAACCCTAATTTAGGATTGAGGGTGAAAGAGGGGTTTATAAGGTGGGAGGAATCAGGGGTAAAAGGACATAAATGCCCTCATGTGCTAAGCACATGATCAAAGTTAACTGAAATTTCTAACCTGGTTTGAGGTAAAGGACGAAACGTGCAACGGGTTTTTCAAATAAAGGATTATGACTGTAATTATTGGAGTTAAAAGCTATCCGTTGCAATCCGGTACAAACACAAAGGACGAAAAGTTTAATTTACCCTTTTTTTAAAAATGGATTTCAAACCGTTAATAACTGCAACCGGGGCCTTATAGAGGGATAAATACTATGTTGGGAGACTTTCCAACACTGACTTGATTAAAGTCACCTTTTCAGCAATCGATAAAGTTCACTCGTTCCATTTTGATAACCGGTTTTTCACTATGTAAAAAATAATTTGCCAATTATTTATCCGGTTCATATTTGTTCCTACTGTTAAACCGAGATAAGTAAATGGGGTTTGACCCGTTTGACATCCTAGAATAGAGGCATTTTAAGCAATCGATCAATATTTTTAATATTGAAAGTCGAAAACTCACCGATAAAAATAGCATCGTCCGCATACAATAGATGAGAAATCAAAGGACCCTCCTTTGGCATTTTAAACCCGTCAAAAGCACCAAGCTACACGCTTTCTTCATCATACACAATAACGGCTCCATTATCACAAGAAACAGAAAGGGAGAAAGAGGGTCACCTTGACACATACCTTTATGACATTGGAAATTAAAAGTTAGGTATCCATTAACTAACACCGATTGTCACACCCCAACCGATGGCGGAAACATCGGGGTGTGGCACTGAGCGAAACAGATTGTCCAAAAGTTTCCATAACAACTATGATTACCAATTATTTAAAGCATCACGTCCCATACCATTACATAAAAAGTAACATAATTATTACAAACAACATCTAGTCAAATTGTTCTGTTCCGACAACTCAGATTTGAAGTACAGATAATTTATTATTGTTCTAGGTCTTTCCTAGCCTCGATTTCACAGCAAGCAAAGCATCTAAACACTTTAAGCACCTGCCACATACGTTAAAGTAAAAGTCAACACACATAGTGAAAAGGTGAGCATACAAGTTTTATAGATATAATAGAGTTCGAAATCGTTTACGCATAACCAGCACGTAGACAGTGTAAAATGAGGCATGTTAGTTATCGACATGAACCTATCGATACCAATGACTACGGGTTGACTACCCAAGGCAGTTCGCGATACACACTTACCACTGTGAGCCATGTAACTAATTGTCCTTAACAACCCCTGAGTGAACAGGTGCTGAGTCCAAACTAATAGTACTACCGTTGCTAAGGCAGGTATACAACATTCCATGTGTAAACATAACAAACAAGCATTCATTAAGTCACGTATAACATGCAGTAACGGTTAGCGTTAAAGTATTGCGTAGTGTGTTCGATGTGATTTAGCATAAGTAACGTATGTAACACCCAAAATGCGTAAAGCAAAAAGGGTTCGAGTATACTCACAACGATTGATGGATTGAAGGGAGCGCTTAGAGCGGAAATTAGCCTGATCAGAACGATAGTATAACGATAAGCGACGCGTAAAACGGAACAAAGTGTCAGTGGGTCGAACAGCAATCCGCTCAGATGGTCATCCGATCGGGTGACCTTTCGAGTGGATTGTTACTTCGCTTGGGAAAGATGTGTTTGTGTATGATGGCTTGTCTTTTGAAGTTTTCGTTGTAGCATTTTGAAAATAGAGAAGTATCTCTACCTTTCAGGTCGGTCGATCGAACGACCGTTCGATCAGACGACAAACCAATTGGTTGGACACTTTTAGTAAGAACAAGTTCACATCAGTTTGTTTGTCACTCGATCGGACGGTAGTCCGATCAGGTGGCAACCCTTGTGCATTGAACATGTTGAAAATTGTTTAAGTGTTGAAGTCAGAACATCTCATGGTCGAGTGGTAATCCGATCGGGTGGTAATCCGATCGGACTGCATTTCGTTCAATGTTCAACCTCAAAAGTTTGAAAATAAAAGTTGAGTGTGGGGCCAAGGTGTAAGCCGATCGGGTGGCAACCCGATCGGGTGACAATCTGATCGGACAGCAGTCCGATCGGGCGGCACTCCTTCCTGGTCGGCCTGATCGTCTTACACTTGGTTGTTTTCGATGGGTTGCAGTTCTATCGAGACGGTGTGACAACGTGCTAATCAACAAAACCCCATCTTGACACAAGTGACTCGATCGAACAGGAATCACCCAGGTTTAACCAGTTAACCGGTTCAAGATGGTTGTTCTTGCTTAACCTGAAATCGGTTGTCTCGTTGGTAGAACTCAAATCTTAAACCAACACATCACCAAGAAGGAGTAGAAGGTTAGAACAAGGTCTGATTCTATCGGTTTGAGTGCATTGAGTGTAAAAGAGTTGAAAGAAAGTTAGAAACCATCTTTCAATCCTTTTTCACCATGAATATGTTTAGATCCATGCAAGATCTTTGTTTATTTATGTGGAAATCATTCAGATCTAAGTTGTTCTTGGCGGATTAAAGTCAAAACATGAAGTTCATAAGAACACCATGATGACATCATCCTAGAACACCTCAAATCTAGTGATTTCACGGTTAAAAGTTAAGATTCAAAAGATAGAAAGGTGTAGGAGTGCGTGTAGATCAAGAAAGTACAAGATTTAGATGGAAAACTTACAAGAATCGCGAGAAATCTGAAGAAAAGTGGGCAAGAAGCGCTAGTCGGACGAGAGGTGCAGAAAAGGTAAGTTTGTGATGTTGAGAGGGGTATTTATAGGCTTTCCATAAAAGGAAAGGGGAGGAGAGGGCTGGTCGATCGAGTGGTAACTCGGTCGGATGGCCGTTCGGTCGAGTGGCACCTCGATCGGATGGCAGTCCGATCAGGTGGCAACTCGGTCGGCTGGCCATTTTCTTGGCGCGATGAGTTTTGCTGTTTCGATTACGATTGTGAGCGTTGCGATGCGACAGAGTTTCCTATTCAAATTACTTCTAATCCCAACTACTATATCAACATACAATCATCCTTAATTGACTTGCGTTTAGCGTTTGGGATTTGATTGCGAATGAGTTTCGATTGCGTTTTGATTAATCACCATAACATAAATAAACATGCACAGGTAACACATAAGGCACACACATATAAGAACAGTAACCAGAACGCGTAATTCGAGTTGCGAGTGCGATAGCGATAAGCGATTAAACATGCGATAAATATCGATAATTAGCGATTAAACCTCGATTATTAATAAGTACTTCACATAATACAACTAACGTAAAGCATAAAATAGGCTATCTACAAGTCAAAGAAGTCAAAACATGAATTGAACAAGGAGTGACAGATCGCAATCAGCGTTCTTGTCTACCTTTGACTTCAATCTTGACTTTGACTTCGAAACACGGGGTGTTACACCGATGATTTAGCCAATTTCAAAACGCCATATACCCACATAACCCATATAGGCGGAAAATCCATTTGATCCAACACGTCCTTCACAAAATTCCAATGGACATTGTTAAAATCCTTCTTCTTTGCCTTTCTAATCTATGTCATCATTTCATTAACAATAAGAGTCCTGTCTAAGATGTTTCTATCCTTTAAGAAAGTCATTTGGGGTTCAGAGATAAGCATTTGTTACCATCTTCAAAGCATGTGACTCAGCTTTGGAAGCATGCTATACATAGTATGTCGAAGATGCATATTGGTAATGTTAAGACGTTTAATGTTATGAAGACAGTTTTTGGTGGTTTTGAAGAAGTTGGTGCAAGTAAAGTGGATTTTAATAATTACAAGAAGCAAATAAATCTCTTCATTGGTGAATATGATGCTGACAGGGTTGTCAGACATCTTTATGAGAATAAACAACCTCAACCTAATTTTTCATGTGATTATTTCACAAACGATAAAAGTCGCTTAAAGGGGTTGTTTTGGTCGAATGATCAGTGTAAATGTAATTATCATGTTTTTGGGGATTTGATTTCTTTTGACGCCATGAACCGTTCTAACAAGTATGTAGTAAATCACAATGTTCTAGCGTTTTCACGATTACTACTACTCAAGATTTTTTTTTTACATTTCGTTGTTATTTTTGTGCTAATATCCAATGGTGTTTGTACCTTTTACTTGTATAGATAGCCACCACAACAACGTTACTTTTGGTTCTGCATTATTGGCTTTAGAAATTGCTTATACATATATACGGTTGTTAAGAGTATTCTGAAAGTTGTTGGTTAGCAACCAAAAGTTGTTGTTATTAATCAAGACCAAACTATGAAAAAAGCCATTTCTGTTGTATTTGTTAACACCTGGAACAGGTTATGCATGCATGTGATGCATAAATTTTCACAAAAGATAAACCTTATATTTCACAATCCTTGGCGTTTTTTGAGTTATTGCCATTTTCAACAATTCATATTAAGTCAATGACTCACTAAAACATATCAACACTCTCATTAAAACTTATGGGGCATTTTTTGTAACACCCCGTGTTTTGAAAGTCAAAGGAAGAAAAGATTGCTAATTGTGATCTGTCACTCCTTGCTCAACTCTTGTTTTGACTTCTTTGACCTGTAGATAGTCTATCTATTTTATCGCATTAGTTGTATTATGTGGAGTACTTGTTAATAATCGAGGTTTAATCGATATTTATCGCATGCTTATCGCTTATTCACTTATCGCATCGCAATCGCATTCGCAACTCGAATTATGCCTTCTGGATGTTGTTTTACGTGTGTGTGCTACTTATGTGTTTACTTGTGCATGTTTATTTATGATTATGTGTTGTGGTGATTAATCGAAACCCAATCGCAAATCTATCGCATTCGAATCGCAAGCGCTAAACGCAAGTTAATTATGATGATTGTATGTTAGATATAGTAGTTAGGTTATTTGTGTAACTAATGGGTAAACTATCGCATCGCTCATTTGAAACGCATCGCAAAACCCAACGCACGAAACGAAAACGCCAAAACTCAGTCGTCGGAGCCACTCGATCGAGTGACTACTCGATCGGATGGACATCCGATCGGATTGCCATCTGATCAGACAGTCATCCGATCGGTGATCCACTCGACCCATTGCACTTTCCTTTTTGGGAAACCCTATAAATACCCTCACTTGTCACATCACTTGATATAACAGCTCCTCTGCTCGACCAGCTCGCTTCAGCCCTTCTTTCTCTTGATTTCTCGCGACTCTTGTAAGTTTTCAACCTAAATCTTGCACTTCTATGAACTGCACGCACTTCTTCATCATTTTCTCTTTTGAATCTCAACTTTTAACCGTGAAATCAATGGATTTGAGGTGTTCTAGGATGATGTCATCTTGGAGTTCTTATGAACTTCATGTTTTGGCTTCAACCCACTACGAACAACTTAGATCTGGACGATTTCCATATGAATAAACAAAGATCTTGCATAGATCTGAACATATTCATGGTGAAAAGGATTGAAAGATGGTTTTCCAACTTTCTTTCAACTCTTTTACACTCAATGCACTCAAAACCGATAGAATCGGAGCTAGTTCTGATCTTCTACTCTTTCTTAGTGAAGTATTGGTTCAAGATCTGAATTTTATCCAAGAGACAACCGATTTCGGGTTAAACATGAACCACCGTCCCGAACAGTTAACTGACCGGACTAGGGTGATTCCTGCCCGATCGGATCACTGGAGTCTTGACGGGGTTTCTGTTGTTTGACACGTTATCACACGATCTTGATCAAAACTGCAAAACTATTCAAAACAATCAAGTGTCAAGAGATCAGGTCGCTGGGACGGATTGCCGTCCGATCGGATTGTCATCCGATCGGACAGCCACCCGATCGGCTGGCACATGGTTCCACACTTCAACTTTTATTTTCAACTTCTTCAAGGTTCTGAACGTCGAACGGACTACCGTCCGATCGGATTGTCATCCGATCGAACGACCATCCGACCATGTGATATTTGGAACTTCAACACTTAAACAATTTTCAACATGTTCAATGCATAGTCAGTTCTAACGGATTGCCACCCGATCGGTAGACCATCTGATTGGATGACAACACTGCTGTGAACTTGTTCTCTGAGAAATACCTCACCAAAAGGATCGTCACCCGATCGAACCACCGTTCGATCGACCGACCAACCTGAAGGGTAGAGATACTTCTCCGTTTTCAAAATGCTACAACAAAAACTTCAAAAGGCAAACCATCATACACAAAGACATTCTAACCAAACAAGGTGTCAATCCGACCGAATGGCCATCCGATCGGATGACCATCCGAACGGGTTGACATCCAATCGAATGACCATCCGATCGGACTGCCATCCGAACGGATTGCTGTTCGAAAGTTGGTTCCTTGCACCGTTTTACGCGCCACTTATCGTTTATGCTATCGTTAACTGTTCAGGCTAATCTCTCTCAGCGCTCCCTTCAATCCAAGAGAGTGTTTACTTGTTAAACACAATATGTGAGTATACTCGATCCCTTTTTGCTTTATGCACTTTTGGGTGTTACACACGTTACTTATTCTAAGTCACAATCGACACACAACGCAACACTATTTATACGGTAACCGTTATTGCATGCTACGTGTTATTCGATGAATGCTTGTATGTTATGTTAACACAGTGATTGTTGCCTGACACCTTAGCAACGATAGTACTATTGTTTGGACTCAGCACCTGTCATGGACAGGGGTTGTTAAGGGCTTACTTCACGTGTCCCAGTGGGGATATGTGTTGCGCATTCTACAACTCGCGGTCACGTCTGTGTATATTTCTCTGTCGATAACCTACTTGCCTTCACTTTATACATGTTACATGCTGGTTATGCGTAAACGCTTTCGAACTCTATTATATCTATTAAACTTATATGCTCACCTTTACACTATGTGTATTGACCTTTACTTTAACGTATGTGACAGGTGTTTGAGATGCTAGGATGTTGCTTGCTATTTATGGAACTAAGCTAGGGATGGAGTCTAGAAACAAACTTAAATAAAATCTGAGTTGTCGAAACATTTGAACTGTCTTAGAGAAAACAATGTCTGTAATAACTGCTTTTATTTGATATATTATGGTATGGGACATAATGCTAAATATTTGGTAATTTTAGTTGTTATGGATTTCTCCTGGACAATCTGTTTCGCTCAGTGCTGCGCCCCGATGTTTCCGTCATCGGTTGGGGTGTGACAGATTGGTATCAGAGCCATAACTATAGGGAATTAGGCAAGACTCGACCTAGTCCGGGCCTACATCTTAGAAACGACCTAGTCTATAGTTAAGTACCAAGAGACCGACTTGTGCATGCCCTGTAGGGGTTTTGCACAAGCTTACTTGCCATTTCTCGCCATTCTCGCTGAACACTACACTATCATTGCACTCTAAAGTACGAAAATGAACAAGCGATTAGGTCAAGAATAGGTGTGAAAACCGCAAACTCTCGACTAAATTGCTTGTTCAACTCGCATTTTATCTGTACACAGGAGAATTTGCGTTAAATCAGGAGTGAAATCCGTACTTTAACGCATATTTTCTCCTCTATTTTCTCAAAATAGGAATGAAGTTGTTAAGATAGGGGTGAAAGCCGAACCATAATGACTTGTTCCGATCTCTACTTTGGTTTTATAAAACTCTCACCAAGGTCTCGATGGACTCCAACGACTTGAGGTCACACTAAACTGGAAGGATGCGTGCCAATAGCCCAAAAATTGAGGAGAGAGCACAGTTCTGAAAGTCAAAGGGCGTACCAAAAGTCCTTGTGATTAGTCAAATCACTTTGGGTAGTCAATGTCTATCAAGCCTTAGACAATCTATTTTCGATTTCAAGCTCGCAATCGCTGATTTTATATGTTTCGATTCTGAGCCCGCAACTGCTGACTCTGATATTTGTCCCTTTAATGAGGATTTTATGTGTTTACGTGATCCTATGTATTACGATTTTAAAAGCAAGAGCGAAAGGCTGGGAGTCACCAACGCACCATACTTCTCGCTTTGATAGACACACACAAATCGCACTGCACGTCTATCTCAAATCGCTAACAAATAGTTACTACTCGTGGATGAACGCATGATATGTTACTTGCTGTGTATTCGCTAATCGCAATCGCTATTCTCGAACGCGTGCGGACTTGAATGATAGGTTTCTGTACTCTGATTGCCTCTTGTGCTTCACGTGCTTATGTGTTTCTGTGCTTACGTGATTCGGTGATATTTGCCTATGTGTTTATGTGTTACATGATTGTGTTCCTGAGCTTTAGTAGTATTAGGCGTGTGAGGTGAGATTCGAATATATTGTGTCTGAGTCCTATGACGATGTCTGTTTCAGACAATGTCGTCATCTGGATCCCGTCACTCACGCGCTGCCCGTCGTAACCAAAAGTACAAGCGTATCACTTCACTCATCGCCAAGCAAATTGCGAAGGTTATCCCGCAAATTGTTAGTGAGTTGAACGAGAACGCTAGCAAGTCCTCCAAAGAGTCTAGGACTGATTCTCCCAAAGCTGTTTTTAGTTTCAAGCAGTTTAAAGCTTGTGGACCGAAAGAATTTATTGGTGAAGATGGTCCTACGGCCCTATTCCAATGGTTTGATTTGATCGAGGTCACCCTGCGCCAGAGTGGCTGTCCTGATAATCTCCGCATTCTGAACGCCACCAGCGTCTTCCAATCCCGAGCTCTAGATTGGTGGACGGCCGAGAGAAACAAACGCGGAAATGATGCAGCTTATGGTTTGACATGGGATGAGTTGAAGGACGTCATGATGGAAGAGTTCTGCCTTCCCCATGAGCGCCAAAAGTTGGAGGACGAATTCTGCCATATCAAGCAGAAGGATGGTGACAATGCTGCTTTAACTGCTCGCTTCAAGCAGCTCAGCATAATCTGTCCGGACCAAGTTAAGACACCCGAAATCACCATCAAAAAGTATATCCGTGCTCTTCCGGATTGCGTGGCTGATTTCATTCAAGCTGCCAAGATGTCAACGATTGAAGAAACTTATCTGCTCGCCACTGAGATCAACGACAAGCGAGTCAAGTCTGGCTACTGGGATAAAGCCACCAAGAATCTGCATCAAGCTACCACCGCACCAATAGCTGAAACCACCGTGGCTCCGCAGTCTTCAAAGGCCTCTCATCGCAAGAGGAAGAACAACAACAACAACAGTAGTAAGAATTGCGTTGTCATCACTTCTGCCCCGCTTCAATCAGTTCCAGCTCAACCGCAGCAACAACACCGCCAAGTAGTGGCCCCGGTTACCAACGCACCGCCAGCAAAGCGTGCGTATACTGGTCCTCACCCGGCATGCCCTACGTGTACTTATCACCATCCAGTGGGGATCGCTTGCAGATTCTGTGTGCATTGCAACATGTATGGCCACTTCACCGCCAACTGCCGTACAGGTCCGTGTCAAGCCCCAGCTCAAGCTACTGCTCAACAAGTTCTACTTCCTGCTCCTCAAGGCCAACAAGCGGCTCCTGCACCCGCGATCAATGCTAGAGTTTGCTTTGCGTGTGGTGATCCCAACCATTTCACAAACATGTGCCCGAATCGAGTGGTAAAGCAAGAGCCACAACAGCAGCAGCCCCAGCAATAGCCCCAGCAGTAGCCTCAACAACAATAGCAACAAGCAGCTCGCGCCTGAACTTTCAACATCAATGTGCGCTAGGCTCAGGCTGACAACAACGTGGTCAATGGTACATTCCTTGTGAATGGTATTTTATGATTCGTGTTTATTTGATACTGGAGCCGTTAACTATTTTGTATCGTTTGGATTCGAAAAGCTCCTTAATCGTAAGCGCGCCCATCTACCCTCGACTTTCGATGTTGAAGTTGCCACCGGAAGAACCGTCACAGTCAATTCTGTTCTTCGTGATTGTACTCTCAAACTCAACAATCATATCTTTCCTATCGACCTCATCCCAATGCACGTCGGCAGTTTTGACATCATAGTAGGCATGGACTTTCTTCGCGATAACCATGCTGAAGTCGTTTGCTTCGACAAGATGATTCGATTCTCGCTCGCTAATGGTGATCAACTTTGTGTGTATGGTGAAACTCTTTTGAAAGATCTCAAACTCATGTCATGTATCCAAGCTAGCAAGTATTTCCGCAAGGAATACAGAGCTTTCTTGGCTACCGTTGTAGTAGCAGAGAAGGAAAAGAAAGGAAAGACAGAAGTGAAAGACGCTCCCG
The DNA here is from genome assembly GCA_030545235.1 of Helianthus tuberosus. Classification (NCBI taxonomy): domain Eukaryota; kingdom Viridiplantae; phylum Streptophyta; class Magnoliopsida; order Asterales; family Asteraceae; genus Helianthus; species Helianthus tuberosus. Next base: position 163,891,503 of record CM060354.1, on the reverse strand, counting down.
TTGTTTGTGAATTTCCTAATGTGTTTCCTGATGATCTTCCCGGTTTACCCCCGAGTCGTGATATCGACTTTCGCATCGACCTCATCCATGGAGCAAACCCGGTTGCTAGAGCTCCTTATCGACTCGCTCCGTATGAAATGCATGAACTCTCAAGTCAGCTTCAGGAATTGATTGATAAAGGCTTCATTCGCCCTAGCATCTCTTCGTGGGGCGCACCAGTCCTTTTCATCAAAAAGAAGGATGGGTCGTTCTGGATGTGTATCGACTATAGGGAGTTGAATAAGCTAACAATCAAGAATTGTTATCCCCTGCCTCGCATCGATGATTTGTTTGACCAGTTACAAGGTGCTACGTGTTTTTCCAAGATCGATCTACGCTCAGGCTATCACCAATTTCGCATTCAAGAGGAGGATATACCCCAAACCGCTTTTCGCACTCGATACAGCCACTATGAGTTCGTTGTTATGCCCTTTGGTCTAACCAATGCACCCGCGGTTTTCATGGATCTGATGAATTGCGTGTGTAAACCTTTTCTCGACCGCTTCATCATCGTGTTCATCGATGATATCCTGATCTATTCCAAGTCGAAAACCGAACACGCGCAACATCTACGTTTGGTTCTCGAACTACTCCAGGGGAATTGACTCTATGCCAAGTTCTCCAAGTGTAAATTCTGGCTAGAGGAGGTTCAATTCCTCGGTCACATTGTCAATAGACAAGGTATTCACGTCGACCCCGCGAAGATCGAAGCTGTTAAGAGTTGGGTTACACTTAAGAACCCGCCTGAAGTCCATTCTTTTCTCGGACTAGCAGGCTATTATCGCCAATTTATCGAAGGATTCTCAAAAATCGCCGTGCCGCTTACCTCTCTGACGCATAAAGACAAGAATTTTGTTTGGGGAACTAAACAAGAGACTGCCTTTCAAACCCTCAAGCACATGCTCTGCAATGCTCCCGTTCTTGCTTTACCCGACGGAAACGATGACTTTATCGTCTATTGTGATGCCTTGAACCTTGGCCTTGGTTGTGTTCTCATGCAACGAGACAAGGTTATTGCTTACGCATCTCGTCAACTCAAGATCCATGAGAAGAACTATACAACCCACGACCTCGAGCTAGGCGCAGCTGTTTTTGCATTGAAGATTTGGCGACACTACCTTTATGGTACCAAGTGTACGATCTTCACCGATCATAGGAGCCTACAACATATCTTTGACCAGAAGGAACTAAATATACGTCAACGCCGGCGGATAGAACTTCTCAACGATTAAGACTGTGAGATTCGTTATCATCCTGGCAAAGCAAATGTCGTTGCCGACGCTTTAAGCCGACGAAGCTATTTGCATAGCGCTCGTAATGTTCAAGCCCAGTATGATCTCGAAACCCTTATCCGCGAAGCCCAACATGCCTGTTTTACCGAACGCACTTTGAAGAAGGAAAGGATTTTCAACGATGGAGCTCAGCTAGTGAATAAGTCAAATGGGATATTCCATTATCTGGACCGAATTTGGATCCCTAAACGGACCGATATACGACAGATTTTGATGGACGAAGCCCACAAGTCTCGATATTCTATTCATCCTGGTGCCGATAAAATGTACCAGGACCTTCGCTACAAGTACTGGTGGCCGGGCATGAAGAAAGATATCACTCTCTATGTTTCGAAGTGCCTGACTTGCTCGAAAGTTAAGGCCGAGCATCAAAGACCCTCTGGCTTACTCGTCCAACCCGAGATTCCCGTGTGGAAGTGGGAGAGCATAGCTATGGACTTCATAACGAAACTTCCGCGCACGCCATCAAGTCACGACAGCATCTGGGTTGTCGTTGACCGTTTGACCAACTCGGCACATTTTCTGCCAATACGAGAAGACTATAAAGTAGGAAAATTAGCCCGAATCTACACCAACGAGATCATTTGTTGACATGGAATGCCTCGCGACATCATCTCCGACCAAGATGGTCGGTTTACCTCGCGTCTTTGGGAAACATTTCAATCTGCTCTCGGTACTACACTTAATCTAAGTACCGCTTTCCATCCCCAAACCGACGGTCAGACTGAAAGAACGATTCATACCCTTGAAGACATGCTCCGTTCGTGTGTCATAGATTTTGGTGGTAATTGGGACGCATACTTACCTTTAGTCGAATTCTCGTACAATAACAGTTATCATTCCAGCATTCAAATGGCACCATTTGAGGCATTGTATGGAAGAAGATGTCGATCGCCTATTGTATGGCACGAGATCGGAGACTCGCAATTAACCGGTCCTGAGCTATTGCAAGAAACGACTGACAAAATCCTCCAAATTCGAGACAATCTGCTAAAAGCTCGGAGTCGTCAGAAAAGTTACGCCGATAGACAACGCAAGCCCCTTGAATTTGACGTTGGCGACCTTGTAATCCTAAAGGATCACCTTGGAAGGGTGTGGTTAGATTCAGCAAGAAAGGAAAGCTCGCGCCTCGATATGTGGGACCCTTTAAGATTCTGGAAAGGATCAGAAAAGTGGCATACAGACTCGAACTACCGGAGGAACTTAGCAACGTCCACCCGACCTTCCACATTTTGAACCTCAGAAAGTGTCTGGCTGAGCATGATTTACACGTTCCACTCGAGGATCTACAAGTGGATGAAACATTACACTTCGTGGAGAAGCCAGTCGAGATTATAGACCGACAAACCAAGCAGCTCAGGCGCTCACGCATTCCCATTGTGAAAGTTCGCTGGGAAGGCAAGCGAGGCGCATAGTTCACTTGGGAACTCGAAAGCGACATGAAGGCGAAGTACCCACAGTTGTTTGTTACGGCTTCGGCCTAATTTCGGGACGAAATTCCCTCAACTAGGGGAGGCTGTAACACCCCTTGTTTCGAAAGTCAAAGTAAAGATTGAAGTCAAAGGAAGAAAAGATTGCTAATTGCGATCTGTCACTCCTTGCTCAACTCCTGTTTTGACTTCTTTGACCTGTCGATAGTCTATCTATTTTATCGCATTAGTTGTATTATGTGGAGTACTTGTTAATAATCGATATTTATCGCATGCTTATCGCTTATTCGCTTATCGCATCGCAATCGCATTCGCAACTCGAATTATGCGTTCTGGATATTGTTTTACGTGTGTGTGCTACTTATGTGTTTACTTGTGCATGTTTATTTATGATTATGTGTTGTGGTGATTAATCGAAACGCAATCGCAACTCTATCGCAATCGAATCTCAAGCGCTAAACGCAAGTTAATTATGATGATTGTATGTTAGATATAGTAGTTAGGTTATTTGTGTAACTAATGGGTAAACTATCGCATCGCTCATTTGAAATGCATCGCAAAACCCAACGCACGAAACGAAAACGCCAAAACTCAGTCGTCGGAGCCACTCGATCGAGTGACTACTCGATCGGATGGCCAACCGATCGGATTGCCATCCGATTGGATTGCAATCCGATCGGACAGTCATCCGATCGGTGACCCACTCGACCCATTGCACTTTCCTTTTTGGGAAACCCTATAAATACCCTCACTTGTCACATCACTTGATGTGACAGCTCCTCTGCTCTACTAGCTCGCTTCAATCCTTCTTTCTCTCGATTTCTCGCGACACTTGTAAGTTTTCAACCTAAATCTTGTACTTCTATGATCTGCATGCACTTCTTCATCATTTTCTCTTTTGAATCTCAACTTTTAACCGTGAAATCAGTGGATTTGAGGTGTTCTAGGATGATGTCATCATGGAGTTCTTATGAACTTCATGTTTTGGCTTCAACCCACCAAGAACAACTTAGATCTGGACGATTTCCATATGAATAAACAAAGATCTTGCATAGATCTGAACATATTCATGGTGAAAAGGAAATATTGTACTTCTATGATCTGCACGCACTTCTTCATCATTTTCTCTTTTGAATCTCAACTTTTAACCGTGAAATCAGTGGATTTGAGGTGTTCTAGGATGATGTCATCATGGAGTTCTTATGAACTTCATGTTTTGGCTTCAACCCACCAAGAACAACTTAGATCTGGATGATTTCCATATGAATAAACAAAGATCTTGCATAGATCTGAACATATTCATGGTGAAAAGGATTGAAAGATGGTTTTCCAACTTTCTTTCAACTATTTTACACTCAAAACCGATAGAATCAGAGCTAGTTCTGATCTTCTACTCTTTCTTAGTGAAGTATTGGTTCAAGACCTGAATTTTATCCAAGAGACAACCGATTTCGGGTTAAACATGAACCGCCGTCCTGAACAGTTAACTGACGGGACTAGGGTGATTCCTACCCGATCGAATCACTGGAGTCTTGACGGGGTTTCTGTTGTTTGACACGTCATCACACCGTCTTGATCAAAACTGCAAAACTATTCAAAACAATCAAGTGTCAAGATGATCAGGTCGCTGGGATGGATTGCCGTCCGATCGGATTGCCATCCGATCGAATTATCAACCGATCGGACAGCCACCCGATCGGCTGTGTAGGTCCCTTTGCACAGGATCTGATTGTAAGGAACAAGTTGAATTGACTTTGTCTAATGTGCGGAATCCATTATGACAAATCACAGATGATCAACGCAGAATTCAACGATTAAACACGGTCTGTTCTTTCTATTATATGTTCTGAAAGTACAAAGTTCCAGTAGAAGACAGACACTCTGAACAGTTTCTCACTCGAGTCAAAAGTCTATAAAGTGATACCCGGACGAGATATTTATAGGCAACTCAGAAAGTAGTAAGTGTTGTCCACTCAGATAACAAGCTATCCGATCGGATGACATCCTGTCCGATCGGATAACATGCTGTCCGGTCGGATGAGTGCTATCCGATCGGATGACACAAGTCAACAAAAGTCAACACTTTACTTATAAGCCCCGTATCCTGAGTTATCGTTCTATCTACACACATACATTACATACTTGTTTACAAAGACACAAATATACAAAACATAACTACATGCTGACGGAAGCTACAGACGTATGTACTAACAGACTCCCCCTCGGATGTAGCTGTAGTTCCTTCCAGCATAGTCTTTAATTCCTCCTATTGCGCCTTCGTTCTTTCGCTTTCTGTCTTCTCTTCTCTGCCCTTTCATCAAGCATTCTTTTCCTTATATGCCTTCCTTCAGTCAACCACCATTTCCTGTAGACCGGATCACCATCACGCTTCCGATCCCATTTGGGAATCTTGTTCTCTTCTGATTCAATCGGCGTTTGATCCGTTGGTATTGACTTACCAAACTTGCGTTTGCCCAGTTCAGCTGCCCTTTTAGCAATAGCTTTTGATCTTTGTTCTCGTTTATACTTTTTCAGAAATTCATCAATCTCGAGATCTCTCCATTTTGTCTTCCAGTATCTTCCCGAGTTGATGTCCTGAGCAAAACACACATCCACTATAGATTGATATTGCATTGCTTGTTCTTTATCAGGCCTTTCGTAGACTATCTTGTTGTAGAATAGACAGTCTATGTCTTTCTTTGAACAATTAACCAGCCACATAGGATCTAATACGCAAATCCTTCTTGCTTCTTTAGTGGTCTTGTTGTATAATGATATAATAGCTTCAGCCGTCGTTTGATTGTATAACCATCCTTCAAACTCTTCATGGAAATCTTGCTCCATTGCCCGTAAAGGCATATTTTTCAAACAACTAGGAGGTTTGATATCCAGAGTAATATCCTTTTGACCATTTTCTAAGATTCTAACAATCTGATCTGGGTAGTGTGGTTTCCAATCAGGATACCTTGCTTTTGCTTGCATCTTCACATAGTTCCATAAATGTTGATCATGCTGCTTCACATCTAAACCATGGTAAAATTATTTAATGTTCTTTGTTTTCACCAACTCATCTATATCCCACCACGGAAGAGTTTTAATATCTGACAAAAACTCAAAGTACTGCACCCCTTGTTCCCGTCTGATTGCATAAACTTGTAAATCTTCCAGATATCCCCAAGAAAGAATATCTCCCCAAGAAAGATCTTTGTTGTGAGTGAAGAACTGAAGTGCCCTAAGTTTCTTTCTCTCCTTTGGCATAACTTTGAACCATTTCTTTCTTTCTTCAGCAAGGTTTTCTCTGGGTATGGTTTCTGGAATACCTTCAGTAGACACTTTCTCCACAATCTTTCTCCTGATTTCATCTACATTTTGGTCTTTGAACATTTCTGCCAACGAGGGAAATGTCTCATCAACTCCAGAATAATGGAAATCAATTGCATCATCAGATGAGTCTGAAGCATCTTCAATAATGACATCATCGTAATAGTCTGCTTCATGAGCATATCTTGGCTCGAAATCTTTCTCTGGAGACTGAGGAATCTCATCCTCAATATCAAACTTGAACTTTCCATCTTCAAAACCCAACTCTTCTAACATTTCAGCTCTAGTTCTTTGAACCTCAATTTCACCTTCATGTTTCTCATGTAGGTAGATAACAGTAGGATTTGATAGGAATACCTGATCTCCATGTTGTTTTCCTGATGATGAGGCTTCATGTTGAGTATCATCTTCCTGTTCGTTAATTTCATCATTCAGCAACTCTTCAATCCTTTCTTGAACATTAGGATTATTGATTAACAAACCAGAAGATCCTTGATCATCATCATCATTTTTCTTATCATCATCATCTTTCTTATTATCATTCTGAACAGACTCGTCTTTATCATCATTTTCTTCTTCATTCTCTTCATCTCCAAACAGCTCTATATCAGAATCTTCATCAACGATTTCTCCACGTGTTATCTTTGCCTTTCTTCGCCTTTCATTAATCTTCATTTTGCGAGCAACTTCTGATATACTGTAAGGCTTTGTAGAAGCTCCACCAACAAGTACAAACTGCTATGTTTTCCATTCTAGTAGCAATACTTCTTTGGCCTTTCTCTTCTTTTGTATAGCAACAACTCTATGAATAATTTCATCTAAATCAATGAATAAAGAAGACTCACCAACCAACATGTAGTCTTGACCTTCTTCATTTTCAGCATCTTGTTCTTGAATATCTTCAACAACTTGTTCTTGAACAACTTCACCAACTTGTTCTTTAATAACTTCAGCATCAACCATTACAACATCAATTTGATTTGAAGAACCACCAGCTTCTTGAATATCTTCAACAACACTTTTGTTCTTTTGAGTGGCATCTTCAGCTAGTCGTCTTTCTCGTTCCATTCTTCTCTCTTCTACTTTTTTAACTTCAAGATCATTGAAGGCAGCATGAACATCAATCTTCAAATGACTTTCCATTACCACATACAACATGTTAAGCTGGTTGTCTTTCATTACTTTATCAGCCTTCATTGCTTCCATCTCCAACTTCATAGCCTTCATTTCATTTGATGAAGCTTCACTCATTTCACTGAGAAGCTGATTAAGCGTCTGATTCACATCTTTAAGATTCTTTATCTTCACATTTAATGAAGAAATTTATGCAGTCAATAATTCAAACACTTTAGAATTATCACTGCTGTCATCCTTCAATTCATTTATCATCTTCTCTTTGTCTATCAGCACCATCCTGATTTGATCATGAGCTTTCATCAGCTGATTAACCTGCTTCTTTAAAACATCACGTTCTGCTTCAGCTTTGTCTTTAGCCTTTTCGAGAGCAGCAACTTTCTTCAATAATTCTTTTACAGCTTCATTATTGAACATGTCGTAATCATCTTCTGGAATATCTTCACTAAAAATTCCAGTTGCAGGTGGAAGATTTCCAAAGAAATCATCTGTAACTTTTGGACGTGAGGATTCTGGAATCTTAATATTTTCAGGAATTGGTGGAAATTTTGAAGAAAAGTCTCCACCCTCAGTCACTTCAACATAATCAACGTGACCATCTTTCCTTTTACCCTCTGGTTCTTGATCCTTTGATGATTCGGCATGCTTTTTGCCTTTGCCTCCTTGATCTTTTTGAGCTTTGGCTTCTCCTTTCTTTGCACGCATGCTTCTCGGAATAACTCCAGTTTGAACAGCTTTGCGCTTCTTTATTTGTTTCTTTGGTTGATTTGGTTCAAAAGAAGAGTCTTCCTCATCTGATACTTTTTGTTTCTTTGTAGGATTTTTCTTCAGTTGTGCTTTGCCTCTGCCAAGTGTAGTTAGATCAAGTTCTGATTCTAACTCAGTAGATTCAGAATCTTCATCACTTGAAACATCTTGAACAAATCCTTCAGGTTCCTTGCCTTTGAAACCTTCTTGAACACTTGAATCTTGATCTTTTTGAGCAGCAACATCTTCATTCTTATTCAGAAAGCTTTTAAGAGATTGTGATAGTAAGTCAGCTCCTTCTTGAATAACTTCAGATGGTTCCAAAACTATGTCATCCTTCAATCTCTGCTGTGGTTCTGCAAAATAGACATAGAAGATGTTATTAGAATAATATAACACTTTATCACTCTAACTTCTCTTATGACTCCCCCTTTCACTGTACCCTTAATAACAATTTTAGGAACTGGTTCCTTTGGAATTGGAACTGAAGGGGATGCCTTGGGAGTTCTCTTTCTTTTCCCGTCTTTCACACACCACCATCTAGTATTCTTTTCAGAAAACAAACTCATTTTCTCATCTTCATTGTCAGAATCACTATTCTGATGTCTCCATGCATCATTCTCTGGAGCAACATAATCTGGTTTACTAATACTACATATCATCCTTTTTTCTCCTGTGTTCGGACCCTTAGTAAGTCTGCTTATAGTTTCTGCTGTCATGTGTCTCAGCCCCAAAATATCATCATCACTCTTCTCAAGGTCTTTGAACTTATCATCAATCAATATCTGTACAAAACAAGGATACATGATGTACTTCTAGTTTCCTGCCTTTGCATTCTCAGTCATGTAGTCAAAGATCACTTGAGAAATATTATATGGCCGATTCAACACAAGGCAAGTGACAATGTTCATTATATAGTCAGAAGCTTCATCATAAGCACCCTTCCTGTGTGATAAAGCATGAATAACACAGTGTATCAAGAACTTGTAAGCATGACTGAAACTTGTTTTCAAGATCTTTCCATTTACACTCCCTGTGAAACCCATTCTGCACCACAGACCTTTTGCTAGACGTTCAGAGATAATGGTTGGATCTTTATCGGAATCTCCTAACTCTAACACACGTCTCACATCACCAACTGTTACCTTAAACTCCAAATCTACTTTCTTTCCCTTCTCATCTCTCTTTGTTACTGCAGAGTAGATCATTTTATCTTCCTCTTCATATCTTGCAGAGTTCCAAAAATGTCTGACATGTGATTCGTAAATTGTGGTTTTATCAGTTAAAGCCTTAGCAATTCTGCATTCTCTTAAGAATTTTGCAACCTTTTCGATTACTAATTTCTCAGTATATTCCTTTTCTAACAGGCAGTAAATGTTATGCGTTTTCTCCCAATCCTGCAGAAATATTCTTGGAATTTATCAAAATTTTTCTAACACTTAAGATCTCTCTCTATCTAGTTCAGAGACTCGGATTGCTATCCGACCGGATGGTCATCCATTCGGATAACCTTATGCATGGATTGAATAGTTATCCGATCGAATTCCCTTCTGAATAAATTTGACCTTGCTATCCGAGTTTTGAGAATGAGATGATTTTCCGATCGGATGGTCATCCGATCGGATTGTCATCCGAGTCAAGACAGAGTATGCACAGACTTCAAGAAACAAGTGATGAAACGAATTGCCATCCGATCAGATGGTCATCCGATCGGATTGCTATCCGACTCAAAATATCTGCACAGATTTCAAGAAATAAATGATGAAACGAATTGCCATCAGATCGGATGGTCATCCGATCGGATTGCTATCCGACTCAAAATATCTGCACAGATTTCAAGAAATAAATGATGGAACGAATTGTCATCCGATCGGATTGTCATCCGATCGGAGTGCTATCTGATTCAAACAAAAGCACATATTTCAAGAAACAAAATATGGAACGGATTGTCATCCGATCGGATTGTCATCCGATCGGAATGCTATCCGATTCAAACAAAGGCACAAATATCAAGAAACAGAATATGGAACGGATTGTCATTCGATCGGATTGTCATCTGACTCAAACAATCAGTTCAAGAACATTCTAGAAACTTCAAAAATTTTCTAAGGCAAATCCTCAAATTGAACACAGATCTACACAGAGAATCTCGTCGTGATCAAAACCCTATGTTCAATGTTGTCTAAAACGTCCTAAACAGGATTTAATTTGACAAAAACTGCACCGATAGCCGTAACGTTTTAACCTCAGATCTACTTGATTTTAGCATGTTATTACACAAATTGAACCGGTAAAACTATAGATCTGATCATTCCGAACATAACCCTATAATTATTTCTTATCAAAACTGATCAAAACTACCTAGATCTAGCCTAAAACCTCCGACAGTGACGTCATCGATAAGATCATACAATAAACATCGAATTATAACAGATTTGAGTAAGAAATACATACCTTTGCCATTGTAAAAGTTGTGTAAACCAACGATCCAATGATACGTGCAAAGAAATCCGAAGAAAAATGAGATCAGAAAATCAAAGTGTGTGAGAGAGAAAGAAAGTTGTCTGATCGGATAACCTTTGACTGACCTTTGACCCCCTATATATAGTGACACATGAGTCGGATGGTCATCCGAACGGATTGCTATCCAATTGAGGCACACCATTGACTTTTAAAACTTTGACTTTTTGACCTTTTGACTTTTTCTCAAATTTTATCAGTTTTTAGAAATCCACTTAAGTATCTAAGTCCAAATTAATGACCCTAGATACTTAATTTGCCGACCAAGTCCAACTTAATGACCTTGGTTGACCCGATTCAAAGCGTACTAACATTTTCTTTATTCTTGTTCAACCACTTTTTCTGAAAATTACAAGTTTCAACTTAATGAACTTGTTTTTGACTTTTCAATTTTATGATTAGCATGATCAGCTCCAAACTCATCTTCCAGCTCAGTAACTTCCTGCATCATTCTCAAACTGCGAATCTGAAGATCAGCTTTCCACTTTGGTTTGTCGGAAAATAATGCAGAAATGAAAGATCTTTTTGGATTATGAATAAAGTTCTAAACTAGAAAATGAAATACAGAAATAAAATGCAGTAAATGTAAACTAAATACAAACGTATTTTTGGTGAGCGTGTTAGGGAATCATATCAGCTACCGACAAGTTACAAGTACCGTTAAGCTTGATTTCATACACAACATTAAACAATTCACTTAGATTGTCGATATACTGATCCACTTAAATTTTCACACACATTTCAATCTGTTCCGGATACGAATTTAGTGTTTTAGCGACTTAAACTTATTCATGTGTCCCACCTCTTGAATATACTCCCGTATCCAGATCCCAATATTCAGTCTTACAGGTGAGTATACCACAGATGATATCTGTAAGGGAATAAATTAGAAAAAGTACGAAACCGTGAGAGCTCAGGTCAGAACTTCCGTTCAGCAGAGAGATGACGGTTCGACTTGGGTGGGTCCCCTTTAGAGGATCTTTTGTATTACAACAGCAATGACTATCAATTTTATTGTTTCATCAATTTGCTGAGGGCGGCGCTATGTTTCAAGCATATGGTAAAGTATTCTCCGGGGACTAGGCCATTGCTTCCGCAAAATCAGAAGTCCCGGGATAATACCCCAGATATCACTGAGTATAAAGACCTAGTATCTCAGAAAGAGGGATCTTTCAAACAAGATTTCAGGGGTTACCTATATATCCAAGTAGTGTTCCCCACGAAATAAGCAAGTAAGATTTAAGTTTATATCCCGAACAAACCTACTAAATGTGTAAAAACATATCGACTCATCATCAGTGAGACTGTTTAACGCATTAAAACTTTTCCATTTCTTTAGCATACCGTAACAGTCTAGCTAATGTACTATCATTTTCCCTTTTTACACAAGCTCTTTTTGAATTTTATCATGTTTTTGGCTTTTTCAAATTTTCTAATGTTTTTGGGTTTTAGAATTTTTTATTGTTTTTGTATTTTCTGAAATTATAACCTATCTCCCCCTAAAGACCAAAACAAGTAAAAATTCGACAAACCATTGCAGATTGCTTTTCAACATCATCTACAGTGGTACCCTCATCGACGCCAACGATTTCCTCCGCATCCGATAGTAACTTCATACCATTTAGTTTCAAAGGATATTGAAAACGTGTTTTGTCAAATGCTTTGGTATGTAAGTCAGCTTTTTGTTCATCGGTGTGGATTTTTTCTATTCGTATTAACGTCTTCTCGAAACAGTCTCGGATGAAGTGATGACGAATTTCAATGTGATTCGTTTTTGCGTGATGAACATGATTTTTTGTTATGTTTATAGCTGCCTCATTATCAACAAAGATAGGGGAGTTAAGAAATTGCAAACCGTAGTCTCGCATCTATTGCTGGATCCACAATATCTGAGAACAGCAGCTGCTAGCAGATACATATTCAGCTTCACATGTGGATAAAGCGACAGAGGTCTGCTTCTTGCATTGCCAGGTGACCAATCGTGGTCCGAAAAACTGGCACCCTGCTGTTGTTGATTTAGCGTTAACTTTGCAACATCCGAAATCAGAATCAGAATATCCTTCAAGCGTGAAATCGGATACTTTTGGATACCACAACCCCAGTGATAGAGTTCCTTTCAGGTAGCGTAGAATCCTTTTCACAATTACCATGTGCGAAGCTCTAGGATTTGACTGAAACCGAGCTGTGAGGCAAGTTGGATACATAATATCTGGTCTTGATGTCGTCAAGTACATTAACGAACCAATCATGGAGTGATACATCGTTTCATCTACCTTTTCTCCGGTGAGATCAAGGTTTATTCCATGGTTTGTCGCTAATGGGGTGGACATAGGTGACATTCCTGACATTCCGAATTTCTCCAGAATATCATGAACATACTTCGTTTGATGTATGAACGTTCCCTCGGCTAGTTGATCAACTTGAAGCCCCAAGAAGAACTTCATCTCACCCATTGATGACATTTCAAACTTCTGCTTCATAAATTTTTCAAAATCTTTGCAGAGTTGTTCATTTGTAGACCCGAAAATTATGTCGTCCACGTAAATTTGGACTATCAGAAGATGCCCATCGACTTCTTTTGTGAATAGAGTGGCGTCTATCTTTCCTCGAATGAAGTTGTTGGCTAACAGATGTTGAGACAGAGTCTCATACCAGGCTCTCAGGGCCTGATGTAAGCCGTATAACGCCTTATCCAGGAGATAAACTTTATTTTTGTGAATAGGGTCGATGAAGCCCGGTGGCTGTCCGACATATACCTCCTCTCTCACCTTGCCATAGAGAAACGCCGACTTTACATCCAGTTGAAAAACTTTAAATCCTTTCCATGATATAAAAGCTAGGAAGATTCTGATCGCTTCAAGTCTAGCAACTGGAGCATACACTTCGGTGAAATCTATACCCTCCTGCTGACTGAAACCCTGGACTACAAGTCGAGCTTTGTTACGAATAACAACCCCTCTATCATCCCTCTTACATTTAAACACCCATTTGGTGTTGATCTTCCGATGACCATCAGGCAAATCCACTAACTTCCACACCCCTAACTTCTCGAATTGGCTCAGTTCCTCCTGCATCGCATTAACCCAAGAGTCTTCAGTAAGCGCCTCTTTGTAAGTCCTTGGCTCAATCTGCGAGATAAAACAACTTAATGAGAAATCAGTTTGTACAGGAGCAACTTTTGTATAGAAACATGTAAGCCCTTGATCAAGTTGTCTTCGAGTGCGAACGCCTGACTGTAGTTCTCCGATTATCAACTCCTCTGGATGATATGAGAGAGTTCTTGGCATCACCTCGCCTGAGACATCTACCTCACCTTCCAAATTTGTGACATTTTGATTTGCATCTTATTCACTGACTGGAAAAGTTTGATTTGAAATCTGGATTTGCTCCCCCTCAGAATCTGAATCACTGTGATCGAAAACTGGCATGTTTTCAGATTCATGAATATCATTATGTGCCGTCTGATTATCTTGAGTAACTTCATTTTATTGGACATCATCATGTTCTCCAGCATTGCTTGGACCTGCTTCATCATCGTTAGAAGCTTGTCGTTTACGATAAGTTTCTGCTGGGAACCTTTCTTCTGGATCTTCATACTTTCTCAGGATATCCAGTTCATAAAAGAAATCTGGTTCTTCTTCAATAACTCCACAAAGTATCCTAATTAAATCGCCATGAGTCACCAGGTTTCTGCAGTGGCATTGTATAACCTTGACATTCAACATTGTATGCCTCAATGATTTGCTTCAAGCTAGGAATGAAAACACGCTTCAATGGGCTTGCATAACCCATGAATATTCCTTCAACACCTTTTTGACCAAATTTACCCTGAAAGTCTAGAATTGTGCAGGGAGACCCGAACGGTTCAAGATATTCTAGATTTGGCTTGCGGTTGTTTATTAGCTCAAAACATGTCTTGTTGAATTTCTTCACTGTAAGAACCCGGTTGAGCGTATAGCATGCGGCTGCAACTGCTTCTGCCCAAAAGTTGATAGGTAGTTTAGAGTCGACAAGCATCGTCCTGGCTGTTTCGATTAGTGTCCTGTTCTTTCTTTCAGCTACTCCATTCTGCTGCGGAGTGTAAGGTGCACTAAATTCATGCAATATACCTCTCTCATCACAATATTCTTCCATCTTGTTGTTCTTAAACTCAGTACCATTATCACTTCTGATTCGTCTGATACGCCTTTGGTACAGGTTTTCAATTTTTCTAAACAACGCCATTAAACTTTCAAACGTCTCATCTTTAGACTTCAAAAATGATACCCATGAAAATATGGAATAATCATCAGTAACCACAAGACAGTAGAGTTCTCCTGTAATACTTTTGACATTCACAGGACCGAACAAATCCATGTGAAGTCTCTCCAGAGGTCTTGAGACTGAATTGACTTGCTTTTTAGGGTGTGATTTCTTCTTTTGCTTGCCTTTGATGCAACTAATGCACTCCCCTTCCAGATGAAAACCTTTTATGTGAACACCCAGAACTAAATCATTATGCACCAAGTGATTCATTTTTCGTAGGTGAATGTGGCCCATCTTGCGATGCCACAACTGTGATTCTTTCTCCGTTGCTCTAGACATAAAACAGTGAGCCTGACCTGTAGTTGTAGTAGCTACACTCATATCTAACACGTACAGATCATTGACTCTTGGTGCCCTTATGATAATCCATTCTTCAGGGATAACAAATCCTGGCTTCAAGATCAAACATTCTATGTCAGTAAAGTGAGTGGTATACATCCTGTCACAAATCTGCGAGATACTCAGCAGATTATTCTCCAGTTCAGCAATGTAGTTAACTCTTTCAAACGTCACAATCCCATTGGATAACGTTCCTTCACCAACAATTCTACCACCTTGGTTACCTGCGAACCCTACATAACCTCCATTGAAATGTCTAACATCATACAACAACGTTGTCTTCCCTGTCATGTGCCGAGAAGCTCCACTATCCATAATCCAACGTGATACGGATCTAGGAAGCTCCTGCACATGCCACAAACATTTAATGAGATTTTGTTGCCACCCAAGCCTTTTTCGACTCGGGTAACTCGACATTGATGTGAAATTTAGCAGTGTAAAGTGGCAGAAAATTTTTGTTATTTATCTTCAAGCTCTCTTCAGACCTAATCTCAACCTCTTTGTTTAAAGATGAATCTTTTTTCGGAGGTTGACTGGATGATTGGTCTTTCTTTACCACATACTTCTTTTCAGAAATCGATTTTTGTTTCTCAAGTTTCTCATATAAATCCAAAGGTACATACATCTTCTTGGTTAAAGATAATAATTTTTCAGTCTCAGACACCTTTGGTTTTGGAGAATTTGCTTTCTTTTCAACAACTTTAGGCTTCCATGTTTGTTGAGGTGACGCAACCCGTTTGTAAAATTTGTCATTTTTAGTTACCAAATTCTTAACAGGTTCATTTTTGATCTTGGTGTTTTCATTTTTCAAAACCTTTTTCTCAACAATCAATGGAGCTTTTCCTTTAACAACATCTTTATTGATTAAATTCATCACAACTTCAGTCTTAGACTTCAAGTTGGTACACTTTCGTGCAATATGACCAACTTGATTGCATTTGAAGCATGTTCGGGTGTCAGCTACCCGACTTGTGCCTTCAGACTGAGGCTGTGAGGCCTTCTTCTTAAAGAACTCTTTGTTTGATTTTGAAAAAATCTCAGATTCCTCATCTGAAAGTGAACTTGAACTGTTCACAAACACCTTTTTCTCAGCAAACTTCTTGTTCAGAACATTCTTTTTCTGATAATTCTTACCACCCTGATATCCACCCGACCATTTGTTTCGATTGTTGTTAGAAAAACATGGTGGAATGACAGGTTTTTTGTAGTAATCTTTATCTTTCTCAAAATTTAATTGCCTTTTTGAATTTCTCAATTCTTCAATTTCTGATATATCAATCTCAATTAGTTTAAAAACATTTCTCAATTTTCCCATATTCACATTTTCTAGAGGAAATTCAAGATCCGAATACAACTTATCAGATCCCGCCATCTTATACATCACAACAGCAGGTTCATCATTTAAGTTGTTTTCGGATTTTGATTTCGGAATGTATTTATCCAGAAAACATTCATCATCATCATCAGTTGAATCATTTTCACACTTCAAAACACTTTCAGCCATGCTTTTAATAATATCAGTTTGAACACTATCATCAGATGATGATGAAGAAAATGTCACATCAATTGACTCTGGAAGTTTAACCTCATTCATTTCAACTTCATCATTAACTAACCCTGATTGTTTCTTTGAAAAATTGTTTAGAACTGGTGGTGGAACTTGATGAAACCCGACCCTAGTTCCATCACAGTATACATCTTCGCCTGCTTTGTTTTTCCCAATGGGTTTGGGAACAATGTGTTGCAAAACAAAGCTTGCAGAGCTGTAACTGTTCAGTTTCAAATTAATACGCTCATTCTCAATCTTAGCTTCTTCAAACTGAAGCTTCAATTTAGCAATCTCATCCAATTGTTGGTTGATTAATTCTTCTTTAACCCCCAAAACACCTTGCAAATGACAATTTTCTTTGTATGTTTTACCGTTTCTATCATCAGAATCTTTCACCGTGCGTTTTAGCTTCTCAAAACTTTCAGAAATTTGATGATTTTCAAGAATTAGTTTTTCATTTTCTTTCCTAACTCTTTCTATGTCAATTTTATCAGTTTCGATTTTGTCAGTTAGATCTTTTAATCTGTCATTCGAAGCTTTCAGCATTTTGTCACGGTTCAAGATCTGATCCTCCACCTCTCTGACTCTATTTGTCAGATCCTCAACTTTCTTACCATTGAGATAAGTGATTGTACTACAAACTTTGCACTTTTTCATTCAATTTTTGCAGTCAATATCATCATTAACATTCTTACCTGACTCACTTGTTGATGCGTTTGAACTGAACTGGCTTTTAGACTCAGAGACGGATTTAGACTCTACCTCAAGTGCCTTAGCAGCCAGCACCTTGTCAGCCATCTTTCTCAGGTTTTCAGCATTCAACTCTTGTGATGTATCAATGATCCCATCATCAATCTTCTTCAACTTTTCTTCTTTTTCTTTCTCTTTCTCTTCTTTCTCTTCTCCACTACCCCACCATTTTCTTTGCCAACCCTCTTCTTCTTCAGCAATTTGTTGAATTATGGTTTCAAGATCGAGGGTCTTATGGTCAATAGCAATATTTCCCATAGGGTCAAGATAACATTCTCCGTCTGGATCCCATCTCTTTTTCCTTTTTGCTTCAGTGTATATATCAGAGATTCTGATCATTCTGTTTTGAGCTATCATCTTTCTGTTGACATACTCTTCTTCGTCATTTCTGTTGTCTTTAAAAGGAACAGGTTCAACAGTCTTTGCCATAAAAGCGTATCCAACCGCATCCTCCTCTGGTAACAACTCGTTCCAGTCAAACCCTTCATCGTCATGAATCACTGCAAAAGCTCTTGATTTTTCTTTATTATCTTCAAGTTGTTTCATTCTGGGCGGTTCTGATTTATTCTGATGATAAATCGCTCTGTTGTAGTAATCTTCTTTGAACGGATTCTCAGAGTCATCAACATAGGCATTCCGGCACTCTCTCTTAAAATGACCTTTCTGTTTACACTTGAAACATGTCACTTTTGTCTTGTCAAAGCCTAACTTGGTAGATGGTCCACCAATAGACTTTCTTCCCGTGATCTCCATAAAACGTTGTGCCCGACGAAGTGCACTGGCCATACACCACCTTATGTCGATCAGTTCCATCTCCTCAGGATCTATCTGATCATAATCTTCCTTCGTCAGGTTGGTGTTGCCTATCTTCCCTGCTACAAGACTTTCATAAGATTCTAGCACAGATGCTAAAAAAACCATCTGTTGTTTAGCAGACTCCTCGCTGAAATTCTGAGCGTTCTTTAAATCTACAGCGATGTTGCATTGAAATAAGTTCTTGGCCGCTGATTGGTTTGAATTTGATGAAGAACCACTGTGAAAACCATTGCTTGGATTTTCTTTGCTTGTTTCTTTGCTTGATGTGTTGGAATTTTCAGCAGAAAAAGCTGTCTTGGGAGAAGTATTCTTTGGAATCATGCTTTTTGGATAATACAAATCCAAGTTCTGCTGATATGACGAGTGATTTACTTTGTGTGTTTTCTTTATCTCCAGCTCGTGACTCTCTAATCTTTCGATAAGTAGATCCACTGTCAATTCTTCAGATTTGAGAGTATTCTTCAACATCAAGGCAAAGTATTGCCAATCCATTTCATCTGGCAACGAGTCAAACAATTTGTCGACTAACTCTTCTTGAGAATAGATAATTCCATGTCTAGCCAGCTCCAACTTCAAGTGTCCAAACCTCTCAATCATCTTACAAACTGATTCATTTTTTAGACAACCAAATAAATCAAACTCTTTTCTTAGCAGTTTCTTATTGTTTTTCACTATTTCTGTACTACCCAAACATTTCACTTCTTACTTTTTCCACAGATCTTTAGCATTGGTATACTCGATTAAAGATATTATATCTTCTCGAACAGACTGAAACAGCAACGCGATGCACTTTTGCTCGGCAATGAAAACTTCTATTTCTTCAGTTGATGTCAAATTTTCACCATTTTTCCCTCCATCACTGTATCCATTCTTTAGACTTTTCCAGCTGGTATACGCAAATGCCTTTAGCCATTCTTCAAATTTCTTTGCCCACCGACTGTACTCTTCGATCGCCATCAACTTTGGTGGTTTGTTATATGTTCCATATGTACATTCCACTCCTAAAACATCCGTCAAAGTTTTCTTTGCATTTGACGTGTTCTCATTGGTGTTGCTAGAAGTACCATCATCTCCAGAGTTTCCAGCAAAGGCATACATATCACTGAAAGGATTCATGAATTCGTCCATCTTTCAAGTACCTGAAAAAATCAACAAACACTTAGAAAATTTTTGCAAATTTCAAAAATTTCAAAATAGAACTTCTGAATCGGATGGTGATCCGATCGAGTCGCTATCCGAACGAGTGACACAGGCTATTCGACCGGATGATAATCCGCTCGGATGGTCATTCGTTCGAGTGACAAGTTTGACTTTGAAAGTTGACTTTTTAACCTCTCACCGCTCGGATGGTGATCCGACCGGATGACAGGTTAAAATTGTAAAAGAGATAAAGAACTTTCAAATCCTATCCGATCGGATTGCTATCCGATCGGGTGAGATGATGACGTAAGCAGATATTCTAGAACAAACTAAATCACACCACTCGGATAGTAATTCGAGTGAGTAACAATGATGATGTCAGCAAGCAACTAATCAGACACTAACTAATCCAATCCGTTCGGACAGCTGTCCGAGTGAGTGGATGACGTCATCACATATGAACAGCTAAACATGGTATTTGATGAATTTGAACAAGTTTTAGGTTGAATTTGATTATGAAACTTAGTAGGATTATACTTTGATTGATTGCGAATCAAATGATATCAATTTTATCAATTTTTAACCGTAGATTCACGTTCAATTTTAAGTTTTTCTGATTTTATGATAACAAACTGAGAGATAATGCAAGAAAAGAGTAGAAATAGAAGAAATATGTCAAATTTCCGGTGAAATTTGACTCTAGTCGGCAGAAGAAGCTCGAATTCCGGTGAATTCGGTGTCGTTGATCTCGATTCAGCTCCCTGGATGCTCTGATACCACTTGTAGGTCCCTTTGCACAGGATCTGATCATAAGGAACAAGTTGAATCGACTTTGTCTAATGTGCGGAATCCATTATGACAAATCACAGATGATCAACACAGAATTCAACGATTAAACACGATCTGTTCTTTCTATTATATGTTCTGAAAGTACAAAATTCCAGTAGAAGACAGACACTCTGAACAGTTTCTCACTCGAGTCAAAAGTCTATAAAGTGATACCAGGACGAGATATTTATAGGCAACTCAGAAAGTAGTAAGTGTTGTCCGCTCGGATAACAAGCTATCCGATCGGATGACATCCTGTCCGATCGGATAACATGCTGTCCGGTCGGATGAGTGCTATCCGATCGGATGACAATCCGATCGGATGACACAAGTCAACAAAAGTCAACACTTTACTTATAAGCCCCGTATCCTGAGTTGTCGTTCTATCTACACACATACATTACATACTTGTTTACAAAGACACAAATATACAAAACATACCTACATGCAGACGGAAGCTATAGACGTATGTACTAACAGGCTGGCACATGGTTCCACACTTCAACTTTTATTTTCAACTTTTTCAAGGTTCTGAACGTCGAACGGACTACCGTCCGATCAGATTGCCATCCGATCGAACGACCATCCGACCATGTGATGATGTTTGGAACTTCAACACTTAAACAATTTTCAACATGTTCAATGCATAGTCAGTTCTAACGGATTGCCACCCGATCGGTAGACCATCCGATTGGATGACAACACTGCTGTGAACTTGTTCTCTGAGAAATACCACACCGAACGGATCGTCACCCGATCAAACCGCCATTCGATCAACCGACCTGAAGGGTAGATATACTTCTCCGTTTTCAAAATGCTACAACGAAAACTTCAAAAGGAAAACCATCATACACAAACACATTCTAACCAAACAAGGTGTCAATCTGACCGAATGATCATCCGATCGGACTGCCATCCGATCGGATTGTTGTTCGACACTTGGTTCCTTGCACTGTTTTACGCGCCGCTTATCGTTTATGCTATCGTTAACTGTTCAGGCTAATCTCTCTCAGCGCTCCCTTCAATCCAAGAGAGTATTTACTTGTTAAACACAATCTGTGAGTATACTCGATCCCTTTTTGCTTTATGCACTTTTGGGTGTTACATACGTTACTTATTCTAAATCACAATCGACACACAACGCAACACTATTTATACGCTAACTGTTATTGCATGCTACGTGTTATTCGATGAATGCTTGTATGTTATGTTAACACAATGATTGTTGCCTGACACCTTAGCAACGATAGTACTATAGTTTGGACTCAACACATGTCATGGACAGGGGTTGTTAAGGGCTTTACTTCACGTGTCCCAGTGGGGATATGTGTTGCGCATTCTACAACTCGCAGTTACGTCTGTGCATATTTCTCTATCGATAACCTACTTGCCTTCACTTTATACATGTTACATGCTGGTTATGCGTAAACGATGTCGAACTCTATTATATCTATTAAATTTGTATGCTTACCTTTACACTATGT
Source organism: Helianthus tuberosus (assembly GCA_030545235.1). Lineage (NCBI taxonomy): Eukaryota > Viridiplantae > Streptophyta > Magnoliopsida > Asterales > Asteraceae > Helianthus > Helianthus tuberosus. Next base: position 163,869,809 of record CM060354.1, on the reverse strand, counting down.
GTATTGACCTTTACTTTAACGTATGTGACAGGTGTTTGAGATGCTAAGATGTTGCTTGCTATTTGTGGAACCAAGCTAGGGATGGAGTCTAGAAATAAACTTAAATAAAATCTGAGTTGTCAAAACATTTGAACTGTCTTAGAGAAAACAATGTCTTTAATAACTGCTTTTATTTGATATATTATGGTATGGGACATAACGCTAAATATCTGGTAATTTTAGTTGTTATGGATTTCTCCTGGACAATCTGTTTCGCTCAGTGCCGCACCCCGATGTTTCCGTCAATGGTTGGGGTGTGACATTTTTTTTGTTATATAGGTTGGTGCAAGGCTATGCAACTCCACCAATTTTAAGGAGTGTATATGCGACGTTGTTTGGACTAATGCCCTTACACCTGCAAAGTTTGAATCTGGATGGGAAACTATTATTGAAGAGTTTAACCTCATAGATAATGACTAGTTATCTGATATTTTTTAATCTCAGAGAATCCTGGATTCCTGCATATTACAGGATAAAGTTTTTGTTCGGTTTAATATGTAGACCTCAAGGTCCGAGAGCAAGAACCATTTCTTTGAACAATTATTTAATTCAAAGTCTACTTTAGTGGAGTTTATGACTCATAATGAAACATCAACTGAAGCACAATGTCATACTCATTGAAAAAATGATCATGACACGTTATAGATGTCCCTAGTTAAAAAGTAACTATCAAGTTTCGGAGAAGCAAACTACATAGATATATACATGAAAAGTATTTTTTTATGTACAGATTGAACTAGTTTGAACTTATTGGTATTGAGGATTGTATAATTCACATATTCAAGACCAAAACAATGGTTTTGTTAGTTTTTTTTCGTAAATGGTTTTCAACAACCATGTTCATATGTTTATGTATTCTCTAAAGTGTATGTTAAGTTTGCATGCTTTATTGTTTTCTTGGCGTTTTTGTTAATGACCAAATACTATCATTTGGTTTTTGTTGGCTGTCTATGGTTTCTTTTTTTTCAACATGGCGTTTTTTATCATTTATACCAATGATGTTTTTACCAAAAAATCGTACTTTAGTTTTTGGCGTTCTCAAATATTTATATTTTCAGTTAATGTCTCGTACAAAGATCTCATTAAAACCTATTTGGCGTTTTTGTTGTATACTTACTTGATATTTTGCTATTTTTTATACAAATTATGTTTCAGAAGCTTGATTGTACTAACTACCGTACACGTAGACGTTTTGATTAATTTGGGTTGTTACGCATACACATTTTTATGTTTTGAGGAGCATGGATATAAGGGGATTTCTAAAACAATATATACTCAATAAATGGCGTAGAGATGTTGTCCCCAACTGTTATACTAAATTTCCTTTAAGTCGTGTTTTTTTTTTCTGGTGTTAATCATGATGTCCAAGCTATGTTGTGACATATCTTTTATGCTATGAGTATATGTTGAATCGATTGTTGAACAACAAGACTGAGCTTTCTTTATGTAAGGAATATGTTCAATCCTACATAAAGAAGGTTGAGGATATAAACATTGTTGCCCCAACTCCTAGCAAAAGGGACATGTTTGCTGAGATTATTGAGCATTAGCAAAATGACAAGAATCACATAAAATTGCTTGTTGGATACAAGTTTAAAGGTTATGGATCGCGCAAGTGTCTCAAATCCAAAATAGGAGGAGGTCGTTGAAAATTTTTCTAAGAAAGCTGGGAAGAAAGAAAGACGATGTCAAAATTGCTAATAATATGGACATTATGCTTCTACATGCAAGCAACCTGTAATTAAAGAAGATCAACATGGTCCTTAAGAGCGGATACGAGCGAATCCTAGAACATGGAATATTCGTCTAATTTTTTTAATTGTGTTTATTAGTATTAACCTTAGCGGTTATCAGAACACGGTGTTTACCGTTCTTTGGCGTTTCAAATATGGCTTCTTAACATGGCTTTTATTTTCTTTCATTACAACCAGTGTTTATTTCTAACATAGAAATGGTGTTCAACACAGTTTGGTGTTTTACCATTATCATTATATCAGTGGTGTGATAAGATTATATCCAATATAACCAGTGGTTTTTTTCAACTTGTTAATGTTTTAACATAGCATGGTATTTAAATCAAACCCACAAAAACATCAGAAATGAAAAAAAAAAAACACGCCAAACATTTTTTAAGCATAAAACAGAATTGAAAAAAAAATCAAAATTCATAATCCGATGGGATTACATCAGAGATTTACCCATCACTTCATTCCTTCCTCCTCCTCCTTCTTCTTCTTCTTGTTTAGACCCTTTATCTTCATCAGTAGATGAATCACTCTCATTAGTGTTTAAGTCCAACAGCGTGTTTGAAGCCTCAATGGTATCATCTCTTCAAGTGAACCCGCTGCCACAGATCTGACAATGTTTAAAGCCCTAAAGCTACATATTTGTTGAAGAAAGACAAGACCCTCTCTGGTTACGATGGTATCAATTAGAAAATCTTCTTCTACTCTGTCGCTCCACATAACCGTCATTATCTGCGTTTCCTTATCCAAACTCCAACCTGCTATTGCTTCTTCCCGATATTCATCATCAACAATCTCCGAAAACTTTCTTCTTATTCTTCGTATTAAGGTTTGTGTTTTTTCACACACGTTACTATAAGGAACGCCAAGGTCTAGTATTCCCCTTTGGACATCTTTAGCCATATTGAGTATGACATTAATTTTCCTTACCATCACCCTTCTTCTGTCTGCAAACCTGACCACGAATCTTTGGATTGATGATTCATACCTCTATGATATTATGTTGGCCATTACTTGTTATGGTATTTTCTGTAAGGCGTTTTTTCTGATATGGTGTTTTGCTGATATGAAGTTATAGGATGATGTTTAGTACGATATGGGTGTTATTACATAATCAATTTGTTGGCGCGTTTTTACACGATTAATAAATGAAACATTGACTTAGGTGACTGTTCATTCTTTTGGCGCTGAATAAATCGTACCTGCAAAGACGATCTAACTTCTTTTTATTTATTTTTCTGGCGTTTTTACATACTTTATGGTGCCTTGTCCCATCACTATTTATGCTCCTCAAACACCAATTATAAAAATCTTTTGACGTTTTTGTTTTACGTTTTACAACGAACACTTAAAAACCTTCGGCGTTTTCTAATGTTTTTAATGTTAACAAGGAACACTTAAAACCTTTGGCGTTTTCTAATGTTTTTAGGGCTGTAAACAAACCAAACGTTCGGCGAACAGTTCGTGAACCGTTCGGCGGGAAGTTCGTTTGTGTTCGTTCGTTTATTAAACAAACGAACATGAACAATAAATTTCGTTCGTTTAGTTAAATGAACAAACATGAACAGAGGCCGCGTTCGTTCGTTTATGTTCGTGAACGTTTGGTAACGTGTTCACTTGTGTTCGATAGTTCATTAGTGTTTTTAGTTTTTATATTTATTTAAATATATCAAAATTCTGACAAATTAAATATCTAATAAGTGTGAGTGTATTATATATTCTGTTCATGAACTATTATTTGTGTTCGTTTGTTTCCATTTGTGTTCATTAACATTAATTTGTGCTTATTTGTGTTCGTCAACATTCGTTGCCTAAAATTAACAAACAAACACAAACAAACACGAACAAGTTCATTTCCTTAACAAACGAACACAAACATAAAATCTCGTTCGATAAGTGTTCGTGAACGGTTCGTGAACACGTATATTTTTTAACAAACGGACACGAACAAGGTCTTGTTCGTGTTCGTTTGGTTCGTTTACAACCCTAAATGTTTTTATATTTTGTGTTTTACAACAAACATTTCTGCGTTTATAGCCTATGTTATAAGTTCCCCTTTATTTTTATCGGACGGCTGAGATCCCTTTTTATCGCTCAATGACTGTTTTACCCTTAATGAGCATGCACGTCGTTTTGAGAGTTCCAGTTATTTACAAAAACGTCATCACGTCAATCTTGTCCTTTGATTGTTTTGATCCGATGGCTGAGATCTTTTCCTACGTTTTGTAAGGTTTTGACTATTTGTAGAAAATCCTGCCATGATAAAAGACATTGTTATATGATTATAACTAAAAAATAGTTATTCTTTTAAATTTATTTTTTCTTTATATCATAAAGACAAGATGGCGAGTAGAAGAAAACAAGGCTTGTTCAGTGCATTTCTGCCTAGTTCACCATTTTAGGTATGCCATTATTTGTTAGGTTGTTTATCGTAGTCTTGTTAGCATATATAGATGTATATGTATTAAATGCATAAAACTAGAATAATATATGCAATCATATTTGGTTTAAATTATTTAACGACATATGATATCACATTTTAGACCACAAATCACTTGAACGAACACAAGCATATTAATGATACTCTTAGGTATAATAAAATTTGAAGACTAGACACCACACAATATATATTGCATTGGAAACAAGTGAACCAACTTTTAAAGAAAATAGGCATATTCAGAGGTGATAATTTCATACCCGGACCTAAACACGACATGAAAATAATAAGTTTTAAAAAAAATATTATATCCAACCTGTTTAATAAACATTTAATGTTCGGCCTGACATTTTAACCCATTTTATGTATAATAACACTATCCAACTTGAGTATCAGATTTTCCTAATTGTGTTATCATATGATATGATAATTCCATTTTCATGGAGTTATCACCCTTGTCAACATTGACGGATCCAATAATTTTTATAATGGTGTTTTTCTTCGAAAATATTTGATAAATTGGTGTCCTTCAACTGCACGTAAAAAAACCTTTCTTTTGTTGTCATGAGATACAAGTGTTTAATTTATGGCTACTTGTAAATTAAATTATCAGACATAAATTTAAAAAATATAAACTTTCGACACACGGCATACGATTTGAATACATACATAAACCACTAAAAAATCATCACTGCTATCTCTTTCGCCACTCTATGGATTTTATGGAAATCGAGGAACGAATGTATTTTTGAAAGGAAACAGATTCGAGTGGAGGCCATGGTGGATAAGATCAAAGAAGAGTCGTTTCAGTGGGTTAAGTATAGGTCGCCCTTTGGAGATTTGGATTGGGAGCGTATGGATAGATTTTAATGTTCGAGACACAATTATGTAATGTTTTCTTTTTTCTGTTGTTTGGGATTTCCAGCATCGTGCTGGCCCCTTTGTTCTATTTTATGATTGAATAAAATATTCGCGATTCAAAAAAAAAACATAAACCACTAGTGTAAATGCATGAAAAATACCATATTATATATTAGTTCTTTAGTCAACGTAACATCTAATCTATTTGTAAAATTTAATTTATTTAACTAGTCTTAAGTGACCCGCGTTGCGAGACGGTGCACATAAAATTGTGCTATCAGCGTTGAGTGGTGGGGACGTAAACCAAGCGTAAAATAAAAACTTGAATTTCTAACACCAAGTTATTTACGTGACATAAAACGTAGACGAAGTCGAATCTGTACCAATACATATTAGAAAGTGGGTGGGGTAAAAAAAACTTAAGGGTATCCGGAGTGGGGGCGACAAACCCACCCGACACCGATCGGCAACCATTGCCAGCTCATCTGTCGCTTGACTTTTACCGAAAATGGGGAAGAGTTCGGTGAGGGAACACCGATGCGGGGAAGAGAGTATGTGAGAGAGAGGGGGTAGTGTGGGGTGGGGTATATTCCAATCTCAACCAATCACATTTTTTTCCTTTTTAAAAAAAAAATAGTTTACCACTTCACCATTGTCTAAACTGTCACACCCCAAAATACGTCGCAGCGGAATATTTAAACGTAGTGGAGACGGAAGTTGGTGCCCATTTATATCTTGTCAAGCGACGCACTTTATTGTTGGACACATTGATTTATTTTAAACATAGTTATTAGACATTTCGTTTTAAGTCACGACACAACTACATAGTTAAAATGTCTTCGATCCTCGCGGATCTTATTACAAAAAGTCCCAGATAGTTTAAAAGATGTCCAACATATTTAAAAGAAACGACATGCATCATCAAACACAAGATACGCCATGATTTCCCGAAGCCGATTTCAAGTACCTGTAGAACACGTTAAAATCAAGTGTCAACACAAAGGAAGGTGAGTTCACTTATTCGTTTACTAACAAATTTTATTCCAAGGAAAACTTTCTGATTAGGTGTTTATTTGAAAACATCCATGTAGTTTTAGAAAGTCCATTTTACTCCTTTGATAAAATCCATGGGCCTTCCATCGGGTCATTACTCCGACAATTGTAATACTGCCCAGGTTTTGTATATTAAATTATAGCGTCAACTTTCAGACTCGTATGTTAGCTAGACGATACGAACTATATATTAACCATGCAGGGAAAATCAAAGCTAGACAATGAACAGAATATTAATTCGTCGTTTGACATTGACTCGGGGCGACCGGTCACGACGGGGTTGTCAACCCGATAGATCTACCAACAATTCCTCGCGTGCAATACTTAAACTGATTAAACGACATCATGGGCGCAGGGTTCTTTCTCGAAGAACAATATGATGTCTGCCTCACGTACAATATATATATCCTACTAATATGACAATTTAATACACGATGTTGTACGAATACCCTGAAATCCCCGACGAAATGTAAGCCTATGCTGATACTTACTCTCTTGAGACCAAGCAATATTCGTACCAACTCCTCGTTTTTCCCCCAACCACCGTGCATAATCCCGTTTCTACCCGAAACATATTTATTCTTCAAAACCATTTCATCCCGAAATACATATATAATTTATATCAAAAGATATGTTTTATTTCAAAAACATTATTAAACCCTTTTATTGACGTGTTCTACCCCCAAAATATATATATAAAACAGTAAAAAGAGGGGTTTAGTGACACTCACCTTTGGGTGCGTATTTTAATACCGCAATCCCAGAAATTGATTATATACGTCCTAATATGGGAACAATTCTAAATCAAAACAACATTTAATCATAAAAATCCTAAGTTTCTCAGTTTTTTAGAATTATCACATAACTTTGAGATTTTCTCGAAAAGTTGTCATTTTTGATTATGTTGGCACGATAATATATATATATATATATATATATATATATATATATATATGACTCCATATATATTCACACATTTATTATAATTTTTCGTTTTGAACGATTTTATTGGTGACCATTATTGTGTAATTCCCTTAACTCTCCCGTTTATACGTAATATATCTATGATTTGCGCGTCGTAACATATATACATAAACGTTCATATAATCTAACACGCGAAACATTACTAACTTAACTATTTTGTCATTTTTAAAGCAAATATACATAAAACATCTCATATATACTAAATTTCATGCTCGACAAACAAGTTACACACATTTAACGGAAATTTACCATTTCTACCGCACAAAACGTACATACATAAATCTAAATTTCCTATTATTAGATTAACACTTAACATATTATCATATTTACATGTCAAAATCACTTAACACATTTTATCACAAAAGATTCACTCAAAATTCACCCATACTAATGTTCACTGAAAAGTGCGCATTTTAGTGATTCGGTAACGTTTTCGGTCGTCGGAAGTCACATATGACCAACCAAACACCAAGTAAGCTTGAAATTAGTTAAAATACTTATTTTTAAACTAAAAATATTAGTTTATTTACTGATCTAAATCAGTTTTATAAAAAATCATCCAAAAAGCCGATTTTTGACCGTTTTAACGCATAGTTTTGCGTTAAATGTTACCGTAACCATCCCAACTCGAAATGACTTGATATTTTAAGACAATACATGTTATTTACTGATTAAAATAGTGATTATATTCAGATTAGTGCAGTTTTTATTTAAGTCACATATCTCATGCGATTTCACACATTTTACAATTTTTAATGCACCAAGTACAACTTATAAGGCTAGCAAATATTATGACAAAGTTACATATAATTAAACACTTCAAAGTAACTTTATTTTAAGGTTTATAATCTGATCTAAAACTAGTTTTATCATAACATCATTTATCCATCATTTTATGTACATACACCCACATGCATGAATATGTACAAGCACTTAATGCACGTATATCATATCATCATCATCATCATCATGTATGGACTAATTGCATCTAGACATGCCTTTAACTTATGTTCATATCTTCAAAATTAATATCATCTTCATATGATCATCATCATCTAATCATTCAACATAAATGCAAGACACATTCCTTCACATTTATGAACTAACAACAAATTTTGAGTGCATGCATATACATATATATATATATACATATATATATATATATATATACACACACAACTCACACATATATATACACATTCATGTGCTCCCAAATTTATACTTTTCATATATTCATTTCAATCATCAAACAACTTTTTAGAACATTCCAAGATCACACATGCATTTCACTTTACAAGAATCATGACAATCAAGAATCAATCAAAAGTCAAAACTTGAACTCATATACATATACATACATACATACATACGGCCACACATATATATACATACAAGTTCATCCATTTTATTTTTCTTTAAAAACCCATTTGTTTTAGTTTCAAGTTTATGTTTAGATTCAAGAACAAGAGAAACTTCCATCATTATTTTAAATCATCAAGAATCAAAACAAGATTTATAAAATAAATTTTATACCTTCAAGATTTTAGATGGGTTTTTGAGAATAGATTATGAGATGGAGGTTGTTCTTGCTTGAAATCACTTCCAAACACCCTTTTTAGCTTGAAATCATCTTGAAAGAACCTTGAATCTTCATGAAATTAGTTTGATATTTTTGAATGTGGGTGTTTAGAGGGTTGTTCGGCTGAGATATGTGAGAGAGAGGGAGTTGGAGTGTTGTTTTGATTTGTTCTCTTGATTGTTGTGATGTTGTGGAAGGTTTAAAGTTAATAATCATCATGTGTGTATTCCTAGGCCAAAAAGTGTTGGAGAGAGGAGAGTGAGGGAGTCTTCATGGCCGCCACCTAGACCCCATGTCATACACTTCTCACAATTTGATATATACATATATATATATATGGAAATTAGAGTATAAACGGGTATTTTACTGGATACCGGGTATTTTATCTAGCGTTTTAAACCCGTTTTAGTGCGTTGTAAATTATTTTTAGCGCTCTATAAAAATAAACTCACCAAAATATTATTGTATAATATTTTGTTTGCCTGGACTGGCGACGTTGTCGGTCTTTGACAGTATGCGCGCTGTGCTGCGCGGTATACGTTAAAAATCGCAAAAATCGGAATTTACGCGTTTTTATTTATTTTTGTCATTCTATAAGAATAAAATTATCAAATTATTGCTAAAATGATTTTCAGTTGTCTTGACGGGATGCGTTGACAGTATTTTGTCGGTATACGTGCTGCATCGCGCGGTACGCGCTTAAACTCGAAAAATAGGGTTTCTTAGCGTTTTAATTTATTTTTCCTCATGAATAGGATTAAAATTATTATTTTAATCATAACAAACTATTTTTAGGATTTTAACACTGTCCGGGTGGTCACCGATGTTCGTTTCGCATTTTAACCGTTACGCGATAAGCGTTTATCTTACCGTTGCCAACATAATTTTTATCAAAGTTTAATTTTATCAACACACTAAATTTCACGTATAAACACCATAATCAGTCAAATATAGTCCTGTTACCTATTCACAACATGTGCTATAATTGTACGGTACGGCCTTAAAAGCCGGGTGTCATAGTCTCCCCCTGTTTAGGAAATTTCGTCCCCGAAATTTTTACTTTACAGGTTTTGTTTTCGCACTAAATAAAATAAAAAAACAAATCTATTGAATACAGTCTCATAGTTTCTGCGAGAAACTTGGATTCTTCCGAAAAATCCTTGTAGGTCTATATTACACACGTTCTCGATTCCTAAACTCTCATCTCAACACTCCCCACCCTTTCCAGGGTCCGACATTCGTAACCTTACCTCAAGGAAATTCAAATCAAGGTTTCATCACGGCAGATGCATCTCATGGCGATAAACTTGATCGAACGAATTCCTTGTTCATAGACTCTGAAAACTTTCTCGTCATTTCTATCACTTCAGGCAGTGTTTACTCTGTATGAAGATTGTGCAATCAGGCGTAGCCCCGTGAGTTAGATCAATACGAAGTTCGATCCATCTCGCAGGGAAGATCCAGGTAAGTCTTTTTAGGAAGACCTCCGGATAGTTGCGTTTTGATAGAAATCTCTTCGACGTTCCTACATTCAGTTTCAGTATCCATCGCGTTTTCTACAAACGCTGGATAACCCCTTTCTCAACAACTCAGCATCCTCTCAATACTGACCACTCCTGACTATCAATACTCAACATTTGACTCTATCACTTCTCGCGCACAGCTTCCGCCTTTCCATTATCATCAGGACGAAGGATTCCAACTAGCTTCTCCGAGCAACAGTCCTCATTTCTTCCTCTGAAAGTGAATTCATCCTTGCATTTTCATCAAAGTTTCTCAATTCCACCTATACGAATCCAATCTCTAAACTACAATCACCTTACTAAATGTTATAACCACGAACGACCTCGCTAGTTTCTATCAATTTACCAATTATTAATTCTATCGGACACTTTATACTTGGCTTACTTATAGGTGAACACAACAATGGTTCATAGTTTCTACAACGAAACTCAGTCAGCTTTAGTATCATAAGTATGAACATAAACTGGCTTTTGATTTGAAACATACCGGTAACAGTAGCAGGGCTCTCACTTGCCTTCCTGACACTTGTCCCAACGGAATTACTCTTAACATCCTGTCCTTTCGAATTCGGGCATCCTCTTTTGTAGTGTCCTTGTCCACCGCATGTAAAGCTTCCTTCAAGCACAGCTCCATCCAATGTACTCTTAGCGTAACACTGGGAAGTCACATGTCCGATTCGGCTACATCTGGCGCACCTCTCTTGTCCATCGCCGTCCTTACCCTTTCCTGACTCTTGAGGGTTAGCTGCACTTGCTTTCTCCAACTTGCGTTTCTTCCTACTTCCAACTTCGGGAGTCTTCTTGGAGCTCTCGGGTTTGCGCTTCTTCAAATTTCCAATTTCAGGTTCAGACCGCTGAAATACTCGGATAACTGACTCATTCTGACAGCCTGATATCACGCATATCGAGGTCACGTCATTGCATAGGACACCAGTAAATGATCTTGGGCTACAACCCTAGATTGTTTTGTGTACGCTCTGGTGCACTGTTCATATAGTTATTAGAAATCAGGAATACGTTCCAATGAGATCATGAAAAATGAACAACCAAAACTTTCCGATCATTATTTTACCTGAAGGGTTTCCAATCTGTGTCCCACCAAGATCTTGCCCAGGAGTATTACAATCACGTTTCTGACTGTCATTTTGGTTAGCATCACGCTGTTCCAAGGCAGTATTAACGTGTTGAGTTATGAGTCGTGCCAACTCCTCTGGGGTGGCAGGTAGTCCAGTATCCGGTTTTGCTACATCGACATTATCATAGAAATTTAACAACTTGTTTTCCAGTACATCATGTCTAATCATCGGTATGTCTACATCGACATCCATAACAAGTTTTTCACAAAATTTCTACCTAATATCACAAAATATAATCGGCAAGCCGGCCCCCAAAAGAAAAGAAAATATCAAAAGAGTATCCAGACACAACAACCAAAAATAAACAACCATCCACAAACATAATCAACATCTAACGCTTCATCCCTATGAAATCTAGCATCTTCCTAACCAACTCCTCCAAATCTGCTATCCTCCAATGCATCTGACTCATCGCGCTATCATCTAACTCCTTCAACTCATCAAACCAGTCGACTTGTCCCTCGAGATCCTTCAGCTTTCCCTTGGTCGCTTCCAGCTCTTCACGCATGGCAGCGAACTGTCGGTCACAGTGGTAACATCGATCCACCCAAACTCCTTTCTGCTTCTTAGAAGCAGATGCAGTCTCAGCTTGTGACGTAGAAGCTACCTCTCGAGCATGCCTAACTCTCTTTCTGCGGCGATAATACACTAATAGAGGCGTAGGAGATGCGCGTGTCTCAATAACAGGTAAAGGTGTCTCTGATAAAACAGGTGGAGGGACCTCAGGAACAGGCTCGATCACAGTAGCAAGTGGAGCAACAGACGGCTCTAATGGTAGAGCAGTAACAATAGTGGCATCCACTGCTGGTGCAATGCTGAAAGGTCCTCCAAACACAGGGAGATCTCTGATCACGTCATCGATAACTGGTACTGTGCCAGATGATTGTCCTGTCTCATGGATCAAGAGAGGAGCGTCATCGTCATCATCAATCCACCCGTTGCTCGTGAAAGCATATCGGGGGTCTACCTGACTAGCGAAAGCAGGGTCGACACGGAATGATGAAGCAAACTCAGCCATACCAACCATCTGTGGAGTCGTGATAGGTGCCTCTGGTAAAATAGATCTGGGTGAAGTCTCGAAATCTGGCTTGCTACTAGAGTCGTTGATCTCGATGACCTCGTGCTCGTGCGACATCTGTGACACATATATAATCAGTAACACCCCGTGTTTCTGAAGTCAAAGTCAAGATTGAAGTCAAAGGAAGACAAGATTGCTAATTGCGATCTGTCTCTCCTTGCTCAATTCCTGTTTTGACTTCTTTGACTTGTAGTTAGTCTATTTTATTTTCGCTTTAGTTGTATTATGTGGAGTATCTATTAATAATCGCATGGTAATCGCAATTTATTGCATGTTTGATCTCTTTATCGCTATCGCAATCGCACTCGCAACTCGAATTACGCATTTTGGTTATTGTATACGTGTGTGTGTGCCTTATGTGTTACTTGTGCATGTTTAAATTATGTTATGTGTGGTAATCAATCGAATCGCAATCGAAACTCAATCGCAATCGAAATAGTATGATAATTGGTAGAGAAAAGATAGTGCGAGATATGAGTAGTTGAGATTAAAAGTAATTTGACTAGGAAACTCTATCGCATCGCATCGCATCGCAACGCTCGCAATCGCAATCGAAACAGCAAAAATCGTCGCGTCGAGCACTCGAACCAGGTGCCAGCCTGCCGGATAGCCATCCGACCGGGCTGTCACTTGATCGAGGTGCCAGGCTGCCATCCGACCGGATTGCCATCCGGGCAAGATGCCATCCGACCAACCCGCCCCTTTCCACTTTGGGTATCCTATAAATACCCCTTGTCACTTTCATTCTTTCCACTTTTGGCAAGTGAAGTCCGACCAGCTCGTTTTCCTCGCTTTTTCTCTGATTTCTCGCAATCCCGGTAAGATCTCGTCCTAAATCTTGTACTTCCTTAATTGACACGCACTCCTACACCTTTCTATCTTTTAAATCTTAACTTTTAACCATGAAATCATCAAGATTCAAGGTGTTCTACGATGACGTCATCATGTGTTCTTGAAGAACTTCATGTTTTGGCCTCAATCCACCAAGAACAACTTAGATCTAACCGATTTCCACATAAACAAACGAAGATCTTTCATAGAACATATTCACAAGAAAAAGGATTGAAAGATGGTTTTCAACTTTCTTTCAACTCTTTTACACTCAATGCACTCAAAACCGATAGAATCGGAACTTGTGCCGGCTTACTACTCATTCTTGTGGTTGTGTTGGTTCAAGATCCGTATTCTATCCACGAGATAATTGACTCCGGGTTAAACGTGGAACATCGTCTCGAACCGTCCACTGATCGGGTTTGGGTGATTCCTGTCCGATCAGGAGTACCAAGTATTGACGAGGTTTCTGTTGCTTAACACGTTATCAAAACATCTTGAGAAAATGACAAACTATCAAAAACAACCAAGTGCAAAACGAACAGGTTAACCAGGACGGATGACCGTCCGAACGGACAGCCACCCGACCGACCGGTCACCCGAACGACTTGCATCACGGTCCCACACCTAACCAATGTTGCCAAGATCTAAAGTTTATGTGTTGAACGAATTGCTGTCCGATCGGACTACCATCCGACCGAACCGCCATCCGAATTAGGAGACATTTGGACTTTAAACCTTAAACAATTTTCAACATGTTCAACAACAGGGTTGCCACCCGCTCGGATGGACATCCGACCGAGTGACCGCCCTGTTGTGGATTTGTTCTCACTAAGTGACCTCGCCACTCGAGTTGCCGTCCGATCGGACGACCGTCCGATCGACCGACCTGAAAGGTAGAGATACTTCAATGTTTTCTAAATACTACAACGAAAACTTCAAAGGTCAAGCCATCATACACAAACACATCATTCTTATAGGAAGAAACAATCCACTCGAACAGTCATCCGACCGGACTACCGTCCGACCGGATAACCATCCGAACGGATTGTCATCCGCATGAACTGGTCGTCTGATCGGACTACCATCCGACCGGACTGCTGTCCGAGCCACTTACACCTTGCATCGTTTTACGCGTCGCTTATCCTTATGCTATCGTTCTGATCAGGCTAACCCTACTCCCTAGCTCTCCCTTCAATCCATCAATCGCTGTGAGTATACTCGATCCCTTTTTGCTTTATGCACTTTTGGGTGTTACATACGTTACTTATACAAAATCACCTCGAACACACTACGCAATACTTTAAACGCTAACCGTTATTGTAAGGACTCTCAAAAATGTCCTAAAACTAACCCACAAATGAAAACCCGGACCCCTGAAACCATACCGTGCATCAAAAATCAAGAAATCAAGAATTACGGCATGTATCGCATGTATTACGTGACCAAATGAATGCTTGTTTGTTATGTTTACACATGGAATGCTGTCTACCTGCCTTAGCAACGATAGTACTATAGTTTGGACTCAGCACCCACTCACGCGGGGGTTGTTAAGGATAATTATTTGCATGGATTACAGTGGTGATCATGTATTACGAACTGCCTTGGGCAGTCAACCCGCAATCATTGGTATCGATAGGTTCATGTCGATAACTAACATGCCTCATTTCACTCTGTGTACGTGCTGGTTATGCGTAACGCTTTCAAACTCTATATGTTATTATCAAACTTGTATGCTCACCTTTACACTATGTGTATTGACTTTATTTTAACGTATGTGACAGGTGCTTAGGATGGTTATCTGCTAGGAAATCGAGGCTAGAATAAGGTCTTAGAGGCCAACAAATAGTTGTCTGTACAAATGAAATCTGAGTTGTCGGAACAGAACTATTTGCCTAGATTTTGTCTGTAATAATTGTATTATCTTTTAAGACATGGTATGGGACATGTTACTATAAATTAATCGGTAATGATAATTGTTATGGAAACTTCTGGACAATCTGTTTCGCTCAGTGCCATGCCCCGATGTTTCTGCCATTGGTTGGGGTGTGACAGATTGGTATCAGAGCCATAACTATGGGGAATTAGGCAAGACTCGACCTAGTCCGGGTCGATATCTTAGATACCTAGTCTATAGTTAGGAACCAACAGACCGACTTGTGCATATTCGTTAGGGATTATGTATGAGTGTACTGCTATTTCTCGCTATTCTCACCTACTCTACACTATCTATGCACTCGAATTCTCAAATATGAATGAGCAATTAAGTTGAGATTAGGTGTGAAAATCGCAAACTCTCGATTAAATTGCTTGTTCAACCCACATTTTCATCTATAAACACGAGAAATTGCGTCGAATCAGGAGTGAAACCCATACTTTGACGCATAATTCTCCTTTATTTAATCAAAAACAGGAACGAAGTTATTAAGCTAGGGGTGAAACCCTAACCTTGACGACTTGTTTCGACTTTTATTTGGTTTTATAAAACTCTCACCAAAGTCTCGACGGACTCCAACGACCTGAAGTCACGATATGACTAACGGGATGCGTGCCCAACGCCCAAGAATCGAGGCAAAGGCACTGTCCTGAAGGTCAAATGTGCACAACAAGTCCTCGTGAATAGTTGAACCACTTTGGTTAGTCGAAGTCTAATAGCCGCAGACGATCTATTCCTCGATTTTTATGTGTTTCGATTCTGAGCCCGCAACTGCTGACTCTGATGATTCTTCGATTTTATGTTTTTATTTGTTTATGTGTTTAATTTTGGAGATTTATTCGATTTTTTCTTTTCACTTCGATCGACACGCACGACTCGCACTGCATTTCTATCTCAAAACGCTGATAAATCGCTTATACTATACTACTCGATGTGTTAATCGCGATCGCTATACTCGAACGCTCTTCGACCTTGGATGATAGGTTTCTGTATTCTGACTACCTCTTGTGGTTACATGTTTGGGTGTTTCTATGAATTATGTGGTTACATGATTATGTGCTTCTGTGAATTCTGTGCTTATGTTCTTATGTGTTTTTGTGTCTCTATGTGAATCTGTGTTTATGTGCCTACGTGGTTACACGATTATACGTGTTCCGGAGCTTTAAAAGTAGTAGACGTGTGAGGTGAGATTCGATTATGATGTGTCTGAGACCTATGACGATGTCTGTTGCAGACAATGTCAACTGGACCATCATCAGGATCCCGTCACCCACGACTTTCTCGTCAAGAACAGAGGGACAAACGCCTTGCTGCCATCCTCACGAAACAAGTGGCCAAGGTTGTACCTCAGATCGTGAGTGAGATTTACGAGAATGTTAGCAAATCATCTGAGGAGTCGAGAACCGACGCTCCTAAAGTTGTTGCCAAGACTGCTTTCATTTTCAAGCAGTTCAAGGCTTGCGGTCCAAAGGAATTCACTGGAGAAGATGGCCCAACGGCTATGTTTCAATGGTTCGATTCCATCGAAGTCACTCTGCGCTAAAGCGACTGTCCTGAAAATCTCCGTACGCTAAACGCTACCGGCGTCTTCCAGTCCCGCGCATTAGACTGGTGGACGGCCGAGAGAAACAAACGCGGGAATCATGCAGCTTATGAGCTGACTTGGGAAGAGCTGAAAGCCATCATGATGAACGAATTATGCCCTCCCCATGAACGCCAAAAGTTGGAGGACGAGTTTTGGAACATAAAGCAGAAGGGTGGAGACAACGCTGCCCTGACTGCTCACTTTAAGCAGCTCAGCATCATCTGTCCCGACCAAGTGAAGACGTCTGACATGGCCATCAAGAAGTACATCCGAGCTCTACCCGACTGTGTTGCAGATTTTGTGCATGCCACAAAGATAGCAACGATCGAAGAAACTTACTTGCTTGCCGCCGAAATCAACGACAAGCGGGTAAAATCTGGTTTTAGGGATAAAGCTTCAAAGAGCCTGCACCAAGTCACCGTCGCACCTGCCGCTGAAACCACCACCGCTCAACCGTCAAAGTCCTCACGTCGCAAGAAGAAGAGGAACAACAGCAGCTCCAGCAACAAGAACTGTGCTGTCACTACCACTACTGCTCCTCTTCAAGCCGTACCGGCTCAGCAGTAGCACCACTACCGACCAGCACCAGTTACTTATGCACCACCAGCAAAGCGTGCATACACAGGCCCCCACCCGGCTTGCCCGACATGTTCTTATCATCACCCGGTGGGTCTCGCCTGTCGTTTTTGCGCTCACTGCAACCTGTACGGAAACTTCACTGCTAACTGCCGTACTTGTCCCCGTCAAGCCCCAGCTCAAGCCACTGCTCATCAAACTCTGCTCCCAGCCCCGCAAGGCCAACAAGCAGCTCAGGCACCCACAATCAACGCCAGAGTCTGCTTCGCATGTGGTGATCCCAACCACTTTGCGAACATGTGCCTGAACAGGGTTGTGAAACAAGAGCCCCAGCAGCAGCAGCAACACCAGCAGCAACCGCATCAGCAGCAGCAACAAGCCGCACGCGCCAGAACTTTCAACATCAATGTGCGCCGAGCCCAGGCTGACAACAACGTGGTCAATGGTACGTTCCTTGTGAATGGTATTTATGCTTCGTGTTTGTTTGATACTGGAGCTGATAATTGCTTTGTGTCATTCGAATTTGAGAAACTCCTTAGTCGTAAACGCTCCCATCTCCCCTCGACATTCGATGTTGAAGTCGCTACCGGAAGAACTGTCGCCGTAAACTCTGTTCTTCGTGATTGTACTCTTGAGCTCAACAATCACATCTTCCCAATCGACCTTATTCCGATGCAACTCGGAAGTTTTGATGTCATAGTAGGCATGGACTTTCTTCGCGAAAACCATGCTGAAGTTGTGTGTTTCGAAAAGATGATTCGATTCTCGCTCGCGAATGGTGATTTATTGTGTGTTTATGGCGAAACTGCTTCGAAGGGTCTCAAGCTCATGTCATGTGTCCAAGCCAGCAAGTATCTCCGCAAGGAATACAGAGCTTTCTTGGCTAACATTGTAGTAGCGGAGAAGGAAAAGAAAGGTAGGCCTGGTGTAAACGATGTTCCAGTGGTTCGAGAATTTCCTAGTGTTTTTCCTGAGGATCTTCCCGAACTATCGCCAAGTCGTGATACCGACTTTCGTATTGACCTCATTCCTAGAGCCAACCCTATTGCCAAAGCTCCTTACCGACTCGCACCATCCGAAATGCGTGAACTCTCAAACCAACTCCAGGAATTACTTGAGAAAGGCTTTATTCGCCCGAGCACCTCTCCTTGGGGCGCGCCAGTCCTTTTCGTTAAAAAGAAGGATGGATCATTCAGGATGTGCATCGACTATCAGGAATTGAATAAGTTAACTATCAAGAACCGCTATCCCCTGCCTCACATCGATGATTTGTTTGATCAGCTACAAGGTGCTACGTGTTTCTCGAAGATCGATCTACGCTCAGGCTATCACCAACTACGCATTCAAGAGGAAGATATACCCAAAACCGCTTTTCGCACTTGCTACGGTCACTACGAATTCGTTGGTATGCCTTTTGATTTAACCAACGCACCCGTGGTTTTCATGGATCTAATGAATTGCGTGTGTAAGCCATATCTCGACCGTTTCGTCATCGTGTTCATCGACGATGTCTTGATCTATTCCAAGTCGAAAGCTGAACACGCGCAGCATCTACTTTTGGTTCTCGAGCTACTCCAGGGGAATCGACTCTATGCCAAGTTCTCCAAGTGTGAATTCTGGCTGGAGGAGGTTCAGTTTCTGGGTCACATTGTCAGTAGTCAAGGTATTCACGTCGATCCTGCGAAGATTGAAGTCGTTAAGAGTTGGATTACACCTAAGAACCCGTCTAAAGTCCGTTCTTTTCTCGGACTAGCAGGCTATTATCGACGATTTATCGAAGGATTCTCAAAGATCGTTGTGCCGCTTACCGCTCTCATGCATAAAGACAAGCCTTTTGTTTGGGGAACCGAATAAGAGTCTGCTTTCCAAACTCTCAAGCACATGCTTTGCAATGCTCCTGTTCTCACATTTCCCGACGGAAATGATGACTTCATTGTCTATTGTGATGCTTCCAACCTTGGTCTTGGTTGTGTCCTTATGCAATGGGACAAGGTCATAGCTTACGCATCTCGTCAGCTCAAAATCCACGAGAAGAACTATACAACCCATGATCTCGAGCTAGGCACGGTTGTTTTTGCGTTAAAGATTTGGCGACACTACCTGTATGGTACAAAGTGTACGATCTTCACCGATCATAGGAGCCTACAACATATCTTTAATCAGAAAGAACTTAATATGCGTCAACGCCGATGGGTATAACTTCTCATTTATTACGACTGTGAGATTCATTATCACCCAGGCAAAGCAAATGTTGTTGCCAACGCTCTCAGCAGACGGAGTTATTTGCTCAGCATTCGCAATGTCCAAGCCCAATACGATCTTGAAGCTCTCATCCGCGAAGCCCAACATGCTTGTTTTAACGAACGCACTCTGAAGAAGGAACGAATCTATCACGATGGAGCTCAACTTGTGAACAAACCAAATGGGATATTCCACTTTCTGGACCGAATTTGGATCCCTAAACGGACAGATTTGCGACAGATTTTGATGGACGAAGCCCACAAATCCCGGTATTCTATTCATCCCGGTGCCGACAAGATGTACCAGGACCTTCGCTACAAGTACTGGTGGCCGGGCATGAAAAGGGATATTGCTCTCTACGTGGGAAAATGCCTGACTTGTGCAAAGGTCAAGGCTGAACACCAAAGACCCTCTGGCTTACTCGAACAACCGCCGATCCCTATGAAAAGGGATAGCTATGGACTTCATAACAAAGCTTCCACACACGTCATCAGGTCACGACAGCATTTGGGTTGTTGTTGACCGATTGACCAAATCAGCTCACTTTTTGCCAATACGGGAAGACTACAAGGTAGAACGATTAGCCCGAATCTACACCAACGAGATCATTTGCAATCATGGGACGCCTCGCGACATCATCTCTGACCGTGATGCTCGGTTTACCTCGCGAGTGTGGGAAACATTTCAAGCGGCTCTCGGTACTACGCTTAACTTAAGTACAGCATTCCACCCTCAAACCGACGGTCAGACTGAAAGAATGATTCGTACTCTTGAAGACATGCTCCGTTCGTGTGTCATAGATTTCGGTGGTAATTGGGATACGTGCCCGCCGTTAGTCGAATTCTCGTATAATAACAGTTATCATTCCAGCATTTAAATGGCACCATTCGAGGCTTTATACGGAAGAAAATGTCGATCGCCTATTGTGTGGCACGAGATCGGTCACTCGCAACTAACCGGTCCCGAGCTATTGCAAGAAACGACTGACAAAGTCCTCCAAATTCGAGACAACTTGTTGAAAGCTCGAAGTCGACAGAAAAGTTTCACCGATAGACGACGCAAACCCCTTGAATTTGACGTTGGTGACTACGTACTCCTAAAGGTATCACCTTGGAAGGGTGTAGTCAGATTCGGCAAGAAAGGGAAACTAGCGCCTCGATATATTGGACCTTTTAAGATTCTGGAAAGGATCATAAAAGTCGCCTACAGACTCGAACTACCGGAGGAACTCAGTAATGTCCACCCGACTTTCCATGTGCCAAACCTCCAAAAGTGCCTGGCTGAGCATGATTTAATTGTACCTCTCGATGACCTTCAAGTAAACGAAACACTACACTTCGTGGAGAAGCCTGTCGAAATCATGGATCGCCAAACCAAGCAGCTCAGACGCTCGCGCATTCCTATTGTGAAAGTCCGATGGGAAGGCAAACGAGGCGCAGAGTTCACTTGGGAACTTGAAAGCGATATGAAGGCGAAGTACCCGCAGTTGTTTGTTATGGCTTCGGCCTAATTTCGGGACGAAATTCCCTCAACTAGGGGAGGCTGTAACACCCCGTGTTTCTGAAGTCAAAGTCAAAGTCAAGATTGAAGTCAAAAGAACACAAGATTGCTAATTGCGATCTGTCTCTCCTTGCTCAATTCCTGTTTTGACTTCTTTGACTTGTAGTTAGTCTATTTTATTTTCGCTTTAGTTGTATTATGTGGAGTATCTATTAATAATCGCATGGTAATCGCTATTTATCGCATGTTTGATCGCTTTATCGCTAGCGCAATCGCACTCGCAACTCGAATTACGCATTTTGGTTATTGTATACGTGTGTGTGTGCCTTATGTGTTACTTGTGCATGTTTAAATTATGTTATGTGTGGGAATCAATCGAATCGCAATCGAAACTCAAACGCAATCGAACTCAATCGCAATCGAAACAGTATGATAATTGGTAGAGAAGAGATAGTGCGAGATATGAGTAGTTGGGATTAAAAGTAATTTGACTAGGAAACTCTATCGCATCGCAACGCTCGCAATCGCAATCGAAACAGCAAAAATCGTCGCGCCGAGCACTCGAACCAGGTGCCAGCCAGCCGGATAGCCATCCGACCGGGCTGTCACTTGATCGAGGTGCCAGGCTGCCATCCGACCGAGATGACATCCGAACGGATTGCCATCCGGGCAAGATGCCATCCAACCAACCCGCCCCTTTCCACTTTGGGTATCCTATAAATACCCCTTGTCACTTTCATTCTTTCCACTTTTGGCAAGTGATGTCCGACCAGCTCGTTTTCCTCGCTTTTTCTCTGATTTCTCGCAATCCCAGTAAGATCTCGTCCTAAATCTTGTACTTCCTTAATCGACACGCACTCCTACACCTTTCTATCTTTTAAATCTTAACTTTTAACCGTGAAATCATCAAGATTCAAGGTGTTCTAGGATGACGTCATCATGTGTTCTTGAAGAACTTCATGTTTTGGACTCAATCCACCAAGAACAACTTAGATCTAACCGATTTCCACATAAACAAACGAAGATCTTTCATAGATCTAAACATATTCACAAGAAAAAGGATTGAAAGATGGTTTTCAACTTTCTTTCAACTCTTTTACACTCAATGCACTCAAAACTGATAGAATCGGAACTTGTGCCGGCTTACTACTCATTATTGTGGTTGTGTTGGTTCAAGATCCGTATTCTATCCACGAGATTATCGATTCCGGGTTAAACGTGGAACATCGTCTCGAACCGTCCACTGATCGGGTTTGGGTGATTCCTGTCCGATCAGGAGTACCAAGTATTGACGAGGTTTCTGTTGCTTAACACGTTATCAAAACATCTCGAGAAAATGACAAACTATCAAAAACAACCAAGTGCAAGACAAACAGGTTAACCAGGACGGATGACCGTCCGAACGGACAGCCACCCGACCTACCGGTCACCCGAACGACTTGCATCATGGTCCCACACCTAACCAATGTTGCCAAGATCTGAAGTCTGAGTGTTGAAGGAATTGTTGTCCAATCAGATTACCATCTGACCGAACCGCCATCCAAATCAGGAGACATTTGGACTTTAAACCTTAAACAAATTTCAACATGTTCAACAACAGGGTTGCCACCCGCTCGGATGGACATCCGACCGAGTGACCGCCCTGCTGTGGATTTGTTCTCACTAAGTGACCTCGCCACTCGAGTTGCCGTCCGATCGGACGACCGTCCGATCGAACGACCGTCCGATCGACCGACCTGAAAGGTAGAGATACTTCAATGTTTTCTAAATACTACAACGAAAACTTCAAAGGTCAAACCATCATACACAAACACATCCTTCTCATAGGAAGGAACAATCCACTCGAACAGTCATCCGACCAGTTAACCATCCGAAAGGATTGTCATCCGCACGAACTGGCCGTCCGACCGGACTACCATTCGACCAGACTGTTGTCCGAGCCACTTACACCTTGCATCATTTTACGCGTCGCTTATCCTTATGCTATCGTTCTGATCAGCCAAACCCTACTCCCTAGCGCTCCCTTCAATCCATCAATCGCTGTGAGTATACTCGATCCCTTTTTTCTTTACGCACTTTTGGGTGTTACATACGTTACTTATACAAAATCACCTCGAACACACTACGCAATACTTTAAACGCTAACCGTTATTGTAAGGACTCTAAAAAATGTCCTAAAACTAACCCACAAGTGAAAACCCGGACCCCTGAAACCATACCGTGCATCAAAAATCAAGAAATCAAGAATTATGGTTTTGAGGTCGGCCGCGTAAAGGTAAGCTTAACCTTACGCGGGCCGCGTCAACCCTAGGTTTGACCGGATAAGCATCCGGATCCACGTGTCACACGCGTGGCAAGTCTAATGGTGACACGCTAGCCCTAATCTACATCTAGCCTGCCCTCGCGGGCCGCATAAAGAACAAGAGGAGGCTCACGCGGGCCGCGTGAACCTCAAATTCCAACTATAAATAGCTTGGATCAGGAGCTATCATCTGGTGTCGAAAACTTTTCATAAAAACGAAATTATACTGCTCTGAAGTCGAAATTACAATTAGTATAGCGAGGCGTTGCTACGATACATGGTATTAACTCGATCGCTGCTACGATTCAATGTCCGATCGATTGAAACAATCCTATGGATGTTTAAGTGTTACCCACATTAGGGTTATGCTTTGTCATTCGTCGTAAATTCGATGGATGTTTAAGCATCGCACTTTGTCATTTGTTGTGAGGGTTTTATCTGGTGAGTTATCGTAAATGCTGTATTAGTTACTGACCTAGTTCGTGTGCATGTTATTTAAATTAGGTTACAAGGCTAATCAGTAGGCTAAACTCTGCACGTATAAATCTGCAATGTGAGTCATTCTCTTTTTATCAAAAGTATTTTTACAATACTCCATTTTCAAATGTTATAATTACAGGGATTAAGTCGTGGTTATCTTAATCACTGGCTAGTGGGGTATTGTGCACATTACTAATTTCTCACAGTTAGGCTAATAAATCCTAACAGTGATAAACGTCACTACTTGGGGAAAGACCCAATAGTGGTATGACCATCGTAACCAGGTGACACGGCACCAGATAAAAATAAGATAGAAGCCATTGTAATCGCTCTTATGCTGTAATTAATAACTAATGTGTCATTTTACAAACTTGAATAACTCACCAGTATTTCCCCGCTGACAAAATATTTTTAAAACATGTTTCAGGCGACCTGCTGTAAATCAAGGAAAAACGTGCTACGGAGCACTAACAAGCTTGAAGAGGTGGCTCAGTTAAAATGAATAAACATGTTTTAATAAATCAGGGAATTTACTTGTGAAATTCCTCTATTGTAAGTTACGGGGTTTATCCCGAATTATGAAA
Source organism: Helianthus tuberosus (assembly GCA_030545235.1). Taxonomy (NCBI): domain Eukaryota; kingdom Viridiplantae; phylum Streptophyta; class Magnoliopsida; order Asterales; family Asteraceae; genus Helianthus; species Helianthus tuberosus. The sequence goes on along the minus strand of CM060354.1, from coordinate 163,845,339 downwards.
TAAAATAATCAGGCATTTTCGAGAGTTTAAAACGATCCTGCAAAATCTTCCGCTGTCGCATCAATTAGATACCACGGGTTCCTGCCCCGCGGCTCCTGACCGGGTCAAACCGGGGTTGGGGCCGTGACAGGAAAAGGTGGTATCAGAGCACTGAAAGAGCCACTGATTTAAGCCAATTAAGTATTTGAAAAATACTTAATTTTCCTGATTACCAAATCTGTGATTATATGATTTTATCTTGACTATTTCTTAATTTACAGTATGGGTAAGCAAAGAATTTCGGATATCTATCATAAATTAGATAGTTCACCGAAAGATAAGGGAACTTCATCCCAATCAAATTCCTCCAGATACTCAGCAGATACTGGGGAAGGAATATTTGTTCGTAAGGCACAGTATGAGAAACCACTTACCCCTAATAAAAGAAACTGGATTATTAGAAAAAGTCAAGAGAAAATGAAGAAGTCACAAGAAACCCAAGAAATAGGCAACAACCCACCATGGGAAGATAAATTAGATGAAAAATGGGCAAATCTTTATATGTTAGCCACTGTAGCAGTAAATGTTAACCTTTAGATTACCAACACCCCGGCTCAATATTAGCATCCATATTATCTATAAGCCAGAAACTTTAATATAATAAATAACCACTAGTATATTTCAAAGTTTAGTTGTACTAAAAAAAATAATAATAATAATAAATATTTTGTTTCAATAAAATGGTTTGTATTAAAGTTTCTAAATTGCCATTCTATGATTTTGTGAATTACAAAATTTTAACTTAGAATTTTGTGTGTTTCTTCATAACTGCTAAAACAGCATGAATGAATTATCTGAAGCTCTAGAGAATCTCAATCTCTATCCTGTGAAAATAGAAGTTTCCAGAGATTTTACGGGTTACTTGGCCGATGTGGAAGAACCTATTGAATTTCAAGCTCCACCTCCGGAGAAATCAAAAGCTAAGAAAAGAAGGAGATTTGTGGGTTGGAGGCATGTCCGAAGAAGAAAACCAGCAACTAGGAAACTTCCCAAGATAGAGAATCCTATGGATAAAGGAAAGGGGATAGAAATTGGGGAAAGTCCTAGGCAAACAGGAATAAAAATTTGGGAAAGTTCTAAACCAGCAGGAATAGAAATTGGCGAAAGTTCTAGGCAAGCTGAGGAATTACCATTTCAAGAGGAATTGGATCACAGACTAGCAAGCTGTGACATCCTTAGGCCTATCAATACAAACCTTTTCTCTTATCCTGCTGAAACCCAACTTCCAATAAACATGGAACCAGCCATCCCAGAACCTTTAATTCACACCCAACCTCAAGGAGAAATGGACGAATGGTGGACCAATGATTGGCAGTTTCAAAACCTCCTAAATAATTCTTATACCTTTTTCCCTCAGTTCGACCCAGAACCTGCACCAAACCCACCAATGAGTAATGAAAACTTAGCTGAACTTCGCCATTTTGGCGAAGAACTAATAGATGCAGGGAATAAGATTCGGGAGATAGGGGAACAAATCTCCTGGAAATACGATGAAAGGGAACATCGTTCCTGAAAGGCCAGCGGACTAGGGGGAGTGTGGTTGTGAAACTGTGTTTGTATAATAATAATAGTAATAAAAATATAAGTCTGTAAGATAACTTAAAAATAAAACGTTTGTAAGATAAACAATTTGTACGGATGCCAAATATATATAAAATATTAAACGTTGAAAAATCAACAATTTTGGCTATACGTGTTAATGTAATTATGTGCAATTATTTTGTTATATTTGTTTATTAATTATTGTATGCTAATCATTTTATATAAATTAATTACCAGATGGCAAACGCTGGTAATGAACAAGTTAACGAGGGTAACCAATCTGAGCAAAATCATGAGGATCAATTTCTGAATAGGCAAGATATCGAAAATATCGTTGCTTAGGGAATAGCCAATGCTATTCCAGCAATTCTTGCTGCGGCTCGAAATCCAGTTGAACCTCAAATTATTCCTAGCAAACGTACTCATGAAGATAATTTTAGTAATAGTGTAAACGGAGGCGGCAACAACAACAATAACAATAATGATAATATACTGCAAGCCCCAATTCTCAAAAGAATGAAAGCTGCAACGCCTGGTTGCACTTACAAAGAATTTCTTGCATGTAAACTAGCTGAGTTTGCAGGTAACAAAGGGGCAACTGCTGCACTGCGTTGGTTAGAGAAAACCGAAGCAGTAATTATGATAAGTAAATGTGCTGAAGAAGATAAGGTCATGTATGCGTCGCATCTTTTTAAAGAAGGGGTGCTAGAATGGTGGAATACTGTTCTTCAAGCCAAGGGAAGAAATATGGCCTATGCCATGAACTGGGAAGAATTTAAAAGTCTTGTAGAAAGAAAATTATGTCCCGAATACGAAAAGGAACAAATGACAAATGAGTTCCTGAACCACCGGATGGTGGATGTAGACTGTCGAGGGTATACTTCGACATTCTTCGAGTACGCAAGAGTGGTACCAACCCTGGCTTCGCCAGAACCGGTACTTATTTCCCGCTATATTTGGGGATTGATTGGCAAAATTCGAGATATCGTCAAAGCTGCGAGACCCCACACTATTGACGATGCTGTGGAATTAGCTAATACCCTAACTGACGGACTGGTACGCACAAGAGAAGAAACCCGGAAGAAGGAAGTGGCCCAAAAGATTACCCAGGGATTCCGTATGGGTAACAGAAGCAATTTTAAGAGAAAGGGAACTGGGCAATCTTCCACTGTTCCATTTTGCAATGCCTGCAAAAGAAAGCATTTTGGAAAATGCAAAGGGTATTGCAATTTCTGCAAAATTCCGGGACATCAAGAAGAAGATTGCAGGAAGAAGAAAGCAACAGTCTGCTACAACTGTGAAGAAGCTGGACATTTTAGGCCAAATTGCCCAAAATTGGTCAAACCAGCTGACAACAAAGCCAAAACTACAGAAGGAGCCACTAAGAAGAACGTAAGAGCCTTCCAACTGACTACTCAGGAAGCAGAGCTAATCCCTGATGTTATAGCTGGTACGTTCCTAGTACACGACGTCAATGCAAAAGTATTATTTGACTCTGATGCAAACCAAAGTTTTATAAATACTTCATTCTGCCAAGCACTTAATTTACCCTTAACCAATCTTAGGCAGATTTTTATAGTCGAAACAGTAGATGGGAATTCTGTTAACATAGATAAGGTTTTGCGAGAAGAAAAGATAGAACTTTTAGGTCATAAATTTTCTGCAAACCTGTTACCTATGAATTTAGCCGGATTTGATGTTGTGTTAGGAATGGATTGGTTAGTAGCTAACCATGCTCGAATTCTAGTGGATAGGAATGAAAAAGGACATAGCTAAATATGTTTCTAAGTGTCTTACTTGTTCACAAGTTAAGGCAGAACACCAGAAACCTTCAGGTCTACTACAACAATTAGAAATGCCTGTATGGAAATGGGAACTCATAACAATGGATTTTGTTACTAAGTTACCCAAAACCATAAAAGGTAACAATGCAATTTGGGTAATTGTGGATCGATTAACCAAATCAGCTCATTTCCTACCAATAAAAGAAACCTTTAGCATGGAAAGGTTGGCAAAGTTGTATGTAGATGAAGTTGTATCCTTACATGGAGTCCCACTCTCCATTGTATCGGATAGGGATAGTCGTTTCACTTCCCATTTCTGGACAACTTTCCAAGAAGCAATGGGAACTCGACTAAATCTAAGCACTGCATACCATCCTCAAACAGATGGACAAAGTGAAAGGACGATCCAAACCCTGGAGGACATGCTTAGAGCATGTGTGATAGATTTTGGTGGGAACTGGGACAACCATTTACCCTTAATCGAATTCTCCTATAATAATAGTTATCATTCAAGTATTGAAGATGCCCCATTCGAAGCACTGTATGGACGGAAATGTAGAACTCCCATTTGTTGGGCAGAAATAGGAGAAAGTCAATTATCAGGTCCAAAGATTGTGCAAGAAACTACTGACAAGATTACTCAAATCAAGGAAAGACTAAAAACGGCTCGAGATCGCCAGAAAAGTTATGCAGACAATCGACGAAAGCCATTAGAGTTTCAAGTCAGAGACAAGGTACTATTAAAAGTCTCTCCTTGGAAAGGAGTTGTTCGGTTTGGTAAGAAAGGAAAGCTAAGTCCAAGATACGTAGGACCATTCCCAGTAATCCAACGTATAGGACCAGTTGCTTATCGTCTACAACTACCAGAAGAGTTAGCTGGGGTACATGATGTATTTCATGTATCCAATCTCAAGAAATGTCTATCTGATGAATCACTGGTAGTACCTCTTCAAGATATAGAAGTAAACGAAAGATTAAAATTTGTTGAGAAACCTCTTCAGATAGAAGATAAAAAGATCAAGTTTCTCAAACACAAATGACTGGTGCTTGTCAAAGTTAAATGGGATTCAAGAAGAGGACCCGAATACACTTGGGAGCTGGAATCGGAAATGAAGCGAAAGTATCCTCACTTATTTCAGTAAATCTCGAGGACGAGATTTTAAATAAGGTGGGGAGGATGTAAGGACTCTAAAAAATGTCCTAAAACTAACCCACGAGTAAAAACCCAGACCCCTGAAACCATACCGTGCATCAAAAATAAAGAAATCAAGAATTATGGTTTTCAGGCGGGCCGCGTAAAGGTAAGCTTAACCTTACGCGGGCCGCATTAACCCTAGGTTTGACCGGATAAGCGTCCGGATCCACGTGTCACACACGTGGCAAGTCTAGTGGTGACACGCTAGCCCTAATCTACATCTAGCCTGCCCTCGCGGGCCGCGTAAAGAACAAGAGGAGGCTCACGCGGGCCGCGTGAACCTCAAATTACAGCTATAAATAGCTTGGATCAGGAGCTATCATATGGTGTCGAAAACTTTTCATAAAAACAAAATTCTACTGCTCTGAAGTTGAAATTACAATTAGTATAGCGAGGCGCTGCTACGATACAGGGTATTAACTCGATCGCTGCTACGATTCAATGTCCGATCGATTGAAACTATCCGATGGATGTTTAAGTGCTGCCCACATTAGGGTTATGCTTTATCATTCGTCGTAAATTCGATGGATGTTTAAGCATCGCACTTTGTCATTCGTTGTGAGGGTTTTATCTCGTGAGTTATCGTAAATGTTGTATTAGTTACTGACCTAGTTCGTGTGCATGTTATTTAAATTAGGTTACAAGGCTAATCAGTAGGCTAAACTCTGCCCGTATAAATCTGCAATGTGAGTCATTCTCTTTTTATCAAAAGTATTTTTACAATACTCCATTTTCAAATGTTATAATTACAAGGATTAAGTCTTGGTTATCTTAATCACTAGCTAGTGGGGTATTGTGCACATTACTAATTTCTCACAGTTAGGCTAATAAATCCTAACAGTGATAAACGTCACTACTTGGGGAAAGACCCAATAGTGGTATGACCATCGTCACCAGGTGACACGGCGCCAGATAAAAATAAGATAGAAGCCATTGTAATCGCTCTTATGCTGTAATTGATAACTAATGTGTCATTTTACAAACTTGAATAACTCACCAGTATTTCCCCGCTGACAAAATATTTTTAAAACATGTTTCAGGCGACCTGCTGTAAATCAAGGAAAAACGTGCTACGGAGCACTAACAAGCTTGAAGAGGTGGCTCAGTTAAAATGAATAAACATGTTTTAATAAATCAGGGAATTTACTTGTGAAATTCCTCTATTGTAAATTACGGGGTTTATCCCGAATTATGAAATAAAATAATCGGGCATTTTCGAGAGTTTAAAAAGATCCTGCAAAATCTTCCGCTGTCGCATCAATTGGATACCACGGGTTCCTGCCCCGCGGCTCCTGACCGAGTCAAATCGGGGCTGGGGCCGTGACAGTTATCGCATGTATTACGTGACTAAATGAATGCTTGTTTGTTATGTTCACACATGGAATGCTGTCTACCTGCCTTAGCAACGATAGTTCTATAGTTTAGACTCAGCACCCGCTCACGCGGGGGTTGTTTAGCCCAATTATTTGCATGGATTACAGTGGTGACCATGTATTACGAACTGCCTTGGGCAGTCAACCCGCAGTCATTGGTATCGATAGGTTCATGTCGATAACTAACATGCCTCATTTCACTCTGTGTACGTGCTGGTTATGCGTAACGCTTTCGAACTCTATATGTTATTATCAAACTTGTATGCTCACCTTTACACTATGTGTATTGACTTTATTTTAACGTATGTGACAGGTGCTTAGGATGCTTATCTGCTAGGAAATCGAGGCTAGAATAAGGTCTTAGAGGCCAACAAATAGTTGTCTGTACAAATGAAATCTGAGTTGTCGGAACAGAACTATTTGCCTAGATTTTGTCTGTAATAATTGTATTATCTTTTAAGACATGGTATGGGACATGTTACTTTAAATTAATCGGTAATGATAATTGTTATGGAAACTTCTGGATAATCTGTTTCGCTCAGTGCCATGCCCCGATGTTTCCGCCATCGGTTGGGGTGTGACATAATCGTACAAGTAAGTGTGTGATCAACATAAATAGTAACACATAAGGCTCAAATAAGCAGAATATCATGTATGCACATAAAACACATAACGGTTTTCACACAAGATAAAATATTTTCTATGTTTATTTAGAAATCTTAGCTTCGAGAATTTGGGACTTTATATCTCAAAATTCTTCGGTTGAAGTCTAGTGTTTTTCACGAAAACATCTAGTTCCCTAACAACCAATGGCTCTGATACCAACTTCTGTCACACCCCAAAATACGTCGCAGTGGAATATTTAAACGTAGTGGAGATGGAAGTTGGTGCCCATTTATATCTTGTCAAGCGATGCACTTTATTGTTGGACACATTGGTTTATTTTAAACATAAGTTATTAAACATTTCGTTTTAAGTCACGACACAACTACATAGTTAAAATGTCTTCGATCCTCGCTGATCTTATTACAAAAAGTCCCAGATAGTTTAAAAGATGTCCAACATATTTAAAAGTAACGACATGCATCATCAAACACAAGATACGCCATGATTTCCCGAAGCCGATTTCAAGTACCTGTAGAACACGTTAAAATCAAGTGTCAACACAAAGGAAGGTGAGTTCACTTATTCGTTTACTAACAAATTTTATTCCAAGGAAAACTTTCTGATTAGGTGTTTATTTGAAAACATCCATGTAGTTTTAGAAAGTCCATTTTACTCCTTTAATAAAATCCATGGGCCTTCCATCGGGTCATTACTCTGACAATTGTAATACTGCCCAGGTTTTGTATATTAAATTATAGCGTCAACTTTCAGACTCGTATGTTAGCTAGACGATACGAACTATATATTAACCATGCAGGGATAATCAAAGCTAGACAATGAACAGAATATTAACTCGTCGTTTAACATTGACTCGGGGCGACCGGTCATGACGGGGTTGTCAACCCGATAGATCTACCAACAATTCCTCGCGTGCAATACTTAAACTGATTAAACGACATCATGGGCGCAGGGTTCTTTCTCGAAGAACAATATGATGTGTGCCTCACGTACAATATATATATATATATATCCTACTAATATGACAATTTAATACACGATGTTGTACGAATCCCCTGAAATCCCCGACGAAATGTAAGCCTATGCTGATACTTACCCTCTTGAGACCAAGCAATATCCGTACCAACTCCACGGTCATTTTTCCCCCAACCACCGTGCATAATCCCGTTTCTACCCGAAACATATTTATTCTTCAAAACCATTTCATCCCGAAATACATATATAATTTCCCAAAAATCCATATATTTTCAATGAAAATATATAATTTATATCAAAAGGTATGTTTTATTTCAAAAACATTATTAAACCCTTTTATTGACGTGTTCTACCCCCAAAATATATATAAAGCAGTAAAAAGAGGGGTTTAGTGACACTCACCTTTGGGTGCGTATTTTAATACCGCAATCCCAGAAATTGATTATATACGTCCTAATATGGGAACAATTCTAAATCAAAACAACATTTAATCACAAAAATCCTAAGTTTCTCAGTTTCTTAGAATTATCACATAACTTTGAGATTTTCTCGAAAAGTTGTCATTTTTTATTATGTTGACACGATAAAATATATATATATATATATATGAGTCCATATATATTCACACATTTATTATGATTTTGTGTTTTGAACGATTTTATTGGTGACCATTATTGTGTAATTCCCTTAACTCTCCCGTTTATACGTAATATATCTATGATTTGCGCGTCGTAACATATATACATAAACGTTCATATAATCTAACACCGAAACATGCAAAACATTACTAACTTAACTATTTTGTCATTTTTAAAGCAAATATACATAAAACATCTCATATATACTAAATTTCATGCTCGACAAACAAGTTACACACATTTAACGCAAATTTACCATTTCTACCGTACAAAACGTACATGCATACATGCATAAATCTAAATTTCCTATTATTACATTAACACTTAACATATTATCATATTTACATGTCAAAATCACTGAACACATTTTATCACAAAAGATTCACTCAAAATTCACCCACACTAATGTTCACTGAAAAGTGCGTATTTTAGCGATTCGGTAAAGTTTTCGGTCGTCGGAAGTCACATATGACCAACCAAACACCAAGTAAGCTTGAAATTAGTTAAAATACTTATTTTTAAACTAAAAATATTAGTTTATTTACTGATCTAAATCAGTTTTATAAAAAATCATCCGAAAAGCCGATTTTTGACCGTTTTAACGCATAGTTTTGCGTTAAATGTTACCGTAACCATCCCAATTCGAAATGACTTGATATTTTAACACAATACATGTTATTTACTGATTAAAATAGTGATTATATTCAGATTAGTGCAGTTTTTATTTAAGTCACATAACTCATGCGATTTCACATATTTTCCAATTTTTAATGCATCAAGTACAACTTATAAGGCTAGCAAATATTATGACAAAGTTACATATCATTAAACACTTCAAAGTAACTTTATTTTAAGGTTTATAATCTGATCTAAAACTATTTTTATCATAACATCATTTATCCATCATTTTATGTACATACACCCACATGCATGACTATGTACAAGCACTTAATGCACGTATATCATATCATATCATAATCATCATGTATGGACTAAATGCATCTAGACATGCCTTTAACTTATGTTCATATCTTCAAAATTAATATCATCTTCATATGATCATCATCATCTAATCATTCAACATAAATGCAAGACACATTCCTTCACATTTATGAACTAACAACAAATTTTGAGTGCATGCATATACATATATATATATATATATATACACGGCTCACACATATATACACACATTCATGTGCTCCCAAATTTATACTTTTCATATATTCATTTCAATCATCAAACAACTTTTTAGAACATTCCAAGATCACACATGCATTTCACTTTACAAGAATCATGACAATCAAGAATCAATCAAAAGTTAAAACTTGAACTCATATACATATACATACATACATACATACATACATACATACATACATACATACATACATACATACATACATACATACGGCCACACATATATATACATACAAGTTCATCCATTTTATTTTTCTTTAAAAACCCATTTGTTTTAGTTTCAAGTTTGTGTTTAGATTCAAGAACAAGAGAAACTTCCATCATTATTTTAAATCATCAAGAATCAAAACAAGATTTATAAAATAAATTTTATACCTTCAAGATTTTAGATGGGTTTTTGAGAATAGATGATGAGATGGAGGTTGTTCTTGCTTGAAATCACTTCCAAACACCCTTTTTAGCTTGAAATCATCTTGAAAGAACCTTGAATCTTCATGAAATTAGTTTGAAATTTTTGAATGTGGGTGTTTAGAGGGGTGTTCGGCCGAGATATGTGAGAGAGAGGGAGTTGGAGTGTTGTTTTGATTTGTTCTCTTGATTGTTGTGATGTTATGGAAGGTTTAAAGTTAATAATCATCATGTGTGTATTCCTAGGCCAACAAGTGTTGGAGAGAGAAGAGAGAGGGAGTCTTCATGGCCGCCACCTAGCCCCCATCTCATACACTTCTCACAATTTGATATATACATACATATATATATATATATGTAAATTAGAGTATAAACGGGTATTTTACTGGATACCGGGTATTTTATCTAGCGTTTTAAACCCGTTTTAGTGCGTTGTAAATTATTTTTAGCGCTCTATAAAAATAAACTCACCAAAATATTAATGTACAATATTTTGTTTGCCTGGACTGGCGACGTTGTCAGTCTTTGGCAGTATGCGCGCTGTGCTGCGCGGTATACGTTAAAAATCGCAAAAATAGGAATTTACGCGTTTTTATTTATTTTTGTCATTCTATAAGAATAAACTTATCAAATTATTGCTAAAATGATTTTCAGTTGTCTTGACGGGCTGCGTTGACAGTATTTTGTCGGTATACGTGCTGCATCGCGCGGTACGCGCTTAAACTCGAAAAATAGGGTTTCTTAGCGTTTTAATTTATTTTTACTCATGAATAGGATTAAAATTATTATTTTAATCATAACATACTATTTTTAGGATTTTAACGCTGTCCGGGTGGTCACCGATGTTCGTTTCGCATTTTAACCGTTACGCGATAAGCGTCTATCTTACCGTTGCCAACATAATTTTTATCAAAGTTTAATTTTATCAATACACTAAATTTCACGTATAAACACCATAATCAGTCAAATATAGTCCTGTTACCTATTCACAACATGTGCTATAATTGTACGGTACGGCCTGAAAAGTCGGGTGTCACATAAACCATTGCCAACACTTTTGAACATAGTTTACCACTTTGACATGGCACGCTCTCATTGGTTGATTTTTTAGTTTGCCACTCTCAAGTGTTTAACCACTCCTAACACCCTAAGAAACCAAATGTGATCACTAAACACTGTGCTAAGTAGCAACCGAATGAAAAAAAACTGATGAACCAAATGTGAGACTATCAAACATTGTGTTAAGTAGCAATCGAATAATGAAAAAATTCAAAAAAAATGTAAAACAAAAACTAAACTTACCTAAATTTGTGACAGAAATATTAAAAATTAAAGTTTTATTACAAAATGAAAAATCATAAAGATTCTATGCAAAAAAAAATTCACAAAAAGACAAAAAAAAACTATTATTCCTCACAATGTTATATTTATATATATAAAGAATATATCTTCCTATACTAATAAACGAAAATCATTTTTGGACACGTGTCATTTTCTGGTGCTTTCTCACCTTATTTTCCCATTTATCTCTCATATTAAATAATAATAATTTTAAACAAAATATTAGATAAGAATAAATATTTAGATAAGGATAAACGTTTGTTTTTATTATGATCATATTAAATAATAATAATAATTTAAAAAAATAGATAAGAATATAAACATTTATTTTTATTATAATCAAGTAAATAATAATAATAATAATTTGAAACAAAAAAAAAAGTTATACTTCATTCAAAGAGAATTAAATTCTTTATTTTACGGTATAATTCAAAAAAATGATGAAACATATAAAAACGTGAGGATTGATCTCCACCTTTTTGTACTGTAAACTCTTTTGAATACAAATTTAAGACAAGTATATTATGAATGAAATAAACAAATAAGCATAAAGGTGCATAAATCTAACTAAAATAATTGTATATCATAATTTGAATGTATAATAAAAACGGGATTCAACCACATGTAATACATGTGTTTTTAACATAATAATAAATAAAAAAAGTAAAATCTTATAATAAATAAATAGTACATCAAAATTTATTTTTAAAAGATAAATCTTGACGACTGTATATGATAACATATGACATTACATTTTATTCAACACGTGCAATATACAAGTTTTTTTTAAAGATTTATCTTTTTTATTATTTATTATATAAGATTAGATTTATGCAAAATAAAAAAAACAATGTAAAATGTTATAATAAGTAAATAGTAAATCAATGTTTATTTTTAAAAGATAAATCTTGATGACTATTTGTGTTAACATATAACATTATATTTTATTAAACACGTACAATATACGAGTTTTTTTTAAAGATATATCTTTTTTATTATTTATAATACAAAATTAATTTTATACAACCCGTGGGGTTCAAACATCTATAATGTATATTAAAACAAAACATTTTGGTGCCACTTGGCATAAATTTAATCTATTAATTGCCACCTGGCAACTTAATACTCCTTAATGGAATAAAATGATCGGTAAAACAAAAAACCCTTATGCCTCTTTTGTGTTTGTTCACCCGCTCCTCAATACACGGCTTCTTTTCTTCTCAACACCTATCTTCTCTATCAAGCTATTTCACTCCATTTATTATTTAGCCTTCTCTGTCTACACATCCTCCAAATCCAGTTTAACAATTTAGCACAAATTAGCCCTAAAATTTGGTCACTAACATCAACGATGACTGAGGCAGCGATTAGAACAAACCGCGTATGGCGAGCGTCAAAGACATGCATCTCCTCCAAGACGGTACCCCTCCTGGTGGTTTCGCTCCGGTCTGCTATGCTCGCCGGATTCAGTGCCGTCACCATATTCCTCGCTGCTTTTGGCTCTATCTCTTGGGGCATGTACCAGGTCGGCAAGGGAATAACATCCGTCGATACATTTTTTCTGATTTCAGAAACCCTAGGTTTTGTTTAATGTTTTTGTTGATCGAAATGTGAAATGTAGTATTTTGAGATCTGATATGGATGTGAAGTGAAATTAGGTCGTCTTTAGGGTTAGATTAACCTAGATATATATATAGATATACCAGGGATGTGTATTTTTAGGAGAGTGACGTTTGTGTTTGGTTTATCTAATTTTTTATAGAAGTTAATGGTTGTATATTGATGTAATGATGCTGCAAACTGTAAGTTTTGGTGTGTTGGATGCAAATTTGTAATGAAAGATCAGTATTTGGGGTTAAACGCTTTTTGGATGGAAGTAACATGTTATTGATGATTAAATTAGCAATATGGGGGATTGAGATGTGATTTTAATTAGAACTATGTTGAATTTGGTGGTTTGGAATGGAATTTGGGATGGTCTGGTAGCTAGGTGATGCTTATTTTCTTAGGTATAGGCTATCTAGAAGAGAGTAATGAATCGTTAGTCTGTAAATTGTTGTGTGCTTTCTCTTACATGGCTACACATTGATGCATCGAGTCTACTTGATCAACAGGAAGCCAAAAAGCCTGCTGTTAAAGCTCCTCTTTAGTTTTTATGTTAATTAGTCTAACTGTTTTTTTTTCCCTGAAGTAGGTTTGGGCTATAAAGTTTCTCTTTATGCTTTTAAAAAATTGTGAATAAATTTATTCTACAGCCTCTTTACCTTGGGGATTGGCCAGGTGTTTCGGTTGAGTAATGCTATAACAGCCAAGTTTTGTAGACATTCCATTGATTTGAACACCTTTATGCCAATTTGGCTATTTTGTTTTTATAAATAAATAGTGTTATATATATGGCTTAGTTCTTATTCCATAACATGAAAATGTTTCATTTGTATGTAATTATATATATGTACTTATTCCTCGTGGTAGGTTTGTACAGTACCTCCAGCAGCCACCGGAGTAAGATAATAGGTTATTACTTTGCTAAAAGTTTAAAAGCCAGACTATTACTACAATAATTTGATTCTTTCATTACAAGCCGCTTTACGAAACAACCATTAAGAGCACATTTCAAGCGGCTATATACCAGCTTGCCTTATACCGTCCATTCAATATAAAACACATATAAACGGGTCCAAATCCCCATATTTATAACTAGGCGCTTTAAGTATTGATTTTCAGGTCATTGGTACACTTGACTAAAAATGCTTAAAATGAGTATGTTAAAAGCTATATTGGACTGATCTTGTATTGTTTTATGTGTTATGCCTTGCCACTAATAGTTTAAACAAAATGAGTAGATTGGCGAGTCGGTTTTTACGCTTTGAACTGATCTTTTTTTTTGAATTGTTACACTTCAATGAAAGTTACCGAAGTGGGAGTTTAAAACCTATCTTGGATGGCACGATCAGGTAAGTTTAATCACATTATCTTCACATCATTAACATGTTTACATAATAAGCTACATTCTACTTAAAACAAATCCACTTCTTATGATGTTGTACAACAATCACTGGAATCCATCATTACCACAACCATATTCGCTTTATTCTTCTTCTCAGTCCGTATTCACGATCCTGCCAATGTAAATTACATTAAAATTTGTTAACCCATTTTACTAATTCAACCTTAATTACATTTTCTCAATAAATGAAATTAAAAAAATACACAAAGTATACTGTGTAAAAATGTATATAACTTTGTATGGGTCTCACGTCTTCTTTAATGTAGACAACATATGGTCAACTAAATGTTTTGTTCATAAATATATTGGACGTAGATACAATTGTAAGCCATGTAAACACATACATTGGACCAAATATATTATTTCTTTTTATAAATTTTCGTTTTTAATTAGTTTTGGTATAGAATGTAGTTAATTAAAATGGAATCTTTCATATATTTTTTAATTTTAATTTGTTAACTATGATTATGCTTATGATTTGTTTATTAATTAATATAAATGACTAAATTCAAGTTTTAAGTAATTTTAATCGATTATATACTTTTTATATATAAATACTCATAAAGTTGAAATCATAATCTTTTTAAAATTTGCGTATATGAAAATTGAAATTGAAATATGGTAATGATTGAAATATGGTAATGATTGTAAATTTATTATAAATTAAAAGTTTGATTGAATATACTTCGTAATTCAAGTTTTAAGTAATTTGAATCGATTATATACTTTCTTAGATTAATACTCTTAAATTTGAAATTTGGTTCGAAATCAAAATATTTTTAAAATTTTCGGAATTGAAAATGGAAATTGAAATATGGTAATGATTGTAATTTTATTTTAAAATAAAAGTTTGATTGAATATACTTCGCAATTCAACTACTTAAATGATTGTACAAATTTTTACTGATTTATATATTTAAGGGAAAAATAATGACCAAAAATAATATACTAGCATAAATACCAATTTCGAAATACAGTTTCATTCACAACTTCGCTTCTTCATTCTAAGAAACATCATCGTTCACTCATCCGAATGTATGAATTTGCTTTGAGTTTCAATACGTTATTTGATATTGATTTCAATGTAGTATTTTAAATATACGCATAAATACCAATTTTGAAATACAGTTTTTTTTTTTATTTCTCATGTTTATGTAATCTATCAATTTTTTATGTCAATTTTGTTGTATTTCCTGATAGGATAATATGATTTTATAATTTAAGGAGTTTTAAATTTTGTTAATTGTGAGTGTAAATCATTTGGTTTCACGATTTTGTTATTTGTTGCTCTAAAATGTGTATACACATATTTATTTTCATGTATTTTCATAAGTACATAAATCATTATCAGTTGACATAACTTGCTTTGCACATTATGTTTATGATAGATAGCTGCTTTCATATTATTTTTTTCATGAATTTTGTGTGTGATTGCATAATTCGATTCCTTTGTTTGTTAATTATGTTGATTGCATAATAATTTATCTGATGTCGTTTGTTTATGTAACCAGTTTTTGTAGGTATTTACTATGGGTGAAAGTTCATCAAGGTATTTTGTGTTCATTTTTTTTTGTTTATGTAACATGTCATTTTTGTATAATCTGTGTTTTTTTTCATGGTTTTGATTTTTTGTAACAATAACCTTAACATGTTAAAGTTTATTAACATTGTATTTTTTAAATCAGTTACAGAGGACCCTGGTTCTGTAGGGTAATGAATCGAGCAGACCAACTTATTCTGGTAAATGAAAAATTATTACTTGAGTTATTTGTGTTCTTTTGTTTTTCTTCTTATTAAATACAGTTTATGATTATTGTATTGTTTAAATCTTTTGATTATAATTATAATTCATTTTCCATTTCATTGTTTTATTAGTCCATTCCAGATGACGCTGCGTCCAAACTATGGGGTGTTGATAAAGGCCCTACTAATGTTATGATACACACTGAAGATGGAATGGACTTTAATGTTTTTTTAAGCGCTTCTAAAGGGAAGTTATTTTTTTTTTCATGGTTGGTCCAAAGTTGTAGAACACTTGGGACTAACCAAAGGATGTTTGGTAGTATTTAATCCTGTAGATCCTACTACGTTTAAATTAACATATTTCGTTGATGGGGTTAGTCGTGGCTCTTTCTGGACATATATGCTCCCTCTATCATCTAATTTTTATGTAAGATAAACTCAGATATTATTTTTCCTAATGTATTGAATTATTACTTTAGTTATATTAATAGTATCCTTTTTTTCTTTTTTTTTTTTTATCATCCTACAGGTCATTCCTCAATGTATTTTGCCAAAAAGTTACGATTATTCCTCAAATGATGTAACCTCTACTGTAATGATAGACAACAAAACGTTTAACGTTTCCATTGAAACGTCCGACGGTAAAGTCGGTTTTACCGTTGGTATGGACGTAATTGTTAGTCTGTTTCAGTTGGAGGTTGGTTGTTTTTTGTTATTTACAAAAGGTTTTGGTAATTTTTTCTATTTAAAAGTTTTTGGAAAAAACGGTGTTGAAATCAATTATCCTGACGTAGATGTTGATGAGGTAAATTACATATTGTTACTTATTTATATATTATATAAATGCTAATTTAATACATGTTATATATTTAATTTGCAGGCTGAAGTTGCACCTGTTGATGCTGAAAATGAAATTGATGAACAAATACATGGTGGTGTTCGTCGGTTTGTTCGTATGGCTGGTGAAGATTATTTTGTAAGTTTGAATATCATTTTACAGACTGCTAAAAAACAAGTGTTCTCATTTTTTTACTTAATAAACATTCTTCTTTTATTTTTACAACAATACAGAGGATTCCTGATCCTGTTTCACGCATGGCTAAACTTCATGAAGGTTTAAAAGATTTGACCGTAAGATTTTTGCATCTGGATCCGCCACTGCAGATTATCAACGGTACCAGACGTGAAAGAAGAAGCAAGGCTGGTTTTCGATACGCTTTAACCTCTTGGAAGAAGTTCATGAAAGCCGCTCGAATTAAGGTCCGTGACCAGGTTCACTATTCTTTTGATGAAAATGAGCAGGTTTTGAGTGTTGAGAGGGTTGTACCTTACGTTAGGCGTACCAATTAGTTATATGACAATTACGGCATGTTTTTTGCCTTTCAAGTTTTTTGGTTTTAACATTGGTTTTGGTTTTGAATTTCAAGTTTTTATATAATTTTCGTATCTTAACAGTTATTTTAACCACTATATGCCATGTCTTTAAAGTTTAATCTATGTTTTTAGTAGTTTTTATTCCCACTACATGTATGATAGATCAAAAACGATATAGAAACTACTTTTAAGGATAAAATTAAATTGATATATTCTCATATTAAGATTGCTGATTATTGTTTACAAATAATATAGTGTTTATATAACTCACTGTTCAATGTGTTATATATATCGAATAAATTTACACATATAATATATAAAAAATGAGTGGTAAAACAAAAAACCCTTATGCCTCTTTTGTGTTTGTTCACCCGCTCCTCAATACACGGCTTCTTTTCCTCTCAACACCTATCTTCTCTATCAAGCTATTTCACTCCATTTATTATTTAGCCTTCTCTGTCTACACATCCTCCAAATCCAGTTTAACAATTTAGCACAAATTAGCCCTAAAATTTGGTCACTAACATCAACGATGACTGAGGCAGCGATTAGAACAAACCGCGTATGGCGAGCGTCAAAGACATGCATCTCCTCCAAGACGGTACCCCTCCTGGTGGTTTCGCTCCGGTCTGCTATGCTCGCCGGATTCAGTGCCGTCACCATATTCCTCGCTGCTTTTGGCTCTTTCTCTTGGGGCATGTACCAGGTCAGCAAGGGAATAACATCCGTCGGTACATTTTTTCTGATTTCAGAAACCCTAGGTTTTGTTTAATGTTTTTGTTGATCGAAATGTGAAATGTAGTATTTTGAGATCTGATATGGATGTGAAGTGAAATTAGGTCGTCTTTAGGGTTAGATTAACCTAGATATATATATAGATATACCAGGGATGTTTATTTTTAGGAGAGAGACGTTTGTGTTTGGTTTATCTAATTTTTTACAGAAGTTAATGATTGTATATTGATGTAATGATGCTGCAAACTGTAAGTTTTGGTGTGTTGGATGAAAATTTGTAATGAAAGATCAGTATTTGGGGTTAAACGCTTTTTGGATGGAAGTAACATGTTATTGATGATTAAATTAGCAATATGGGGGATTGAGATGTGATTTTAATATGAACTATGTTGAATTTGGTGGTTTGGAATGGAATTTGGGATGGTCTGGTAGCTAGGTGATGCTTATTTTCTTAGGTATAGGCTATCTAGAAGAAAGTAATGAATCGTTAGTCTGTAAATTGTTGTTTGCTTTCTCTTACATGGCTACACATTGATGCATCGAGTCTACTTGATCAGCAGGAAGCCAAAAAGCCTGCTGTTAAAGCTCCTCTTTAGTTTTTATGTTAATTAGTCTAACTGTTTTTTTTTTCCCTGAAGTAGGTTTGGGCTATAAAGTTTCTCTTTATGCTTTTAAAAATTTGTGAATAAATTTATTCTACAACCTCTTTACCTTGGGGATTGGCCAGGTGTTTCGGTTGAGTAATGCTATAACAGCCAAGTTTTGTAGACATTCCATTGATTTGAACACCTTTTATGCCAATTTGGCTATTTTGTTTTTATAAATAAATAGTGTTATATATATGGCTTAGTTCTTATTCCATAACATGAAAATGTTTCATTTGTATGTAATTATATATATATACTTATTCCTCGTGGTAGGTTTGTATAGTACCTCCAGCAGCCACCGGAGTAAGATAATAGGTTATTACTTTGCTAAAAGTTTAAAAGCCAAACTATTACTACAATAATTTGATTCTTTCATTACAAGCCGCTTTACGAAACAACCATTAAGAGCACATTTCAAGCGGCTATATACCAGCTTGCCTTATATTGTCCATTCAATATAAAACACATATAAACGGGTCCAAATCCCCATATTTATAACTAGGCGCTTTAAGTATTGATTTTCAGGTCATTGGTACACTTGACTAAAAAAGCTTAAAATGAGTATGTTAAAAGCTATATTGGACTGATCTTGTATTGTTTTATGTGTTATGCCTAGCCACTAATAGTTTAAACAAAATGAGTAGATTGGCGAGTCGGTTTTTACGCTTTGAACTGATCTTTTTTTTTTGAATTGTTACACTTCAATGAAAGTTACCGAAGTGGGAGTTTAAAACCTATCTTGGATGGCACGAGCAGGTAAGTTTAATCACATTATCTTCACATCATTAACATGTTTACATAACAAGCTACATTCTACTTAAAACAAATCCACTTCTTATGATGTTGTACAACAATCACTGGAATCCATCATTACCACAACCATATTCGCTTTATTCTTCTTCTCAGTCCGTATTCACGATCCTGCCAATGTAAATTACATTTTCTCAATAAATGAAATTAAAAAAATACACAAAGTATACTGTGTAAAAATGTATATAACTTTGTATGGGTCTCACGTCTTCTTTAATGTAGACAACATATGGTCAACTAAATGTTTTGTTCATAAATATATTGGACGTAGATACAATTGTAAGCCATGTAAACACATACATTGGACCAAATATATTATTTCTTTGTATAAGTTTTCGTTTTTAATTAGTTTTGGTATAGAATGTAGATACTTAAAATGGAATCTTTCATATATTTTTTAATTTTAATTTGTTAACTATGATTATGCTTATGATTTGTTTATTAATTAATATAAATGACTAAATTCAAGTTTTAAGTAATTTTAATCGATTATATACTTTTTATATATAAATACTCATAAAGTTGAAATCATAATCTTTTTAAAATTTGCGTATATGAAAATTGAAATTGAAATATGGTAATGATTGTAAATTTATTATAAATTAAAAGTTTGATTGAATATACTTCGTAATTCAAGTTTTAAGTAATTTGAATCGATTATATATTTTCTTAGATTAATACTCTTAAATTTGAAATTTGGTTCAAAATCAAAATATTTTTAAAATTTTCGGAATTGAAAATGGAAATTGAAATATGGTAATGATTGTAATTTTATTTTAAAATAAAAGTTTGATTGAATATACTTCGCAATTCAACTACTTAAATGATTGTACAAATTTTTACTGATTTATATATTTAAGGGAAAAATAATGACCAAAAATAATATACTAGCATAAATACCAATTTCGAAATACAGTTTCATTCACAACTTCGCTTCTTCATTCTAAGAAACATCATCGTTCACTCATCCGAATGTATGAATTTGCTTTGAGTTTCAATACGTTATTTGATATTGATTTCAATGTAGTATTTTAAATGTTCTTTTTGTTTATCTTATTTTTTTTGTCCATTTAATTTATTCTTTTTTTGCATGCTATGTAGAATGGAACAACCAGCCATCACGTCGCTGAAAATTTTGAATCTCAACCAGGATGACTATACCATCAAGGTTCGCATTTTCAGACTATGGAGTCGAGCAGCGTTCAATGATCCGCGAAAGGTTTACTGCTATGATATGATTTTAATGGATGAAGAAGTAAGTGTACATAAAATTGTTTTTAATGATACTTCATATACATATGTTTTACGTTCTTTCTCTGGTATAAATTTTGTAATTATTTTATATATTAGGGGACGAAAATGCAAGCCTTTGTCTTAGCCAAAACTGCAAGAGAGTATGAACATTTGTTGAAGGAGAAGCAATGTTTGTTCATTCGTAATCCTTCATTAGGCGAGAATCGACAGAAAGTGAAGTATGTTCATATTCCGACGAAGATTAATCTAAACAGCAACGCAATAGTTTCGGTTTGTGATGAACCTGTTGGTACTGAGTGGGGATTCGACTTTTCTCCTTTTCGTTCTGTTGTAGAAGACCCGAATGACGACAACAAGTCCTTTAAAAGTCCTATTGGTATCTTGACTCTCTATTTTTAATATATTCTACCGCAATGTAATTTATATGATGTTACAAATAATTTTATGTTAATATTGTTTTATTTGTAGACGTAATTGGTTTTGTCGTTAAGAGTTTTCCTTATGATCTAAAAGAGGATACCAAAGACGGGAAACAAGAAAAGAAGCTAGCATTCATGCTTCATGCTTCAGGATTTAGAGTATGTTAATCCTTTTTTTGTCTAATAACGATATGTAAATCAATCACTCCTATGCTAATTTTTTTGTTTTTGTTATTTTGTTTCATAGAAGGAAGCAAATATATGTTACTCTTTGGGATGCTTATGCTGAACAGATATTGGATTTTGAAAGGGACAATCAAGATGAAAAAAATGTGGTTGTAATTGTTCAATTCGGAAAATACAGGTTCTGGGGAGGTATACGCCATATATGATAATTTTTTTTAATTACACAATCTGTTGTTAACAATTTTCCATCTATATTAATTTGAGAATTTTGTGGACACTAATAGGGTATCTTTATGTTTCATATCTCTACACTGTCACTCGCGTGTTGATCAACGCTGAAATTGATGACATAATAACTTTTAAGAAGAGGTATGTTTTAACGTCACCATATCCGGTCTTTTTTGCGTACTTTGCAAATAACGTTCAATTAAATATTTTTTTAGGTTCCTTTCAAACATTACCCCTGAAACGTCTTCCACCTTTTCTGGATTGAGTTCCTCTAGAATTACTGAAGAGTATGTTTCAGATTTTCAGTTCAGTACTATTGGAGCTTTAAATCAAATTTCGGAGGTACTAAAAGTCTTACTTTTACCATGTTTCTTTAATTGTCATATCATTAAAACATCATTTCTAATATCTTCTGTACAGCAAAAGTTTGTAATTATTGTTGGAACTATCAAGAGTTTTGCTTCCGAGGATTCTTGGTTTTACAATGCTTGCAGAAATTGTAATCGAAAGGTCACCACAAAAACAATTTCAAAAGAAAAGCAAGATGGTTCCGATGGTTTTGAGGATGTTGTGGTTCTGGAGTGTAAGGACGATGGCTGTAACAGTAAGACTATTTACTCCGTTCCGAGGTACTATTACTTTAGATATTAATTGGTATTTTACATGTTTATGTGTTACATTATTGTTGTATAACATATAATTAATATGTTTCAGGATCAGGGTTCCGATACGGGTTCAGGATTGTACAGGGATTGTGACGCTCACCCTATTTGAGCGTGAGGTGCTTAAGCTGTTGAAGGTTAACGCGAGTCAGCTGTTGGATAAGAACCTTGATGTACGTTATAATTAGTTGTTTTGTTTTACAGATGTGGATTATTATTAGTTAGTTAACATTACATCGCTTTTTGACAAAATTATTATTTTTTGTATATGACTCGCCAGTTAGCTAACGAAGGGAATTTTCCGCCTGAACTCAATGCTCTACTCAACAGGAAGTTTGCATTCAAGATAGCCATAGGTTCTTTTAACATACAAAACAAATCGGATGGTTACTCTGTTTCGAAATTAACTGACAATCCAACCGTGATTGCCGAACTAGATAAGATTTTTGATGTCATTCAGGTACTTGAAAACCTATGCACTGGTATTTAGTTTATATAATTCTAACCAATAATATAACTTTTATATTTCATATTTCAGCCTCTTGACGAGGAGCGTGTGAATGTTGTTAGCTCTGACATGAAAGCAGCAGATGAGGTCCCCGTTAATGTGTGTAATTTGTATCGGGTTGTTCATTAAAAATGCTTCACTTTTTTTTTGGGTTTTAATCGTTATTTGTTTTCCCTTTTTATAAGGATTCTATCTCCCGTACCAAAGCCGATGAGACACCTGTGTCTAATTTTACTAAAGGCATGTTTACAACACCCTATGAAGATGGCAACGGTACCTCACTTCGTGTCATGGAAAATGAACTGAAGCGGAATTTGGACAGCATGTACGATGCTGATGTGATGTCTTCGCAGTCGTCTACAAAACCACGTAAAGCTGGCAAGGAGGTTGTGGATGATGATGGTGTCACAGTTGGATTACTGATTCCCAAGGTTGAGAAGTAGTTTGTCGCAACTACGAATGTTTTGAACATCTCATTGGTTTTTATGTTTTCGTGGTGTGTTTTTTTGTTTGTTCGTAAACCTATTAATGGTTCCCGTGTTAGACTTTCGTGATTTTATCCTTTTGTGTGGTTGCTATTATATTAATAAGAGATGTTCCTTTTGCATTTTGGTATGTATGTCATTCGTTGTGTTGATAACATTTTCCATGAATTATTGCTTTGTTATGCTATTGTATGTTTTTATAAAGTAAGTCTTTTCTAAATGAAGGAAACGGAAAAAGTGGAATCCGTTGATTTGTTTTCTGATTTGAAAGAAGATGGTGTTTGGTATTCTATTATCTTTGTTAGCTTTGAATTTGTATGGCATGACAAAGACTTAGACAGATTGATTGTTGTTCTACTCGACCAACATGTAACTTCATAACATGTTTACTAAAGTTTCGAATTATACATTTCGTTTAAGTTTACTTAATTGAAATTCGTTTTGCATGACTTTTTTTAGAGGCAGAAGATTGCAGCAATTGTGCCTATTAATTTGACTAACTTATACCCATTTAGTAAGATGGTTGGTGGTGTATATTCTCTGTCTCAATTCAAAATCGAAAATCTCATGTATCATGAGTATCCAAGATATGAAGGCTACATCATTGTTTCAACAAACAAAAAGATCGTATTTAATGAATTTTCAAAAGTAACACCTTTTTTAGTTGATCCTCCTAAAGGTTTTTTTTTTTGTACCCGTTGACACCATGCATTAAAACATTAGCTCATGACAGAAGACGTGAAAAGTATATTGTTGGTAAGTTTAATTTCTTTTAACCTTGATTGATTACATGTTATTGTTTAAAGTTTAATTATAGTTGTTATCTATTATTTATTATAATATATTATTTTCATTTATTTGAATACTTATGTTAATAGTTGTACCTTTTATAGATGTTGTTGGAAGAATAATATGTGGCGAAAGAGACAAAGAGAAATATATGTTTAGGTTATTCCTACAAGATTTCACGTAAGTCAACTCTTTGGTGACTATACATTATCTAAAAGTTACTTTTTAAGAATAAATTAAAATCTAGCAGGGGACATGTTATTGAAATGGAATTGTATGACATGAGAAGATTTGGATATGTTTCAACTCGAATGAATATAGAAAAAAAGTCTATAATATACGTTGCTCGGGTCAAGTTGGTTTACTGGAGCACCAGTAAGTGTTTTAGTTTTATTTATTTTGTTTAATAACATTTAAGTTTACCCAATTATTTGTTTAAAAGTCTATAATATAATTTGCAGGAAACATTTTGAGATCAACGGATTTGACTAACATCATTTTTGAGCCTAAAATTCCGGAAGCACATCTTCTTGGTTTTAATATTCGATCATCTATTCCATGCGATTGTATTACAAAATGACCCGTTCATTGTTTTATGTTACATGGCATTCTTTTACTTATTTATATATACTTTTTTAAGCTTTCAATGAAATGTTAAAATGCAATGTTATTTGATGTTATTATTTACCTATTTTTGATCTACATTGGATATATATGATATTAGTTGTTCGATATATTTGAACTGTATTAAACTTTTACAAAATTATCAAAGATTCTTTCCTTCCCACGTTTTTAAAAAAAAGTTATTTTTATGATTTATAATACACGTATTATAACATTATAACATTTGTATGTAAAAAAACATGTTATTCGAAATGTAATAATATCAGCTATAATATTTATCCGTGATTTGATTATTGTAATTGATAACATACCAAAAATAAAAAACGTATACTTGGAAAGTATGAAAATATATGTAATTTTAAATTTGGAAAAACTTATCAACCATAAATAAAGATAATCTGTTGCAATTTAACTTATTTGACGTTTACAACTGCTTCGTTATCCATTTATTGATTTCAATAAATGGAAACCATTGTTATATTGGAATGAAGAGGCCCAATTCATTTTCCTATAAAAAGCCCCATTTTTCTTGGTTTAATACAATTTATGTTATAATATACACACTTTTATCATTGATATGTTTCAATTGTTTACGAAACATATATGGTTTCACACAATTTTAATTATCAATCTCATATTTTTAGTAATAGTTTGAATAATTTTTTAAATAAATTATAACTGTATCCTAAAATAAACCAATATTTTAGTAATAGGTTATAACCCGTGGGTACCACAGTTTCATATTAGTGATTATGATCATTTATTTACTAAATCGAATTCTTAGATATTTAAGAATTCAAAATTTGAAATTCAAATATCTATATTATTGGTAAGTTTTTGATGATTGAAAAAATATAAAAAACAATCATATTTGGATTAATATCGAAGCATTTGATACAGTATCAAATTGATTCCAAAAATATGTAAACCACTGTTTATATTGGAACGAAGAGTCGTATTTCTTTTCCTATATAAGCCTCATGTTTGTTGGTTTACTTCAGGTTTATACATTTAAGAATTGGATCTTCTTCTTCTTATTGCAGTAACTTTAATCACATTTCCGATGATGTCAAAAAGATCAAAAAATGAAATTTTTTCTTCTTCATTAAAAGATGTATAGAATGAGAACATTGCAAACCGTAAGTGCCATTTCATAAATTTATCGAAATAAAGTCTTAATTTTATATCAGGTTATTTAATTTTTCATCTACCATTTTACAATTATAGTCATGTCGAAAAGATCAAAGATTGAGTCTTCGTCTTTCGGCAACCAGCCTTGCAATATAAACAATTCAAGTGGTAGCATTTTCTTTATCTTTCAATTTATTGATTATTAGTTAGATACATGGCTCAAACCATTTAAATATACTACTTTTTGTATGCTTTTATTATTGATGTTGCAGGTTGCATATCAAGGATTCCATTTTCAGACATTACTAATGGTATACATATAATCCACACATATATGCATAATGTTTTAACGTGCTGTTATAGTTGTTTGGTTTTTATTTATACTTTGTAATTTGTAATTTTAATTTTTTTTAGTTCGCAATCCTGATACCAATAAGGAAGCGAAAGAGAGACGAAGACAACGAAAAATGTATTTGGATTCTCTGAAATCTCAGTCCCTACGAACACATTCTAACGCTCTCAGGAATGTATCTTCAGGTAATAGTTGTACACACAATCTAACTCTCAAAGGAACGTACTTTCATGTAATAGTTTTAAAGTTAGATGAATTGATAATAATAATGTGACCACGAACGCGTCCTAAACAGTTAAATATCTAAACCTTTTGTCCGTAATAGCTGAATATCTTAACCTTTTTTCGCTAATACGGTCACTGTTCACAGATACTTTTGTTATCAATGTTATTTATACGCATCTAATTAACCACGTGCTATAAATTATAAATGTTACTAATACATATATAAGTTAAGAACTTACAAATCATTTTCTGAGCCGGAAAGAAAGAAACGTATCAGTTCTGGTCCATTCCCAATCCATTTTTTCTGTCGTCGTTCAAACTACTGCAGATTGTAATATGCTACCAAACTGCAATACAACTTCATTTCTGTTACTCCTTTGTCAAATAACATGCCATTGTATTAGACATCAGAGTTACCTATTTTCGAATACTTTAATTGTATTTATACATCAAATTGTACAATGAGAGAGTTCTTTGCATATCGAATACTTTAATTGTATTTATACACATGTATTTCCTATTATCTCAGATGTCCAGCATCGAACACCTTTGGGAAACATTTCAAACAGTATTATTTAAGTTTTTATCTTAATAATATTTACATTTTCAATTTAACCCGTACCATTAATATTTGATGTAGCTTATATGTGTTTTATATTTAATCATTGTTTGTAAGTTTTCATCCCTAAACTTACTCAAGATGAAAGTAAGGAGATGCGTAAACTGAGAAAATTATACATCGATGGTAAACGTTATAGCATGCAAAAAGGTACATCACAATCAATAGATGTTATAACATCTACTTCTGGTTCATTATCCATTCCGCATGACATGGTCAATGTTACAACAGAGGCGTCCATTGAATATGGAGGTAAAACTTTAATAAATGTTTAAAGTAGGATACTATTTATAAGAAAAATTTTATTTATTAATTGGAGAATGTTTATATGTTAATTATCTGTTTTTTTTATAATATTACAGTTTTTGACCCGAGACTTCTTCAAAATGACTACAAAGAGAGACGGAGGTTAAGGAAATTATATTTAGACAGTAAAAGATCTACAAGTCTACAACAACGAAAATTATACCCTTCCAATAATTTATCATCTTCTACTGATTTAAGATTGATATCTTTCAACACGCACAATGTTACTCCTACAACGTCGGTTGTACCTACAAGTAAAAATTATATTTACCGAATAATGCAAATATAATTTCAAATACAATATATATGTTTTAAAAATTTTAATAACTTCGATTATATTATGTTATTTAGGTAATGTTAGTTGTCTTACAAACAACTTGACTACTCCAATAAACATTCGTCGTTTCTCTCTATCTTCAAACATCACAACTTCTAGCAACACATCTACTATACTCGAAAGTTCTTCTTTACAGAGGATGTTATCAGGAAAACGTAAGTTATTAAGTAAATCACGACTTACATCTCCTATACCAATGATTGACTTGACGACAGAGGAAACTACAGATGAGGCAATTTACAAAGGAGTTTCAACAGGTATAATCACAATTACTTTATTTATTAAATTACTTAAATAGTATATATTATTTTTATATTTATATTAGTTCGTAAAGTAATATTCTTTTTTTCTTCAACTAACTTTACAGATTATTTCGACCATGGTGACCAATGTATTACTTGTGAAGTATGCAATGCTAAATTATGGGATGCAGAAAAAGGAAGGGGAAGAAAAGAGAAAGGAAGAATATGCTATTTCTTATGTTGTGGTTATGGCAAAGTAGAGCTACCAGATTATAAAGATGTTGTCCCAAGTTATAAGAAACTTTTTATGTATAAGGATAAAGAAAGCAAACATTTTTTGAATAATATTCGACGCTATAACTCCATGTTTGCTTTCACGTCAATGGGTGGTAAGGTTGATCCCACTGTTAATAGAGGTAATGGACCATTCTGCTACAGAATTAGTGGTGAGAACTATCACAGCACTGGAAGCCTGCTTCCGGAAAACGGAGATCAACCAAAATTTTTCCAGCTCTACATATTTGATACTGAAAACGAACTTTCCAATAGACAATCCGTTTTTAGGTAATTATAATAAACTATAAATTTTTGTCCCACCGAAGCTTTCTTCAGTATTTTTTTGATTAATATTTATGTTTTTTTGACACTCCGCTATTTTTTAACCAGTCGTTCCAAGGATACATCTTCCTCAAGTGTGGCTGATCTTGATCGTAAACTGATTGAACATATAAAAGTTGTTTTAGATTCAGAAAATCAGTTGGTAAAAGCTTATAGGATGGTTAGAGACTGTTTTCATGAAAACCCTAATCTTAATCTCAAGCTTCGTCTAATTGGTATTAGAGAAAAGGATGGACGAACGTATAATTTACCAACCTGTGGTGAAGTTGCTGCTCTAATTGTTGGGGATATTGCCAACACAATCAACAATAGAGATATAGTTATTGAAACGCAGACAGGTACTTTGAAACGAATTAGTGAATTGCATCCTTCATACCTTGCACTTCAATATCCTATTTTGTTCCCTTATGGAGATGATGGTTACAGAATTGACATCCCTCATCGAGGTGTCGTAGATGTAATCAATAAGAAACGTCCAAATTGTACAATGAGAGAGTTCTTTGCATATCGTGTGCAAGACAGAATTAATCAGTTTTCATTGATTCTAAATTCAAGGAGACTCTTCCAACAATTCTTGGTTGATGCCTATACCATGATTGAGAGCGAAAGGCTTACCTACATACGACTTCAACAAAAGAATCTAAGGTCTGATAGCTATGAAAGTCTCTGTGAATTAAGAAATAAAGGCCAGCAAGACATATCTAAGGTTGGAAAACGAATCTTTTTGCCTTCTTCGTTTACCGGTGGCGCTAGATATATGATGCAAAATTATTTAGATGCCATGGTTATCTGTAAGTGGTTTGGTTATCCGGATTTTTTTATAACCATCACTTGCAATCCAAAGTGGCCTGAGGTTAAAAGGTTTCTTAGAGACACAAATCTTAAACCTGAAGATAGGCCCGATGTACTGAGCAGATTGTTTAAAATAAAGTTGGATTCAATTTGCAAAGATTTTAAAGAACGCCATCTATTTGGAAAAGTTGCAGCAGGTATTTTATCAAATTGCTTTTTATATACATATTAGATTATTTAAATCTACTAATGATTTCTTTTTGTACAGTTGTTTACACAATCGAGTTTCAAAAGAGAGGATTGCCTCATGCCCACCTATGCTTATTCTTGGAAAATGAATCCAAACTTCCGACGGTAGACCATGTTGATCCATTTATATCTGCAGAAATCCCTGATGAAGATGAAGACGCAGAATTATATGCGCTTGTGAAAGACTATATGATTCATGGTCCATGTGGTAACGCTAATTTGAGTTGTCCATGTATGGTTGACAATAAGTGTTCTAAGGGTTTTCCAAAGAAATTTCAAGATCATACTACACTGGATTCAAATGGATTTCCAATATACAGAAGAAGAGATAATGGTGCTTCTGTAGTAAAAAATGGAATCGACTTAGACAACCGAAGTGTTGTACCATACAACAAAAAAAATTTGAAACGGTACCAGGCCCATATAAATGTTGAGTGGTGCAATCAAGCCGGATCAATTAAATATTTGTTTAAATATATAAATAAAGGCCCTGATAGAGCAACCGTTGCTGTTGTCCAACATGATAATAACAATGAAGAACTAGAAGAGGACAAGGTCAAAGAATATTATGATTGTAGGTATCTCTCAGCTTGTGAGGCATCTTGGAGGATATTCGCCTACGATGTGCATTACAGGACTCCTTCAGTTACAAGGCTGCCTTTCCATCTTCCCGGAAAACAACCTGTTGTTTTTGGACCCGACGAGGATATTAATCAAGTCCTTAACAAACCATCTGTCAAAGCATCAATGTTTCTTTCCTGGATGGAACGTAACAAAGACCCGAATGACACAGTGGCCCGTACACTTACATATGTTCAGTTTCCAAGTTGGTATGTATGGAAGCTTGATAAACGTTGTTGGGAACCTAGACAAAAACATAAGTCAATTGGGAGAATTCACGCTGTAAGTCTGTCTCTTGGGGAAGCCTATTTTTTAAGAATTCTTCTTAACAAAGTGAAAGGACCAAAATCTTTTGATGATATTAAAACAGTTGATGGTAAGGTATATGATACATTTAGAGATGCATGTTATGCACTCGGTCTTTTGGACGATGACACAGAATACATTGAGGCAATCAAGGAAGCAAATGAAACAGGATCCCCTTCGTATCTTCGTAATTTATTTGCTACTTTGCTATTAACAAATACGTTATCCAGACCTGAGGTTGTATGGGAAAGCACATGGAGATACATGACAGACGAATTTATCTACAGACTTAGAAAATATCATCGAGTTCCAGGTAATTCTTTTACACAAAATGTTGTTTTTCTCCCTTTTTTTTGTTGTTGGTTGTGATACCAAAAAAAAACTATTTCGCTTTAAAGAAAACATGGTTTTGTGTTTCATTTATGTTATATTGTTTGGTTCATTAAATATTTTTTGATTACATAATATTTTTTTTTTCATTTTTTACAGCTTTATCAATTCCAGATGAGCAGCTTAAAAACTATGTTTTGAGTGAAGTTGAAAAATTCTTAGCTAGAAACAACTCATCACTCAAAAGATTTGAGACAATGCCGTACCCAGATAATGCGTCTATGTCTGATTCAGACAATCGTTTGATTAACGAGGAGCGTGTCTACGACAAAACCAATCTTGAAATTGAATTTAATAATCAATTGAATTTGCTAACTGAGGAGCAACGGTCAGTTTTCCAACAAATAATCAACGCAATTGAGGGTAACAAAGGTGGGGTTTTTTTTGTGTACGGCTATGGTGGGACCGGGAAGACCTTCTTATGGAAGACATTATCTGCGGCAATCAGATCAAAAGGTCAAATTGTATTAAACGTTGCTTCCAGTGGGATCGCGTCGTTGTTATTGTCTGGTGGCAGGACCGCGCATTCCAGGTTTCGTATTCCATTGAATCTTACAGAGGATTCAGTTTGTAATATAAAACCTGATGGAGATGTAGCTAGACTACTACATGAAACAAACTTGATTATATGGGACGAAGCGCCTATGGTCCATAAGCATGCATTCGAAGCGTTGGATAGAACAATGAACGGCATTTTCAATATCGACACTTCCAACAGCTCAAATATCCGCTTTGGAGGAAAGGTTATTGTTTTAGGAGGCGATTTTAGACAGATCCTTCCTGTTGTTCCAAATGGTGGAAGACAAGAGATTGTCAATGCCTCATTAAGTTCGTCTTACCTGTGGAATACATGTAAGTTGCTGAGACTAACAAAAAACATGAGGTTAACAGTTGGAAGTTCAGCATCGGACGCTGAAGAAATAAAACAATTTGCAAAATGGCTTTTGGATATAGGTGAGGGAAATGTTGGTGGTCCAAATGATGGAGAAGCATCAATTGAAATACCAAGCGATCTTCTGATCACTGATACATCGGACCCCATTTCAACTTTAATTGATTTTGTGTATCCTTCAATTCTTGAAAACTTCAACAATCAAAATTATTTCAGTGAGAGGGCTATACTTGCACCTAAGAACGAGGTTGTGCATGAAATTAATGATCGGTTGTTGTCACTATTCCCAGGCGAAGAACGAGAATATCTTAGTTCAGACAGTCTTTGTCAGTCTGAAAATCCAAACGCTACACAACAAAAACTATACTATCCTGATGTGCTTAACGGTCTTAAAGTATCCGGCTTACCTAATCATAGGCTAGCACTAAAAGTAGGCGTGTTGGTGATGCTCTTACGTAACATTGACCAACAAAATGGTCTTTGCAATGGTACACGACTACATGTCAAAAAAATGTATAACCGTGTAATAGAAGCCGAGATAATATCCGGAGGGAACATAGGCACTTGCACTTATATACCAAGGATTAGTTTGATACCTTCTGATAAAAAAATTCCTTTTGAGTTTCAAAGGAGACAATTTCCGTTGGCTGTTTGTTTCGCAATGACTATTAACAAGAGCCAGGGACAATCACTGTCTAGAGTTGGTCTGTATCTAAAACAACCAGTTTTCACCCACGGTCAGCTGTATGTTGCTTTATCGAGAGTTAAAACCAGACAAGGAGTTAAACTTCTGATTTTGGACAATGACGGCAAACCTACTAATAAAATGACAAATGTAGTTTACAAAGAAGTATTTCGTGACTTGTGATCTCCATGTACTCATTCATCGTTCGATCATTCATTCCATGTAACTGTTCTCTAAAATGATCCATAACATTTTTTTGAAGTCATTTAATGTTTATTTTTTGTTGTTTTTTAATGAATTTTGTTAACGTAATACAAAACATGTATACTCATACACACACTTAAATATTAATTTAACCTAAAATTCTACATAAATCAACAGTACGTTGACTTATAATTCGCTATCCATTATCTTCCATAAACACAATATTACACAAATTTGCATCATCATGTATCTCGAGATATTAAATTATTTGTCTCATTGTAGTTTACTAATTTATTATTACTTGAACGGTCATTTAATTCAAACGATTAGTTCAATAAATTAAACTTATTTATTTGTGTTTTAGTCCACCTGCGAACCTCGCGGGTTCTTAAACTAGTACTATATAAATAATAAAGAATATGATTGCATTGAACTGCCGGAGGTTATGTTTGATGTGTCAAAATATCAAGTGGCTATTTGACGGAACGGATGTGAGTTCCCACTTCTATAATCTTACTTTCTTAAGATTATTTTGAAATTTATCAGTGGCAAAAATTCCAATAACGGTCTAAAACCCGACAAAAATATAATAAGGATTTGAGTTGAGTAATACAATCTCTATTTATTGCCAATAATCTCTACTTCAAGTGATAGAAGGCTTGCATTTCTCTTGGCAGATGCAGCTTTAACTCCCATTTAGGGTAGAGTGAGGCACTGATGGTCAATGATAGGAGACTTAGGGAAACCTGAGTTCAATCCTTAAGCCAAATTGGCTTTACCAGTAATTTCACCATCATGCCTACGGACGGGTGGGTTACCGGGTTTTCCCCGGAATTGGTGATAGACTCGGTTTACTCTTGGAGTATCCCGTTTGGTCCAGTGGATGCCCCAAAAGTGTTTGAAATTGATTCTGTTAGCCGTTAAAAAAAAAATACAATCCGTTTGTTACATTGGTCAACCCGATTAATAAAATGGTTAACCGAATATTATCTATTTAGTTATTGGGTTGGCTTGTTTAAATTTAAAGGGTTATACAAAATGTTAACATTTAAAGTTTAATAATTTGTTTTAATTACCTTTAACCATTATAAAATTTAATTTTCGTTTTTAAACTCTTTAGCAACCCTTTAAACAGATCAACACGAAATACTGCACTATTTTAAATGTGTTCAGGTGGCGGACCTACCCATAATTGTGGGTGGGCAGCCGCACCCTTTGAAAAAAAGTTTTTCGTGCTATTTTCGTCAAAAATCCCAACCGCACCCCTTGGATTTTTTTCAATCGCACCCCTTGAAAATTTTCAACCGAACCCCTTAGAAAAAAAGTATTATGAATTTATAAAAAAATTAAATACTGATTATTATTAATATATAAGTATATAATACAATTTATATAATTATTCTTTAACCACTTATTCACTTTACTTAACCCAATCTACAATCTGATTTTATTAACCCAACTACCCTTGCCCAAACCCAACCCAAAAATTTTGAACTAAATAAAATAACCCAAACCAACCTACCCATAACCCGTCCGAATTCAAAATCCCGCTCCAAAAAATATGCCCAACGACTACAGTCTACAGTGACTTACGACCCGACGAGTTTTTTGGCTGGAAAATTCAAAATTCCGGCCGTTCCGAACACTATTACACCGGATTTCTGACTTAGAACGGGTATCTTTTCTTTATAGATTTTTTTTTTGTTGTTTTATGTGGTGATTAGGAGAAAATATATATGTATAAGGATTTGATCTTTTTATGTTTTTTGATATTTTTTTAGTTGTTCTAGACTTGTAGTTAATGATTTTGTTGTTTTATGTTAAACTTTGTTTGTTTAAATGATTACTAATCAACATTTAAAACTAGGGTTTGAATGTTTGAAAATTATGGACTATGGTATTGGTTGAACATGATTGTTTATTTTGTTTAAGTGTTTAATGTTATTTTATGAACTTATAGAGCGATTTATATGTGATAAGAACCATGAGTAGGGAAGTTATGGCGCGATTTCACAAGAGGAAAAGGGTTGAACCACTTTTTTGTCGGATTCTTCTAATTAAAGACCAAACTATGTTTTAGATAAGTTTTTTTGTTGTTTTATTTAATGATTAGGAGAAATAGAAGTAGGGGGTTGAACTTTATTGGTTTTTTGTTGTTACTTTACTTATGATGGTTTTTTATGTTTACTATTTTACTTGAAACTTTGTTTGTTAATATGATAGGAAGTTAGGAAATAGGGTTTGATTGTTTGAAAATTGAAATTGACCTAACCCGACCCAATATGATCCAACCCGCTCTGAAACTTTGTTTGTTTATGTTTACTTGTTTCACATGACTCGACCCGCTATGAACCAAATTTTTTAATATAGTTAGGGGCCTAAAATCTTTAAAATTTTTCCGCACTCCTAGAAAAAAAATTCTTGGGTCTGCCACTGTTCAGGTTAGGTTCAATGTTCTACACCTACACATATAGATAAATCAACATCATTATACTCAGTAAATCCCACCAATGGCAAAGCTAAGATAGGGTCTGAGGAGGGTAAGATGTAGACAGTGTTACATCTACCCGGTAGGAATAGAGAAGCTGCTTCCAGTGAGACCCCCGGCTCGATGGTAGTTTTGCATCAAACCTTGGACGTAAGGCACATAACACTTGGCAATTAAGACAAAGGTCGGTTAGTACATGTACTCCCTTATCTTTCGGCTATCAACGCCACCACATGATGCATGATTAACCATCCCCCTCTTTTAACATTATTTTCACGAAATTAGTAAAATAACGTTAAAATTAATGCACTTTCACTTTTGCCCCCCGCGCCCACACATATATACATTATATCCGCATACCGCAAGCGGGCGTATAAATAAATGGGCTAGTTTTGGGTTCACCACCTATCCAACCCTTCAAACAATCAGCCTGACATGAATTGCACCCCTGTAGTGTATTATAATCCGAAGACCAACTTCAAGTCCTTGAGAGCTGACACAGGGTTAACATGACTGGCTTGTCAGCCTGACTGCCACAGTTCTTGTAATGAAAATCAGATTCAATTTCACAATCAAGATTTACTACGTTGACCCAATAAGGCAAAAGTCATACTGTGCCGCTTCCACATTTTCATGATAAATTAAAGAATTAATAGTATAGAACTTTAGATACAGTTGACCCCTGAAAGTCAACTGCTACATTTTTTCCAATAGTCTTAGACAGGCGTCATACCAACATGTTCCCATCCCTGAAAGTCAAATACCATAATCTTTATGATTAATCGACTTCGAGTTGTTAAACGGAATATTATGATTAATCGATATAGTTGACCATAACCATAACGCGCAAGGCAAATCTGTATAAAGATTATGAAACTACTGTCATCTGTGTTTGACCTTAAAAGTCAAATCAAAATAGAACGAGTAAAAGAATAACATCTTAAACAAGCTGTCGGATACAAACACAAACGATTAAACAGATTGAAAATTTTGAACTCTACCGATTTAAAGGCGAAAGCAATCTATTGTTTTACACAAAAATATACATGATAAAATTATGCTTCATGTGCATGTTTGATTGAAACATTCACAGTTCATCATGCATTGGTTGTTCTAAGTTTAAGTCAAAGTCAACATTTGGAACAACAACAAAAACCACAAGACAGGAATTTATTAACGGCGAAAATCCTACAACGGCATAAATTCCGACAAGAAAACAATCAGGATTTGTGTTGGGTAATGATGTAATATAACTTGTTTATTAGATTGGTCAATCCAATCACAGCGCGATTGATAGAATGATTAACCGAACATGACCATCACCAATGCAAGGTGATTTTGATATCTTCACCAGTCATGGTGATTTTGATCCCCCAACAAGTCCATACGCCGTTTTTTATTTTAAATTTCAGTGACAAAAGGGAGATTCTAGCAAAATAGCCTCTTGAACCGAAAGCTGCATGATGTTCAAAGTAATCAACTTAGGCCGATCCGTAACAGGCTCGGAATATTCTATGGAGAAATGACTGCAAACTTCATCCTTGATCAAGGCCGGATAGGATTCCCAAACATTGTTAATGAGAAGCCCATTTAACATGTTCCTCTTTTTACTGCCATTTGTAATCCCATGGAAGAACCGTGTATTCTCATCACCATCGATATCCCATCTTAAACGTGCTTTCGATATGCTGCTGAAAGCCACAGAATTCTTGTAATGAAATTGAAATTTAATTTCACAATCAAGATTTATTACGTTGACCCAATAAGTCAAACTGTGCCTCTTTTTTTTGAAGTTCAGATATATTCAAGAATCATCAATATCAAACTTTAGATATAGTTGACCCCTGAAAGTCAAATGCTACACTAATCAATATAGTTAAGCATAACAAGAACGCGCATGGCAATCCCTACAAAGATAGTGTAACTACTAACTACTGTCATCTGTGTTTGACCTTAAAAGTCAAATCTAAATAATATCTTAAACAAACTGTCAGATACAAGCACAAATGATTAAACAGATTCAATATTTTAAACACTACCGAATCAAAGGCAAAAGCAGTCTATTGTTTACACAAAAATATACATGCTAAACTTGTGTTTTCATGTGCATATATGATTGAAACATTCACAGTTCATCATGCATTGGTTGTTCTAAGTTTAAGTCAAAGTCAACATTTGGAACAACAATAGGTTCATTGACCTGAATAACGTTGTTTATAGGATCTCCAGCCATACCAGCTTTAATCGCACCAACAACCTTCCTCTGCAACTTGAGTATTCCTATTCTCTTTGAAACAACATAAAGAACAGCTAACGAGAACAACAGGAATCCCACAGTAAGTATAATCCTGTCCACATAAACGTCAACAATAAAAACCACAAGACAGGAATGCCACAATCTTGACACGTTTATTTATGGAGTAAACTTGGGTCATGTTATATCTATCACGTGTCAAATTAGTAAAATCAAGAATCAGCAAAAACATATAACGGGTTAAAAGTCAGTAACTTTTTTGCATACAACCTCTTATATTGTTTTGTTAAAGAAATAAGATTATCAACACATTTTCTTTTTAGAGTTAAATGCCATTTTAATCCCAGTGGTTTGAGTCATTTTGCCAGTTTAGTCCAAAGGTTTGAAACGTTGCCATTTTAGTCCAAATAGTTTCAAGCGTTGCCATTTTAGTCCACTGGGTTAACTCCGTCCATTTTTTTCTGTTAGCTAGAAGGGTAATCCGTTCATTTTATATGGTCGAATTGCCTTTTAGTTAACAAAATTACATATAAAATAACCGAAATGCCCTTCTAGTTAACAAAATAAAGGGATGGAGTTAGCCCAGTGGACTAAAATGACAACGTTTGAAACTATTTGGACTAAAATGGCAACGTTTCAAACCTTTGGACTAAACTGGCAAAATGACTCAAATCACAGGGACTAAAATGGCATTTAACTCTTCTTTTTATTTAAAAGTTCTAAATTTTGGACAACACTTAACCTAGTGTCAACATGACCCCAAACCATACTAGAAAAAAGTACTTGTTATGATCTTGACCCATTTTTACCCGTTCCGGTTTGGCATGTAAATGAACCGAACGTTCATGAACTGTTCATGAACTTGTTCGGTGGGAAGTTCGTTTATGTTCATTTATTTAAGAAACGAACAAACATGAACACACGATTTGTTCATTCATTTATGTTCGTTTATTTACATTTGTTTATGTTTGTTTCGGTTTAAAATTTAAATACATCAATAGTTATATTCATATAAATATTAAACATAAAAGGAACTTTCAACTACTTATATAAATATAAATAATTATTAATTGGCTTTCTAGTAATAAAAATGGTTTTTCCAATGGAATTAATCATAATAAATCACT
Source organism: Helianthus tuberosus (assembly GCA_030545235.1). Classification (NCBI taxonomy): domain Eukaryota; kingdom Viridiplantae; phylum Streptophyta; class Magnoliopsida; order Asterales; family Asteraceae; genus Helianthus; species Helianthus tuberosus. Next base: position 163,806,911 of record CM060354.1, on the reverse strand, counting down.
AATTTATATAAAAAAATTACTTTATGTTTAGTTAATTATGTTCATTTGTGTTTGTTCAATTGTGTTGTTTATTGTTCGTTAAATTATGTTCGTTTAAGTTTGTTTGTTTATGTTCGTGAAATCTCCGTTTAGGTTGTAAACGAACGAACATAAACTAACACGAACATGCCTATTTTCTTCATAAACGAACATGAACAAAAAGATGTGTTTGAATGTTCGAGTTCGTTCGGTTCATATCATTTACAGGCCTACCGTTCCCCACTCCCAAAATAAATACAAAAAATAAACATAAATTGCCACTTGTACAGTAAATTAATGAATTGTCTAACCTGTCAAGAACATCTTGGCGTTTCATTGTTGAAAGCAAGTTACGGGTTCGCGTCAGTAATGAAACATGACCCTTGTATTCGCTTTCTGCTTTCTTTAACACCCCAGTTGATTCCTCTGCAATAAACACACACTTTTTATCAGATACTATGAACATTGTTAATATTATAATGGAAAAATTACAAGTTTTGTCCTTTATCTTAATACCACTTATCAAGCGGTGTCCCTTTTAACGAATTTTGACAAGTTTTGCCCTTTACAAGGAATTGTGTTGCATGTTTTGTCCTTTAGGCTTAACCCAGTTAGATTTTCTTGTTAAATCTTGTCACCCAAGGGTATTTTAGTCTTTTTACCCATTTATTTCAAGAATCAACCCTAAAATATTTTGTTTTATTCTTTTAAATAATATTAAATAAATGGGTAAAAAGACTAAAATACCCTTGGGTGACAAGATTTAACAAGAAAATCTAACTGGGTTAAGCTTAAAGGACAAAACGTGCAACAAAATTCCTTGTAAAGGGCAAAACTTGTCAAAATTCGTTAAAAAGGACACCACCTGATAAGTGGTATTAAGATAAAGGACAAAACTTGTAATTTTTCCTATTATAATTAATGTCAAGATAGGCCATATAGGAGGTGTTTGGATTCGCGTTTTGGAACTGATTATTATGACTTCAAGCGGAAATAATCGTTTTAAATGTTAGGATAAACAGTTTCTGCTTTTAATTATTTCAAAACGCACATCCAAACACAAAAATCATATCAACGTCTTCATTATAACCACCACACTAAAATAAAATAAAATAAAATAAAATAAAATAAAATATGAAGATAAGACTAACCAAAAGCCATGAGTGTGCTTCCACTCCGTTCAACCTCCTGTAAACATCCATTTTATATTTTTTTTTAAATTTGTTTGTAAATAATCATAAGTTACACAGAAAATAAATGTTTATGATTAACGACCTGAACCATCAATTGCCTCGTGCGACGAAGACTCTCTGTAATGCTCTCGGCTGCTGATGTCATTCCAGCTTTTGTCCTGATGATAAGTTACACTATTTTTAGCACATGTTAAGTAGCAGTTAATACATATCTGATATCTCGTCATGATTAATGATAAAAAAAAATACATACTGTAGATTGCGCCTTCTGGCTGTGGACTCTTCTCCACCTCCCAAGAGAAGCTCCCTCTGGCAAAAATAAAAACTTTTATCAATTATCATGTCTCGTAATGAAATAAATACGTACAGTACACATTTGATACTCCTGACTAATCACAAACTTCTTATTGTATATGTAGCTTCAATGAATCAAGAACAAGATCTTTCATCAAGAAAATCATCTTCGAATAAAAAATCTTAAGAAGAATAACAATATTCTTCGGTTGTTAAATTGTATGTTACGCAAAAACGTATAAAACTTTAAACTCTATTTTACCTTAGCTTTTTTCCAAAATCTAATTTACTAAACCTATGAATTTTAAATCCTGTGACTTTTATAATCAACGTCCCGCCGCAACGCGCGGGATGACGTTTAACTCGTTGATTACAAAAACTAAAATAATCCAACATTCCAACCTTCTTTTGACAAAGCAATTCAGAAGATTTTATGCGTTTGAATACATTTCGAACCACTTTCGGCCCGTTTTTGTTTTAGCTAAATCTTTTATAGCCTACCCTTTAACATTGTTGGAGATAAAGCACAAACCAAATCGATCCTAGGTAAATGGGTCAAAAGTCAAAACAGCCACCTCTAAATTCTAGTTTTCATGTTAACACCTTAATAAAGCGATATAAAAAGGATATCCATATAGAGTACAAGCTCACATAATAGCAAGAAATGATAATTAAATCAAGTTTAGTACCTCTTCTTGGGCAGCTTTCCTCATGTTAGCCTTTGCTTGCAGATTAGCATTTCTCAGACTTGACCGCAAACTAAAAGCGAAGGCAAAATGAAAATAATATTCATCATTTCATCAATCTTTATAGTAATATTTCAATTCATTTATAAAAATTTCAACAGATAAAAAACCTTGACTCCACCTCAAGAACAATACAACTTCTTACAACCTACTATACAAATCATTTTAATAAAAAGTATGCTGGTACTTATTTCCATTAGGCATACTGCAACGATAGGTGCAATTGGATCCAAGTGTAAGAACTAGTTAACATGGTTAAAAAATCAGGGCACACATATAATATACAACTTGATTGATTCAGTCAAATTCTACAAAAACAAAAAACAATAAATAAATAATAATAAAATCATCCAAAAAGATAATGGTAACCAAGATAATAACTTGAATTTCACCCATCAGAGTAAAAAAGCTGATAATTTGTAAAAAAAAAAAAAACAAAAAAAAAAAAAACAAAACTGTTACTTTCATCAATTCATTTCTAAATATTCCAACAATCAAAAACCTTGAATCCACCTCAAGAACAGTAACCAAATTCTACAAAAAAAAAAAAAATAATAATAATCACTCATACAGATAACAGTAACCAAGATAACAACTTGTATTACACCCATCAGAATAAAAAACCTTATAATTACCTTTGAATCTGTTTGTTCCAAGATTGAAGGGTTAATTGGGCATTTTGAATATGATCATCGGTGGGAAGTTGTGGGACAAGAAGATCAAGATTAAACTGTGCGGCAGACAACATAGCGAGCCCGTCTTGAGCAAGACCGTTCAATCTGGGCAGCGATTCTTTGTTGCCGTCGGATCTTGATTTGCCATATTGTTCAATGGCTTGAATGTGGGCTAGGGTTTGAAGATAGGCTTCGTCCCAATCTTTCTTTGTCTTGTTGAATTCCTCCACCACTATATCTGTTGCCATAATTGATCAGTTGAGATTTGGGTTTCTGATTCAGTGAATCAGTAGCGCAAGGTAAATGAGGGTTTAGTTGGCTCGATTCGGTTGGTGTATATAGGTCTAAAGATCGGCAGAAAGTAAATAGAAATCCAGGAAAAAGAAAAAGGGAATTTCAACGTGAGGCATATTTCTGGAGGGATGAGCATTTGGATTTGGTTGTTTTGGTGTGTGTATTTTTGTCAAAATTTACGCACAAATACAGGTACCATAGATCCATACCGTACTGAACGTTGTTGGTAACGGTATCCATATTTGACGAATTTCGGTACTGATATCAAGCTCATGCCTATATTTCGGTTGGTAAAACGGTTAATGATATTGAAGAAAATTCGTTTTTGTGGGTGGGTAGATACAAATTTCATGTACTTGATTAGGTTAGATGGTGTGATTTTAATATACGGTGATGTAGAGACTCTTTGGCAAAGCTGTATTGAACCATTAAGAGAGGTTTGACTGATAAAGAAATAACATCTGAATCGATCAACATGTTTCTAAACATACCCACTAAGAGACTCCATGAAATATTAAGAGGTGTCTTTTAAGTGAACCAACACACCCTGCATCTGATCGATTCAGAGGTAGCCTCTTAATGGAATCATTGTGTTTGTTTGGTGTTACAACTTTTTGTTGGCCCGGTTTCTATATTTATATTGAAGTTTTGTCGTTATAAAGACAAGCTAGAAACACCAAGTTGTTTAACGGAAAAGAAAATTCTTGGGCGAAGATGGTGGATGACACTAAATATAATAGGTTTTTATGGCTTAAGCGTAAGGCTAGATGCATAGCTTGGAATTAGGGGTGTTCATCGAATCGAATATCGAATTTTCGAATTATTCGAATAATTTTTATTTTTCCTTGAATTCGTATTCGATTCGAATTCGATTAAAACCTACCGAATTCGATTCGAATACGTATTCGAATAAAAAACCCAATTCGTATTCGATTAAAAATTCGAATTCGAATAAATTCGATTTAATTCAGATTCTTTAAAAACATGTAAAAAACTTTCAAAATGAAACATAAATTTTAAAGCAGCCATAAAGCACGATATCCCCTTAAAAAGTTCTAAATAAAGTACCACAAGTCTAAAATTCAAAACGAGAAGTCGGGAATAACCACTCCACATTACAAGTTAATATTTTTACGCTTAGAAATCTATTGATAAATTTGTTACTTAGGTTTTAGTAATGTGCCATGTAGTGGGTTTGGTAATGGGTAATTTTAATACTTGGAAAAAAATTTGAAAATAATTTATAGTATAGCCTAATAAAAGTTATATATGTATTATATATAAAAATAATAAATAAAAATGTATAATTTTTATTCGAATTTCGAATCGAATTTGAAATTATAAATTCGTATTCGATTTACTTGACTCGAATTGAATCGAATTCAAATTCGAATTCTTATAATCGAAACGAATTCTTCATAATCGAATCGCATTTAAACGAATTTCGAATTTTTCGAATTCGAAACGAATTCTGCACACCCCTACTTTGAATGAGATGTATGGTGTGATTTTGAGACTTAATCTCGGTTGCAAGCCTTTCTTACACCTTGCTAGTCTGAAATGATATTTCTCGTTAACAAATTATGTTGTATTACTAAAAGAATATAGAACTAATATAATTTTTAGTTACATCATCTTTCGACAAATTGGTTATATATTTAAGAATTTTATTTTTTTAAAAACTATTTCAGGATAGTTGAAGTATCAACTCCTTTTTTATCATCTTTTGACTTCTTTCTTAATAAAAGACTTTACCTTTTTTTTTTTTTTTAAAATAAACTTCATTCACAGCCAGCCGACCCAAAACGGGCCGACCAAAATAAAAGACTTTACCTGATGTCATGGAACAAGGATAAGGTGAACTCAAGATTTGGTAAACTGCGTGAGTTTCTAGTCGCTTTTGTTTTTAGTGCCTTGGTTATTAAAAAATGTGTGTTGTAAGTGTTTGCATTTATTCTCATGGTCCAAGATAGGATGCATTAGAAGAACCTCAATCAAAAATGGTGTGGGTTTGTTGGGAAAAGGTAATTGGTCCCACTGAAAAGGGTGGTCTTGGGTTGAGGTCTCTCAAAGACATGAATATTAGTTTAATCTCAAAATGGTGATGGCGGTTTAAACATGAGAAAGAGAGTCTATGGGGAAAAACAATAACGGCAATTCATGCTCACACGCACTCCGCATCATACTTACCTGTTAAAGTAGGAATTGCCGGAACCTGGAACGGGATAGTAAAAGTGGGTAACGAAATTGGTTCATACAATCTGAATATTGGACAATTATTTAAAGGTGTGGTGGGGAATGGGAAAAATATAAGGTTTTGGCTGGATTGGTGGGTTGGGGAAGGGCCTTTAAAGGATAGATTTCCGGATCTATATGGGCGAGAGAGGCATAAATGGGCGATAGTGGAAGATAGATTAACGGAATGGGAATGGAGACAGAGTCCAAATTCAACAACAGAGCTTGATGAACTACAACAATTATCGATATGTTAACAGGGATTAGTCTGACTTCAGGCCCCGACAAGTGGGTGTGGACACCGGCAAAAGACGGACTTTTCTCCGTTTCATCTCTTCGGTCAGAATTAACTAGATACGCTGTGCCTTTTTATCCCTACGATTGGGATAAAGGGGTGTCAAAGAAGGTCAACATTTTCGGATGGCGAGGAATTCAAAATCGATTAGCAACACTGGGCGGTTTAAAGAGGCGGGGAATGTTACAAGGTTCGGCGACATGTAAACTTTGTGGGGAACAAGAAGAAGACGCGTATCATTTATTCACGGCTTGTTATGTAGCTTCAGTTCTATGGTACAAAGTGAGTATGTGGTGCAAAATACAACAAATTTCCGCTTTCAACATGAAGGATTTACTGGAACTCTACAAACAAAACACAATTGATGTCTGAAAAAGAAGCTTCATAAAAACAATAATTTTGACAACGTGTTGGACCATTTGGAAGGCGAGAAACAAACTCATTTTCAGTGGAAAATGGTGAATTTAGAGGCAATATTTGGAGAGATGCAGGCAACATCCTTCTCATGGATCAAATGCAGGGGAAAAAAATTAAACTTGGAATGGAATAAATAGTGGTTAGGAAATGATTGTTTTTATGTTTTAATTATATGTAATTTTAGTGAGGATTTTTCAGGTGGTTGGCTAGTTTCTTACTAACCATTTGAACATGTTTTTGATGTAAAATTTGGTGTGGAATAAATGTATTGTTTGCCGTTCAAAAAAAAAAAAAAAGAACCTCGATCATACACGAAACGAAATCGTTGGATTCAAGGCCACTGCACGGTGATCGTAAGACGAGTGGTATCATGGCGGGGTCGGCTTTTCTGGCAATTTAACATGATAAATTTGCCATTCCGAAAGTTCTTAAATAGTGGTTGTGTAGTGGTATGGGGAGCACATCTATTGAGAAAACATGTGTTTGTGGGTCAAGATCATTATCTAGAGCGTGTTATGCGGGGTGACATGATTGCGTGGGAAGTCATGTGCTCCATTTAAGGATTTCTAGAGGGTTTAAACCATATCTCCATAAAAAGCAATAGACCAATCCATGCGAAGGATCGTGGTTGGATGAAAAGAGGAGCAATGAGCGATCCAAGGGAAAATGGTCATTGCACACTGGGATCGAGTGTTCGTAGGGTGTCTCTTTAACCAATGTAAAGCCAGGTTGAGGCGCAGAGCAGCGCTGCATGACGGCATGGGTGATTTTGTGGTTGGAGAATGTGATTGGCCAAATGTTTCAATGATTAAGTAAAGATTTGTGCCAAAAGTGCTTACATTTCTTGGACCCCAATAGTAGAAATGCTTAACATGTCAAAAACTAGTATTTTATGCATCTACATGTCAAAAGGTAGAACTCTGGTACACGATTACCGAGAAATCTATATATCTCCGAAGACAAACATGAACCAACAAAAAATCATGAATTTCCAATATAGAATGCAGCAAAAATTCTTTTCCGCGAAAATTCAATCTACTTGCGCTCGTGGCCAAGTTTGCAGAGGAGAAGCTAATGTTACATGTTTTATAAAAGGTAAGCAGATAATTTCAGCTCAAAAATCTCGTTAGAACGAGTATATTTGTATTTTTAAAACGATGGTTAGAAGCGGGAGAACCTGCGGCCTGCTGTAAACATAACACAAAAATACTGTAGACCGTAGGACACTACTACCCCTCCCCTTTTCTTACAGTTTATGAGCATCATCTACAAGGCCATAGAATGTAGCACAAACCCAAAAAACATTATGTCAATCTGTAGCCCCCCACAAAAAACAAGACACAACACTAGTATTAGACTATTAGCCCCACCCCAGACTAGCTTTTAAGGTTTTTTCTTCTTGCTGCTTTTACTTGTAGTTATCACTATATTTGCTTTTTTCTTCTTCAAACCTTTACCTTTTTTGCTCGAAAAATCATCGCCAGAATCATCATCGTCGTCATTTTCACTTTCATTTCCAAACTTCTTGCTGTTTTTCCTATTGCAAACCATGATTTTACTTTTGTCTTTTTCTTGCACCACTTCAGACTTTTCCTTTGGCCTCCAAATAAATAGTGACCTAAAAAAAGTCAACCAATTTAATTATAATTATTTATCTGATTATGATTATTTAAAATCAGATAACCACTTTTATAATGTAAATCCAAACACCCCTGTAATGATTATACGAAGGATCAAAATATAATGAGAAACTAGAAGAACGATGCTTAAGAAAAATCAAAGTCAAACCTTGAACTACCAGTTGCTAAAACATCATCACGTGGATGCAACTTGTTCACAGGACTTATTGTGGTTATGTTCGGGTCCATGACCTCAGCAACAAGTTGCCCCGTGCTGATGTCAATAAAATCAATGGGATGCAAAGCAGCTCCATTATAGTTTTCGCTTATATAACGCCCAATAACCACAAGGGACTCCGATGGATCCTGCAAAACAATCATCTTCAGTAAAAGCCGAAACGGGTTGAGGTTTAAAGAAAAGAAAATGAAACATCACCTTTGGGTCCCACTCAGCCCGAAACGGAGTTAAATGCCTATTAAAATCATGACTGTGCACAATTTCTCGGCTTGGGGTATCCAAGTTACCGAAAATAGAATCCCACACACGGATCCGGTTATCAATAGATGTAGTCACTATTTTACTTCCACTTGAAGGAGAAAAATAAGCCGAGTTAACAACCCGTTTGTGCGGAAGCGCGTGAAGACAGGATTCAGCTTCTAAGTGACGAATATCCCACATACGGGCCTAAGATTCATAATCATTTATTACATAATGAATAACAAAAATTAAAAAAATGAAGTCAAAGGAGATATAAATATTTACAAAGTGATCATTTCCGCAACTTAAGAGAAGATCCGGCTGAAGAGGATTGCAGTGCAATCCAACAACTTTTGTTCCTTTCTTATGAATTAAAACCGAATCTCCTGTCTTGGAATTGGCTCGAGCATCCACCCTATAGGTGAAATTAAATGTACATGAATTAAGTGATTAAACATTATTTTACGCATTCACTTTAATTTGATTAAAGAGTGAGGCTACATACATGTGTAAGTATCCAAAACTATCTGCAACAAGCACAAGACCTTTCTCTGAATTAAACTCCATACCGTACAGCATTCTCCAACTGTTACGACCCTGTGTACACCATCAAATATCTTTGTTAAGCAGTCTTTTAAATATCAAGTGCCCTACTTAAAATGAAAACGTAAAATGCCATTTTCGTCTCTGAGGTTTGGCCAGTTTTGCGACTTTCGTCTAAAGGTTTGTTTTTTCGCATCTGGATCCAAAAGGTTTGAAATCTTGCCATTTTCATCCAACTCGTTAACTCCATCCAATTTTCTCGTTAAGTCAGGGGTATTTTCGTCTTTTTTTTGTTAACTTAAAGGGCAAACCGGTCTTTTGAATACTTGTGCATTATGCTAAATGCTTGTACATAAAGTGAAAAAAACCGAATTGCCCTTTAAGTTAACAAAAAAAGATAGAAAATTGGATGGAGTTAACGAGCCGGATGAAAATGGCAAGATTTCAAACCTTTTGGATCCAGATGCGAAAAATAAACCTTTAGACGAAAGTCACAAAATTGGCCAAACCTCAGGGACGAAAACGGCATTTCACTCGAAAACTTATGAATGAAAATTCACACCGAAAAGGTAAAAAAAAACAAAGGCAGTACCTGCCATCCATTTGGATTGAGATCCATCAATGAAGTTGATAAACCAGTTTCCAAATCTGTGCAATTGACGGTTCCATCTGATGATACGGTATAAACTGTTCCATCATTTGCTGGACCGAACCTGCGAGTTAATATATAAAGTTTTATTTAAGCAGAGATGCATTGTTATTCACAGATACATGTCGTACGGAACAACTTACTTCATGTTGTTAAGCAGGCAGGTATGTATGTTCCCGTATACAGTTTTTTCATACACCTTACCGAAATCCCAAACTCCCAGTTGTCCTTTCTATAATAAAAACAAAACTTAGAAATAAAAATCAAATAAAAAAAATTATAACTAACTTCGCCTAATAAGAACTATATAATATAATATGCTAGACTGCTAGATAACCTTATCGCCTGATAACAGAACGTTATTATTAGTCGGATGGAACTCCAAGCATGTAACTCGTCTGCTATGGTATCTAATCACCGCACAATTCACTTCATCCGGGATCACAAATGCAGGTTTTATCTATCGTTCGCCATTTAGCATACATTAAACACACAACGAAAAACACATATGAGCATAACGAATTACAGGCTTTTCTTATATTAAACAATAATATAAGATTATAAAACAAAGTGACCCGAAACTTACAGAAGGAACTCCACGGCGAAGTTGTCGTTCAAACACATAATCCAACGAGTTATGAGTACGTTTACGAGACGCTGGAATAACCCCAAACTCCATAGCCACCCGGTGCGGACAATTAACCGTTGTGTGACCTTCACCATTTAATTTTCGGATTCAACTTCATAATAGTATTGATTTATAAACAATTAACTAATAAAAAACAATGAAAAAACCAAATTTTACCGGGCAATTTGCAGAGGAAACATGGCTTCATAGGGCAATCTATATAAGTAGCTCCTTGAAAACCAGCTTGATGACCAGTTCTCTTACAAACCTAAAAAGTAAAAACCAATCATTACATAAATAAACCACAAAATAACCCTAAAAACATAACACAAAAACCCTAAATTGATATCAATTAAAATATATCTAGGGTTCTTACTTTGCAGACTTTTTTAAGACTAATAGTAATAGGCGTTTTCCCTTTCTTATCCTCAACGACGTCGTCTTCAACTTTTGGATCCTCAATTTCTACTTCTTCTTCCTCATCGTCAGACTCAACGACGTCGTTTTCCACCTCTTCTTCTTCGTCTGAACTTTCATCAGTGTCGGTGTCTCGCTCAATAACTACCTTCGGGAACGACGATCGTCTTGCTCGAGTCGACATTTTCGGAACTCGGAAATATAGATACACGGTTTATACGTATATCGTTTTGTGTGTGTGTGTGTGTGTGTGTTGCAGGATGCATAAGATATTGAATCAGAGGGTAAGTGAGCCGACTATGGGAGGTGAATTACAAAAGTGTCCCTGTGTGAGATGGTTGGGTGTCAGAAGATAAAGGGGCATTGTAGACATTTTACGGGATGGAAACTGGCGGGAGACGACGTGGTCTGTTATCCTGCGTGCGTGTGTTTTCCTGCTGCCTTTTGTAAATGATTGTGGGCCTAAAAAGGGTCTAATGGGTAACTAGAATTTAGAGCCCATGATAAACAAAGTTGGGCCAAAAATTTCTCTATGTGGAGTAAAGAATTTTGATATAATGTTTTGAGTTAAATGTTTGGTTGGTCCGTATTGTTTGTAAAAATTGCATACTAGGTTCAAAGACTTCAATAATTACATATGTGATCTCAGTGGTTGCACTTTTTAAACTCGCTTGATTTTTACCACTAACTCCTGTTAAATATCTCAGTTAAAACACCCTACTTGCATGTCACGTGAGGGTATTCTAGTCATTTCAAAACAAATCAATTAAATAAATACCCACCCCACCCCTTGTTTAATTAATTTGTTTTGAATGACTAGAATACCTCACGTGACATGTATGTGGGGTGTTTTAATTGAGATATTTAATAATGGTTAGTGGTCAGGATTAAGCGAGTTAAAAAAGTGTAACAACTGAGATCACGTGTGTAATTATTAAAGTCTTATGACCAATTATGCATTTTTTGCAGACCACAGGGACCAGCCAGACATTTAACTCTAAAGTTATATTATAAAGTGGAAGATGGAGGGTCAAGGAGATGATGAACAACTCTAATGGTAGAAAATTTGTAAAACGGCATTACACTATACGTTTCAAGAGAAAAATCTCGATCGCTCCTTTTAAAAGTCTGATCCCCCATCCTCACCTGAAAATAAATCCAGGGTCCGCCACACGCTATACATTTACTAATTTTATGTCTTTCATATGTCCTTTGTCATAATAACTATTGTGATTTACATTATTTAGGTCTATTAGCATCTCCACTTTGATCCATCAGAGTAACCATATGTATATATATTTAAACCGGCATTAAAAAAGTATAACACAAAGTCACAAACTTTTATTTTCAGTGACATATAAATGCTTGTTTAAAAGCTGAAAATGGAGTAAAGGAAGAACTATATGAAGATAAACCCTTGATTGTTTTGTTGGGCCCGAAGCAACGAGACTTGAGCCTTAAATAATCAGATCCGTAAAACAAAAGCAGCCTATTTTTATCATTTTGTTGGATTACTTCTTTATATTCTTTTCAAGTCTGTCTGACTCCACCAATATATTGTATTAACTAAATGGAAAAATTACAAATAACTGAAGAAGGGTTAAAAAAAAAGACGCCGTGGGAATTAAGGTCTTTTATTATCAGCATTAGACATTTAGGCTATGTGGTGTACTCATGACGCAAATGACTATTATCATCCTCTACGTCAACGTCATGTCACCCCATCCTTATCCACCACCCTATATGGTGTGAGTCATTGTCTCCATTATCCTCCTCACCAATTAAAATCCCCTAATTAATTGAAAGAGGATCATGCAAACCACCATGGTATACACAGGAGGCGGTGTAGCATTAGTTCCAGGGTCCTATGTGCAATCCATGACCCAAACCACCATCCTCATACCCCATAGCCTTAAAAATTAAAATGAAGAAAGGAAGACATGTCAAAGAAGAAGAGAACCGTCATCTAACTACATGGATGTTGTAATAACTAACAATTAAGTATTCCTATCTCTACCCGATTTAGCTTTGCCCCCATCACACAACACTCTTCGTTCAACAAATACTATTCAAAACAAATAATTTTTGTGAATTATACCGTAAAATAAAAAAATGTTATTATCTTTGAGCATGGTTTATACTTACAATTTTCTAAAAGGTTAATGCAGTATACAACAAAGGATACGGCTAACTCATTTACACAGTGTGGTTAACGCATTTTACATGATGCAGATACGTGTGTAACGACGTACACGCCGCAGGCGCGTGACTAGGTCTGAAATGGGTTTGATTTCACATCACACATTATGTTTATCTTATTTTTATACTATGTAGATGTTTGTGCCAGAAACCTGAACGTATAAACGGATACAATATCTCTCCTAATAAAAATCGCATATGTACATGTGTCGCATCCTCATAGCTTCCTACCATTTTTACAAATAAAAGGCTTTGTACAGGAATCAACCCATATACATACATATAAATATATATAACAAGCCAAAACATAAATATAAACATAAAACAAGTATATATGTATCGGGGAAAGATCCACTATAAAATGAGTTTTGCCTAAATAGCCTTAGAAGGATTATAGAGATGACTCGGTTATTAATAAGCAACTAATATTCTTATTGTTGGCACACCTATCTTTTTGGCTTGACAGATGGAACTACGTTACGTTGGTGGCTAAAATCAGGTTCTAATTCTTATTTTTTTCGAATGATAACATGGAACCCTGTTAGTATCAACAAACCAAACAGATTTCTATTATGGTGAAATTACTAAAACACTATTTTATGAAATTAACTTAATTATATTTAACAATTCAGAACTTGATTTCATTATTAGAAGCGGATTCTTTATGTAATGTAATCATATATTTGAAACATAGGACCCTATTTTTCTTCTTAGCCCACAAAATTATATTTATTTGTTTTTGTAAGTAGTGAAAGTTACTAGTTATAGTAAACATTAAGAAAATTTTAATTTTGTTTTATGTTATTCATGGTTGATTAAAACATATGGAGCATGTATTGTCTTATTTATTATGTTACCCTTTAGTCGGACTAGATTTATAAAACTTAAGTTTTGATTGGACTATACGTCTCTATAAAGAAAATAGGTTGAAAATAAAGTTTATCGGACTCTAAAGATTGAAAAATACGAACGCAATACTCACAGTTTTATTGAATGTACGATCCCATAACACGGACTCTAAAGATTGAAAAATACAAACGTAATACTCACAATTTTATTGAATGTACGATCCCATAACACAAATAACATCTAGCGACCCAAACAAACCAATCCTGAATAAACTATAATGAGTATTAGCTCCCTCATCAGGTTGCGGTGAGGGCGTAAAACCATGTCAAATAGCACAAATGTCACAACACAGCGAACGATCACCAACATTGAAGTTGTGGTGTGTTAATGCGAAAAAAAATAGATCGGAACGGCGGAACGTAAAAGATAGAAAAAATATCTAAGTCGACGAAGGGAAAATATAGACGTAGAAACATTGAATCACATACGCACGTTGTGCATATTAACTCGCAAAATTTAGAACGAAACGGAAAACGAATAATTTGCGAAAGATGAACAATAAAGTGGACCAGGGTTGAAAGTAAAAAACTTATAAGATTAAATTGCAAAAGATAAAAATAGTTAGTAAAAAATCAAATGAACTTAAATTGTGAAACATGAATAGTGTTGAGTTAAACTAATTTATTTTTTATTTTTTATTTTATAGTATGTAAATTTAACCTAACCGTAATCCTATAATTATGCTGACCCATTTCGATAAATACTAAACTACTATTATCACTACTTCGAATAAATTCAACAGAAATACTTTTTAAAGACTCTTTTACCCTCATAATCACTACTTCGAATAAATTCAAAAAAAAATAATATTAAATGTCGGCTACGGTTGCGATAAATAGATATGCATGGTCAATATATGGTTAGGTTATTAACTAAGCCATCAAATCACTTCTTGATTAGATTAAACAAACTGCTTCAAACCATCATAAACGATCATGGAGGAACCCCAGAAAGTAATCGACGTGATGAACCTTCAAATCACTCACAACCCGTTTCTCGGTTCATTCAACAGTTGCCGGAATCAATTCAATCAAGTGCAATCCAATGATCTTATGATCACTCAACAAAAGCAACAACAACAATGGCAGGAAACTATCGATCCTCTTAAGCTTGTTCTCGGCAAAGTTATTGGTCGTGGATCTTATGGAGTGGTTTACAAGGGCTCATACCATGGCCAAACCGTCGCAGGTAAAACATGCAAACTCTTTGGTTTGTTATCTTCTTGTCGAGTTTAAGGGTTCTTTGTGCCGTTTTTCTTTAAGGTTTTGAATGTGTTTTTTTTGTTGTTGTTGTAGTGAAAGTTCTTGATTTTGGAAAGGGTGTTACAACAACTTTAAAGGAGTGCATGAAGAATGATTTCAGGGAAGAAGCTAGTTTATGGCAAAAGCTTGACCACCCTAATGTCACTAAGGTATATATTTGATCCAGAGTTTTATAGCATGTACAAATTAAAGTATAACAAAACATACATTCAGATACATACATATTGGGTGTTCACGGTCTGGTTTTAACGATTTTCAAGCAAAACCTTGAGCCAAACCGTTTTACAGTTTTTTTTAATCATTTTAAACCGAAACCAAACTGTTACTAACCAAGTAGACTATTATACCATTAAATATTTGTCACAAATAACTGAAGTGTGGTGTTATTGTAATTTTGTAAGTAGTAGGATACATGAACAGTAGGTATGAGTTTAAACATGAACTTAAAAGTGTCCCGGATGTTATGAACATAAAACATGCACTTCTATTCGTTGTGCTCAATGTTATTTCATTTTAACCCAATATAAATAACTAATTATATATTATGTAAAATAGCTAAAACAGTATGTATTCTAATCATACGGTCCGACACGGCTTTACACAGCCGACTCTGGATAGAATCCGTAAACCAAACTATTCGTTCCGGTTTGAGATTTTTAAAATTGACTGACCAAAAGATTAGAAAAAGACTGACCACGAAACAAAACTGATGACCGGTTTAGACAGTTTCATAGTTTTAAGCCAAACTAAACACCCCTACATACAAACATGCATGTATACAACTAAAGCTAGGTATGATTTGTTACCATCTAATACTTTCGTGGCAGATGATCGGAGCGTCTATGAAGACAAATTCGGGCCATAAGAACAAGAACAAGATATCAAAAACTGAAAGTGACCTTTGTATTGTCTCCGAATATGTAACTGGAGGATCGTTGAGATCATACTTGTGTAAAAACCGTGATAAGAAGCTACCTATAAAAGTTGTTTGTCAATTTGCCCTTGATATTGCAAAAGGGTATGTAATCAATCAACATCTTACTTCTTAATTTTAACTTAAATTTTCAAACTTCAAGCACTCATTAATCACTTAATTTTATTTAATGTTAGGTTGAGTTATCTTCATTCCAAGAAGATCATTCATCTTGATGTGAAGCCAGAGAACATACTTATCGACAGTCAAAATAAGAAGCTGAAACTTGCTGATTTCGGAGAGGCAGTTTTTGATCCTTTAGAGTTATTTACGAGTGGTGAAGTCGGGACTCGAGGTTACATGGCTCCTGAGGTATGATTTTTCTTTTTATAACTTTACATTTGTACTCAGATGTTTACTTTTTTTAGTCCTAACAAATTGTGGTGTTTTTTTTAGGTTTTAAGCAAAAAACCATACGGATTTAAATGTGACGTTTATAGCTTTGGGATATGCTTGTGGGAGATATATTGTTGTGAAATGGCATACACGTATGACTTAGACAACATCCCAGTAGAAATATACAAGGTATGCATACGTATATGCTAATGTTTATATATATACGTCTGTCTATCAGTGGCGAAACTTGAGATTTCCGACGGGGGGTCGAAAACGTATATACCCAAAAATTTCTATAGAACCGGGGGGAGGGGGGGGGGGGGGGGGGGTTCGAAAACGTATATACCCAAAAATTTCTATACGAAAGCTACATACATAACACTACTGAGCGAAACGTTCGAGGGGTCGGGCCCCTCGGGCCCTTTCTAACCTACGCCCCTACGTCTACATATAAAATGATGGTACTATTTTTTTCTTGTATAGAAGTTGAGATTAAAAGAGACTGTTGTTCTTATTGTAATTCAGGAAATGCGACCGAGCATACCTGTGAATTGTCCAAGATCACTTGCTCGGTTAATGCAAAGTTGTTGGGATACGGACTCTAGAAGAAGACCTGAGATGAAGGATGTGGTTATTGAATTGGAGGAAATCATGAAAATCGAAGGGTGGCAAGCGTTGTCAAAGGATCAAAATAATGTTTTCGGTTGCTTCGGATTCTTAAGCCATGCAAGATAGGATAGATGATGATGCAAGTAGAGTCAATTTTCATGTAAACACAGATTACATACATAGGGGTGTTACTCTTGTAAACTATACCATTTTTATGCATGTTTCGTTGATTAAATGAAATCAACTGGTTTGACTGTTTATTTTCTGTGAGACAATCATCTTAATTAATTAAATGTAACTTTCACATATATTTCAAATAGGGGTGACTTAAACGTACCCATTTTACCCCTTCCTAGAAAATTAGTTTCCATTTTTACTTATCATACCCTTCGTTTTCCTTTTTACTTATCGTACCCCTTTCTAAAAAAACCAGTTTAAGACTTGTAATGTTTTACCCCTATACGAATCAAGTAGTTAACTATATGTAACCACATACGCAGAAGGTAGGGATGTTGACTGTTATAAACTATACCATGTATATGTATTGATGATTAAATGAAATTCTGATTTATAGTATAATTGTCGTTTTAACACTTTCAGAGCTGTTTTCTTTACTATGAGATGCTTTTATAATCTAATGCAATCAACAAACATGCATACTTTAAAACTATTTACAATTATCTACTTGTCCGGTGTGGAGCCGCGCCCTATCCACATAAGCTCCATAGTGCCCCTACATCGTTGTAGGGGCGCCAAGGGGCATGGATGTATTCATGGCGAAGATAACGAGCACTAACGGTTGAAATTTTAAAAAAGTTTTACAACGTTCAAATTTAAAAAAGGTTTTTTTTTTTTTTTTCTAAAAATTTCCTCTGTATAACCCATATTTTTTACCATTTAATATCACAAACTCTCTCACTTTTTTACTAGAAAGTCAATCAACTCTCTCATATCATTTGTTCTTCAAAATTAAAATGGCTCGCCGATAGATCGAGGAAGAGGACATCACTTTGGCTACGAGTTTGGTGCATGTCATCAAGCAAGGGCACCCTCCAGATTCTGCTACAACTTGGAACACGATTTTGGCACACTTCCATCAATAAGTGAGTGCAAACAATCGAATGTGCATCACATTAATTACTAGCAGGTTTATGATGATTGGACAATGTGTGGGAGATTTGAGAGACTCTTTATCAAGGCCTTGAACGGCGAAGTGGGTTTAATTTAAGATGAAGCGATTGACGCGGCCCGTGTCGAGTTCCAACACCTTCCAAAGACTAATTTTCATCATCTTTCGGGCCGTTTTTAATTAAGTCGGTTATTTTAATTAACTTTTTATGTATTGTTTTTAATTAAGTTGGTTTGTAATTATTTTTATTCTAGTTTAACGGTACTTTTTTATGTTTTTATCTTAATTTTTTTTAATTTTATGTTTTTTATAATGTTTATTAATTTAAAATAAATCTAATTAAAAAGATTAATTGCGTAATGATAAGAGAGGCTTTATGTGGTCTCATCCCACTGCAAAGGCAGTTTACAATAAAGTCCTATACTAACTTATCGCTTACATGACGTTGATATGGCATGATAACAGCGAAGCTTGACAATGAAGACGGGGGGTCGAAAACGTGTATACCAAAAAATTTATATAGAACCGAGGGGTCGAAACGTATATACCCAAAAATTTCTATACGAAAACTAGGGGTGTTCAAAAAAATCCGGATCCGAAACCGAACCCGAAATATCCGAAAATCCGTATCCGAAATATCCGAATTTCGGATAATTCGAATTTTCGAATTCGGATTCGGATATGGATAAGTTCGAGGAGTCGGACACCCCTCTCCACTCCAGCCCCTCTTAAGCTACACCCCTGCATGATAAAGCATAGATGTTTTATTTCACACCATCTAATTTAATGATAAAGTTTACAAAATTGATAATTTGTTTGGTATTTATAAAAAAGTGTTTTTATAATAAAAAAGTGTTATTTGGTTTGACTCTAAATACTTGAAAAGGCTAAACAGCCACACACATCTCCTCACACGTTGATTTTTTTTAACGGTAAATTCTATGATTATAGAATAGGGCCATCATATGCTGTAAAACTCAAAGTCTTACAATACGGAAAGTAAACAGAACAAAACATACATCCCTCGACCCCCATTACAATCTTTATATTACTATGTCTCTTATATTAAAATCTACCCACCTCTCTCACACAAGTTCCTTGAATTTTGACCTGCTCTTTAGCCATAAGAATGTATCAGATTTAATATCTTCAACAATATTGTTACCAGACCGTGCAATCCCTCTGAATTCCCTTTCGTTTCTTGCTTTCCACAAATTCCATATAGTTGCTTGACACACCAGCTTCACTGTTTTCTTCCACCCTTGTGAACCTGCTAATCCATTTATGCAACACATGATGTTTTCGGTTGACCTAACATCAGTTGAAGTAGGTAACTTCATCCATGCCAATATATTCCACCACACTGTCTTCGAGCTCGTGCAGTCGCTTATCAAGTGTTTGACCGATTCTTCCTCTAATACACACCTCGAGCATAAGTCATTGTTTAGCATAATACCTCTTTTCCTCAGCTCGCTTTTTACCGGGATTCTTCCTATGGCCGTTCTCCAAATAAAATAATGGGGTATTGGATTTTAATAATTCAAAGTTTCACCCGTTGGCCACTAATAATCCCAATTTCAAAAATTCCCTGTAACAATCCCAACTTGTATGATTTTGGCCACCAATGATCCTTGTCTAACTGGGTTAGTTAAAAGTGACGTGGCAAGTGACGAGGCAGCTGACGTGTTTAAAACTTGAAATATTTTGGCCACCAATAATCCCAAGTTTCACTAATTGGCCGGTAATAATCCTCCAGTCACCACCATCATCTCCTCCAGTCACCACCATCATATCCGACCACCTCCATCTCCTCCACTGCCACCACCATCTCCTCCAGTCACCACCATCATCTCCGACCTCCACCTCCATCATCTGCCACCGGAAACCACTATCACCTGCGACCACCTCCATCACCTACCCAACTCCGGTGACCTGCAACTTATTCCGACGACCTTCTTTATCCCTGAAACCACCAAAGGAGACCACCACTTGTCATCTCCAACCTCTAGTGACCTTCTCCGCCGCTCAAAACTTCAAAATTTCCATCATATCTAGGTATCACGTTTTTCCGGTGAGGCGGTTGGAGTTGTGGATGGCAGTTTAATGGTGGTGGCCGGAGGTTGGAAGGGTGGGGTGTTCGGTGGATATGGTGAATCGGAGGTGATAGTGTTTTTCCGGTGCTGGAAGACTGTGGGTGGAGGTGGAGGTGGTCGGAGGTGATGGTGGTGGGTGATGGTGGTGGTCGGAGATGATGGTGGTGGCTGGAGGAGATGGTGGTGGCAGTGGAGGAGGTGGAGGTGGAGGTCGGAGATGATGGTGGTGACTGGTCGGAGATGGTGGTGGCAGTGGAGGAGATGGAGGTGGTCGGAGATGATGGTGGTGACCGGAGGAGATGATGGTGGTGACTGGAGGATTATTACCGGCCAATTAGTGAAACTTGGGATTATTGGTGGCCAAAATATTTCAAGTTTTAAACACGTCAGCTGCCACGTCACTTGCCACGTCACTTTTAACTAACCCAGTTAGACAAGGATCATTGGTGGCCAAAATCATACAAGTTGGGATTGTTACAGGGAATTTTTGAAGTTGGGATTATTAGTGGCCAACGGGTGAAACTTTGGATTATTAAAATCCAATACCCCTAAAATAATTTACCTTAGCTGGTACCTATGTGTTCCAATGCTGCCACCGTTCCTCATGTTCACTTATCTTAAGTTTCATGAGTTGTTCCTTTATAACCGCTACTGAAAATTCCTCCCATTTGTCTGTCATCCAGCCCCAACAATCTTCCCCATTATTAAAAGTTGCTTTATTTAAGTCGTATAACATACCTGACCATTGAGTCCATTCGCCGTCATTGTTTGGAGGCCGAGACCATTCAATATTCCACTGATTTTCGTTTTCGAGTCTAATAGCAAGGTCCGCCACTTTGGCATCTTTATTCTTCACGATCTTGAATAAATCTGGATATTTATCTGCAAACGGCATCCCTCCGGTCCAATTATCCAGCCAGAACTTCGTCTTTGTTCCATTTCCCAATTTAACAACTAATTTTTCTTTTAGCTTTACTCCTTCACTGTCAAGTTCCTTATATGCAGCCATAACATCTTTCCATAAAAGGTTCAAAGTGAAAGATTTGTTTGTGTTTCAAGTTTTAACTTTTGACGTATGCAATCACACATTGATGCATATCGAATGCATACATCAAAAGTTAAAACTTGAAACACAAACAAATCTTTCACTTTGAACCTTTTATGTAAGGAGACAACCCCACATCCAAACAAACAAATCATTTGCTTTACTATTGCAATGCCTCAGATGGTCAGTTAAATTTGATCACATAGAATAGAAAAAAAACAAAGTAGAATCCTTTAATAAAGATGGCACTTTTTTTTTAAATAAAATAAAAACCATTTATTTATATTAATATATGATCAAAAGACTAAGTGCACTTTACGTCAATATCGCAGGTAAGCGAGCAACAAGTTGCGCCGCTACCCCTTTCTGAATAGCAAACCCTAGCCTATTAAAGACAAACCCCTGCCCCCTGTTGATGAGCAACTGCTGTGGACAACCTTTTGGACCCTAGTCAACAAACGGATAGCTTCTAGAGCTAGGGAACCAAAGGTATCGAAGGCGAAGATGACAAATGTGTCTATTCTTATAACCATATAAATTTAAAGAGAAAAGATTATAAAATTCCAAGGATAGGAAAATCATCTAAATGAATGACCACTTATTGTATTAGAATCATGTGAGCTTGAGATTATTATCTCTTTTTTTTTATGTTACCCTTTCGTATAGATACAGTAAGTTAAATATAATAATGTATACGTAATTTAGTTATATCTCATCTCAAAATATCGTTTTATAATTCTTACATTTTTATTACAAACTATTTAATATTTTCTTTATTAAACTCGTCTAACGTACATGTACATAATGATATCGTGCAATGTTTAAAAATCGATTCAAACCGGCCGGTTGTACCGGTTCAACCGTCCGGTACACCCGGTTGAACCATCCGATACACCCGGTTGAACCGTTTCTGATCCAAATCCGGTACGGTATAAAAACCGGATTTTAAAACATTGATATCGTGTATATAATACAATATACGCAGTGGCGGACCCATGATTTTTTTTCCAATTGGGTCCATTTTTTTCGGTGTTCAAAATTTTCATAACAAAATGTTAAAATTTTCGGGTCGGATCAGAGCGAGGTTTGAAATTGGTTTAAAATAAAAACAAAAAAAGGCTATACAATGATTGAACTCATGACCTCTTGTTGGTAAAGAAGAGATTTACCACTACACCGGCTTTCTCTTTCTTTCTATGGTGTCCACCTAATTGTATTTATAGGGTTTTTATAAAATTTAATATACCAGATCTACTAATTTTTTAAAAACATTGGGGTCCGGAGACCCCGACCTGCTCTATGTGGGTCCGCCCATGAATATACGAGATATTGGGCAGTGCTCTAGTGATACCCTGGTGACTTTTCTAGGGTCGTCAATTGAGTCTCATTCATGACAAACTGTCATGCGTGAGTCGGGGTTTTACCACATCTTTAGGCGGTGGGTTTCCTTTGATATTAGTGACGTGCTAGACCACCAGCGCTATCTGCGATCACAGACAAGACTAGCCTTTTTCCAATCGATGTACCCTGGTGGCTTGGCTTTGTTAGACGTTTAAAAAAAACTTTAGATAAATTATTATTCGATTAAAAAGACAGAAAAAATTAGAAACAGTGTAAAGTTGTGTGTACGAAATAAGAATCGTAACTCGTAGCAGAGTGAATATATCTTTCCTAGAAAAAAGTGGATTTATCGAAATCAGTAATTTGGGATTTTCAATGTCTATCGAAATCCGCGTTTGAATACCCTCAAAAGGGTGTCTTTCTTTTCCCAAATTCCACTGCTAAATTCTCGGGTGTTTCATCATCATTCATCATGGGGTTTTAGCTCTGTTTTTTCTTCACAAAATTATGGGCAAAAAATACAAAGATTCACTTAAAACACTCGAAGCCGATATTCAACACGCCAATACTCTGTAAGTAATCATTATTTTAAAGCTATCAATAGCTGTTATTGTGGAATTAATTGATGGTTTTGTGATGTTATTCAGGGCACTAAATTCAGTTAAGGATGATGATGGATCTTATCTTCAATTAAGAGTGTATTTTAGTCCAGCTGCAGCGTTGTTCTGTTATTTGTTTCCATGGGTTGATTGTAGGATTGCTGGAGCCCTTGGTTTGATTCATGTTTTCATTTATATGGTACACTTTTATGTTTTTTGTTGTGATGAATGATGAACGCTCCGTTTGCGGTATGCGCATATAATGTATATATGTGTGGGCCATCGGGGGCAAAAGTGAAAGTGCACTAATTTTAACGTTATTTTACTAATTTCGTGAAAATAACGTTAAACCTGAGGACGGTTAATCATGCATCATGTGGTGGTGGCGTTGATAGCTGAAAGACAAAAAGGTACATGCACTAATCGGTGTTTGTCCTGATTGTTGTGTGTTATGTGCCTTATGTCCAAGGCTTGATGCAAAACTACTATCGAGTTGGGGGTCTTACTGGAAGCAGCCTCTCTATTCCTACGGGGTAGAGGTAAGGCTGTCTACATCTTACCCTCCTCAGACCCTACCTTTGCTTTGCTATTGGTGGGATTTACCGAGTATGATGATGACGATGTTGTGATGAATGATGAGTACATAATTAGGTTATTTATTATTTAATGTTATGTTTAATAGTTGTTGCTAAAAATGTAAAACAGATATGTGCTGATGGGAAAAATACTATGCATGTTCATGAAAGAAAAGCAAGCATGAGGCAGTTTTATGGTGAGAATTTTGAATTAAATGGTGTGACATATGAGAATTGTTATTGAGTGTGTTAATGTGACATAGGTGTTGTGTTTCCCTCAATAATGCAACTTCAAAGTGGGATTACTGATTTGGAGGAGCGAAAACAGAAGGAGACGTTGTTGGCGAGTTACTCACGAATGGACGGTTTTGAGAAGGAAAAATTATCGGATGCTGATGTGGAAAGAGAGGCCGAATGCGGGATTTGTATGGAGATTAATAGCAAAGTGGTGTTGCCCAATTGTAACCATTCGTTATGTTTAAAGTGCTATCGCGATTGGTCAGATATACTTTTTCTAAGTACGATATTTTTTCAGTGTTGACCTGTTTGACCCGTTACTTTTCTTTGTTTACCAGGCATGTGAGATCGCGTTCATGCCCTTTTTGTAGGGAAAGTTTGAAAGGAGTAAAGTTAACCGATCTATGGATTTATATCGAAGAGCGTGACACAATTGATCTAGCAATAATCTTGAAGGAAAACACAAAGAGATTGTTCATGTACATAGAGAAATTGCCTTTTGTTTTGAATTCCTAAAGATTAATAGAATAGGTGTGTACATATTTGCAAATTTATAGCTGTAATTCCTGCTGGCTTTAGCCTGAATTCTGCTATTCTATATATCTACATATTATTGGATTCTAAATGTTGATCTTCTAGTCAAATGAGTTGACCCGATCATAAATGGACCGGCTCTAGCCTTTCCCGATCCCATGTCCGAGCAACCAAAACTAACATATAAAATAATCTTAATGTTCAAAAGGCATACCCATGGTTGTAAAAATCCCGACTAGCCTCCGATTAGTCGCCGATTAATCGCTAGTCGGAGGTTCACCGAGTAATTTTTATGAAATCGGCCAATCTATCGGTAGGCAGTCAACAATGGTCAAATCCAATCCTAATTGGCCAAAAATCGGTAGCAGTCTAGCGATTCCGGCCAGATTGTTGACCAAAACTTGTAATTTCGGCAATCAATCTTATCTACTTGAAAATACGAGTCGAATGTGTTAAAACATGTCTAAAAAAGGTACATATAAAAATGTGTGTATATACATATAAAACTGCGAAAATTACATATAAAATCCCAATCCGATTAACCGTTAATCGGTACCCCACTGGCAGACTAGTGCCTAGCGATTCTTACAATACTATGCATACTTAAAACCTATAATTTACCAGTAATCTTTACATGAACATTCCCCCGCTTTAAAACGATGAAACCTGTAACGATCCCTCAACAAAATCTCTCTATCATATACCTTCGAAATCAACTTTGCGACATTATGGCAATCCCCACAAACACGAAGATTTTTCATAACTCGAATCGGTTGACTTTGTTTCAAACTAATAAGCCCAAACGCAATGGCCAACTTCTCGCTATGAAGATGTAACGCTTGTTCTTGCATATCTTCTTCTTCAACACATTGTAGTACCTGAGACCGATTCGGTTCATACCCATTCGACTTTAACTTCTCAAAAACCTCGTTCAACTTTCCATATATCGGTTTGGATTGCGTGTGTGTATTATCTCCTACAATAAACTCATGAACAACACCATTGACTTCGATTGAACTACACCCCGGTTCTTTCTTCAGCCCAACGTCTTTCATTCGTTTTCTTAAACTAGCAACTTGATCCCATTTTCCCGATTTAGCGTATACGTTCGATAACAGAACATACGCACCGTGATTCCACGGCTCCAGTTCAAGCAAACGCGCACTAGCTTGTTCAGCAACTTCTACGTTTCCATGAAGTTTGCACGCACCTAACAGAGCTCCGTAAACCGAAGCTAACGGAGGCATCGGCATCATTTTAATTAAGTTTATCGCTTCTTCCAAATGACCAGCACGACCGAGCATATCCACCATGCAAGCGTAGTGTTTAACCCCAGGGGTAATTCCGTAAACTGGCTCCATTTTCTTGAAGAAATCACGACCCTCTTGTAATAATCCCGTGTGGCTACACGCACATAGTAGATTCGTGAATGTTACACCGTTAGGTTTGATGTTCGATTCATGCATTTTCTCGAAAAGTTTGATCGCATCTCTTCCGTGACCATGCATTGCAAGACCGGCAATCATCGCGCTCCAGATAAACACGTCTTTATTATCAGAAGAATTAAACACCTCAAGCGCCTTATTTAAATCGCCACATTTTGAATACATGTCGATCAACGAGGTTATAAGATGGCAACTGAGTTTAATGTTATGTTTCTTGATATACACGTGGATCCAAACGCCCATATCCATCGCACCCACTTGAGCACAAGCCGATAGAGTACTAACAAGAGTGACGGTATCAGGTTCCGCTTTGTTACTCACTTGTAGCTCATTGAAAACAGCCAAGGCTTCTTTCGAGTTACCACTTTGTTCATAAGCGGAGATTAACGCATTCCACGCAGCTATATCCTGGTCAGGCATACTATCAAAATGCCTCCTGGCAGCGATATAATGACCCGCTTTCGCATACCCAACTAGCATCGTCGTCCACGACACAATATCCTTCTCAGGCATTTTATTGAACAGCTTCTGTGCATCCTCTACGCTTCCACATTTCGCATACATATCAAGCAACGCGTTGTTTAAATTCAATCCTCCTCTAATCCCATTCTTTTCGATGTACGAATGAACCCATCTGCCGAGCTTTAAATCCGACTTCTTTGTACAAGCGGTTAACACACTCATCATTGTAACATTATCCGGTCTCAACCCGTCACCTTGCATCTCATGAAACAACTTCAACGCGTCATCAGCACGATCACCCTGTGCGAAACCCGTAATCATCGAATTCCACGACACAACATCCCTCACAGGGATGTTTATAAACACTCTATATGCGGAATCCAAACATCCACATGAAGCATAAAAATGTATAAGTGAATTAAGTATGAAAACATCTGAACCAAGTGACATCTTAACAACCATCCCATGAATAACTTTACCAACTCTAATATCCAAAAGTTCAGCTGCTGCTTTGATCACAAAAGGGTAAGTAAACTTATTGGGTGACACTTCATTACACGATTTATACAAATTAATCATCTGGGTAAACATCAAGAGGCTTTGAACGGGGGTTTGACTCGAAGAATAAGCGCGAATGAGTACGTTCCAAGTGTAAGTATTTGGTTCAGGCATTTCGTCGAACAGTTTACGTGCATAACCAATGTCTTGTAATGGGGATAGAGCAAAAGCGGAAATGAGAGTGCTGGCTGAAAAGGGGTCGTAGAAAAGGCCGCTGCGGAGCATTTGGGCGTGAATTTGTTTGAGTTGTTTTGAATTTGAAGATTGGTTGATGAGTAAAACTGTTGGGTGGTTTGAAAAGTAGCGGTCTTTATTGAGTGTTGTTGTATGAGTGGTTGGAGGAGGTGGAGAGGCGCGGTGATGCGGTGGTAGGGAGACGAGCGGCATGGTTGTGACCGCCATGGTTGCCGCCTGTAATAATCAGCTTGATTCTTGTTGAGTTGATAGTTGATACCGGCGGTTGACTCGTTTATTTTTGGGGTTGTACCAAAAAAAAAAAAAAAAAAAAACATTTAAACTTTATTCTAAAGTTTTATTTGAACTTATGACTTGAGTCGTAATCATAGACCAAGCAAAATGGGCGGGTTGGTAAGCGATAAAAGGGGTTCGGTTCAACATGGATTAGAGTAGAACGGGATCATTGGCAAATGATTAGATCAAAATGGACCGTTTTGAACAAACCGTCAATATGATTTCGGGTCAAAACAAGTTTGGCAAAATGACTTGAGTCAAAACCAACTAATTTCGATCGGGGTTAACCAACTTAACCGAGTTGAACAAACCAAGTTAACTGAACAGTTAACTAATGGTTCGGTTAAGCCATAACCCATTAAATGAAAATTATGGTCTAGTTTTGGTTTTGGTGTATGGTATAACTTAATTAACTGATTGTTAACATAGCTATTCAAAATTTATATATTTTCATGAGATTGAGATAATGCATTTCAAGTTCGTTTTTATCCATTTGTTACATGTTGGGTATTCATTTTTATTCGACAAAATGGCAGTGCATGTCCTTTAGGTTTAACTAAAAGTACAGTACACGTCCTTAACGTTTAAAAGTTGCACTGCAAATCCTTTTACTTTATTTTCGTTGCATTGCAAGTCCTTTATGGCAAACGATGTTAATTTTAATCGTTAAATCACCCACGTGCCTCCCACGTGAGGGGTATATCTGTCCTTTCCCCTCATTTTCCTCCTTTAAAACCCCAGTTGCCAAAAACCTTCAACATTTCACTTCATCCCTTTCCTCTGTATTAACCCCCTAACCGCAATACGTATTTCCCCTTCAACAAAAATTGGAATCCTAACTCAGATAAAAAAACCCCATTTCTCCAATTCAATGTCAGTTGTGTATTGTTCTTGTGGGAGAGAAGCTACAATTATGGTATCTAGGACAAATCGCAATCCTAGACGTCGATTTTATGGATGCCCTCAAAAGGTATGTGATTTTTGGTTGTCGATTAACTGCAGGTAGCATGATCGTTATAATTAATTTTTCTTTTCGCAGGGTTGTCGAGGATTCATTCAGTGGGTAACTGATGGACCGGTAGATACAATGCCAGCATTGTTGAGGGCCATAAACTTCCTTGAATCTTCTAACGAACAACAGCTACCTTCCAACCGTTTGCTTGAGGAAAAACCGAAAGAAACTGAAGCTGAAAATATGAAATTGAGGATGTATTTGACTGTTATTGTCGTTGCTGTTATTGTGATTGTCATGGCTAGGTTGTTAGGGTAATGATCATTGTTGTATTAGTGGTTTAATGAATAGGTAGTTGGGTAATGGTCATTGTTGTATTAGTGGTTCAATGAATAGGTAGTTGGGTAATGGTCATTGTTGTATTAGTGGTTCAATAAATAGGTTGTTTGTGTAATGGTTCAATGTATTGGTTTAAAAAATGTTTAATGGAATGTAATGGTTTAACGAATTGTAATGGTTCAATACCAAAAGTCAACAGATGCCAAAATACCAAAAGTTTAAAAACTAGCAACAGCAACCGAATACACATTGTTTAGTATAACAAAAGAAAAACAACTACAAATTATTTTTTTGGAGCAACAACCTTCTTTCCAACAGCCTTCCTACCCTTCCAACTTGCAACAACAGCCTTGTTACATGCAGCACCCTTATTAGCCTTTCCAGTTTTACCCTTCTTCACCCCAGTCCCACTAGTAGATGCACCAACAACTTCAGCTTCATATTTTTGGCCTTTGCAAGTTCTGCTGTTATGACCCCTCTCCCACACTTAAGACATGTAACTGTCACATTCTTCTTTGACATTTTAGTAAACTTGGTCCCATCTTCTAACTCAACAGGTGACCTATTTTTTTTTTGGGTCTGCCCACTTGCTTGTGATGCACAGGTGGAGTCAAATGATTTCAATGGGATTACAGAGGCTGATGTTTACTACTATTGCTTCTTTGATTTGTTTGATGAAAAAATACAAGAGACAGAGACATTAAATAGATGGTTAATAAAACCATACAAGGAAACAAAATAAAAAATATGGCTGGCTCTCCTTGATTGAAGGACAAACGGTCCTTAATGGCTGAATTGGAGGAAACCATAAAAAAGGGAAATGATGTAGAGCTGATCCCGAAATATTTTCGCTTTCTAACACTCCCCATCAAGTTGAGTAGTGGGGTTTTCGATACTTAACTTGCCAAGACAATGATGAAATATTTTCCCATTAACGGCTTTAGTTAGAATATCTGCTAACTGGTCTCCTGATCGAACGAAAGGGAGTTTAATAACCCCTGTTTCAAGTTTCTCTTTGATGAAGTGTCTGTCAACCTCCACATGCTTTGTTCGATCGTGTTGGACTGGGTTTTCTGAGATTTGTATAGCGGCTTTGTTATCACACATTATCGTACTAGTTTCGCGTTGAGTAAATCCAATTTCATTTAGGAGTTTGCGTATCCATAAGACTTCTGCCAAACCTCGTGCAATTCCTCGGAATTCTGCTTCTGCACTGGATAGGGCAACAACCTTTTGCTTTTTTCTTCTCCAAGTGACGAGATTCCCACCAACTAGAGTGAAATAGCCGGATGTGGGCCTTCGGTCTTCCTTATCTCCTGCCCAATCTGCATTTGTATACGCCTGAACTTTTAGATGTTTGTTGGGTTGGAAGAGAACGCCGTGCCCTGTAGTACCCTTAAGATATCTAATAATTCTCCATACTGCTTCCATGTGGTCAGCTTGAGGTTGATGCATACATTGGCTAACAACTCCAACCGCATATGAAATATCTGGGCGAGTATGTGAAAGATATATAAGTTTACCCACTAGACGTTGGTATCTTTCCTTGTTGGCCAATTTTGCTCCATCTTCCATGTAAAGCTTTTGGTTGGCTATCATTGGAGTATCAGCCGGATTACAATCAATCATTCCCGTTTCAGCTAGGAGATCAAGGATATACTTCTTTTGGCATATAAAGATCCCTTGCTTGGACCTCAAGACTTCAATTCCAAGAAAGTATTTTAGTCTTCCCAAGTCCTTCATTTCGAATTCAGTGAATAGCTTTGTTTTTAACTTCGTCATCTCTTCTTCATCATTTCCTGTAATAATCATATCATCAACATATATAATCAAGCATGTTATAAGTTTACCTTTGCGTTTAAGGAACAAAGTATGATCGGAGTTGCTTTGACGGAAGCCATAACTCTTCATTGCAAGAGTAAATCTTCCAAACCAAGCTCGAGGGGATTGTTTAAGCCCGTAAAGAGTTTTCTTTAGTCGACATACTTCGTTATCCTTGAACTTTTCTGTGAACCCAGGTGGAGGTTCCATGTAAACTTCTTCTTTTAATTCCCCGTGTAGGAAGGCATTCTTGACGTCAAACTGGTGAAGAGGCCATCCTTGATTTGCGGCGATGGAAAAAAGGACGCGAATTGTATCAATTTTTGCTACTGGGGAGAAGGTTTCTGAGTAATCAATTCCATACATTTGGGTGTATCCCTTCGCAACTAGCCGGGCTTTATATCTTTCAATGGTTCCATCGGGTTTGTGTTTGATTGTGAAAACCCAACGACATCCTACGGGTTTCTTCCCTGAAGGAAGGACACTCTTCTCCCATGTTTTATTCTTCATAAGAGCCCCCATCTCTTCTTCCATTGCTTTCTTCCAGTTTTGTGACTTCAAGGCTTGTTCCATCGTGTTAGGAATTTCTTCATTATATAAGGATGAAGTGAAGGCTTGTGCTTCCTTGGAGAAGTTGCCTATGGAAATGTTTGCCATGGGGTACCTAGACGACTTTGGTTCTTTTTCAGGAGAATAGCATTTTGGGGGAACACCTCTATTGGCTCTAGGTGATAAAATATATCTCTCCACTGTTTCTTCTTGTACAGGTTCTTCCTGTACACGAGTTTCTACAAGTATCTCATTGTCATTAGATATATTATTTTCAAGATCATCAGATGCATTATTATTGTTGGACCCATGAGTGTCTAGAAAATTATTTTGAGGATCATCCTCAAAGTTCTGAGAGTCGCTTACCTCATGTACCAGGATAGGAGAATTTTGGTTAGTGGCACTGGTAGATTTGTCGAGTTCTTGAGAGGTTAGTGACTCATCTTGGGTATCGTGGGCTGTTTCTTGCGAGGAAGGAACGGAAGGAACGGAAGGAACCCATTTTAGCCAACGCAGGGTGTCAATGTCTTTCTCCCCCTGACCAATGTGTTGGGTGGTATAGAAAAATTCGGTTTCAAGAAAGTCGCAGTCCATGGTGGTGTACATATGGCGTCTCTTTGGGCTATAACAACAATATCCTTTTTGATTGATACCATACCCTAGAAAGACACACTTTTCAGCAAATGGGCCAAGTTTTCCTCGATCTGTTTTGGGTAGATGGACAAAGGCGGAACATCCAAATACCCGTGGTTCAAGTGTTAGAATAGGTGGGAGTTCAATAAAGTCAGACAAGGCTTTTAGGGGGGTTTTAAGGTTAAGAGCTTTGGTAGGGAGTCTATTAATAAGATAGGTGGCAGTGGCTAGAGCTTCGGGCCAAAAGGATTTAGGGACCTGAGACTCTATTAGAAGTGCTCGAGTTATTTCTAAGAGAATACAATTTTTTCTTTCAGCGGTTCCGTTTTGTTCAGGAGTATGCGGACAAGTTGTTTGGTGGATAATCCCTTTGTTTTGACAAAAAAATTTCATTGAATCATTTACAAATTCTCCCCCATTATCAGATCGAAGAATTTGGATGTTCGTTTTAAATTGTGTTTGTATCATTGTATAAAAAGTGGTGAATTTGTCAAACACTTCTGATTTGTTTTTTAAAAAATAAATCCAAGTCATACGAGTACAATTATCGCTAAAAAGAACAAAGTATCGAAAATTATGTCCCCCAATAACTTCTGCAGGCCCCTAAACATCAGAATGGATAAGCGAAAAAGGAGAATCAACTTTGGTGTTGTTAAATTTGTAAGTATGTCTATGGCTTTTAGCCAAAACACAAGTCTCACAATTTAAAGGTTTATTTGAAGGAAATAATTTTGGAAATAAAAGATGTAAATAACCGATAGAAGGATGCCCTAATCTTCTATGCCAAAGCCAAGCTTCTCTATCCACGGTTCCATGTGCAAGCATCACGGTCCCATGTTGAGCCACTTCCTCCACATAGTACAATCCCCGACGTTCAGTGCCACGCCCAATGATCACTCCCGTCCTGATATCCTGAAGGATGCAAAACGTAGGGTGCATTAAGACTGTGCAATTTAATTCTTTAGTGACATGACTTATGGATAATAATTTGTGTGATAGAGAAGGAACATAGAGACAGTTTGAGAGTTTTAAAGTTGGCGATATCTCAATTGTTCCTCCTCCTTTTATGGGAGCTTCTCCCCCATTAGCAGTTTTAATATAATTAACTCTAGGTTTAGATTGTGAGGTTATATCCGATACGTCAAATGTCATAGTATCAGTAGCACCACAATCAAATATCCAAGAATTAAATTTTTCACAATTTTGGGCCATGTTGACTTGTCCAAAGTTTATGTTGGTCCTCCTTTTGCCTTTTTTCTTTATTTTAGGAAACAATTTGGAAATATTTTTTTTACTAAAAGACTTATTTTTCTTGATTAAAAAATTCTTATCGTGACAGCCTTTTTTCTTTATTTTAGGAAACAATTTGGAAATATTTTTTTGACTAAAAGACTTATTTTTCTTGATTAAAATTTTTTTATCGTGACATAATTTAAAAGTGGTTTTTTTTACTACCAATCTTATTTTTTTGGGTTAAAAACTTATGCCCAGTGTCAAAATTTATATGTTCTCCAAGGGGGGCCTTTGTTACTTTGGATAAATCATAATCAAAAGTACTAAAATCATTAAATGGTGGGTTTGAGAATAAACTCTCAAACCCTGTACCTCCTTCGTTGCTCTCTGCCTCACCGCCGGTGGAGGTGAAACCTCCAAAGCCGCCGCCGGTGCTCATCTGCTCGCCGTTGCTGCCTCCATAGTTGGTTTCTTTTGATTTTCCTATGGTTGCAGCGGCTTTGCCCCCTTCCTTGCTCCCCTTTGTGACCGTCGGTCCACCATTCCGGGTAGCCGACGAGTTGGAAACACTGGTTCTTAGTATGTCTGGTCATACCACAATGATCACATTTTAGCTTCGTTTTATCAATCCGGGATGATGAACCATGGTTAGTGTTTTTCTGATTTGATCGCCCTTTTGACAGTAACCCTAGACCTTCGGGTTCGTGTGACCTGCTGGTATGTAGTCCTGCCGCCACACCACTTGGGGAAGATGTGTTATCAGTGGTTCCTAAGATCCCCTGATGTGCCATTTCCTTTCGAACGGCGGCGTAGGCACCCTCAGCCGAGGGTAGCGGGTCCCACCGGAGAATCTCCCTCTTTATCGGGTCAAACTGTCGATCAAGGGCGTTCAAGAATTGAAATAGTTTTTGTTCTGACCGGAGCTTGTTATATGTGAGTCATAGGGTTTGGGTCTCTCCTCTCAATTTCTCCCCAAACGCCCTGCAGAACAATCCAAAAATCTTCTAGAGGAGAACCATTCTGTTTAATGCTGTTTGATTTAACGTGAAGATCGAAGGTTTGCAATTTATCTTTCCCGCTACTGCAGGTAACAACTAACGCATCCCACAGTGTTTTGGCTGTCGGGAATTCGGTTAGGTTACTAGCGAGGGAAGGCTCAATATTTTGTATCAACCACGAGAACACGACTAAGTCGTCTTGTTCCCATTGTTTATATTGATTATCGGTCGGTTCCGGAGGCTTCGGATCTCCTGTCAAGTGGCTCAAGAGGTGTTTCGATTTGCCACCGATTGCAACTCGAATCATCCGAGACCACAAGGCATAGTTTTGACTGTTTAATTTGAGACTGATTTTCAACGAGTCAGAAAGGCTCTGTTTTTGCGATTGATTTTGGCTGGTTATACTATTCTTGAGAAGATTTGTGATCTGCAATGCAAGATCATTGTTGCTGGCATCATCGGTCATGGCTTGTTTTTTTTTTGTGTGGCAAAGTGGCGAAGTGGATAGGTTTGAAACTAGAAAGAAAAACGGTAGATGATGAGCGGGTTAATCCTAAGATCGATCACACCGCTCTGATTTTCAATGGGATTACAGAGGCTGATGTTTACTACTATTGCTTCTTTGATTTGTTTGATGAAAAAAATACAAGAGACAGAGACATTAAATAGATGGTTAATAAAACCATACAAGGAAACAAAATAAAAAATATGGCTGGCTCTCCTTGATTGAAGGACAAACGGTCCTTAATGGCTGAATTGGAGGAAACCATAAAAAAGGGAAATGATGTAGAGCTGATCCCGAAATATTTTCGCTTTCTAACATCAAAGTGGTTGCCACCTCGGATTTTGCCCACGTAGATCTACTATTGATTGGGAAAATCTTGTGGTTGTAAACATTCTTCCAAGTGTCCAACTTGTAAACCTGGTGCACCCAATTCTCTGGTATCTCAACCTGTTTCACAACAAGTTAAATTACAAACAAGTTGTACAAAATATAAGTCAAAGACTGTTATAATTTGTTTACCTTTTGCCCAAAATTAGCCATATTCCAGTTGGTTGCTACGACATGTTTGCAAGGGATTTCACTAACTTCCCATTTTCTGCATGAACACCATTTTTGGACAACATTTACAACACACTGATCACCCTTGTGAGAAACTTGATATTCTTCCCCTCCATTCCAACTAACACTGTATTTTGCAGCCTCAAGCTTGATGATATCAAATTGCAAAGTTGCATATGGTGTCAAAAGGCCATTACTTTTATCAAGCACTTGCAAGACATTAACTATCCTCCTCATTAGATATTCTCTAATATACTCAAGTGTTGTTATTATAGGCTTATCTCTACCATCTATGATCTTAGAGTTGAAAACTTCACACATATTGTTTAGGAGGATGTCTGAGTGTGCCCTTCCTATGTAATCAAATTAACATATACTACATTAATATTGATTCCCAATTTACCCAACAAATTTAAAAGAGAGTATACTAAAAGTGTTACCTAAAAAGTGAGACCTTGACCAGTGTTTTGGATCTATATTGGACAACCAGAGATGTGCTTCAGTGTTCATATTTTTAAGCTCATCCATTTATTTCTGAAACTATACAACAGTTGTGGCACTTGCAAGCTTCCAGAGCATATCCTTATATTATTTCCCTTTAAAACCTGCTGCTTTCATGTTCTCAAGTATATGTCTGAGAGAATATTGTAGGATCGAATTACGACCTGAATGAGTCGTTCGGAAGAGTTCTAGTCCGTTTCAGAGGCGGAAACAAAGAAACAGACGTAAAAACAGCTTGAATATCAATTTAAACGTCTTGTGTATTGATTTAATAGCAAATACAATCACAAGGAATACCGGCAGCACCTCGGTATCAATTCTTGAAAAAATTACAAATGAATAGACATGACACCTATTTATAGTGTTCCTGGTTTCTCTTGAAGACACACATGTCAGCTTCAAGCGAAACCATTCAAGCAAAACCCACAAGTTCCACTTTCAAGAGAAACCTACATATTTAACTTTGAAGCGAAACCTACAATCAGTCATATTCTGTTTTGTGAATTCTAACTTATGTGATGATGTCACACATATGATGTCATCATTGATGTCACATATGTGATGTCATCATTCTTGACGATGACTTCATGCACAAACAGAACCGCAACAAGTTCAAGACTCGATATAAGACGAAGACGACAGATGTATGCACCAACAAACTCCCCCTCAGATGTTGACGAGTCTTAAGTGTCGAGTCTTCACAATCTTCAGTCTTTATCAGTCTGTTCACTTTCTTCAAAATTCTCCATTGTAAGCATCCTCAATCAATCTCTTACTCTTTCTCGTAATCTTCAGGATCTGAATCTGGCTCTACTATCTTCAGACTCCCTCTCAATGTCTTCAGACTCCCCCTTTCACTAGGCTGGGATCGTAGTCTGGAAATCACTATTTGCTCAGATATCAGAAACTGGCTTTGGTCAATCTTCATATCTGCAATTCTCTACCACACACATAAGTTTCTCAAAGATTAAATCTTTAAAATTTAGAAACCATTTGTACAAAACATTTGAAAAATGATTTATTCTCTGCAAACCACTTGTAAAAACTTCTACATACACTCTCTCCCAAACCTGTTCATCAAGTTTAGCACTTGGAATTTTGAAAGTTAGCTTTCCAACAACAGTTGTCGAAAATCTTTTTGAATTTTGTACAAAAATTTATGCTAAAACACACTTAAAATCTTTTTGAAATTTTTGAATAAGAATGCTGTAGGACCGGTTTTGACTTCGAAACGATTGCGAAACGAACGTATAACGTGCGAAATCCGTACACGAACGCGACCTAACACACGTGACGTAATATTAACGTGATTCTATTAGAAATCTGAAATCGTACAGCACCTTGAATCACTTTCTCTCTCTAGATTCTCTCTCTAGATCTAGAAAGCTCCAAATGATAAATGAGCTAAAGTGCCTAATCTATGACATAATCTCCTATTTATAGTCCAAGGCATTTAATGAGATTTCTCATTATTACAATTATGCCACCTTTCCTTTTTGTCTAGCTATCACTAATATAACGACTCGTTTTCTTCTGTTTCTTGCTACGGCTCGGATTGACGAAGGCGATAGACATAAATGTACTAACAGACTCCCCCTTGGATATTGCCGCAATCAATCTCGATCATTGAGTCAAACTCGTAGCGTCTTCTTTTTCTCTCTCTCTTTGAATCTTCTTGTACAGAATCCCGGTGGATCTGTCTTCAGCTTCAGCTTCTCCTTTCTGTAGACTCTTTTCTTCATCAGGCTCCCCCTTTCGTCAAGCTTCCATGCTTTAGGGATCGACACCTGGCTTTCCGTATACAAGCTCCTTTAGGATAGTTACATGGCTCCTTGAATCCACGCTTCCTTTTGCGTTGAGCTCGTCTTCAGACTCCCCCTTAGACTCGGCTTCTGGGATCGTAGTCTGGAATCTCATCTGCAATCACTCAAACATTTATAAGTAACAGCATTTCAAATTTCAGCTATCCAGGAATTGTAACCTGGTTCTATTCATCTTTCTAAATCACCCCCCCTATCAACAATCTTTACAGATTTGGCAGTGTTAAGTATCCAAAATCCCTCACAGTTAATCATCCAAGTCCAAACTAATGACCTTGGAGATATCACAAACTGTTTTTGATTTTTGATTTTTAATTCAAGTTTCAAATTAATGAACTTGTTTTATTTTCAGAAACACAATCAGCTTACTTAGATTTTGAAACTCAGCACTCAGACATCGGTTGTCGAAAATAAAGCAGAATCAAAAATCTTTTTGGATTTTCTGAAATATAAAGCAGTAAAGAAATATGTACAAACATATTTACAGACAATATTTTTTTTTGAGTTTGCGTTAGAGGATCATATCAGTTTCTGACAAATCACAAGTACCGTTGAGCTTAGTTACACATTAAGAATTAAACAATTTACTTAGATTGTCGATATACTTGTCCACTTAAATTTTCACACAAACTTCAACTGATTCAGGATACGAATTAGATGTTTTAAGAACTTAAACTCATTCATGTGTCCCACCTCTTGAATATACTCCCGTATCCAGATCCCAATATTCAGTCTTACAGGTGAGTATACCTAGGTGATATCTGTAAGGGGAATAAATTATATTACGAAACCGTGAGAGCTCAGGTCAGAACTTCCGTTCAGCAGAGAGATGACGGCTCGACTTTTGGTGTGTCCCCTTTAGAGGATCTTTTGTATTACAACAGCAATGACTATCAATTTTATTGTTTCATCAATTTGTTGAAGGCGACGCTATGTTTCAAGCAATGCGGAAAGTATTATTCGGAGACTAGGTCAGAACTTCCATTCAGCAGAAGTCCCGGAATAATACCCCAGATATCACTAAGCATAAAGACCTAGTATCTCAGAAAGAGGGGTCCTTCAAACGAGATTTCAGGGGTTACCTATATATCCAAGTAGTGTTCCCCACGAAATAAGCAAGTTTGAATTTAGGTTTATATCCCGAAAAAGTTTACTAAATGTATAAAAATCTATCGACACATCCACGGTAAGATCGTTTAACACATTTAAACTTTCCATTTCTTTAGCATACTGTAACTGTCTACTGATGTACTATCATTTCCTCTTTTTACGCAAAAACTCAATTTTTGAATTTTATCATGTTTTTGACTTTTTCAAAATTTTCAAATGTTTTTGTATTTTCTGACAATTTTTCTCCCCCTAAAATGCAAAACCATTTAAAGAAAATTTGACAACCAATACTGATAGCTTTGTCTCGCCATCCATTTTCTGCTTCTCATGCACTAAATTTCAGAAAATATAACATATCCCCATGATTTACAACACATTGATATTTACAGTTTGAAAACCGTTTTTCAATATTGTGAAATTAATCATGTTTGTTCAGCCGTGAGGGTTTCGGCATATTCAATCAACACATATTTTTGTAATTTTTTATTTTTGACAAAATTTAAAAACAAACATATTTTTGGTTTTTCAAGTTTTTAACAACTAAAAACATATTTTTGGTTTTTAAATTTTTAAATTTTTAGGGTTTTTGAAAATATTGTTTATTTATGTACAGAAAAACAAATAAACTTCCTGTTTCAACCAACACAGGATCCAACAGCCTCCTCTCCTCGTTGTGCCAGGCTGCTCCAACCTCCATTCTCACAATCTTTGAATTTGTTGAGCACCTGCACATTCAGACTACTTGATTACTTGAACAATTTAGCCCAGGGCTGTTTGACCTTAGGCATTTCAACACAATAATTTTCATTCAATACTGGAAACTCTTTGTCATCTTTCACAAAAATCTTTTCAACTTTTACTTCAACTTTTTCATCTTTTTCAAGAATCATCTGTTTCTTTACACTCCATTTTTTACCTTTAGGAGTACCACATTTGTAAAAATGTGATTCCTTTTGAACATTTTGTTTTTGATCAACAACTTTTGGTTTCCAAAACTCTTGAGGTTTTGTCATATCAACAGTTGTTTTCCAACTTTGAGTTGTTCTGACTCTGGGTGTGTGAGAATTCCAGGTCTGTCTAGAATCGAACCTATACGGGTTTGACTTCCAATTTTGATTCGAAACAAACTTGTTTGTGTTGTACCTCCAAGTTTGTTTTGAGTCAAATCTGGTTGACATTTGTCTCACATTCTCAGATTTTTGTTTCTCAGCATCAATCTTCTTTTTGTCAACATCCACAGGTTTTCGATTAGGACACTTGCGTGCAAGATGTCCTATTTGATCACATTTGAAACATGTTCTCATGGACACATCTTTGACCTGTGGTTGTTGCTTTTGCTTTTTAGCAAAGAACTCATCATTAGACTGTTTCAATTTGAATTCTTTTTCTTCTTCTAAATTGTTTCCTTGAACAAAACTCATTTTTGCCTGATAATTTTGAGCTTCATTTTTGTTTCGATTCTGTTTCTTCTTATAACCCAACCCAGCCTTCATGTTTTTCTTCTTGTAACCCGGTTTGTTATACGAACCTCTATGACTCTTACCAGCAAACTTTGAAATCTCAGACTTTTCAATCTCAACCATTTTGAACACTTTATCAACCTTTTCTGAAATCACATTCTGAATCGGGAATACAACATCTAAGAACAATTATCCGATCCAATCATGGTATAAACCAATCCTTTTGAATCATCATTCAAACTTTTGTCAGATTTTGTGTTTTTCAGATAACTATCATGAAGATTTCCTTCATCTTCATCCTGTGATTCAGATTTACCTGTATCAACCGACTCTTCTTTCAACACACTTTCAACGACTTTACCTACCACCTCTGAATCATGAGAATCATCAGATTTGGAATAGGTTATGTCAATGTTATCTGGCAATTGGTCTACCATGTTGAAAGCTTTTTCGACCTTTTCCTCGTCATAAAATGCAAATTTTCCCGGTGGTGGAACTTGATGAAACTCTGAGCCAATGCCTTTCTTGTTTTGCTCAGACTCACCATCTCCCGGTTTTATATTAAAAATTCGTTCAAGCACATATGACGACACCTGATAACTCTTTAACTTGTTGTTATCCTGTTCTAGATAAGCAATCTGTCACTTTAGCTTAGCAACATCCTCAATATAGGAATTAACAACATCTTGTTTTATGGAATACATTCGTTTAAGTTCTTTAGTTGTTTCAGAAAGATAATTCATTCTTGATTGAGCATATTTCATTTCATCTTTCACTTTTTCGTATGACTCTTTCGTAATATGATATGCTAATTTCATTGAGTCATATTCTTTCTTCATTTCTTGACATGCAATTTCTTTTTGTGAACATTCTTCTGTCATTTTAGAAACATTTTCTTTCAAAACTTCATTTTTTGTTTCTAACTTTTTACATTTTTCTGAAAATTTTTCATCATTTTCTTTCAAAACTTTTTCTTTTTCTAGCATTTCTTTGCATTTTTCTTTAAAAATGTTTTCAAATTTAGTGAATTCAAGATCTCTTGTTTTGAATTGCTCATCTTTTTCAGTACAAGCTCTGCACGGTTCCATGCATTTCTTGCACTGTTCAACAGTTTCAGTCAAGATGTTAGAATTAGAATTTACCTCAGTGATTGGCACTTCGGTGTTTGCTGCATCTGTCTGATCAGCATCATTCTTCTTTCCTTCAACACCAACTTCTTCACCAACATCACTAGTTTCCAAATTCTCATTCTTCACTTCTTCTTTCTTCTTAGTTTCTTCAACTTGCTGCTCTTTAGTAACAACTTTCTCAACTTCTACATTCACCACAACTTCTTCTTTTACTTCCACAACTTTCTTCACATCTTCCTCAGCAACTTTATTTAATTCTTCAACCATACTCTCAACATTCTTCTCCATTCTTTCTTCATCCCTTTTTCTCAGACACGATAGCATGGCATATCTGATCTCCTTTTCATGCCTTTTAGCATATGTGTCATCTTTCATTACATTTCTATAATATTCGGCTCTCAAAGGGATTATGAGAAGAACATCATCAAAGATTATGTCTTTCTTTGGAACAACTGGTTCTCCTTCTCTGTTGAAGTAACACTCTCTCTTCTTATCCCATCTTCTGCTCATAACAGCACTCTCATATTCTTCCTGCATCTCATCCATTCTGTTGTAAACAACGTTTCTTTCTCGATAAGTTTTCTCATTCAAGATCTCTTCTCGAGTTTTCTCCTACATCTCAACTTTATCTTTTTCTTCATTGTTTTCTTCACGGATTTCAGCAACAAAAACAAACTTTCTTTCCTCTGTTATAGCTTTGCCATGAGCTGTTTTTCGAACATTCTCCAAACGATCTTCTTGTGGACAAATTGAGCTCCAGTCAAAACCTTCATCATCTTGAATTACAAAACAAGCTCTTGATTTGGTTTTATCTTCAATCAATTTTGGCTCTTCTTTGCTTCGGTGGTAGATCGCCTTTCGATAATAGTCATCGTTGAAAGGACGTTCATTTCCTTCAGCAACTTCAGAATTTCTGCATTCTCTTTTGAAATGACCCTTTTGCTTGCATCTGAAGCAGGTTACTTTGGATTTGTCGAATCCAAGCTTTGTTGACGGACCACCCAAAGATTGCTTCCCTGTAATCTCCATAAATCTCTGAGCTCTGCGGATGCAACTAGCCAAACACCAGCGAATGTCAATTAGCTCCATCTCTTCCGGATCAATCTGGTCGTAGTCTTCTTTGGTTAATTCGGAGTTTCAAATTTTACCAGCTACAAGACCTTCATACGATTCCAGAACAGATGCAAGAAAACTCATTTGCTGCTTAGCTGCATTGATGCTCATCGACGGAGAATTCTTCAGTTTGAGAGCAATGTTGCACATAATCTCTTTAGTTTCATCAGAAGTTGGTTTTGAAGATGAATGATATCCAGAATGATAACTTGATGAAGTTGTTTGAGGTTCTTTCATTTTCTCTCCACTGAATGCTGTCTTTGGTGAACCAACACCTTTCTCCGAAGGTATACTACCTTTGTAGTACAAGCCAACATTTTGTTGATGTGAATAACCAGTCATCTTGCTTTGCTTCTGTAGCTCCAGATCATGACTCTCTATCTTTTCAAACAATGCATCAAGAGAAATTTCATCATACAAAGCATCATTTTTTAAAATAAAAACAAACGTCTGCCATTGATCAGCTCGTGGTAACGCTTCAATCACTTTGTCGATAATTTCCTCTCTTGTTTTCTCAATTTTGAAATGTTCAAGTTCAATTTTTAAATGACAGAATCTCTCTATCATTTGCCTCACCGACTCTCCTTTAATGTTATCAAATAAATCGAATTCTTTTTTAAGCAATGCAATTTTGTTCTTTTTAATCTGTTTACCCCCCTCAGCTTTAGCTTGTAAAGCTTTCCAAACAGATTTTGACGATCCGTCATGATTAAGCAATGCAAAAATATCATTTCTAATTGCCGTCTGGATTAAAGCAATCATTCTCTGTTCAGCTGCATAATCTGCCTTTTCTTCTCTCGGTAATTTCTTGAATGGAATCTCTTCACCTTTATCATCCTTCGGTCTTTCATATCCAAACTCTAAACAGAACCAGCTTTCATGCGCATACGCTTTTGCCCAGTTAAGAAACCGTTCCTTCCACCATGTATAATCCTCAATGCTCTCCAAGGTTGGTGGCTTTGAGTGTGTTCCGTAGAAATTATCATGCTTGATGTTCTCATTGATCGCTTTCGTGATGGTTTTTGGTGTAACAGTTGTAATCTCAGACGATTCAGATGTGAATGCATTGAAAAACGTATTGTAGAATTCTTCAGCCATGATGTGATCCTTGAATTTTAGCTCTTCGAATATCAGCACCTTTTAATCACCTGAAAACAAACAAACAATCAATTTAAACGAACTGTATACGTAAAAGTGTGAGAGCGAAATTGGTCTAGGACTCGTGTCGAAGAAAACTTGATCGAATGAAAACTGATTGTGTGGGCCACGTAATATGGGCTTGAAGTTGGACTAATGAACCTTCCAAACAAATTGAATTACTTGGGCCGCAACTATTAGAACAAATGCTAATTGGGCCGATCCTTGTAGAACAAAACAACTTGATAACACTTTGTGATTTTAATATTGATTGGGCCGTGAATCTTTAATAGTCACAATTAATAATAACCGGCTATATATGATAACATCTAAATTCTCATTGGGCCGTACACATGGATCAATGAAATGTAACTTGTGCCAACAACATCACATGTGCAACCATCATAAACCGACAACACCAATTTCAAAACAATCTAATTGGACCTCAACTATAATGGCTGACACTATATCTCAAGAATCGGCAGAAACAATTCACGTGACTGATACACGGCAGGTCACATGCAAACTGACACAAAAACACGTGATTATCTTATCCCAATATTCTGACAATCTCGTAAACTGTTTCACACTTTTGATTGTCTGATTGG
This sequence comes from Helianthus tuberosus, assembly GCA_030545235.1. NCBI lineage: Eukaryota > Viridiplantae > Streptophyta > Magnoliopsida > Asterales > Asteraceae > Helianthus > Helianthus tuberosus. The sequence goes on along the minus strand of CM060354.1, from coordinate 163,763,167 downwards.
GCCGTTGCAATTTAGTCACATGTACACCGATGAATATAGATCTGATCAAATCAATTGTATCATGTGAACTACTGACAGACTCTTTCAAACTGGAATCGTGTTTCAAACGGTCACCCCTCAAACGGTCACACCTTCAAACTGTCACACCTTCAAACGGTCACACCCTCAAACTGTCACACCTTCAAACGGTAGTGTCAGTTTCAAACGGGAAGGGGTCAGTTTCAAACGGGAAGTGTCATTTTCAAACGGGAAGGTGTCAGTTTCAAACGGGAAGGTGTCAGTTTCAAACGGTCAGGTTTGCTTCAAATGGTCAAGACTGCTTCAAACGGCCAGGACTGCTTCAAACGGACCTAAAAACTCGAATTTCTCCTAAACGGCTAGGAGTTTGAATCTGAAATTTGGTAGGGTTATAGATCAGGTGTTTTCGCACAACATATAAAAAAACAGACGATTTGGACCGTAAAAACCAGTTCAATTTGACGAAAATCAGTGAAAAACGAGAAAAATATGAAAAAGATGAAGAAGTGATGCAATTCGGATCTGAAACTGATGATTTTCTATGCGGAAATGTGTGATAGATCAGTGCAATCGAGCTCCTGCTTTGATACCACTTGTAGGACCGGTTTTGACTCCGAAACGATTGCGAAACGAACGTATAACGTGCGGAATCCGTACACAAACGCGACCTAACACACGTGACATAATATTAACGTGATTCTATTAGAAATCTGAAATCGTACAGCACCTTGAATCACTTTCTCTCTCTAGATTCTCTCTCTAGATCTAGAAAGCTCCAAATGACAAATGAGCTAAAGTGCCTAATCTATGACATAATCTCCTATTTATAGTCCAAGGCATTTAATGAGATTTCTCATTATTACAATTATGCCACCTTGCCTTTTTGTCTAGCTATCACTAATATAACGACTCGTTTTCTTCTGTTTCTTGCTACGGCTCGGATTGACGAAGGCGATAGACATAAATGTACTAACAAATGCAGTAAAGAAATATTTACAAACAATATTTTTGTGAGTTCATGCAAGAGGATCATATCAGTTTATGAGACAAATCACTAACACCGTTAAGCTTGATTTCATTTTAAGCTCTAAACGATTCACATTGATTGACGATATTGTTGTCCTCTTAAACTCAATCTAAAAACTTTCGAAATGCTTACCGATACGTTAAGGTATATTAATTTTGCACTAAGTTCTTATGGACCCCACGATCTCAGCATATCCCCTCATCATGCAATACACTGACTCAAGTAATGCCTTTAAACTTTTATCAACTGTGATTTGTGTGAAAAACAAAGCAGAATGTTTAAACATTAACAATCAGGTCGATACTTCCGTATACGCAGAGAAAGTCCAATGTTTAAACAAAATAAGAAAAATAAAACAAGTTGAAGTTGTTTAGGCTTTAACCACCAGGTCGATACTCCCGTATACGCAGAGGAGGTCCAAAGCTTAAACGAAACACCAAAGAAAATAAAGCAGAACGTTTAGGCAACAATATCCAGGTCGATACTCACGTATACGCAGAGGATGTCCGATGCTTAAACAAAATAAAGAAATAAAACAAGTTTAAGTCTTTGCAAAATGAAATGCACAAAATCACAGTGACTTTTCAGCAAAGTTGTGAGAGTTCACAAACTTAACCAGTTTTATGTCTTTCGACAATCAGCGATTACCGAGTAGGCACAAAATCAAGAAGGACAAAACTAAGTACTATGCTTTCGACCATGTTTCCCACTAGAACTAGGCTTTTTCATTTAAGTTTGTATCGTTATCGCAAATCTACTACTCTAGCTGAGCCTATCGTCACATCTTTAGTGAGACCGTTTATCACATTTTAACTTTCCATTTCTTTAGCGTGTTGTGAAAGTCTACTGATGTACTATCATTTCCTTTTTTATGCAACAAAAACTCATTTTTCATTTTATCATGTTTTTGGCTTTTTCAAATTTTCTAATGTTTTTGGATTTTCTGAAATTTCTTACTCCCCCTAAAATACAAATACATCTAAAGAAAAATTGAAACCAAACTGTACAAAAACATGACAACTGATATCGAATTGCCTCAATTCGCCATCCACTTGGCATAAACAATCATAACTCCCCCTCTCAACAAACTATTTTCCCATTGATTTCAAAACACTTAAGTTTGTTTTAATCAAATGGTTTTTCCGGAAAATTAGTTTTGTTAATTTTACCATTTGTAGGTTAGGGGTTTGGTTCATCACATTGTTTTTTAACCACTTGTAGGAAATCAGATAGAACTTAATGTCCCTGATTTACCACTTGTAAGATCAATCCAACCAAGCATTTTCAACCAAACATCATCTGTTGGTTGAATTCTCAAGGTGCCGATTCCTACTCCACACTTACCAACCTGGGAGTTCCGGCAATTCACACTTATACAAAAAACAAATTTCATACACAATGAATGATTCCGATTCATGCTCCGCGATTACCAACTTGAGAGCTCCGGCAAGTCAGGTTTTTACTTTTTGAAAAATATATCCACCCAAGCCTGACCTTCCTTGGGTGTAACAACCTCTTCTTCATCTTTACTTTCAACAGACTTGTAACCATTCATTTTGGAAGCATAGAATTCTTTAACTCCTTTGACCTTACCATCGACCATTTTCCCAAAAATGTGTTTCACAATTCTGTTGAAAGCTTTATCAACATCAAATTTCTTCTTGTCAAAATAGAATTGATTTGAAATTTCAACGTTTCCAAATTTCTTCGTAAAATTTTCAGCCAGCAAAGGTGGAAAATTCACATCATCCACTTTTGGAACTGATTTCTCAACCTTTTCTTTAAGACATGGCTCCTCTGATTTTATGGAATCAGATTCATCACCAGAACTGTTTCCTGAACCCTTAACCACCCATATTTGGTTTTTCATATTTTCTTTTCGTTTTACCACATCCTTTGAACATTCTCCAACTTCAAAAGTGGAATTTTCAAAGCCTGTAAATTTTCTGGTTGTAAGTTCAGTTTTCTCAACAACTTTTCCTTTGAGTTTACCAGAGACTCCCTGTTTTGGTTTGAATGTTTTCGGACAATTTCTAGCAATATGACCAGCAGTTTTGCACTGATAACAGGTTCTTGTCTCAGTCTTCTTCTGAATAACACTTTTCCTCATCTCATCTTACTTCTTTGCAAGGAATTCTTTATTTGTCTGCTTTCTGAAAGCTTGCTCTTTCTCAGCTTCTGTCGTTTTTCCTGAAACAAACACAGTTTTTGGTTTATAAATTTGTTCATTTTTATAATTTTTCGATTGATTAAATCCTAATCCTTTCTTTTTGAAATTACAGTTATGGTTTGGTTTTTTATGAATACCAGAACCAGAACCCTTTTTCTTGTTTAATCTTTGTTGCACTCTTGAGGTGTATTTTTTAGGTTTATCAGTAAGATTTAAATCTTTTATTTCAGAAACGTTAATTTCTGTAAGTTTGAAAACCTTTTTTATCATCTCAGTTTTTACACCTCTTATTGGAAAAATCTCATCAAAATATAATTTGTCAGAATCTTTCAAAGTATATGCTACTTTGACCGGTTCGTCATTCAAATTAGATTTTGATAGCAAAAATTCCTTATCATAAACCCGTTTATCCTTTTTGATTGTTGACTTTGACTTGTCGGACCCAGACTTTGACTCGGATTTGGACTCCGGTTTTGACTCCTCTATGTCATCTTTGTCTAACACCTGATCGACCACACTTTTTATCAACTTGGACTCATGATCAGTATCAGACGATGCGAACGTAACATCAATATTTTCTGGCAAATTATCCGACGACACAGACTCCCACTGTAAGTTAGTTGCCTGTTTGACTCTTTCAAAATTTGGATTTCGAGACAAATATCCATTTTCGACCGGGGGCGGACATCTATTGTAGACAACACTTGGTTTCTTACCAGAAATTTCTACTTCATCCTCTTCTTTTGTCTCGGACTTCTTTTCTTCCGAAGTCTTCTCTTCTTCAAAAGTCTTCATTCTTTCAACAATCGGGTAATCCTGTCAACAACAAATGTAGAACATGAGTAACTTTTTAATAAATTGTTGACTCTTTCAGTTTCAATCTTTTGTGTTGCAAGCTTCAATTCCAGCTCAGCACACTTCTCTGTGTAATAGTTGACATCATCAAGCTGTCTCATGTAAGCTCCTTTGAGTGTATTCAATGCGACAGCTTGTTCACTGTTCGAATTAGTGTACTTGTTAATCTCTCTGTTCAATGTATCATAAGATTCTTTCAATCTTTTTATGTTGTGTAGCAACTCGTTGTTTTGCATGATCAAAGAATCACAATTCAAACACTTTTCAGGAACTTTGACTGCTTCAGTATCAACTTTGATTTCAAATTCCGGAACATCTTTGACTATTCTTTTCGTTTGGAAAAACTCAGCTCTTTTCTTTTTCTCGGCTTCAGCTTCAGCTTTTAACCTTTCTTCTTCTTCTTCTTCCTCTTCTTCAATTTTTCTCCATTTCTCTTCTTCAGCTTCTCTGACTTTTCTGCATTTTGCAGCCCATTTCAGATCGTAAGCATTAGCAATAAAGCTTTAACATTCGACGTATCTTTGGACCTCTCTTTGGCCATTAATTCTTGATCTGGGCAAAAATTGTCCCAATTGAAACCTTCAGCTAATTTTTCATCGTCTTGATCTGCCAGACACACTTTGCTATTTGTTGGAATGTAATTATCCCAACTGAATCCACCATCCTTTCCCAGACAAGCTCTCTTTGAATCTTTAATTTCCATTCTACCATGTGCAGTTTGTGCCTGATGTGGTGCCTGTTGTTGTTGAAATGGTTGTTGTGTGACTTGATGATAAATCACCTTTTTGTAGTAATCGTTGTTTCCAAAAGGGTTTTGAGCTCCACTCGGTTCTCGATTTGTGCACTCCCTCTTGAAATGCCCCTTTTCCCTGCAACGAAAACAAGTAACTTTAGATTTATCAAAACCTAAAGGTGAAACATGTGCCTCGCGAAAATCATCTCTGCCTGTGATTTGTTTAAACTTTTCAGCCCGTCTCAACACACTAGCCATGCACCATTTAATATCCATTAATTCCATTTCCTCGGCATCAATTTGATCGTAATCCTCTTTCGTAAGCATAGGATTTCCGATCCTCCCTGCAACTAATCCTCCATAGGATTCAAGCACGGTCACCAACAAAGACATGTGACTTTTTGCAACTTCCTCAGTATAATTCTGATCATTCTCAAGCTTTAAGGAAATGTTGCATTGAAGAACTTTGCCACTCTTTGTCATAGAAAACTGTGGATCATAAGTTGGAAACGAAGAGAATCCTGCTGTACTTCTTGATCCCTGAGACGTATTTTCAGAAGAACCTTTTGCATTATACGCAGTTTCAACCTTTGGAGAAAAATTTGTCTTTTCATTAACACCACTCTTGAAATACAAGCCGATGTCTTGTTCTCCATCGTAGTTCTTCATCCTGGCGATCTTCCTCTGCTCCATCTCTTGAGCTTCCAGATGTTTGATGAACTCACCCAGTGTTAACTTTTTATATTCTTTCCGATTGTTTCTCAACATCATCAGGAATGTTCCCCAAGTCTCATGTGGTAACGCATCAGCAAGTTTTTCAATTAGCTCATCAGTATCCTTTTTTATTCCCAATTTCGACATATTTCTCACCAAGTTACAATATATTTCAATAATTTGCTTGGTGTTTTCAGATTTTAAACCTCGAAAAAGATCAAATTCTTTCTTCATGAGAGACATCTTGTTTTTAAGCATATCATCACTTCCTACAGATTTTGCTTCCAATTCAGTCCAGATCGAATAAGCACTTCCATCATGTTGAAGCAATATCAAAATATCCTCTTTAATTGCTTGCTGAAGTAGACTCACCATCAATTTTTCATCTCTATACTTCTTTTTCTCTTCAGCACTCATATCTCTGATTGTTAACTGAATACCATTTCTTGTGGGCCTTTCATATGGTTCTTCAGTGTGTTCCCAAGCATCCAAGTGATAAGCTTCAACCCAATTTCCAAAGCGTTCGGACCAACCATTGTAATCATCAATATCCAAAAGCTTAGGTGGTTTCTGTGATTTCCCGGTTTCATTTTCAAAGTTCATATTCTGAGCAATAGAAGCCGGAGTAGTTGGAATAGCAAATGCGTTGTAAAAATCGTTGTCCATGATTTGAGAATCAAGAATTTTTCACACAATCTTTCAAACGAACTGGTTCACCTCTTAAAACACCTGTATCACCTGACAAACAGACAAACAAAATACAATCAGTTTAAAGAATTATCAAATAACAGAATAAGACTGGTACTCGAACTGGTGAAAATTCTGTGCGGACTGAAAGTTGACACACTGTGCAGACTGCTAGACCCGGATCAAAATCAAAACGACCTTTTCCAATGACCTGGCTAAACCACTCGACCTGGAATGAAATCAAATTCAAATGGACTGAACCACCCCTTGTGAACTGGGATCAAATTCAAACTGTGTGAAACAAAGTTCACTTTGGTGAACTGATCAAATATCAAACCTGAATGAAAATTCGATTCATGTGAACTCAAACTAACTCAAACAATCTCATGAAAGTCGAACACTCTAGTATAATTTTCAATCAAATCCCATGGAAACTGACATTGCATAACCAACAACAATCATAGAATACTATGTCAATTGGGCCGTAGTGATTTCTAAACAGTTATATGATTGGGCCTCAAATATAATTGATATTGGATTGATGGGCTATTCACAGCAAACTTTTAATGACTGACAATTAATTATTTCGACACACAAATTCTCATGCAATCTGATTCACTTTTATGTATGATTGGGCCGTAAACCTTGAAATGACCAAACTAAGAATATTATCACATGCAACACTTAGCCGACAACATTTTTATAATACACATGCATCACATAATTGAGATCACATGCAACCGACACACTCTATCTTTCAACACATGGTTCGATTAACTGAACAGATATGCGGTTTACTTTGATTGGGCCGCTTGGTCTTGAACTTATCCAACTAATTCAAAACTTGATTTTATTGAACCAATGACTAAAACAAACCGACAAAACGTGAATGCTTTAATGCAAACTGGCACAAACACATGATTTCATTTCCCAACTAGCTGTGATCTGACAACCTTAAGCAGACTGTTTCACACACTCGATGTACACACTCAAGCGAAACACGTGAGTGAGATCAGACCTAAGTGTAAGTTCAAGAGAAAGCCAGATTCAAGCGGACTCAACATGTAAATTCAAGCGAAAGCCAGATTCAAGCGGACTCAACACATAAATTCAAGCGAAAGCCAGATGACATCAGCAAATACGAACCAATTTTCAAGCGAAAGTCCAATTTTAATCAGATTTAAACCGATTTTAGCTCTAAAACTTTCCAGGATTTGTTAATTCATGATTGCACACAATATGTGAAAGTTTGAACCGATTTTAACTGTAAAAATTTTTTAATTTTGTGAAAGAAGATGTAGAAAACAGATTTTCAAGCTGAATATGGCAAGAACTCCTCGTCCTGAGCTCTGATACCACTTGTAGGATCGAATTACGACCTGAATGAGTCGTTCGGAAGAGCTCTAGTCCGTTTCAGAGGCGGAAACAAGGAAATGGACGTAAAAACAGCTTGAATATCAATTTAAACGTCTTGTGTATTGATTTAATAGCAAATACAATCACAAGGAATACCGGCAGCACCTCGGTATCAATTCTTGAAAAAATTACAAATGAATAGACATGACACCTATTTATAGTGTTCCTGGTTTCTCTTGAAGACACACATGTCAGCTTCAAGCGAAACCATTCAAGCAAAACCATTCAAGCGAATCCCACAAGTTCCAATTTCAAGAGAAACCTACATATTTAACTTTGAAGCGAAACCTACAATCTGTCATATTCTGTTTTGTGAATTCTAACTTATGTAACGATGTCACACATATGATGTCATCATTGATGTCACATATGTGATGTCATCATTCTTGACGATGACTTCATGCACAAACAGAACCGCAACAAGTTCAAGACTCGATATAAGACGAAGACGACAGATGTATGCACCAACAAATATATGTGCTCAGCACTTGGATAAAGGCTAGTTATTGCTTGTAGAATTCCATGAAAGTTAGTTCGATCAACAATTAGTCAATGTATGATATCAAAAATAATGGCAAATCACATAAAAATCTAACCTTTTGTCTATCACTCATGAAGGTGTAATTAGAGTTGCTTGCAAGACCCAAGTCATCACCAAGACACTTTAGGAACCATGTCCAAGAATTGATGTTTTCAGCTTCTACAACTGCATATGCTAAAGGGTAGATGCAGTTGTTTGGTTCAACTCCAACAACACTTAGAATTTGCACAGGGAAAGGGCCTTTCATAAAAGCTCCATCTAGCCCAATTAAATCTCTTCCAATTGCCTTAAAACCTTGCTTTAATGGCCTTAAGAAAATGTATATCCTCTTGAATTGCCTAGTAGATGAATTAACATCTGCAACAGGTTCAACCTTCACATGTACAGTAATTCCTGGATTGGTCCTCATCAACTCTTGGATGTAATCTCGTAGTAAGCCATACTGTAACCTGTAATCTCCATGTAACTGCTTCAGTGCTTTAGATCTAGCTCTCATAGCCTTCACCCTTGATATACAGATCTGGTATTTCTTTTGGAACTGGTCTCACCTTTCTTTTTCCTGATTCTTTTAGGTTTCTCAACCTTAATTTTTTCAAAACCAAGCACATAATCATCACATACAACCCTCAACCTCTCCTTATCATCTTTAACTGTTTTCAATAGCCTTCTTGATTCCACTGTATACTTCCTTAAAAATGTCTTTACCTCCTGCTTGTTTGCAAATTTTTGACCTACATGGAAACCGGAAGCTTTTCCATGAGCTTTTATTAGTGATTTTAATTTCCTGCTCCTAATACTCCTAATATTGTCCTCATCACTTGTACTATCAAAGTTTTCACTATCTATCACATCTAAATCCAGATTTGACTCAATTTGCACTGGATCATCCTCTTGCTCAACAAGAAACTCGAAATCTCTCATATCAACCTCATTCTCTTCCATCTCATTCTCCAAATCTACATTGTAATCACTGTCTTCATCTTCATTTTTCTGCCCACTTTGATCAATGTCCTCATCTCCATCACTATCTTCATCTTCCTGCCCACTTTGAAAACTGTGTTCAGCATCCTACCCACTTTCAATAACCACACTTGATTATATGTCAGGAAAAGGATGGATATTTGTGTTGCCATGCTCAAGGTACACATCAATAATCCTTATGTTATTTTTTAACAAAGTGAAGAAGTTCTTGTATCCCTGAATAATCATTTAAGGAGACAATACCATCATCTAAATCAACAGAACCTAGTTTTCTGAAATGGAAAAATGTCAGAATTTCATCTGCATTACCTAACTCCCTCCTAATCAGCTGCAATTCATGAATACCGAACCTTTCAACATTCAAAAGATCCACGTTACTTTGCTTTCCATTCACGTAATTACGACCCGGATAGTTTGTGAAGTAACCCCCGTGATTCAATACTATAGAAAAGAGTTCAGGATACAAATCTGCAAATGATTACAAACCCTAATCAGTAGAAATCCTCGATGTATAACCAAAATTTTAACTTTAAATCATACCTAGGACATCATCGTTTTAGAAATCCTCATCTTCGCCTCATATATGAAATACACCACCATGCTCCACTACAGGATCGGGATCCATCGTAGATGATTGCGTTTTTTGGGGAACGATTCTGGGAATATTGGTGTTAGGGTTAATACAGAGGAAGAGGATGAAGTGAAATATTGAAGGTTTTTGATAACTGGGGTAGGGAAAGGACATATCTACCCCTCACGTGGGAGGCACGTAGGGGATTTAATGGTTAAAATTAACACTGTTTGCCATAAAGGACTTGCATTGCAACGAAAAAACTTAAAGGATTTGCAGTGCAACTTTTAAATGTTAAGGACATGCATTGTATTTTTAGTTAAACCTAAAGGACGTGCACTGTCATTTTGTCTTTTTATCTTTTTATTCATCTATTATGAAAAAGAAGCCATACATCAGAAACTAGTGCTGGATCTAAGTATCCACACGAGCATATTAATGAAGAAGTCGAATATGATCCAGAAACACGTGATGCATCTAAATCTCCACATACTTAGCCTAATAAAAGGAGATGCCCATGTATTTAAAGATCAATGGCATTATAGGTTTCAAATTTGAGTTTTCACCTATTGACTAAAAAGTGTAAACAGGTCAAAGCCAAATCCTTTCAAATTATTCGTTATTTTGGTTAAAATCAAACCGACCCATACAAATAACCAATTAACTGAAACTGGTTGGTTTTCAAAATCCAATAACTAAAATTTTTGGTTTTGGTCTCGCTCAAGGCTCAAAATTGAGGCGAACTAGAACTAGAATACTCCTAGGTGGGCGATGATGATGTCATAACTGTGATAATGACGTTGGTGGCATTGTGGTGGTGACAGTGAAGGTGGCAATGGTGTGTGTGTAAGATTAGGCTTTGCCTTTCATATGAACCGTATAGAAACTCTGATGGCGTTAAAAATGTAATATTCGGCCCCCATACCAACCATATATTATTCGTTTGCCAACAGATTGCTCACATATTTGTTTTTGGTTACCCGAGTGAAAACCTCTCATCACTCTACTCATCATAGATTGCTCCCACTCAAGTACGCTTAAGTGTGCAGTCCAATGCACCCAACACTTGTTCGTGATGTTTGAGGCAAAAATTCCTTATGACACATATCTCTTATGTGGGACAATACAAACCAAGTGAGATTCACCAAGGTGTCATAGTGTAAGTTTGATTGTTGTGGTGACGACGGTGGGAATGACAACGATGGCAGTGTACTACATATGTATCTTTATACTATAAAATAAGAAATAAGAGGATGCGTGAAAAACTTGTTTAAAGGACTCATGTCGAACACAAATACCAAAGCCAAAGCTAACAGATTAGTTTACCCATTTTTGCTGTGACAACCCGTAATTTCCAGAATCCTTTCATTGTACTGATCCTTTGTCTCGCATTGTATGTTACTTGAATATTATATATGTGATTATAAGTAAATGATTGCAGGTTTACGTGTTATGTGTTATGTGTTGTGTGAGTATTGTAAGTATGTATAAATCTCGCCGCACCAAAACACTTTGGCCGCACACCTTTGTTCGATCCATTCTCGGCCCAAATGAAACCCAGATATGGGCCCGGCTCTTTCCACATCGTATACACACACATGACTTGTGTGTGATGTTCATAATTAACAAAACACAAAGATTATACCAAACCCTAAACTCCTCTACTCCTTTGCATACCTGATGCGTGTGAAGTGTATATATAAGTTTAAGTATATTTTAAGCCCTTTTACACTTTTCTTTAGCCAAGTTTTAAATTTATAAAACACGATATTTACTAACACTAAACACACATATGGGCAAGTGCACCCATCGTGAGCGTAGTATAGTGTTGGTAAGATACCGAGGTCGTCCAAGGACACAAGAGCTTTTAGTACCAGTTTATCCTCAACGTCTAATCAAATAAAAAAGTTAGAAAAAGGTTTTAAACTAGAAAAATAAAAACTAACTAAAATGCTGAAAATAAAAATAAAAATAAAACAGATAGACAAGATGAATCACTTGGTTCCGACTCGTGTATAGTGTAATCTTTGATTATTTCCGCACTTTTGCACTTTTTAAGAGATTATCATAGTTATTGTAGTAGGCCCCTCTTTTGAAGGCGACGTTACCCTCAACCCAGTAGTTTGAGTCCGCAATGATACAATCCTAAAGGGTCGGATTATTGAAAGATAATTAATTAAGTTATTAATGCATATTATGGTAGGCCCCTCTTTTGAAGGTAACGTTACCCTCGGCTAAGTAGTCTGAGTCAGCAGGGATACGGTCCTAAGTAGCCGGGTTAAAGTATTAATAGTAGCTTACATATGAGGGGATCAAAGAGTTTGGACCCCCGCCATCCAATACCGTTAAGTATTGAAGGAGGTCCTACTAAATTTGACCCAGGTCCTTGCAGGATCTATACACTGAACAAGGCAAGACTCTTACCAAACCGTTCCCTTAACCCCCGACCAGGTAGCCAACATACCTCCATATAGACCGTGGAGATATGAATGGTGAAAATCTTTTATTTTATATAGACAGTAAAATAATGCCAAGACACCACAGACAAACGATAAGGAAAAATCACCTTCAACATAAGAAACTAGTTATTAAAGTCATTAATACATAACCAAGTAAAAAGTGCGAAAAGATTAAAAATAAAAAGTATTACACTAGACACTTTGTCTTCACCAAGTGATGTAAGAGACTTAGGCAAACATGGCCTTGATTGTCAAGAACTCTTACGATCAATCTTGGATCCCGAGACAACTCACACACTCTATGATGGACAATGGATGATGGTGGTGGATGATGGTGTTATGGTGGTGGTGGTGGTAGGTGGTGGGTGAAGTATGAGAGAGGTGGTGTGCCAAGGGATGGTTTGAGCTTGAGCCAAGCAGTCCTATTTATAGGCTGAACAGAAGCTCGGGCACGACCCTGTGTCCAGTGGGCACGGCCCCGTGTCCACATCCTTCTCTGTCTTCATTAATTGCTCTTGTATGTATTAGTCGACCACGACCCCGTGTGCAAAAGCATATCTGTACTATCAAGATTTGCCTGGATTCTATGAATCTTATAGTTGACCACGGCCCCGTGTCCGCTAAGCACGGCCCCGTGGTGGGTGATGGAAGCTTCTACAACTTTGTCTTTTATGCTGACACTTGGGCATGCCCCCGTGCTCATTGAGCACGGGGCGTGTTCAGTCTTCTGTTCTCTTGTTTTGCTTGGAAAGATGCTGTCGTGGGGTCGGGCATGTCATGTTTGTTCCTTTTCTTGTATTTATGTTAGATTTAGCCGCCTTTTTGCTTCTTTTGTTAATTTGAGCTCATTTAATCCGGAAAATACAAAAGGAAGACAAAAGCACACTTTTTCCAACATTAGTACTAAAAAAGGGTTAGTTTTATGCCACAATTGATGTAATTTATATGTTGCATTTTGCACACATCAATACCCGACGGCAACACTCCCTCCCTTCGACTTCATCTAATATTCCGGTTAGTATATTACCCTCCTTGGTTGTTTTAGTTTCCCTGTCGTATGCGAACTTTTGAATGCTTAATTGGCTAAGGTGTGTATGATCTAAGAACTTGGATTAAATGAATAACATGATTTATCATGGATCGAAGCTTATGTTGTTATGATTCGGAATTTGGTGTGCAATCTATGATCATGTTTGAATACTGATGTTAATAAAAGGATTAGTGGCTACCTGATTAAATTAGGGTTCATGTGATAAAATTATTGAATGATGATTCATTAGAATTATGTTGAATGATGAAGATTCATAATCTTCGAAGTTGTAACTGTTTTGATTGGAATTGTGTGAGTGATTATTGTTGATTACGTTAAAACGGGATGATGGTTAATGGATTCCCGTTAATTATGGTAAATAATTGATAAGGAAACAAGAGGGTAACTGATCGCACACACTGGTTAAACATCTATTCTGGTCGCACAATGGATCTGCGTCGCACAAACAGAACCTGATAGCACACTTCCATCAGGTCACACACTTGTGTGGGCTTGAACATGTGTCGGGGCTATGTACTGAATTGTTGGGCCAGGCTATGTGGGTTGGCTTGTACAAAAGAAGCGGGCCGCACACTATTGCTTCGGTCACACACCTATTTAAGGGCCGCACAGTTCTTGGGCTCTAAGCATGTTTGGGCTTGATGAACTCTGAATCGCACACTTACATGGGCCTCATACGTTGTTGGACTAAGTGTTAGTGGACTGTGAACCATTTGAATGGATTCTGTGTTAATAGGTCGCACACTAGAGTGTGCGATTGAATTTCCTGTTCAATTATATGAAACATGGAACGTGACTTCTTGTGTAATGATGTCCTAGAGATGTGTAATTGTGTCCTAGAAATACGTGTACTGATACGTGCTTTACTTGTATATGAAACTGATTGTTAAATCGCAACCACATTAGGGATTGATTAACCTACTTGGAAAACGTGCATTAATTTACCGAGCAAACCTAAGGTGAGTTCACTACTCCTTGAGCATGCATCCCGATGGGTGGGACAATCAAACGGGTATTCCTGAGAGGAAAACGTCTTTTCTGGGTTAAAACTGGGATGTTGGATAATACACTCACACCTATCACCTTAAGTCCCATCTTATACCGAATTAGTTACCTGAGAGGTAACGAGGTATTAGTTGATAGCGCTATTAGGCTTGGCAACCTCACACCGTACCTGAGAGGACGAGCGTGATCTAATGACCTTAAATCATGACCAATGTTTTGATAGGGACATTGGGGATGGCAAACAAACTGACGCCATCTTGCGGTACTCGAGTTATTATCAACATTGTTATTAAACTGAACTAAACACTTGGTAACTAATGTTTTTATAAAACTATGAACACGCCAGCGTTGTGCTGATACACTTGTTGCATGCTCGCAGGTCGTTAGATTCTATGGATAAGGAACTTGTTGTCTGGGATGCTGGAGTGGTAATGGGTCGAGCCTTTTGGAAACAAATAACCAACTTATTGGTTTTCCCACATTTGGTTTTGAACGTTTGAACAATGATTTACTTTATGCTTTGGCTGAACATGTTAAACTTTAAGTTATGTTTGAGAATACTTTAATCTAATAAACAGGAACTTTTATATTATATCTTGCTAATAGTTCAATGTGATTGGTGGCTGGATCCTGGTACGTCACACGCCTAGCGGGGTTTCCGCATGTGGTAATCTGGGGTGTGACAGTTTGGTATCAGAGCCACTGGTTATAGTGAACTAGGTTTTAAAACGTTTTTATAAAACCAGACTATAACCTAACAGTTCTGAAATCGACCATGACACTCAGCTCCAGATTGCAAGGTTCGTCTCTTATTTATTGCACAGCATAACTAGTGTACATCCGTATATGACATTGCATATGATTGCACACTTAGCACTACAGTATGAATTCATGCGTTATTTTCCTACGTTATGTGATTGATAGTGTGACATTTTCCCTAGACTTTCGTGATCCATGTTTGTGATGTCTTTTGTCTTGTTTCTCGAATCTGAGGAACCTTTTAACGCGAGTTAAGAGGAGCTGAGATAAAGATGCAAATCGCATTATCATTATGGGTGCACACATAATAATAATGTGGGGTGCATGTGAGTCTCAGTAAGGCTTAACGAGTGTGAAAGGGGTTCTGTTCCATTATCTGACATCATGGTAGAACTCAGTAATCTGTAGAAGTCATAGCAATGTTTGACTCCTACTCAATCCTGACTTTTAACCTTTTCCACTCTTCTTATATAGAATCATGAGCGGACGAAACGGTGGACGTGGTGGTGGTCGCGATGGTGGACGTGGCAACATTGTTATGTCCCAGGCTGGTACGATATGTACCATACATTCTTTATCCATGTATCGTCTACTTGACTCTTACTCGTGCGATGCATTTTCTTCCATCTTTAGGTCAACACGCGAACCAGAACCAGAACAACCCGCCTGCTTGTACGTTCAAGACGTTCATGGATTGTAAGCCACAGATGTTCAGTGGGACTGAAGGAGCAGTGGGACTACTCCAATGGTTCGAGAAAGCTGAGTCGGTTTTTGCTATGTGTAACTGTCCTGCTAGGGACAGGGTGAAGTATGCTTCGGGCACTCTTGAGGATGGTGCCTTGACTTGGTGGAATGCCCAAGTCCAGATGCTGGGTATTGAAATGGCGAATGCAACTACTTGGGATGACTTCAAGGAACTGATGAGAGAGGAGTACCGCCCTCGAGATGAAATTCAAAAGCTTGAAAATGAGTACTACAACCTGAAGATGGCAGGATCTGAGATCGAGGCGTACACGAAACAATCTCATGAACTTGCGGATATGTGTCCTAACTTATCGCGACCACCACATCGGAGAATTGAACTGTACATCAACGGCTTAGAGCCACAGGTCAAGAGTTTAGTTACTGCTGCAAACCTTGACAACCTTCCTCGAATTATTCGTTTAGCACACAAGATTACAGACCAGGAGGTCGAGCATGGTTCACTACCACCTCGTGTTTCTACTACCGCTACTACTACAGCTACCACTCCTGCTAGTGATAACAAACGTAAGTGGAACGATACGGACAAGGTATCCAATTCAAATCAGTCCCAGAAGAAGCTAGACAACAGCAACAATCGCAGTTTTAGTCAGTCGCCCTCTGTTAATCAGAACCAGAGCAACAACTCGAACCAGGGTACTTACGCAGGAAAACAACCAAAGTGTAGCAAGTGCAACTATCATCACCGTGGACCGTGTACCCGAGTCTGCCATAGGTGCAATAAAGTGGGCCATATGGCAAGGGATTGCAGGGCCCCACTCCCAAGATAGCAGTAACAGCAACCGCACCAACAGGAAAGGCAACAACCTCAAAAAAACACGGTATCCGTAGTGGCTGTTTCCAATGTGGGGACGAGGGTCACTTCAGGAGAGATTGCCCTCAACTGAATCAAAATGTTGGGAATAACAACAACGCTGGGAACAACAACAACGGCAATAATGGTGGGAATGGTGCACGTGGGAGAGTGTTTACTATCAGCGCTGGTGAAGCTAGGAAAGATGGCAACGTTGTGACCAGTACGTTCTCTATAAACAACCTTTTTGCTTCTGTTTTATTCGACTCTGGTGCCGATTGGAGTTATGTGTCCTTGGGGTTCAGTTTCCAGTTAGGGTTGACTCCAACACCTCTCGTGAACAAACACATTGTAGAATTGGCTGATAGCAAGTCAATCGAAGCTTCACACATTCATTTTGGGTGTAAACTGGATCTTATGGGTCAAGTGTTCGACATTGACCTACTCCCCGTTACTCTTGGAAGCTTCGATGTAGTCGTTGGTATGGATTGGTTGTCTAAGTACCAGCGGAAATTCTCTGTAAGGAGAAAATCATACTATCCCTCTCCCTAGTGGAGGATCTTTGTCAGTCCAAGGTCATCGAAGTGGTGCAATGGTTGGCATAATTTCAACTATGAAAGCCCAGAAGTGTCTACGGAAGGGTTATCCTGCTATCTTGGCACTCATTACTGATACTCAGCCTGCGGATAAGAGGATTGAGGATCTACTGATTGTTCGTGATTTTCCAGTTGTAATTCCCGAAGAACTCCCTGGTTTACCTCCCCATCGTCAGGTGGAATTTCAGATCGACCTTACGCAAGGAGCAGCTCCGATTGCCCGAGCTCCTTATCGTCTTGCACCAGGCGAGCTACAAGAACTGTCTAATCAATTTCAAGAACTATTGGATAGAGGCTTTATCCGACCTAGTTCTTCGCCGTGGGGAGCCCCAGTTCTATTCGTGAAGAAGAGAGACGAGTCTTTTCGTATGTGTATAGATTATCGTGAACTCAACAAGGTGACAGTTAAGAACCTTTATCCTTTACCATGCATTGACGACCTGTTGACCAGTTGCAAGGGTCAAGCTTTTATTCGAAAATCGACATAAGATCGGGCTATCACCAGATGAGGGTCAGAGAGGAGGATGTTCCTAAAATAGCTTTTCGTACGCGGTATGGCCACTATGAGTTTCTGGTTATGCCATTCAGATTAACGAACGCACCAGCGGTTTTCATGGACCTTATGAACCATGTGTGCAAATCGTATCTCAATGATTTCATCATTGTGTTCATTGATAACATCCTGATTTATTCTAAGAGCAATGAGGACCATGAGTGGCACTTGCGTCTTATCTTGGAGCTCCTGAAGAAGGAGAAACTCTACACTAAGTTTTCTAAGTGTGACTTTTGGATTCGAGAAGTACACTTCCTTGGCCACATTGTTAACGAATTGGGAATACACATGGATCCCGCTAAGATTGATGCTATCAGAAATTGGGCGGCACCAAAGAATCCTTCGGAGGTGCGACAATTTCTTGGTCTCGCTGGATACTACCGCAGATTTATTAAAGATTTCTCGAGGATCGCTCAACCTCTTACCGTGTTGACACAGAAGGGAGTGGTATACTCCTGGGGAACGAAACAGGAAGATGTTTTTCAGCTGTTGAAACAAAAACTTTGTAGTACACGAATCTTGTCCTTGCCCGAGGGTACCAAAGATTTCGTAGTGTACTGTGATGCTTCAATTCAGGGTCTCGGTTGCATTGTGATGCAACGCGAGAAGGTGATAGTTTACGCTTCTCGACAGTTGAAAACTCACGAGAAAAATTACACGACTCACGACTTGGAGTTGGGGGCCGTGGTTTTTGCGCTAAAAATATGGAGGCATTACTTGTAGGGTACTAAATGCACTATTTATACCGACCACAAGAGCCTTTAGCATATCTTTGATCAGAAGGAGTTGAACATGCGACAGCGTCACTGGGTGGAACTCTTAAACGATTATGATTGTGCAATCAAGTATCATCCAGACAAGGCTAGTGTTGTAGCCGATGCCCTTAGTCGCAAGGAAACGGAACCTAGACGTGCTCGAGCTTTGCAGCTCACCATCCATTCTAACCTACCAGATCAGATTCGTTCTACTCAAACTAAAGCGTTAAAAGACGAGAACTTTAGAGCTGAAGAGATACGAGGCTTGGAGAAGCAACTTGTGGAAAGATCTGATGGTATTCGCTATTTCACGGAGCGAATATGGGTCCCTTTGTATGGAAATCTTAGAGAGCTTGTGATGGACGAAGAACACAAGTCTCGATACTCTGTTCATCCAGGGTCTGATAAGATGTATCAGGACCTCAAAGCTTTATATTGGTGGCCGAAGATGAAAGCCCACATCGCGACGTATGTAAGTAAATGCTTGACTTGTGCGAAGGTCAAGGTGGAATACCAGAAACCGTCTGGATTGCTTTAGCAGCCAGAAATACCCATTTGGAAAATGGGAACAGATTGCTAAGGACTTTGTCACCGGGCTGCCAAGAACTCAAAACGGAAACGATACCATCTAGGTGATCGTTGACCATCTGACGAAATGCACTTCCTCGCGATCAAGGAAACTGATAAGTTCTCGCAACTAGCTGGTGTTTATCTGAAAGAGGTGGTTTCTAGGCACGGGGTGCCAACATCTATCATCTGTGATCATAACCCGCGTTTCATATCCGATTTGTGGCAGGCGATACACAAATCGTTCGGCTCACGTCTCGACATGAGCACTGCCTATCACCCTCAAACGGATGGTCAAAGCGAACGAACCATTCAGACACTTGAAGACATGCTGCGTGCATGTGTAATCGAATTTGGTAAAGGTTGGGAAAGGCACTTGCCTTTGGTAGAGTTCTCTTACAACAACAGTTACCATTCCAGTATTCAGGCCGCTCTGTTCGAGGCATTGTACGGACGGAAATGCCGATCTCCTTTTTGTTGGGCTGAGATGGGTGACAGCGAGATCACAGGTCCGGAACTTGTACTTGAGACCTCTGAGAAAATTGTTCAGATTAGAAATCGTATGGCGGCAGCGCGTGATCGCCAGAAAAATTATGTTGAAATGCGTAGGAAACCCTTGGAGTTCGCTGTAGGCGACCGTGTCATGTTGAAAGTTTCACCCTGGAAGGGTGTGGTACACTTTGGGAAGCACGACAAGCTTAATCCACGATACGTTGGGCCATTCAAAATTCTGGAACGAATCGGTAAAGTGGCCTACAAGCTCGAGTTACCTGACGAGTTGGGTAGTCTTTCATATCTCAAACTTAAAGAAGTGTTTATCCAATGAAACACTTGTAGTGCCGTTGTAAGAACTGAGAATTGACGACAAGTTGTAGTTTGTTGAAGAACCTATTGAAATTATGGACCGGGGAGTTAAGGTCCATAAACACAGTCGAATTCCAATTGTGAGAGTTCGTTGGAACTCAAGACGTGGACCGGAGTTCACGTGGGAACGCAAGGATCAAATGAAGCTCAAGTATCTGAACTGTTCAAAACTGCTGAATCAAACTCTGATACAACTGGTGAATTTCGGGACGAAACTCCCTTTCAAGTTGGGGATGATGTGGCACCCGTGGAAAATCCATAGTCATCTTGATCTATCACTTCACTCATCTGAGTTTGCTTATCAAATTTCGGGACAAAATTTCTTTCAAGTTGGGGATGATGTGACAACCCGTAATTTCCAGAATCCTTTCATTGTACTGATCCTTTGTCTCGCATTGTATGTTACTTGAATATTATATATGTGATTATAAGTAAATGCTTGCGGGTTTACGTGTTATTTGTTATGTGAGTATTGTAAGTACGTATAAATCTTGTCGCACCAAAACACTTGGGCCGCACACCTTGGTTCGATCCATTCTTGGCCCAAATGAAACCCAGATATGGGTTCGGATCTTTCCATATCGTATACACACACATGACTTGTGTGTGATGTTCATAATTAACAAAACACAAAGATTATACCAAACCCTAAACTCCTCTACTCCTTTGCATACCCGACGGCAACACCCCCTCCCTCTTGAAGTTCTTCCTTCGATTTCATCTAATATTCCGGTTAGTATATTACCCTCCTTGGTTGTTTTAGTTTCACTGTCGTATGTGATCTTTTGAATGCATAGTTGGCTAAGGTGTGTATGATCTAAGAGCATGGATTAAATGAATAACATGATTTGGCATGGATCGAAGCTTATGTTGTTATGATTCGGAATTAGGTGTGCAATATATGATCATGTTTGAATACTGATGTTAATATAAGGATTAGTGGCTGCCTGATTAAATTAGGGTTTATGTGATAAAACTATTGAATGATGATTCATTGGAATTCTCTTGAATGATTAAGATTCATAATCTTCGAAGTTGTAACTGTTTTGATTGGAACTATGTGAGTGATTTTTGTTGATTGCGTTAAAAACGGGATGATGGTTAATGGATTTCCGTTAATTATGGTAAATAATTGATAAGGAAACAAGAGGGTAACTGATCGCACACCTCTCTGATCGCACACGCTGGTTAAACCTCTATTCTGGTCGCACAATGGATCTGCGTCACACAAACAGAACCTGATCACACACTTCCATCAGGTCGCACACTTGTGTTGGCTTGAACATGCGTCGGGGCTATGTACTGAATTGTTGGGCCGGGCTACGTGGGTTGGGTTGTACAAAAGAAGCGGGCTGCACACTATTGCTTCGGTCGCACACCCGTTTAAGGGTCGCACAGTTCTTGGGCTCTAAGCATGTTTGGGCTTGATGAACTCTGAATCGCACACTTACATGGGCCTCATACGTTGTTGGACTAGGTGTTAGTGAACTGTGAACCATTTGAATGGATTCTGTGTTAATGAGTCGCACACTAGAGTGTGCGACTGAATTTCCTATTCAATTATGTGAAACACGGAACGTGACTTCTTGTGTAATGATGTCCTAGAGATGTGTAATTGTGTCCTAGAAATACGTGTACTGATACGTGCTCTACTTTTATATGAAACTGATTGTTAAATGGCAACCACATTAGGGATTGATTGACCTACTTGGAAAATGTGCATTAATTTACCGAGCAAACCTAAGGTGAGTTCACTACTCCTTGAGCATGCGTCCCGGTGGGTGGGACAATCAAACAGTTATTCCTGAGAGGAAAACGCCTTTTCTGGGTTAAATCTGGGATGTTGGATAATACACTCACACCTATCACCTTAAGTCCCATCTTATACCGAATTAGTTACCTGAGAGGTAACGGGGTTTTAGTTGATAGCGCTATTAGTAAAGGGAGTTTATTTATTTTTTTAGTCGGAAATATTCGTTATACCTACAACATTATCTTATTAGTAAAGACTGTCTACAACGACGATCCCTACCGTAAACCATTTTGGGAGAAGTTTAGTTAAGAACAACTCTTGGTTAAAGATCATCAAACAATAGATGTAAGATGGATTCGGTAAAATACATTGAATCACTACGTATCATTTTTTATGCGATACTTAGGGGGTAGGGGCGCTCCACTAGTGATGGAATTCCATCACTCACAACATCCAATCAAGTTTCGCCATGTTATCGAGCTTCATTCCATCACTAGTGATGGATTTTAGTGGAAATGCCTATCACTAGTGATTTTTTTTATTTTTAAATTATAAATTAACTATAAATAATTTCATTTAAATAAAAATACATTTTTCTTTATTAAACAAGATAATATATTTTTCTAAAAAACCACAAAAAAAAATTATAAGCATTCTTGGGCTTGGACTGGCCTATAACAATTGTTCCCATTTCAAAATCCCTAAATACTTAAAACTAAAACCCTCTGTTCTCCGCTTTCTTCACAACCTTTTTGCCTCAAAATCAAATATGGTTCAAGCTTGAAAAACCCCAAAAAAGCAAAGCTAAAGAACAAGGTATATATCCTACTTCTTAATTTACACATAATTTGAGTTAAATGCTTGGTTGGTCTCTGTGGTTTGCAAAAAATTCATAGTTGATCCTAGTAGTTTACTAATTACATACGTCGTCCCAAAAGTTGTCAAAAATGAACTCAGTTGGTCCCCTGACCTAACCTCTGTTAAATTTCTCAGTTAAAACACCCCATGTGCTTGGCACATGAGGGTAGTTTGGTCCTTTCCTGATTCTCCCACCCCACCCCACCCTCTTCTTCTTCTTCTTCCTCAAACCACCACCACCATCTCATCTCCTCCACTGAATAACCAACACTACTGACCACCTCCAGACCACCTCTGCCACCACTCCTACTTCCGATAGCCGGCCACCACCTCTGGTCCTCCACATCCTACCTCCTCACTTCTGATTTTTGCCACAAGGGACGAGATTGTGTGACCTCCAGATCGGTGAATTGAATTGATTTTTGCAACTGTAACCGGACGATAACGGTGCAGTCAAAACTCTTGTTACACAGTTGCAACAACAGATTAGAGAGAGAAAGTGAGGACCACACTGGCCACACCCAATAACAACCTTTCAAACGGTATTTTTGCCATCATCACCTCCACTCTCGCTCAAACTCAACAACAGAAAATCATACAACAAGATATTATTCTATTTCAAGTATAACAACCTTTTAAAAGGTATTTTTGCCATACAACAGAAAATCAAGTATAACAACCTTGATGGAAACGTTGTTTACAATAAAATCATACAACAGATTAGAGAGAGAAAGTGAGGACCACACCGTGCCAGGCCTCTCTCTCCTTCCAGATCTTTCTTCTTTTTGTGACTAGAAGCGGAGAGTGCTCTCTCTTTTCTCAACCTTTTAAACCTATTAAAGAACCAAATTACAAAATTGCCATATTCCACTATTCATTCAGTTCGTTTATTAATATATAGGAGAATTATAACTACACTAGGCTATTACCCGGAAACTCCCGGACTAGGAAAATTTAATTTACAATAAACAACTTTGAACCTCTAAAGTATCATCTTTCCCTTATCCAC
Organism: Helianthus tuberosus; assembly: GCA_030545235.1. Taxonomy (NCBI): domain Eukaryota; kingdom Viridiplantae; phylum Streptophyta; class Magnoliopsida; order Asterales; family Asteraceae; genus Helianthus; species Helianthus tuberosus. The sequence goes on along the minus strand of CM060354.1, from coordinate 163,739,670 downwards.
CATAAATTTCTAGTTCGGTTGTATAAGTATCCCAACTTTGCCTCCATATGTATTCAACGTTTCCATGTAAAGCTAATTCCCTTTTAATTCATAATGAGATCTCTGTATAAGAATGTTTTTGAAACCCATACGCCTAAGAAGACACCATGGTGAATGAATAGCCAAAGAGGCCTGTTGCCCATAAATTTTTTGGATCACACCAATTGTTTAATTCAACAACATATTTTCCCTCATCATCTGAAGTAAAATAACTTTATATGAACTCAAACTTTATCATAATCACAAAATTATAAAGGGTAGATTACACTTTTCGTCCTTTATGTTTGTATTGGATTACAATGGATAGTCTTTAACTTCAATAATTATAGTCACAGTCCTTTATTTGAAAAACTCGCTACATCTTTCGTCCTTTAACAATAACCTGGTTGACTTTAAATGATAAGTTGGGTCATGTACACCCCATGTGAGGGCAAAAATGTCATTTGCCTTATATATGTATAAACCCCCACACATTCACTCACTCTCTCTCTCTCTCTATCTCTCAACACACACACACACACTCTCTCTAATCACCTGGTCATGCCATACCACCACAAATCCGGTCACCATGACTTTGGCAACTGATCCGACCTAGATTGTAACGGGTTTTTACAAATAAAGGACTGTTACTGTAAACTGCAATTCAATACAAACATAAAGGACGAAAAGTGTAATTTACCTAAAGAAAAATCTTAATAATTTTGATGGCGAACACTCTGGTTCCACCCATCCCCACATTGTTGACTCGTTTTTTTCTTTTTTTCTTTTTGTTATAGAAAATAAATGTAAAATAAGTAGGTGAAATCGCCGGCGGCTCGACGAAGGCAGCAGGCTAGGGTTAGTGAGCGAGGTCCCTTGTTCCGGTCGACCTTTCTTCCTAACTCCTCGTGCTGTGCATTCTATTCGCTTCCGGGGTCGGTTTGTTCCCTTGCTTCCCTCTCAGTCATCTCCGTGGTGTCTCTTGGCCGGACCTTCTCCTTGGTGGCTTAGCGGGTCTGATATCGGTTGCGTCTATCCCGTATAGCTCAGCTGATCGATTCGAATCCCGTTAACACATCGTAGTAGTGTCTTGGTTGGAGTGTTCTGGTCTTTTCGTGTCTGTTTTGACCGGCTGCTTGTTTGCTTGGTATGGGGGTGCCTCAACCTAACATCACCAAGTTCTTCGTTACTAACCTCCCTGAAGGATGTATTCCTTGAGAGTTAAGGAAGTGTCTGGAAAATTTTGGGGATATCTCGGGTACGTATCTTGCTAAGAAAAGAGACAAACAAGGCAGTAGATTTGGGTTTGTTAGCTTCAAGGATGTAAGGGATAGACAGATCTTGCTGAATAGTCTTGGGGGAGTTAAGTTGGGAGAATGTAAGCTTAAGATTAACGTGGCTAGATTTGCAGCTGAGAACTCAGGTGGTTCCGTTCAACAGGAGGTTAACGTCCAGAATGCAAAGGTTTCAGGCCAAGCTAACTATGGCAGAACTTTCAACCTCAGGGATGTGAGAAGCTATAGTGATGTAGTAGGAACATCCAAATCGGTGGGTGGTCTGTTTAAAGGTAATGGCGGTAGTAAGATGGAAGTCTTGAGGGATAATGAGTTGTCGATTGTTATTCCGGATAGAACGGAGGCGTTTCATAATGTTCTCGGGTCGGCCATTGTGGGTAGAACGGTGGACCTAGAGACTTTGGTTGATTTTGACAGGTTGCTAAAGATTGCTTAGGTGTCTGTCTCTAATATCCAGTACCTCGGTGGGCTTTCCATACTTATCTCGTTTCACAGTGAGGTTTCGGCAAAAGAATTTTTGGATAATAAGGTCCTTTAGGAACCTTTGTTCTCCAAGCTTAGTATCTGGAGCGGTCAATCCCTACCTCTTGAGAGAGTTGCCTGGCTCAAGTTATGTGGCATTCCTCTCCACTTGTTCGTCTCCGACGTTCTTATTGGTGAGCGATTCGGGAAGATCCTCCATGTCCCCAAGTCGTTAGAGGAAGACCAGGATTTGTCGGTTTGTAGGATTGGAATCCTTGCTGGCGAAGCTGTTAGGATCAAGGAGGAAGTTTCTCTAAGATGGAAGAATAGGTTGTTCAGGATCTGGGTTGAGGAGGAAAGTAACGACTGGACCCCGGATTGTCTGGGAAGTGTTGGTAGTAACGGTTCGGTTGGCTCATCAGAAATGGCTTCCTCTCCGATCGGTTCCCCACGGAACGTTCGGCAGAGAGATGACGAAGAGACGCAAAATTTGGACGTCGGAAAGGGAACTGAAAAGTCGCCGGATGTGAATGGGGAAACTCAAGAGTTGGTCTCTCACATGCACGTTCCCATGCAGCATGATTATGTTTTTGAGAAAGAAGTGGAAGAGACTATGGCAGAGAAGTCCCATGTGGAACCCCTTATTGATCTTTTTGTGGGTGTTGGCTTCGAGAATAATAAGGTAAAGGAGGGGAATAACGATGTTGGGCCAAATCAATGTAGTGGTCCCCATTTGGTGAACGTGTTTGAAGCTTCCAGTAATGATAATATGCTCAAAAAGAAAAAAACAGCCTAGCATTCTTAAAAACAAAAAAAGGGTGGGCCAGAGTAGGAGTGGGAGCCCAAAGGAGGATCAAAGGCCCAAAAAATGACCCAGATCAGTTTTAGAATATAGATTTGATTTAAATAAAGACTTTGACCCTAAATTCAACTGGGTATCGGGAACAGAGGAAGATAGCAGGTCTGGTATTAACAGTGATGATTCTGGAATCGGTAATACGGATCCTATTGGTCTTGTGCATCCTGGTGATCAATCGGCTGGTGAGTCGGTCTCTTGGGATTATTCCGACAACGTTGAGCCGGAAAAGGTCTTATCAGCGGCGGTGGTTGGGATCGACAAGGAGGTGGAAGCCATTTTGGAGATGGGGAATTTAGTAGGAGTCCAACTAGGAAACTTCAGCAATCTTGTCAGGAGCATTGTGGGTAACGAAGGTATTAATGCGTTTCCCCAATGAATGTTTTGTCGCTTAATATTAGAGGAGTTAGGGGGGGTGTTAAAGCAGGTTGGGTAAGGGAGTTAAAGTGTAGATCTGGGGCTAGTTTTATCGCTCTGCAGGAGTCCATGGTGTCCGGTATCTCGTGCAATTTTATGTCGGGTTTCTGGGGTAATGATAGCTTTGAGCTGGAGTCTGTTGATGCTACTGGCACTTCGGGTGGCCTTGTGTGTCTGTGGGATCCCAAGGTATTCAAAGTTGAGAGTGTGGTTAAAGATAGGAATTTCATGTACCCGAAAGGGCGGTTGGTGGGTAGTGGAGAGTTTTTAATTTTTTTCAATATATATGCCCCTCAGAGCACCTCTGATAAATTCCGGCTCTGGGAGTCCATCACAAACATCATCACAGTGGTTGTTGGCTTGTCTTTGCTAATTGGGGACTTCAATGATGTCAGAAATATGGAAGAAAGAAAGAACTCCAGTTTCAATCCGGTTTGCGCCCGTAACTTTAACGATTTCATCTTTAATTGCGGGTTGTTAGAATATAATATGCAGGGTCGTCAGTTCATGTGTTTGAGAGCTAATGGCAGAAAATTGAGTAAAATCGATAGAGTTTTGGTTTGTGCCGACTTTTTTTACAAATGGCCTAATGCTTGTTTTTGAGCCTGGAGGTTGTGGATTCGAACTTCGAGCCTCGGCCGTTCCGTATTTTCAGCTCGTGGATTGGTCGGCCAGGTTTCGAGGCTGCGGTTTTGAAAGCGGTGGTCGGTGGGGATCCTTCCGACCCCCGGACATCTCTTTAGTTAAAAAGTTTGCTCGTATCCGTAATAAGCTGAAAGGTTGGAGAGATGAATTCTTAGCAAATGAAAAGGAAGAGGAGCTCCAAGCCCGTTCGGACTTGGAGAAGCTGGAAGAAGCCTTAGAAGTTAGGGAGCTATCGGAGGAAGAAGATTGGATCTTAACTGAAAGCAAAAAGTTGGTTAAAGATATTGGTGATAGAAAAAATGCCGATCTTAGACAACCTTCTAGAGTGAGGTGGGCCATAGATAGGGATGAAAACTCCAAATTTTTCCATGCGTTGATCAACAAGAGGAAAGCATCGAACTTGATTCCGGGGTTGATGGTTAATGGGGAGTGGTGCTCGAAACCGTCTCTTGTAAATAAAGAGGTTCTTACGTTTTTTCGTAACAGATTCATTGAAGACGTTGAGGTCTGTCCTTCTTTTAACTGTGAGGAGTTCAAAACGTTGTCCCAATCTAAGAACAGCCTGGTGGCTTCGTTTAGTAAGGAGGAAATCAAGGTTGCGGTTTTTGGTTGTGGGGATGAGCGGGAACCTGGGCCCGATGGAATTAACTTTAAATTCATTTAGAAGTTTTGGCACTTATTTGAAGATGATTTCCTCAAAATTTTCAGCAAGTTCTATGAAGATGGAGTTATTAATTGCGGATGTAGTTCTTCGTTTATTTGTTTAGTCCCTAAAATTAAGGACCCGGTTTCTTTGGGTAACTTCAGACCCATTAACCTGGTTGGTGTCATAAGCAAAGTCATCTCTAAGGTGTTGGCTAACAGGATGTGAGCGGTTCTTGAGGAGGTGATTTCTGAATATCAATCAGCTTTCATGGACGGAAAATTCATTTTGGATGGGCCCCTAATTGTTAATGAAGTGATTTCCTGGCTTAAGAAAGAGAAATCAAAGGCGTTTATTATGAAGATCGATTTTCAGAAAGCCTACGACAATGTCAATTGGAATTTCGTGATCTCTGTGTTGAATCAAATGGGCTTTCCCGATAGATGGAACTGTTGGGTCTTGGGGATTCTAAAGTCTGCCAGGTCGTCGAGTTTGGTGAATGGTTCCCCGACGTTTGAATTCATATGTGGTAAAGGCATGAGACAAGGGGATCCTCTATCTCCTTTTCTTTTTCTGGTTATGATGGAAGCTTTATCATGTATGATGGTTAAAGCGATAAGAGTTAGTGCTCTTAATGGTATTCGGCTGCCTAAAGATGGCCCAGTTCTTTCTCATTTGTTCTTCGCGGACGACGCTATTATTCTTGGAGATTGGTCCCAACTTGAAGTCATCAAGGTGGTAAGAATTCTTCGGTGTTTTCATATCTGTTATGGGCTTAAAATTAATATTGCAAAATCATACTTGTACGATATTGGGGTTAATAGAGCTGAAGTTGACGGTATGGCCAACATTGTGGGTTGTAATCCGGACTCTCTCCCGTTCACATACTTGGGTTTGGTGGTTGGAGCAAATATGAATCGCATAAACAACTTGAAACCGGTTTTCGACGTGCGTCTCGCGAAGTGGAAATCATCTCTTTTGTCTATTGGGGGTAGAGTGACGGTTATAAAGTCTGTGTTAGAAAGTCTGCCGAGTTACTATTTCTCCTTATACAAGGCTCCAAAAAAGTGAATTCTTGATTTGGAATGCATTATTAAAATTTTTTTATGGGGCGAGACAAGCAATGTTAAGAAGATGCATTGGGTTAATTGGGACTGGGTAGTATCGGATAAAAGTTGTGGAGGTATTGGCAATAGTAAACTTGGAGACATTAATGTCGCGTTATTATCTAAGTGGGGATGGAAATTCAAGACCGAACCCCTGAACCTTTGGAGGAAAGTGGTTGTCTCAATCCACTAGAGTAGGATGGCCTGGGAGTGTATTCCGTTTAAGTCGTCTCTTGGCGGAGTTTGGTGTAATATTGCAAAAATCTGTATTAGTACTAAGATAAACGGGACGCCGCTTCATAACCGCATTAAGGGCAAGGTTGGTAACCGGGAGGTTATTTCGTTTTTGCTCGACCCGTGGTTGTCGGTGGATCCTTTGCGAGTTGTTTTTCCAGCCCTGTTCTCTCTTGAGGCTGATAAAAAGTGTAAAGTCGGTGATCGTGTGGATGTCTTCGATCCAGGCCGACAATGTGGGTGGAATTGGAAACGGCTTCCCGCATCCGCTTCGGAACTGTTCTAGCTCCAACAGCTTGTTAGCATGATTAACGGGGCGGTATTTCAGGCCGGGGAGGATGGATGGTGCTGGAATTCTAATAATAAAGGTGAGTATTCGGTGTCTAATGTTAGGAAGTTGCTGAATTTTAACATTGATGTCAGTAACAGGTTCGTGATACAATGGTGTAAGTGGGTTCCTTCTAAATGTAATATTTTTGCATGGCGTGCTGAGATGGGAAAAATTCCCACGGTGATGGCGCTCAGAAATAGGAACATTCAGATTCAGGATCCTTCGTGTAATTTTTGTCAACATGGTGACGAAACGGTAGATCATCTCTTTTCTTCGTGTTCAATGGCGGTTAGGATGTGGTCGTTAATTAGAAACTGGTGTAATACTCCTATCTTCTTGGTGTTATCCTTTAGAGATCTCCTGGAGTGGCATAATCACTCGGGGTTATCGGGTGGTGCTAAAGAGGCGTTCAAAGGTATTATCATCGTGGCTTGTTGGTGTATATGGAAAGCAAGGAATGAAGCGAGATTCTCGAACAAAACGGTTAGAGTAGAAAACATTTTTAGCCAAGTCAAAGCTGTTAGTTATCTTTGGTTCGTTAATAGATCGCGTCACAAAGATGTAACTTGAGAGGACTGGTGTAAATTTGTGAATATGTAGTCTTGGTTGTGTCGTTGGTCTGCCCGGTTTGTGGGTAGGCTGGTTTTGTTTTGTTTAATGCGTTCAAAAAAAAGTAGGTGAAGTTATAATATGACACGTGTTCAAAAATCCAGTTGGCAGCATTGGATTAATTTTTAAGAGAAAAATAAAAAAAAGGATGGGCTAAAACAATGCCAAGTGTGCAATTATTTTTATTTATAAGTATAGAGATTCAATGTTTGGCTTTTATTGGTAACTAGGTTAATGCCCGCGTAATACGCGGGCTTCAACCAAAACCATATTATTTACTTTGAAATGAAATATTCTGTACAAATACATACATTGGAAGAAAAATATAGAAAACTATCCAAATGCCGGAAAAAACTTTCTTGTAGACTACATTTGTTGTTTTACTCTCGGATATTAAATAATTATGTATATATTAATTTTTAAAAAGATAAAAAGTGAGGTATGTACCATATGGAAAAGGCAGATATGGCAACTTCTGCATTCGCCATGTATCCAGCAAGCAAGACCAGCACCTCGTTGTACCATAGCTCCAAGCTGACAAAAGGGAACGATGAAGAAAGAGGGTGGTTATGTTTAGGTTTAAACAAAATTTAACTTTGGTGGTCAAACCGATTCGTTATAAGGATCAAAATATGTATTTGAAAGAAAAATTTTTGACCATGAAAGTCAAAAGTATTTGTTCATTGAGTCTGTACTCAACATCATATAGAAATTGAATTTGATTTTTAGGGTCAAACTGCCTTCCTTTCAACATCAAATTGAGGCTTAAAAAAATTAACTCTAAAAACCTGTGATTACTAACTGGACTCTCTAATGCAAATAATACAAAGATATATTTCTTTTTCAGTTTTCATGTTTAAAAGAAGTATCAAAACTGAATTTCAGAAGCAAGAAGTTTGACTTCTAAAGTTAATATGACAACTCAAATGGAATAATTAATCATCAATATTATTTACCTCATTCAAATAGAATAATTAATCATCAATATTATTCACTACTTACCAGACCATAACACCAGATGATATTGAAAGCTTCACAACAGGAACCAAATCTTTAAATGCATCAATTGTAAACCCTTTTCCATGAATAAGGACACCAACCGCCAAAAATGTAAATAAATTCTCCGATCACAAGAAACCAAGACGACACCGAATATATGACTTTTTTTCCATTTATTTGACGCGTTAATTAATGTACTGGTTAGTTTAAAGATGTTGCAAGTGAGGAAGATGATGACTCATACCTAATTGTATGCTTCTCTAGGCTTACAATCAACAGCCATGTCCATCTGGGAAACCAAGATATGTTGATGAACCGGTGCATATAGCCCTGGTGTAATTGTAATGCCATATTTCTTACTTCTCCTGGCTGCGATGCTCCAAAACCAAACATGAATTAGGTGTTTGAATGTTCAATTTTTCAAGAGTTCATGAGCCGAGTTGTATGATCTTCAGCAAAAAATTGGCAAGCCTCGAGATGTGAAGTTGTTGGTAGTTGAAGTTAAAAAAAGGACAATAAAACATCACCTCAAACTAATTAAATAACACAAAATTATAACATTATAAACTAACCATAAAAAATCTTCATACTAACATCAAATTTTCAGAAACCTCTACATTTCCTGTAGAAAATTTGGTAAACGAAAAAAATTTAAGCTGGTCATTAGATCCAAAAAATATTAATAACACTAATAAAGTTGTGGATCCCACCCTAGCCATGTGTCGAGCAATGCCCCTGCCCCAAGCCCCTCCACACCCCATAGTCTAAAAAGACCATGAAGTAGCCTCATCAAGTGGCTGGGGTCTTGTACGGATATCAGATTTTGGTATCAGATGGTAAAGTCTTTCACCCTCCTGTTTACTAACACGATCCTTTCCATTGAAAAGATTTGCAATAGGGTTAGTAACTTAATAAACAATCAATAGGGTTAAGAACTTAATAAACATCCCATAACTCCTTAGTTGTGTGATAACTTCTTATTTGCAACAAATGTCCCAGACCTTGTCATGTTCCTATCTAGTTGACTTGCATGGCCAGCTCTCATATCCTTTTCTCATACTTCTCTAATATTTGTTTCCCATTTTTCTTCTGAAATATATAATAACTCAACAACGATTCTACTTCAATCATTAGTATAGAAGTTCTAACAGCTACTTACTTGGATCTGCCCTCATAATAATATTCAACATAGAATACCATGGGTCGATATGGGTTATGATTTATGTTTTATGTCAAACAATCAAATAAAAAAAACTTTATTCAAAGGCAAATGAGTTTGATTAAAATTTTCCAAAAGTGTTTTTTTCAAAGTAGGTAACAACCGGGAAATATCAATAGGTACCGTGCCAGACCGGTACAGAAAACGCTAATTGTCGGTACTGATCGGTACCGAAAATCAAGTCGGTTTGGGAAATTCGGTATCGGGTCGAACCGGTACTCGGTACCATTTGCTCATTCCTACTTCAAAGATTCAAATAACTGTTACAATAATATTGATTTTGTAATCATGATCATTGCACTAAATATCTATATAGAAATTTACAGTTCCTACTATAAAGTGCTTGTTGGCATCCCAACCCAACCTAACCTAAGCCGTAGTCCCGCACTAAAGACTATTTGTTTAAATCCGAACCCATTTTTACATGTGAATCAATTCATCATATACTTTTTAACCAGATAATGGTAAAAAAAATCAAAGGATAGAATTTAAAAAAAAAGTCATATCAAGCGAATTTTATGATACGACATCCATCCTTGGCAATTTGCAGTAAAAATCTATCAAAGCAACATGTGAATACTGAGAAATTAATGGCAAATGAAAATATTGATATAAACAAACTAAAATACCGAGAAAAAGCACCCAACTGGTGCTTTTTGAAACATATTTGTTTGGGAGTTTACTGACATGATTGGCCAGCATCAATTTCCTTTCACATGGCATCTAACACATGTATATACTCAGCTTAGTTAAGTTTAAAAAAGTTAATTCAAGAACAACTTAGCATTCAATCAATTCGAGTTTTCTACCAACATATACGAAGCTAAGCAAACGAATCATTTCATCTTCCAGCAAAACAATTTGAGGTTTTTAGAAGAAAAACAACATACCTTATATGTGGTAAAACTACTTATCTTGGACGGCAAGTCATTTGTAGATGATTTTTGTGTGTGCCTCACCTCCCTTTCTTCTTCCCCATCATCATATCTGGCATCAACGGGAGTAGATAGGGCGGCACCTCTAGTTGATAGCCACATCGTTCCTTTCGCTCCTTTAGTTCAAAGAGTTTCGAATATGTAGCACGTTGACGCTTGAAGAGAGCTATCTAGATCAGGCCAAGTGAAGTTAGCAACCTAGAAAACATATACAACAATCCTAGCTAATTTACAACAACACAAAATTGAACTCAATTAACGACTCTATCAACTCAGGTGAAGGTGAACTGATTATAACTTCATAACTAAACCGGATAGGAGATTTGTAAATCTATTATATGATTTTTGAATTCATTAGTGTATAAAAGAACACTAACCAGCTGGTTCCATTTATGATGAATATAAAAAACTTGTATAAAAAAATCCTAATGCTTCATATCCAACAACTGAAAAAAAAGAAGAAAATAACCTTTCGAATTATCATCATGGTCAACGAAATCAATGTCTTCATATTCATTGTTAGAACCTTCAATGATCGAAGCACCATTGCTGAGCAAGTGCTCTAAAACCATGTGCTTGATGTCTTCTTCATTCGGTCATTTCATCAAACACTTGGTGATCTTTATTGAATTCTAGCAAATTAATTGAGCATTACAAATACACCCGAATCTTCACAATTGTTATAAATTTAAAACTATAGAAACCATAACAATTCCTAATCATAATAAGAACCTCTAAATCAAAAATTCATCAAACTAAACCACCTGGTAACAAAAAACACTTCGAATTCAAGAAGAACAGAGAGGGATTGCCTGATCGGAGGCATCGTGAAGAGAAGAAGACAATTCTTTGTCCTTTTAATGCCGAATACTCTCATCGCCGTTCTTTAACTTCATTATTGTGTGTGTTGATTCAAAATTTGTTTTGGATTTGAAATGCTACCGAATGGAATTAGAGAAACGACTGAGGAGAGATTGAGAAATTCATGTTTTGAAAGAGATTATCGGCGATTTCAATTGAATTAATTACTTACTGGGAAGGAATTGGGGTTTCCAGACGTTTGTTGGTAGCAGTTGCTCTTCTCTAACATTTTAATAGTTAATATGTGTTGGTAGATGTTGCTCTGATCCTTCAAATTGGAAGAAACTCCGTGAGAAGAGATAAAGAGGTAGAGTAATTTTGTTCTAGGGTTTGGTTTAGAAGACGATTGAAGAATGAGAGAGAGAGAGAGAGAGAGTATAGCGTATATGAGAAGCCAAATTCAATCAGACACTTAGAGCTATGCCATATGTCCTCCCCTATAAGCTTTGCCACATGTATGCTTATGTGGCTGCTTATTTGGCATCAACCATAGGGTGACATGTGTCTCCCAATGGTTTGATTTATTAGAGATATAGATTATGTGGGTAAAAACATCCAGTGGTTTTCTAAAGATGATTGGATTACAGCTATTACTATATTATTATTATTATTATTATTATTTAAATATTTAATTTATAACAAAACAGTAACTTTTTGGAATAAATAGGAAGAACCGAACACTTTTAGTTATTTGGTCCTATGGTCCACACCATGTGTTTTAAATAGTACAGGTCTGCACCACTAGCCCTTTCTTTTGATGGTTGACCTAACACTCTTAGTTAATTCAGATGAATTTTTTTTAAATAAACTTTTATATGATTATTGTAAGAAATTACCAAATACTAGAAAATTCAGAGACGAACATGTTAATACAACACGACACGATACGAACCACATTACAGGATACAAAATTAATAAATGAGTTTGTTTTTCCTTCTCTATTTTATAAACATACTTAAGGTTTAGAACCTGCAGTTCTAGTAAAAGAGAACCCGAAGTTCTCATACAATATACATTTCATTTGAAGGCTTGTTTTTAAAATGCCTTATCCTTTCCTTCATAGATAATATGTCGAACTTATCAAAACTTGAATTCACTGCACTTGACATCTCGGGTAACAGCTACCTCTCGTGGATTCTTGATGCTAAAATCCATTGGACGGCAAATAATTTGAGGGAGACAATTAATGTTGGTAATCAGACCTCACATCGAGATAAAGCGAAAGCTATGATATTCCTTCGCCATCATCTTCACAAAGATCTAAAGCGGGAATATCTAACTGTTGAGAACCCTCTTGAATTATGGACAAACATCAAAGAACGTTTTGACCACCAGAAGTTGGTCTTACTCTCCTTGTTCTGCATTATCTCTGAGTTAAATTATGTGTTGAACAAATCACCGACAAAGACATGATTGAGCAAACTATCTCAACGTTTCATTTATCCAACATGCTCCTTACGCAGCAGTACAGGGAATGTAATTTTACAAAATATTATGAGCTAATATCATGTTTGTTGACCGCGGCCCTAGCAGAGGTCGTGGTCGAGGATGGGGATATACAAGACATCGAGAGTCCTAGAACACTAAAAATAGAGGTGTGAATCGGGTCGACATAATATGGGTGACCTTCAAAAGGGAAAAATAGCGGGAACCAAAGCAACATTTGTTATAGATGTGGGATGTCAAATCATTGGTCTCGCATATGTCGCACCCTTAAACACCTCGTTACCTTTTATGCTTTACTTTTCACACTGTGACCTTTGTATTTGGTTTGGTTTGAAACTCTTGCAATGTTTCATTTTACTTCGTTGCATTAACTTTTATTTATTTTTATTTCCCGAAGAAATATGTATACTAGCTCCAGTAGAGCTATTATTGGTGATGAATGTATGGTAGATAGTGGTAGTACTAACACTATTCACAAAGATATGAAATTTTTTCTGAGTTGTCTCCGGCAGAGACACCGATTAGTACTATATCCGGTGTCAGTAACCTTATCGAAGGCTCCGATAGAGCACACATAACATTATCTTCGGGTACCCAATTAAGTATTGATAATGCATTATATTCAAGTAAATCCAGAAGAAATTTACTCAGCTTTAAAGATATTCTAAAAAACGGTTACCACCTAAAAACCATATCTGAAAATAAAATTGAATATCTTCAAATTACTTCAAACAAAAATGGCAAAGAAACAATTGTTGAATAATTAGAAGCCTTATCCTCTGGATTATATTTTACTAATATCAATCCTATCGAATCATACATGGTGAGTAACCAAAAGTTGTTAGATAAAGAAACATTCAATATATGGCATGACCGTCTAGGTCACCTTGGTAGCATAATGATGAGATGAATAATCAAAAGTGCAACCGGGCACCCTCTCAAAAACTTAAAAGTTTTGCTACCACAAGACTTATCATGTGCAACATGCTCTCTGGGAAAACTTATAACTCGGCCCTCACAAACAAAATTGATACATGAAACCCCATCATTTTTAGAAAGAATCCAAGGGGATATTTGTGGGCCTATTCATCCTTCGTGTGGACCATTCAACTATTTCTTGGTCTTAATAGACACATCCTCAAGGTGGTCACATGTGAGCCTTTTAGCTACTCGAAATGTAGCATTTGCCCGACTTTTAGCTCAAATCATACAATTGAGAGGCAATTTCCCCGATAATCAAATTAAAAACATCCAGATGGATAATGCGGGAGAGTTCACATCTCAAGCTTTTAATGACTATTGTATGTCAATTGGGATAAATGTTGAACATTCAGTACCTCATGTTCACACACAAAACGGTTTAGTTGAATCTCTGATTAAACGATTATAAATAATCGCTAGACCACTCTTAATGAGATGTAAATTACCATCTTCATAATGGGGTCATGCTATTTTGCATGCCGCTGCACTGATTAGATTGAGACAAACTGCTGATCACGAATACTCCCCATTGCAACTGGTCTTTGGACGAGAACTGTCACACCCCAACCGATGACGGAAACATCGGGGCATGGCACTGAGCAAAACAGATTGTCGAGAGAAATTCCATAACAACTACGTTACCGGATAGTTAATATTATGTCCCATACCATAACCCATCAAGTAAGCTAATTATTACAGACATAGATATCTCAAGACAATTAACATGTTCCGACAACTCAGATTCAAATAAATAAATTGTATGTTTTGTTTCTAGACTCTCTCCTACTTGATTCCACAAAAGCAAGAGCACAGCATCCTAAGCATTTCAAACACGTGCCACATACGTTAAAATAGAGGTCAATACACATAGTGTAAAGGTGAGCATACAAGTTTGATAATAGTAATAGATTTTGAAAGCGTTTACGCATAACCAGCATGTGCAACGTATAATGTGAAGCATGTAAGTTATCGACAAAGATCCTATCAATACCAATGACTGCGATTTGACTGCGAGTCGCGAGTGCGAATCACATGTTCACCACTGCGAACATGTGAAGTATTGTCCTTAACAACCCCTGAGTGAACAGGTGCTGAGTCCAAACTATAGTACTATCGTTGCTAAGGCAGTTAGACAACAATCAATGTGTAAACATAACAAACAGGCATTCATCGAGTCACGTATAACACGCATTAACGGTCAGTGTATAAATAGTGTTTGCATCGTGTGTTTGATGTGATTTAGAATAAGTAACATATGTAACACCGAATAGTGCATAAAGCAAAAAGGGATCAAGTATACTCACATATTGTGTTTAATAAGTAAACACTCTCTTGGATTGAAGGGAGAGCTGAGAGAGATTAGCATGAACAGTTAACGATAGCATAAACGATGAGCGGCACGATAAATGGTGAAAAGTGACCAAGTATCGGATGGTAATCCGATCGGATGGCCAGTCGATCAGATGTCAATCCGTTCGGATGGTCATCCGATCGGATGGCCATTCGATAAGATTGACATTCGTTGGTACGGATGTGTTTGTGTATGATGGCTTTGAAGTTTTCGTTGTAGTATTTTAGAAATAGAGAAGTATCTCTACCCTTCAAGTAGATCGATCGAACGGTCGTTCGATCGGATAGCGATCCGATTGGCAGGGACTTAGTGAGAACAAGTTCACAGTAGGATTGTCACTCGATCGGATAGCAATCCGATCGGGCGGCAATCCGTTAGTTGTTGATGATCTTTGAAAAATGAAAATGGTTAAGTGTCGAAGTTCCAAACGTCCCATGGTCGGATGGTCGTTCGATCGGATGGCTGTCCGATCGGACGGTAATCCGTACGGCGTTCAGAATCCTTGGAAGTTGAAAATGAAGGTTTAAGTATGGAACCAAGTGCAAGCTGATCGGATGGCTGTCCGATCAGATGGCAATCTGATCGGACCAACGACCTGATCGTCTTGGTACTTGATTATTTTAAAGGTTTTGCAGTTTTGATCGAGACAGTGTGATAACGTGCTAGACAACAAAAATCCCATCTCGACCCAAGTGATCCGATCGAACAGGAACCACCCTTGTCTTACCAGTTCACGGTTCGAGACGATTGTTCATGTTTAACCCGACATCAGTTGTCTCTTGGATAGAATTCAGATCTTGAACTAACCCATCACTAAGAAAGAGTCCATCAGTTTTGAGTGCATTGAGTGTAAAAGAGTTGAAAGATAGTTGGAAAACCTTCTTTCAATCCTTTTAACCATGAATATGTGTAGATCTATGTGAAAACATTGATTATTCATGTGGAAATCCTTCAGATTTAAGTTGTTCTTGGTGGAATGAAGCTAAACCTTGAAGTTCATAAGAACTCCATGATGACATCACCCTAGAACACCTCACATCCGGTGATTTCATGGTTAAAAGTTAAGATTCAAAGGTGAAAATGATGAAAAAGTGTGTAGATCATAGAAGTACAAGATTTAGGTTGGAAACTTACAAGAATTGTAAGAAATTGAGAGAAAAGAGAGCTTGAGTGCGGCTGGTTCGAGTGAGGAGCTGTCACATCATAATTGATTTGACAGAAGGGTATTTATAGGGTTTCCCAAAATGGAAAGTGTCAAAGTGTCGGATTGGTCACCGATCAGATGGCAACTCGATCGGATGACAGTCCGATCGGATGGCAGTCTGATCGGATGGCAGTCTGATCGGATGGAAACTCGATCGGATGAAAATCCAATCGGATTGGGATGGCAACTCGATCGGATGAAAATCCGATCGGATGGCAATCCGATCGGATGGCCACTCGGTCGGTTGGCCACTCGATCCAGGTGTCTGGCGAGTTTTGTCGTTTCGTTTCATTTCGCGTGTTGAGCATTGTGAAGCGATTCGAGTGAGCGATGCGATGATATTACCCATTAGTTACACAAATAAGCTAACTACTATATCTAACATACAATCACTATAAATAACTTGCGTTTTGCATTTGCGATTTGATTGCGATGCGATAGAATTGCGATTAACAGCTCAACATCAACATAACATGCACAAGTAACACATAATTAGCACACACACGTAAAACAATATCCAGAACACATAATTCGTATTGCGATGCGAAATCGACTAGCGATAAGTCGATTAGTGATTAATATGCGATTAAACCTCGATTATTAATAGATACTCCACATAATACAACTAAAGCGATTAAATAATATAATTCGATTACAAGTCAAAAGTACGATTTGCTAGTCAGCAAGGAGTAGCAGATCGCAATTAGCAATCTTTTCTTCCTTTGACTTTGACTTTGACTTGTACTTTGACTTTCCAAAAAGCGGGTTGTTACAGCCTCCCCTACTTTAGGAAATTTCGTCCCGAAATTTAAGAAGTAGGTGTAACAAACAGTTGCGGGTACTTCGCCTTCATGTCGCTTTCAAGTTCCCAGGTGAACTCGGCGCCTCGTTTGCCTTCCTAGCGAACCTTCACAATGGGAATGCGTGAGCGTCTGAACACCTTGGTTTCTCGTCCCACGATCTCAACAGTCTTTTCCACGAAGTGTAATGTTTCGTCCACTTGTAAATCCTCAAGAGGGACATGTAATTCCTGGTTGGCCAAGCACTTTTTGAGGTTCGAAACGTGGAAAGTCGGGTGGACGTTACTCAGTTCCTTTGGTAGTTCGGGTCTGTAGGCCACTTTTCCAATCCTTTCCAGAATTTTAAAGGGTCTAACATATCGAGGCGCGAGCTTTCCTTTCTTGCCGAATCTGATCACCCCCTTCCAAGGTGCAACCTTTAGGAGTACGTGATCACCAACGTCAAATTCAAGGGGCTTGCGGCGTCTATCAGCGTAACTTTTCTGTCGGCTCTGAGCTTTCAGTAGATTGTCTCGAATTTGGAGGATTTTGTCAGTCGTTTCTTGCAACAGCTCGGGACCGGTTAGTTGCGCGTCTCCGATCTTGTGCCATACAATAGGGGATCGACATTTTCTTCCGTATAAAGCCTCAAATGGTGCCATTTGTATTCTAGAATGACAACTGTTATTGTACGAGAATTCGACCAAAGGTAAGTGCCCGTCCCAATTACCACCGAAATCTATGACACACGAGTGAAGCATGTCTTCAAGGGTGCGAATCGTTATTTCAGTCTGACTGTCAGCTTGGGGATGGAAAGCAGTACTTAGATTAAGAGTAGTACTGTGAGCAGATTGAAACGTTTCCCAAAGACACGAGGTAAACCGACCATCGCGGTCAGAGATGATGTCACGAGGCGTCCCGTGTCAACAAATGATTTCGTCGGTGTAGATCCGGGCTAATATTTCTACCTTAAAGTCTTCTTGTATCGGCAGGAAGTGAGCTGACTTGGTCAAATGGTAAACTACAACCCAAATGCTATCATGACCTGATTGAGTACGCGGGAGTTTCGTTATGAAATCCATAGCAATACTCTTCCATTTCCACATCGGGATCTCGGGTTGAACGAGTAAGCCAGAGGGGCGTTGATGCTCAGCCTTGACCTTGGAACAGGTCAGGCATTTCGAAACATAGATTACGATATCCTTCTTCATGCTCGGCCACCAGTACTTGTAGTGCATGTCCTGGTACATCTTGTCAGCATCGGGATGAATAGAATATCGAGATTTGTGGGCTTCGTCCATCACTAGTTGTCGCAAATTCGTACGCTTGGGAATCCAAATTCAGTCCAAATAATGAAAGATACCATTCGATTTATTCTCGAGTTGGGCGCCATCGTTTAGAATCCGTTCCTTCTTCAAAGTTCGTTTGGTAAAACAAGCATGTTGCGCATCACGGATAAGGGTTTCAAGATTAAACTGGGCTTGGGAATTACGAACGCTAAGCAGATAGCTTCGTCGGCTGAGAGCATCGGCAACGACGTTTGCTTTGCCTGGATGATAACGGATCTCACAGTCATAATTGTTGAGCAGTTCTACCCACCGGCGTTGACGCATATTCAGTTCTTTCTGGTCAAAGATATGCTGTAGGCTCCTATGATCGGTGAAGATCGTACGCTTGGTACCGTAAAGGTAGTGTCGGCAAATCTTTAACGCAAAAACAACTGTGCCAAGCTCAAGGTCGTGTGTGGTGTAGTTCTTCTCGTGGATCTTGAGCTGTCGAGAAGCGTACGTGATAACCTTAGTTCGTTGCATGAGAACACAACGAAGACCAAGGTTCAAGGCATCGCAGTAAATTATGAAGTTGTCATTTCTGTCGGGAAGTGAGAGCACGGGAGCATCGCAAAGCATAGCTTTGAGAGTTTGAAAGGCTTCCTCTTGTTTAGTTCCCCAAACAAAAGGTTTATCCTTATGCGTAAGAGAAGTAAGCAGCACATCGATCTTAGAGAAACCTCCGATAAAACAACGATAATAGCCTACCAGTCCGAGAAAAGAACGGACTTCAGACGGATTCTTGGGTGTAACCCAACTCTTAACAGCTTCGATCTTCGCAGGGTCAACGTGGATACCTTGACTATTGACAATGTGACCCAAGAATTGGACCTCCTCCAGCCAGAATTCGCACTTGGAGAATTTGGCGTAGAGGCGGTTTCCCTGGAGTAACTCAATGCGAGTGTTCGGCTTTTGATTTGGAATAGATTAGGATATCGTCGATAAATACGATTACGAAGCGATCAAGGAAGGGTTTGCACACTCGATTCATCAGATCCATGAAAACTGCGGGAGCGTTGGTCAAACCAAAAGGCATGACAACGAACTCATAGTGACCATAGCGGGTTTGAAACGCGGTTTTGGGTATATCATCATATTGAATGCGTAACTGGTGATAGCCTGAGCGTAGATCGATCTTCGAGGAACACGTAGCACCTTGTAACTAATCAAACAAATCATCGATTCGAGGCAAGGGGTAGCGATTCTTGATTGTCAGCTTATTCAACTCCCTATAGTCGATGCACATCCGGAACGATCTATCCTTCTTTTTGACGAAAAGGACAGGCCCGTGATGTGTGCAAAATGCAACATATAAATTTCATCAATTGTGACATAAAACTAACCCTTTTTCAGTACTAATGTTGGAAAAAGTGTGCTTTTGTCTTCCTTTTGTATTTTCAGGATTAAATGAGCTCAAATTAATAAAAGAAGCAAAAAGACATCAAAATCTAACATAAATACAAGAAAAGGAACAAGACGTGACATGCCCGACCCCACGACAGCATCTTCCCAAGCAAAACAAGATAACAGAAGACTGAACACGCCCCGTGCTCAGCCAGCACGGGGGCGTGCCCAAGTGTCAGCAGAAAAGACAAAGTTGTAGAAGCTTATATTGCCCACCACGGGGCCGTGCTCAGCGGACACGGGGCCGTGGTCAACTATAAGATTCGCACAATCTAGGCAAATCATCATAGTACAAAGATTCTTCTGCATACGGGGTCGTGCTCAGCGGACACGGGGGCGTGGTCAACTAATAAGACAAGCTGCATTAAATGAAGAAAGAGAAGGATGTGGACACGGGGCCGTGCCCGAGCTCCTGTTCAGCCTATAAATAAGAGGGCTTGGCTCAAGCTCAAACCATCCTTTGGCACACCACCTCTCTCACACTTCACCCACCACCCACCACCACCATAACACCATCATCCACCACCATCATCCATTGTCCATCGTAGAGTGTGTGAGTCGTCTCGGGATCCAAGATTGATCGTAAGAGTTCTTGACAATCAAGGCCATGTTTGCCTAAGTCTCTTACATCACTTGGTGAAGACAAAGTGTCTAGTGTAATACTTTTTATTTTTAATCTTTTCGCACTTTTTACTTGGTTTTGTATTAATGACTTTAATAACTAGTTTCTTATGTTGAAGGTGATCTTTCCTTATCGTTTGTCCGTGGTGTCTTGGCATTATTTTACTGTCTATATAAAATAAAAGATTTTCACCATTCATATCTCCACGGTCTATATGGAGGTATGTTGGCTACCTGGTCGGGGGTTAAGGGAATGGTTTGGTAAAGGTCTTGCCATTGTTCAGTGTTTAGAGGTCCTACAATGGACCTGGGTCAAATTTAGTAGGACCTCCTTCAATACTTAACGGTATTGGATGGCGGGGGTCTAAACTCTTTGATCCCCTCATAAGTTAACTACTATTAATACTATAACCCGGCTATTTAGGACTGTATCCCTGCTGACTCGGACTACTTAGTCGAGGGTAACGTCACCTCCAAAATAGGGGCCTACCATAATTTGCATTAATAACTTAATTAATTATCTGCCAATAATCCACCCTTTTAGGATTGTATCCTTGCTGACTCAAACTACTGGGGTGAGGGTAACGTCACCTTCAAAAGAGGGGCCTACTACAATAACTAAGATAATCTCTTAAAAAGTGCAAAAGTGTGGAAATAATCAAAGGTTACACTAGATACGAGTCGGAACCAAGTGATTCATCTTGTCTATATGTTTTTCTTTTATTTTTATTTTCAGCATTTTTAGTTAGTTTTTATTTTTCTTAGTTTAAAAAACATTTTTCTAAACTTTTTGATTCGATTAGACGTTGAGGATAAACCGGTACTAAAAGCTCTTGTGTCCTTGGACGACCTCGGTATCTTACCAACACTATACTACGCTCACGATGGGTGCACTTGCCCATATGAGTGTCTAGTGTTAGTAAATATCGTGTTTTATATATTTAAAACTTGACTAAAAAGTGTTAAAGGAGCTTAAAATATACACCTAATATATATAACACTTGACACCCATCAGCGCGCCTCATGGAGAGGTGCTAGGGCGAATAAAGCCTTTATCAAGTAGTTCCTGGAGCTGACTCGAGAGTTCGCGCATTTCGGAAGGAGCGAGATGATAAGGCGCTTTAGCAACGGGATTTTCCCCAGGAATGAGGTCAATTCGGAAATCGATATCACGAGCGAGCAGTATACCGGGTAGATCATTTGGGAAAACGTTGGGAAATTCACAAACGACGGGAACGTCTTTCACTTCTGGGTTTCCTTTCTTTTCCTTCTCCGCTACTATGATGTGTGCCAAGAAAGCTTGGTATTCCTTGCGGAGATACTTGCTATCCTGGACACTCAACATGAGTTTAAGACCTTTCAAAGGAGTTTCGCCATACACACAAAGTAGATCACCATTAGCGAGCAAGAAACGAATCATCTTATCGAAGCAAACAACTTCAGCACGAGTTTCCCGAAGAAAATCCATGCCTACTATGATGTCAAAACTACCGAGCTGCATCGGAATAAGGTCGATAGGGAAGACGTGATGGTTGAGTTCAAGCGTACAATCATGTGGAACAGAATTGACGGCGACGGTTCTTCCGGTGGCAACTTCAACATCGAACGTCGAGGGGAGATGAGCGCGCTTACGATTCAGAAGCTTTTTGAATTCAAACGATACAAAACAGTTATCTGCTCCAGTATCAAATAAACATGTAGCATATATACCATTCACAAGGAACGTACCATTGACCACATTGTTGTCTGCGTGAGCCTGACGGGCGTTAATGTTGAATGCAAGTCCGCGGGCTGCTGGTTGTTGCTGCTGCTGTTGCTGAGGCTGCTGCTGTTGTGGCTCTTGCTTGACCACTCGGTTCGGGCACATATTCTCGAAGTGGTTGGGATCACCACACGCATAGCAATCTCCAGCATTGACTGCGGGTGTAGGAGCCGCTTGATGGCCTTGAGGAGCAGTAAGTAGAGCTTGTTGAGCAGAAGCTAAACCTTGTGTTGGAGCTGGGGTTTGACGTGGACCTCTACGGCAGTTGGCGGTGAAGTGGCCGTACGTGTTGCAATGCACACAGTATCTGCAAGCGATCCCCAAAGGGTGGTGATAGGTACAAGTAGGGCAAGCCGGGTGAGAACCAGTATACGCACGCTTTGCTGGCGGTGCGTTGGTGACCGGTGCCGCTACTTGGCGGTGTTGAGGTTGCGGGGATGCTGGTACTATTTGGAGTGGAGCTGCGGTGATCGCACAGTTCTTATTGCTGGAACTGCTGTTGTTCTTCCTTTTGCTGCGTGAGAGCTTGGATGACTGAGGTGCAGCGGCGGTTTCAGCGGTTGGAACAGTGGTAGCTTGATGCAGGTTCTTAGAAGCCTTATCCCAGTAACCAGACTTGACTCGCTTGTCGTTGATCTCAGCAGCGAGTAGAAAAGTTTCCTCAATTGTCGTTGTCTTTGCAGCTTGAACGAAATCAACCACGCAATCCGGAAGAGCACGGATATACTTCTTGATGGTGATTTCAGGCGTGGTAACTTGGCTAGGACAGATTATGCTTAGCTGCTTGAAGCGAGCAGTCAAACCAGCGTTGTCTCTATCTTTCTGCTTGATATGCCAGAACTCGTCCTCCAGCTTTTGGCGCTCGTGGGGAGGGCATAACTCTTGCATTATAACGTCCTTCAACTCATCCCACGTCGGCCCGTAAGCTGCATCATTTCCGCGTTTGTTTCTCTCGGTCGTCTACCAATCTAGCGCTCGGGATTGGAAGATGCCAGTTGCATTCAGAGTACGGAGATTATCAGGACAGCCACTCTGGCGCATGGTGACTTCGATAGAATCAAACCATTGGAACATGGCCGTCGAACCATCTTCGCGGTAAACTCTTTCGGGCCGCAGGCTTTGAACTGCTTGAAGCTGAATGCAGCTTTAGGAGCATCAGTCCTGGATTCTTCAGAAGATTTGCTAGCGTTTTCATTCAGCTTACTAACAATCTGGGGGATAACTTTCGCCATTTGCTAGCCTAAACACATATGTTGCACGTGTTCACCTATCTTTCACAGCACGTATAACGTTTAAGTATAGCGATTGCAATTAGCGAGTAGTATAGCATAAGGGAGTTACATAACATGCGATCATCCACGAGTAGCAACGATTTGTTAAAATTTTGAGATAGATGTGCAGTGCGGGTCGTGTGTGTCGATCGAAGCGAGAAGCGAAAAGCGTATAAACCACCAAAATCGAAACACATAAACAGGTAAAACCACATAAATCACGTAAAATCCATATAAAAGCAAAAATTATCAGAGTCAGCAGGTGCAGGCTCAGAATCGAAAGATATAAAAATCGAGGATAGATTGTCTGCGGCTGATAAACGTCGACTACCCAAAGTGATTCGACTATTCACAAGGACTTTTGGTGCACACTTTTGGCTTTCAAGACTATGCTCTCGCCTCAATTTGGGCGATCGGCACGCATCCTTCTAGGTATGGTGTGACTTCAAGTCGTTGGAGTCCGTCGAGACCTTGGTGAGAGTTTTGTAAGGCCAAAATAGAGCATGAAACAAGTCGTCAAGGTTCGGGCTCCACCCTTGACTTAACAACTTCGTTCCTGTTTTGATAAAATAGAGAGGAAATTTTGCGTTAAAGTACGGATTTCACTCCTGATTCAATGCAAATTCTCCTGCTTGTAGATAAAAATGCGGGTCGAACAAGTGATTTGGTCGAGAGTTTGCGGTTTCCACACCTAATCTCGACCTAATCATTCGTTCATTTTTGAGAATCCTTAGTGCAGTGCTAGTGTAGTGTAAGCGAGTATAGCGAGGATAGCAAGTAAGATCGTACAAAGGCCCATACTTGGTATGCACAAGTCGGTCTGTTGGTACTTAGACTATATACTAGGTCGTTCTAAGACATAGACCCGGACTAGGTCGAGTCTTGCCTAAGTCCCTATAGTTATGGCTCTGATACCAATCTGTCACACCCCAACCGATGACGGAAACATCGGGGCATGGCACTGAGTGAAACAGATTGTCGAGAGAAATTCCATAACAACTACGTTACCGGATAGTTAATATTATGTCCCATACCATAACCCATCAAGTAAGCTAATTATTACAGACATAGATATCTCAAGACAATTAACATGTTCCGACAACTCAGATAAAAATAAATAAATTGTTTGTTTTGTTTCTAGACTCTCTCCTACTTGATTCCACAAAAGCAAGAGCATATCATCCTAAGCATTTCAAACACCTGCCACATACGTTAAAATAGAGGTCAATACACATAGTGTAAAGGTGCGCATACAAGTTTGATAATAGTAATAGAGTTCGAAAGCATTTACGCATAACCATAATCTGCAACGTTTAATGTGAAGCATGTAAGTTATCGACAAAGATTCTATCAATACCGATGACTGCGATTTGACTGCGAGTAGCGAGTGCGCGTCACATGTTCACCACTGCGAACATGTGAAGTATTGTCCTTAACAACCCCTGAGTAAACAGGTGCCGAGTCCAAACTATAGTACTATCGTTGCTAAGGCAGGTAGACAGCAATCAATGTGTAAACATAAGAAACAGGCATTCATCGAGTCACGTATAACACGCATTAACGGTCAGCGTATAAATACTGTTTGCGTCGTGTGTTTGATGTGATTTAGAATAAGCAACGTATGTAACACCCAAAAGTGCATAAAGCAAAAAGGGATCGAGTATACTCACATATTGTGTTTAATAGGTAAACACTCAGAGAGATTAGCCTGAACAGTTAACGATAGCATAAACGATAAGCGGCTCGATAAACGGTGAAAAGTGACCAAGTATCGGATGGTAATCCGATCGGATGGCCATTCGATTGGATTGACATTCGTTGGTAAGGATGTGTTTGTGTATGATGGCTTTGAAGTTTTCGTTGTAGTATTTTAGAAATAGACAAGTATCTCTACCCTTCAGGTCGATCGATCGAACGGTCGTTCGATCAGATAGCGATCTGATTGGCAGGGACTTAGTGAGTGTAGGATCGGGAATCGATCTAAAGGAGTCTATCTGAAGAGTTCAATCCATATCAAAGGCGGAATTCAATGATACAGACTTGATTACAGCTTGATATTCACTCTAATTGTCTTGTTTATTGATAAAACAACGTTTTACAGCAAGTAGACACTTCGGCAGCACCTCGGCACCGGAATCAGAATCGTTGCAAATGAAATGAAAAGGACCACTATATATAGGCAGCTCATTTCTTGTGAAATGAGCAAGACCCATTTCGTGCGAAATGGACAGTGTCCATTTCGTGCGAAATGGCCTTGTTCCATTTCGTGCGAAATGGTTACAATCACATTTTACTCGTATTTCGAGCCCTGATCTTTCTAATCTAATACAAGACTCGATACAAGATGAAGTCGACAGACATATGCACCAACAGACTCCCCCTTGGATGTCGACGAGTCTTCAGTACAAATCTTCAGAAAGTCGAGTCGTCAATCTTTATCAGTATTTGTGCTCTCTCCAAAGTATCTGACAGTGTAAAGCATCCTCAATCTCTAACTCTTCTCCTCTCTCTCTTCCAGAATCTCTATCTTTTCTCTAATTCTCTTGATCCGATCTCTTGATTCCTTAAGTTCTTCAAATTTCCCCTTTCAATAAACTGGGATCGCAGTTTGCATATCCTGATTGTGGAAAATTCTCAGGTATCGGAACCTGGCTAACCTGCACATTCTCTACCTCAAAATAAATTTTAAAAATTTAAAAACTTGACAAATTGAATGACCTCTTGTAAGAAAATCTTTTTCAAACACACTATCCCAAACCTGTTCATCATGTTTAGCACTCAGAATTTTGAAAATCAGCTCTCCAATCATCAGTTGTCGAAAATCTTTTTGTATTTTCAAAATTTTATGCTAAAACACACTGAAAATCTTTTTGGACTTTTTAAAGAAATTCATTAAAGAAATATTTACAAACAATATTTTTGTGAGTTTGTGTAAGAGGATCATATCAGTTTATGAGACAAATCACCAACACCGTTAAGCTTTAAACATTTTAAGTTTTAAACGATTCACTTAGATTGTCAGTATACTGATCCACTTAAATTTTCACACAAAGTTCAATTTATTCGAGATACGAGATTAATATTTTAAGAACTTAAACTTATTCGCGTGTCCCACCTCAGAATATACCCCCGTATCCAGATCCCAATATTCAGTCTTACAGGTGAGTATACCTAGATGATATCTGTAGGGGTTAAATGCGAGACCATGAGAGCTCAAGCTATTGCTTTCGCAAAATCAGAGAGATGATGGTTCGACTTTTGGTGTGTTCCCTTTAGAGAATCTTTTCTTCAACAGCACATGATTAGCATTTTGCAATGTTTCATCATTTTTATGCTGAGGGTTGTGCTATTATTTCAAGCAAGCGAAAAGTATTATACGGGGACTAGGCCATTGCTTCCGCAAAATCAGAAGTCCCGAGATAATACCCCAGATATCACTAAGCATAAAGACCTAGTATCTCAGAAAGAAGGGTCTTTCAAACAAGATTTCTGGGGTTACCCATATATCCGAGAGATGTTCCCCACGAACTAAGTAAGTTTGAAATTTAGGTTTATATCTCGACAACAATCTACTAAGCGTGTAAAAACCTACTGGCATATCATCAGTGAGACCGTTTATCACATTTTACTTTCCAATTCTTTAGCATGCTGTGATAGTCCACTGATGTACTATCATTTCCTCTTTTTCACAACAAAACTCATTTTGAATTTTCTCATGTTTTGGATTTTTCAAATTTTCGAAATTTCTAAACCCCCCCCCCCCTAAAATCAAAAATATCTTTCAATTTTGATTTTCTAGGAAAGTTTGAAAACAAACTGACAATTGATGTGAATTGCTTCAAATCGCCATCCACTTAGCATAAACAATCAGAACTCCCCCTGACAACAAACTATTTTCCCATTATGATTTAAAAACACTTAAGTTTATTTTAATCAAAATGGTTTTTCCGGAAAATAAGTTTTGTTGATATTTTCAAACCACTTGTAGGTTAGGGGATAAACTCATCACTTCGTTTTTTCAACCAATTTTGCATGAAAGGTAAATCAAGTTCAACTTAATGACCTTGATTAACCACTTGTATGTTTACCCAACAAACATTTTCAAGAATAATGCCGATTCCTGCTCCACGATTACCAACTTGGGAGCTCCGGCAAGTCCAGAGTTTTAATCATGATAGGTTCTATCCCAGTTACTAACCTGGGATGACCCATCTTTATCTGGTTTCTTCGTTTTCTTCTCATAAAATTCTTTAACCCCCTTAACCTTCCCGTCAATCATTTTTCCGAAAATATTTTGAACTGTGGGGTTAAAGGCTTTTTCAACATCAAAGTCTTTCTTTTCAGAAAAAAATTGATTTGAAATTTCAACTTTTCCAATTTTTTATTTTAAATTTTTAGCCCGCAAAGGTGGAAAATCTGCATCATCCAATGGCGGTACGGAATTCTCTTCTTTTACATCAACTTGTGGCTCCTCTGATTTTGTGGAATCAGATTCATCGCCAGAACTGGCATCAGAATTCTTAACAACCCACTTTTGGTTGTTAAGGTTTACTTTCCTTCTGTAAAAACTTTTTGAACACTCACCAACTTCAAACTTTGAATTTTTTAACACAATAAATTGTTTGGTTGGTGGCTCATTTTCAATCATCTTTCCTTTCAGTTTACTAGAAACTCCCTGTTTTGTTTGGATTTCCTTTGGACAATTCCTGGAAATATGACCAACTGTTTTGTAATGAAAATAGGTTCTCGTCTCCGTCTTTTGTGTGACAACTAGCACAAAACCGGTAATTTTCATACAATTTAATTAATACTTAATGACTGCAATTACGTGCTTAAATGTCAACATTAATTGATTACATGCTATACTTGTGAATTCATGCACGTTTTATACTACAAGAAATTTGCTTTATGCATTAATGATAGCGTTGCGTCAGAAATACTAGTAAACTCACCGGTAAGATACATCGTGTCAATAATTCTGCAGAAAGCAGTCAGACAATAGAATTGGAGCCTAGGTGTAGGTCCAACGTCAAGAATACATTAAAACCCAAGAGTATATACAAGGGTTAACATATAGACTTCCCGGAAGCTAAAATATGCACTAAAAAGCACCCGAAACGCACTTTAAATGCAGAATTCTGCATAATTCAGCTATAAATCAGCTATAATCAGCTTTTTAACATATAAATATTATGCAGAATTCATGTTTTATTATCCAGAATACCCTCCTAAGTGTGGGAATTAAAAGTGTCACAAAAGAATACTTAGAAGACACTAAACGATGCAATTTAGCACTTTAACGAACCGGTATTTAACCGAACAACCGGACATTACCCGGAATATCAAAATATTACTAGAAGCATTATTTTAGTGTTTATGAACTAGTTATGGTCCCCGAACACCATAACACCCCTTATAACTTAATAACACATCAAGTCCCTAAAATTACACATGAAAGCTAACTTGTTTATAAATTAGAGTTTGGAAATTACACTCCCCCCCCCTTACATAGTGGACGGTCACCTTAGTGGCCCCACTTTTGATTTTGTAATCTTGCTAAATCTCTAAAAATCTTGCCAAGATATCCTGTAATCTTATTAGATCTCAAGAGATTGTAGGAAGATATGCAAGTACTATAAGAAGATATGAACATACTCCATCTTCTTCACACACCACTCAACACCATCAACCTCCATCCCCTCACCTTGTTCTCGGCTCAAACCCACCCCCCATACACCATCCATTTTCATTCATATTCCAAGCATTTTAAGGTTCACATAAGGTGCTAGAATGTGATTTAGGAAGTTGGAAGCTTGTGGATCTTGAAGGACCTCACCCGTTTGCTTTTATCCAACCATTTTGTCATCTTCAAGTTCTAGTAATCTTCCCTAGCCTTGTTGCTAGTGGTGAGCCCTCATAATCTCTTATTTCTTCATATCTTGATGGTTAAAAGATGACATATATTGTTGAACACAAGAACACTAAAGAATATGAACATGAATCTTTAACATAAGCTAAAAAATATATATATATATATAAGAATACAGGTTGAATATGTTGATTTGCTTTTTGTTGAATGATGATTTGTGTTAGTGATGTTAGACATCATAAGAAAACTACTAGATTGTAATTAAACACATGATCTAGTAAGTTAAAGTGGTGATCTTGTGAAAGACCAAGATCATCATATTTTATGTCTCCATGAACTTGAATAATGAAATTGATTTTCATATGTAAAAATGATATAAACAAAATACAAATCTTGTAAATAGATGATTACAAAAAATGATTTTCTCAAGAAACCAAGTTTATTTACAAGATTTACAAGTCATGGGTTCTAAGTAAACTAATAATATTTTTAGTGTTTGAACAAGACTAAAAATATGATTGTAACAAGAAAAATACAAGAGAAATATTTTTAGAAAAATCATCTTACAAGTTGTAAATGACTAAATCCTTCAAGAAAGCGATTTACAAACAAATAACCATGTTTTTAAGGGTAACTAAACCTACTAAATAAAATGGTAAGTTACTACAAGTTTTTTACAAAAAACTTCAAGTTCATGATATAGTGTAATATACATGATTTTGACACTCGGTAAGTGTTAAATGAGTTGATGATTGTTGTGATGATTTAAAAGAAAATAAACACATGTTTTGAAAACATGGGAAACCTCCATTTTTAGGGGAAACTCTGTCAAAATTTAGACACTTAGAAAAATATAAGTTTTTGAGAAACTTATTCCCTAAAAATGTATCTAAGAATATGTACCAAGGTTTCCCTAATTTTTGTGTTAAGAATTGATGATTTCTTCATGATTAAAATTGATATTAAGTATGTATATTTTTGAGAAAAATATATTTATTTATTGATCACCAAATTTTGTGCTAAGTGTATGTAGTATGTATTACATGTAATAGTGTATTAGGACCTAAAAATACACTAGATACTCCTAAGGAGTGAAAATACAAAAATACACATACAACGTACTTAGACAAATACAAGAGAATATAGTTATGAAAATATATTACGTGATAACATAAATAACTTAGACAAGTTATGAACATGAAATGAAGTTTTGGACAAAATACATAATTCGGGTGAAAAATACAAGATACTTATATTTATTTTTGAGAAAATAATATAAGTAAGGCACATAGTTAAAAATATAAATTGTTTTTAACACAAGAAAAAATACGTAAAAGATAGTGACTTGTACTTGTGTGATACAAGTCTAGTGACTGACGTTAATAAAACACGTTTAGGTCACGACGCTAGATAGGCAAAAACCGGTGAAGTTTACGGCGCAAGGAACGCAAAGTTGTAAGTTCATGCTCCCACTTTTCTTTAACTGTTTTCAGTTTTATAACTTCGGGGGTGAAATACATGTTATAAATGTTACAATGTTTATAAATGGATACAAAAACAAGAAGCACTCTTGGTGATAACTAGTACCAAGTATGATGTGTGTTGAGGAATGATACAAGAAATCGTGTCACGAATAGGCTACTATAAGTACCATTAATCGTGTACATACTTAGACCGCATAACAAAAGGTTAGATCTAATGGGTTTTCGGGCAGCCACACTCTTGGTGAAAACTAGTACCGAGTAGTGCTTTTGAGTCTCCATCGTGAATTGACAACTAGAAAAAATGCCTATGGTTTGCATGCTTCCTATGTCGTGTCACATGTTAATGGCCTTGCAACCCATTAACAACTTGATACATACCAGAATACTTGACTTATAGAAGAATACTTGATTCATACAAGAATACTTGATTTATACAAGAATACTTGATTTATACAAGATACATACCATGTTTTTCATACAAAGTATACAAACGTTCAATACAAGAACTGCATGAATTCACACCCACATTATGTTGACGTTTTTTCCAAAACTCACATGTATTTCAGGTAACTAAAGTGGATGTGCGCGCGGTCTTACTCATGCTCCAGGATGTTTACGTTTATCCTTAAATAAAGTTGTATACTTTCAGATAATATGTTGTCTCGTGATGTAAACACTTAATCTATGTTTTTGTTAACGTAATGTTATGATTATTTGAAGTTATTTTTTACGAGCATGTAGTATGTTTACCTTTCGTATGCAATGAGAACCTTTCAAGATCACACCTCGTGCTTCCGCCTAAGAAAGGGGTGTGACAGATTGGTATCAGAGCTGCGATTGTAGTGAACCAGGATTCCTTCTCGAGTCTAGTCTACAATCTTTAGGATCCTTTCACGAAAACAAATTTTCAAAAAGTTTTCATTGCATAAAACTTTCCGTGACATCCACTATCTGAAACTGTTTACAAGAGTCAAGAAAAGACACTACGAGACGTAGGGTGCACTGGAGTAGCACTTGTCTGTGATTAAGAATTACTTGCAATTATGTGTGATAATTGATATATACATATACTAGAAGTAGAATGTCACATGTATACGTGACTTCGTCTGAAAACAATGGCCTATCTGAAGGAAGAGATACGAGGATGAAACGAACTGTGCAGACTGTGCAAGGAGTTACATAATTATGGATGCATACATAATTATGGAATTCAGTGCACAGAAACCACAGCAAGTCTTGTCATGCATAGATTCCCTCAGTGCAAGAAAAGGTCAAACGTGAACACCCTTCTCCTAGCCTATTAAATACTATGTTGGAGTAATAAATTAGGGTATAAAGACATGAACCACCAATGTGAAATAAGATATTTGTCTATTACATATATTAAACTTGTACTTTGGGGAGATGTAACCCTTATGCACTTTGTGAATCTTGCAAACAATAACGTAACAAGTTGCCCTGATATGTGTAAAGACTCGATGAATATCTTATGACACAACAGTATTTGTCTATTTATGCATGCTTGTTGCTGTATGAATTGATACATTCGGCGGATTGTTTGATGTCACCTATGTGGTATATGCCTGTATATATATATATATATATATATATATATATACTACTGTCTCGCATGACGATATCAAACAAAATGTCTAACCCTATTGTGTTATGTTCCATCAGAACATGGCACCAAGGAGAATTGTGAACAATCGGTATGCTGATCAACCTCCTCCTCCCCCACTACCAAGGACTGCTGAAGAACTAAACGCCCTACCGGAAGAAAGGATCTCTGCAGCTATCGCCCAGTACGAGGCGAACCACACTGAACAAAGTGGAGGACCAAGCAATGCTAGACGCAATGGGAATGGAGATTCATCTGGAGGAAACGCAGCTCAGGGCTGCGCTTTCAAGCAGTTCCTCGACTGCAAACCGCTGAACTACGACGGTACTGGAGGTGCAGTGGCGTTTGTGCACTGGACGGAAAAGATTGATGCCACTATCCGTATGAGCAAGTGTACCGCGGATCAGCAAGTCACTTTTGCTATTGGGTTGTTTGTTGATGAAGCTCTGACTTGGTGGAACTTGCAAGTCCAAACCCTGGGTGATGATGCCGCTTATGGCCTGACTTGGGATAAACTAAAGGAAAGAATGAGAGAGAAGTATTGCTCTCGTGCTGAACTCCAAAGGTTGGAGACGGAGTTCTGGCACTTAACCATGGAAGGTGCAGACATCACTGGGTATACTCGAAGGTTCCATGATTTGTCTAAGGTGATCCCCTACATGGTGACTCCTGAATTTAAGCGCGTAGAATGTTACATTTGGGGACTGGCCCCAGAGTTTCGCGGCATGGTAACATCGGCCAAACCCGCAACAATCACTGAGGCTATAACTCTGGCTGTCAGCCTTACTGAAGATGCTGTTCGAATGAAGAAGTTATCGTTGAACCAAACAGAAAACACCGAGACGCATGCTGAGACGTCCGGTGACAAGAAAAGAAAGCATTCGAATCTGAATCAAGCGACACGTAACAACAAGGGTT
Organism: Helianthus tuberosus; assembly: GCA_030545235.1. Classification (NCBI taxonomy): domain Eukaryota; kingdom Viridiplantae; phylum Streptophyta; class Magnoliopsida; order Asterales; family Asteraceae; genus Helianthus; species Helianthus tuberosus. Next base: position 163,707,001 of record CM060354.1, on the reverse strand, counting down.
TCAACAACAAGAAGCGTGACCCCAACCCGCCTCAGGAGGCGAAATCTCTTGCAGCCATGAATGACGCCCCTGCCAAAAGGTACCTGAGCACTCTTCCCATTTGCAACAATTGCAAGCGTCATCACGAAGGGGTTTGTCGCATTCCAAAATGCGACAAGTGTAGAAAACTAAGTCACCACACTGAAGATTGTTGGGGAAAAGGAAAGAACCGGAATGGAAATGGTGCTGGTAAAAGGAATGGCAACGGAAAGGGGTAAAACCAAGGATGCTTCAGTTATGGAAGCAACGAGCATTTCATAAAAGATTGCCCAAGGGGAAACAATGCTCAGGCTCGAGCATTTGTGATTGGAGCAAAGAACGCACGCGAGGACCCTAATGTGGTCACCGATACGTTTCTCGTTAACAATCACTTTGCATCCATATTATTTGACACTGGTGCCGACTATAGCTTCATGTCTGTGGAATTTAAACGTATGCTTGGAATAGAATCTAGTAGTTTAGATATTCCTTATTCCATAGAACTAGCCAATGGTAAACTTGTTGAATCAGGCGAAGTTGTTAGGGGCTGCTCATTAGAACTTGGTGAGCAAAGATTTAGCATCGATCTCTTACCTATTCAATTGGGTAGCTTCGATGTAGTGGTCGGAATGGACTGGTTGTCCAAGTACAAAGCTGAAGTTGTTTGTCACGAGAAAATCATTCGCATCCCTTTGGAGAATGATGAAACTCTCATTGTACATGGAGAAAAATGAGACACGCCTCTGCGAATCATCAGTTATATGAAGGCACAGAAGTGCTTAAGGAAAGGATGTGTTGCTTTCCTAGCGCACGTTGTAGACAAGAAGGCCGAGGACCCGAAACTCGAAGACATTCCTGTGGTGAAGGAATTCCCTAATGTTTTTCCCGAAGATCTGCCAGGACTACCTCCGCAACGACAAGTCAAATTCCGTATAGACTTGGTTCCAGGAGCCGCTCCTGTAGCCAAGGCACCGTATCGGCTTGCACTATCCGAAATGCAAGAATTATCTACACAACTCCAGGAGTTGTTGGATAAAGGATTCATAAGGCCAAGCTTCTCACCTTGGGGAGCTCCAGTATTGTTTATGAAGAAGAAGGATGGAACACTACGGATGTGTATAGATTATAGAGAGTTGAACAAGCTCACAATCAAGAATCGGTACCCACTACCGAGGATTGATGACTTATTTGATCAGTTGCAAGGATCGAGCTACTATTCCAAGATCGATCTTCGATCTGGATACCATCAGTTAAGGATACAAGAAGAAAGCGTACCAAAGACTGCATTCAGAACACGCTATGGGCATTACGAGTTCCTTGTGATGCCATTCGGACTGACGAACGCGCCAGCGGTATTTATGGATCTGATGAACCGCGTATGCAAACCATATCTCGATAAATTCGGGATTGTATTTATCGATGATATCCTGATGTACTCGCAATCGAGAGAAGAGCACGAGCAACACCTCAGAACCATTTTGGAACTACTAAAGAAAGAGAAACTTTATGCAAACTTTTCAAAGTGCGAATTCTGGATTCGCGAAGTACAGTTCCTTGGTCACGTTGTGAACGAGAAGGGCATTCATGTAGACCCCTCCAAGATAGAAGCCATAAAGAATTGGGAAGCTCCCAAAACCCCAACTGAAGTTCGACAATTTTTGGGCTTAGCGGGCTATTACCGACGGTTTATTGAGAATTTCTGAAAGATAGCTCAACCGCTGACAAACCTCACGTAGAAAGACAAGAAGTACGACTGGGTGACAAGCAGGAAGAAGCCTTCCAGCTACTTAAAAATAAGCTATGCGATGCACCGATACTATCTTTACCCGAAGGCACTGAAGACTTCGTGGTATACTGCGACGCTTCGCGTCAAGGTTTGGGCTGTGTGCTTATGCAACGCCAGAAAGTCATCGCTTACGCTTCAAGATAATTGAAGGTGCATGAAAGGAACTACACCACTCACGACCTGGAGCTAGGCGCAGTGGTATTCGCCTTGAAGATCTAGCGACATTATTTATATGGTGCTCTGATGTGTGTAAAATGCAACATATAAATTACATCAAATGAGGCATAAAACTAACCCTTTTTAAGTACTAATATTGGAAAAAGAGTGTTTTTGTCTTCCTTTTGTATTTTCAGGATTAAATGAGCTCAAAAACACAAAAGAAGCAAAAAAGACAGCTAATTCCAACATAAATACAAGGAAAGGAACATTAGTGGACTGCCCGACCCCTCAACGGCACCTTCCAAAGCAAAATAGAGAAGTCAGAAGACTGAACACGCCCCGTTCTCAGCCAGCACGGGGCCGTGCCCAAGAAGCAGCAGAAAAGACAAACCTATAGAAGCTTCTATTGCCCACCACGGGGCCGTGCCCAGCGAACACGGGGGCGTGTCGAAAGTACAGCAGGCGCATTTATTGTAATTGCGAATTACAATTAATGAGGAGAGAGAGTGTCAGACAGGCACGGGGCCGTGCCCAGCGGATACGGGGCCGTGCCCAGCTCTCTGTTCAGCCTATAAATAGGAGTGCTTGGATTCATTTCAACACATCCCTTGGCACACCACCTCTCTCACACTTCATCCACCACCCACCACCATCACAACACCATCATCCACCACCATCATCCATTATCCATCGTAGAGTGTGTGAGTCGTCTCGGGATCCAAGATTGATCGTAAGAGTTCTTGACAATCAAGGCCATGTTTGCCTAAGTCTCTTACATCACTTGGTGAAGACAAAGTGTCTAGTATAATACTTTTTATTTCTAATCTTTTGCACTTTTTATTTGGTTTTGTATTAATGACTTTAATAACTAGTTACTTATGTTGAAGGTGATCTTTCCTTATCGTTTGTCCGTGGTGTCTTGGCATTATTTTACTGTCTATATAAAATAAAGGATTTTCACCATTCATATCTCCACGGTCTATATGGAGGTATGTTGGCTACCTGGTCGGGGGTTAAGGGAACGGTTTGGTAAAGGTCTTGCCATTGTTCAGCGTTTAGTGGTCCTGCAATGGACCTGGGTCAAATTTAGTAGGACCTCCTTCAATACTTCACGGTATTGGATGGCGGGGGTCCAAACTCTTTGACCCCCTCATAAGTTAACTACTATTAATACTATAACCCGACTATTTAGGACTGTATCCCTGCTGACTCAGACTACTTAGCCGAGGGTAACGTCACCGCCAAAAGCGGGGCCTACCACAATACTGCATTAATAACTTAATTCATTATCTTCCAATAATCCACCCTTTTAGGATTGTATCCTTGCTGACTCAAACTACTGGGGTGAGGGTAACGTCACCTTCAAAAGAGGGGCCTACTACAATAACTAAGATAATCTCTTAATTATGTGCAAAAGTGCGGAAATAATCAAAGGTTATACTAGATACGAGTCGGAACCAAGTGATTCATCTTGTCTATCTGTTTTTTTATTTTATTTTTATTTTTCAGCATTTTAGTTAGTTTTTATTTTTCTTAGTTTAAAACATTTTTCTAAACTTTTATTTCGGTTAGACGTTGAGGATAAACCGGTATTAAAAGCTCTTGTGTCCTTGGACGACCTCGGTATCTTACCAACGCTATACTACGCTCAACGATGGGTGCACTTGCCCATATGTGTGTTTAGTGTTAGTAAAATATCGTGTTTTATAAATTTAAAATTTGGCTAAAATAAGTGTTAAAAAGGGCTTAAAATATACACCTAATATATACGACACTTCACACGCATCAAGTTTTTGGCGTCGTTGCCGGGGACACAAGGATTTTAGGAAAGCTTAAAATCGACGGCCTAATCAGTTTTTCAAAACCTTTTCAAAACGGGCCCACATTTTTCTGCATTTTAGTTTAGTTTTGCATTTACAGTAGGTTGAACACGGGCCGTGCTCGCTGAACACGGGGCCGTGCTGCATATTTTTCATAAAACACCCAGTAACAGAAGCTTGAACACGAGTCGTGCTCACTGAACACGCCCCGTGCTCAACGAAATCAGTAAATTTAATTAAAACGCCCAGATACAGATTCTGAACACGGGGCCGTGTCCACTGAACACGGGGCCGTGTCCAGCCTCTGTTTTCGTTTTTCTTTTTGTTTTCTGTTCTCGGGACTTGGTTGTGGTCTGCTGAGTGATTCTTATGGATCAATACTCAGGAGGCTACAACTACACCTACGAGGAGGATGGTTATAGGGGTAACTATTGCACTAATTGTCGTAACACACGCTCGGTTCAAAATAGTCACTCATATCAACCATCCAATTCATACACCTACTATGAGGAACCCAGGTACGAGCCATCAACTTCATACACATCATATGAAGACCAAAGATATGAACCTCCTCCCTCATACTCATATTTTGATGAACCAAGGTATGAGCCTTCATACTCATACTTTGAGGAACCAAGATATGAGCCACCACCTTCGTATGCTTATTATGAGGAACCATGGTGTGAACAACCCACCTCATATTAGTATTATGAAGAACAAAATTACGACCCTTATCCATCATATGCTTACAATGAAGAACAATGGTGTGAACCATCTACTTCATATGGGTATTATGAGGAACAAAGGATCGAACAACCGGATTCAAGCTTAGAAAATCCCGATTCTTTTTCTATAACTGAAGTAACCGATAGGATATTAGAACACATAAGAGTTATCGATCGCTGTATAAGAGAATCTCGCGCAAGGGAAGAGGAACCCCGTGCAAGAGAAGAATTAAAAAAGGAAGAGATAACCGAAAGTGTAAAAATGGAAGAACAATTAAGTGAAAAACCGACACATGAGGTGAGTCCGACAACGTTAAAATTCAAGAAGAGTCTAATTTTAAAGAAATTAATCTCTTGTCACCTTCTTTTGAAAATCATTGTTTAGTACCCACTCATGCTAAGTTTTTAAAAGAGTTAAACACTAACACTAAAATTGACGAAACGGTAAGTGTTAAGTTAACTGATGATCAAACCTCACTAATAAAAGAAGACCCATTTGAAATTAACATTACACCGGTTCCATGTTTCTTTCAAAATTCGTTTATTAGTAATGTCACAATCGATAAAGATCTTTGTGTTAACATAATGCCTAACTACATTTTCGAAAAATTAAGTATTAGTGATTTTTCTCCACTTCAAATACCCATTTTTCTATCCAATCGGAAAGTAATAAAATCAATCGGTATAGTTGAGGATGTATTGGTTCAAACAAATCAAATGGTAATCCCGACCGATTTTGTCATCCTCGATGACGCTCCTCTAGTGTTGGGACGACCATTTGTAAAAACTCACGAAGCTTTGAAAAACCGGAAGTTCAACAATCTACCTCTTCAATTAGGGGCATTTAAAATAAGTGTCGATCTTGAGCGATCAATGAAATATCCATTCGGCAATGACGACCCCCTAATTGAAGATGAGCCAGAACCACCCGATAAGGTGGGTCTAGCCAAGGACCCTTATAAACGTGGCGCACCACGGAGGCATTCCGCGGAACTATTTGTAGTTTTAGTTTAGATTAACTTTTACGTTTTCTAGTTTAGTTTTTTTTTTCAGGAATAAAACACACTCGGGATGGTGAAGGATGATAAGGGAAGCTTGAACCAACACCCCATGCACAAAAACAGAGCCTCCCGACAATTTTTCTTCATTACAGCAAGTTCAGCACGGGGTCGTGCTCACCCCAACACGCCCCGTGCCCAAGGTTCTGTAGAAAATGCCCAGTTCAGGTACCTGGACACGGGGCCGTGCTCACTGGACACGCCCCCGTGCCCAGCCTTCTGTTTACTTTTGGTACTGGTAGTCTGGACACTGGGCCGTGCTCAGCCAACACCACCCCGTGTTCAGCTACCCAGTACCATAAAATCTTGTTTTTAACCCACTTTTACACATTTTAATCAACCGAAAAACTTATTTTTGGGACACATTGAGGACAATGTGTAATTTAAGTGTGGGGGGATGCTAAAACCTTGAATCTTGCAAGTCCTAATAACAAGCCTTACACAAAACTCTATTGGAACCGCCAATCAACCCAAATTTTTTCAAAAATTTTCAATTTTTTTTACTTGTCTAGGTTTAATTTGGGAATTTCAAAATTCTAAAAAGGTTATATTTTTACAAATTTACAACCGATAGCGTAGTGATAAAAAGAACCAACATAAGAAAATTATGAAAAGGCATGGCAAACTTAGTTAAAATTTGATTATATATACTTGATCACATAAAAACCCATTCCCACAAAAGTGAGTTTTGAGCCTTTATTGAGCATACAATTACATATCATTAAAACTAAATGCTCATTTTTCGTTTCTTGTGTGAATTGCCGCTTGGTCCTTACAACTCTAGAACTTGCCATGACGATACATTCCCGGTCCTTATCAACTTAAACCCGAGTAAGTAAATGATGGAGGCATTAGAACTAACCCTTTTTATTTCTACACCATTATTTTTCTTTTTTTCTTTTACCACCTACCCAAAAAAAAAAAAAAAAATCTCCCTAGTTAACCCCTTTGAGCCTAAACCTTTTCATTTCATTACCCAAACCAAAAACCCTTTTACCCACCAAAACCTTTTTTATTTTTTAACCCTTTGTTTTAGTAACAAGTTCGGTTTTTCGTATGAAAAAAAAAATTGTTGATGATGAAGCAAAAAGAAAATAAACAAACAAGTTCATCAAAAATAACTTTGTTTGAATAAAAGCTTCATCAAAATAAAAAGTTGCAAAAATAGAAAATCTTACGAAAACCGACACTTGTTACGCTTTTTCACCCTTTTTCTACTAACCACTAACCACTATCCCAACCACCTACCTTTAACCCAAGCCTAACCCTTAACCCACAAAGTCCTCTTGATATCTACAAAGGTATAAAAGTTAAAAAGGAGGAGGATTGATTGCTTGGCAAGCTTATGGTAGGAATAAGTTCCATGCCGCTCTCGAGTGATTCACTAAAAATACACCTTCGGCCGAGTGTGAGTGATTTCTCCCGTGAGGTATGTGAACTTGTATATAAATGGAATTTTAAAAAAGGCATGTTATGCCCAAATAAGTAATTTCTCCTATGAAACGTTCTAAATAAATCATTACGAATAGGATTGTAAATAGATAAAAATAAAACCCAAAAAGATCTTGGATATCCCGACACTCTACGACAAGCCCAAAACCTTCTCTTCTACCTATTCCATTTGGGAGTGTAAGCCACATATTAAAGAGTTTTGCTTGAGGACAAGCAAAAGTTCAAGTGTGGGGGTATTTGATGTGTGTAAAATGCAACATATAAATTACATCAAATGAGGCATAAAACTAACCCTTTTTAAGTACTAATATTGGAAAAAGAGTGTTTTTGTCTTCCTTTTGTATTTTCAGGATTAAATGAGCTCAAAAACACAAAAGAAGCAAAAAGACAGCTAATTCCAACATAAATACAAGGAAAGGAACATTAGTGGACTGCCCGACCCCTCAACGGCACCTTCCAAAGCAAAATAGAGAAGTCAGAAGACTGAACACGCCCCGTGCTCAGCCAGCACGGGGCCGTGCCCAAGAAGCAGCAGAAAAGACAAACCTATAGAAGCTTCTATTGCCCACCACGGGGCCGTGCCCAGCGAACACGGGGGCGTGTCGAAAGTACAGCAGGCGCATTTATTGTAATTGCGAATTACAATTAATGAGGAGAGAGAGTGTCAGACAGGCACGGGGCCGTGCCCAGCGGACACGGGGCCGTGCCCAGCTCTCTGTTCAGCCTATAAATAGGAGTGCTTGGATTCATTTCAACTCATCCCTTGGCACACCACCTCTCTCACACTTCATCCACCACCCACCACCATCACAACACCATCATCCACCACCATCATCCATTGTCCATCGTAGAGTGTGTGAGTCGTCTCGGGATCCAAGATTGATCGTAAGAGTTCTTGACAATCAAGGCCATGTTTGCCTAAGTCTCTTACATCACTTGGTGAAGACAAAGTGTCTAGTATAATACTTTTTATTTCTAATATTTTGCACTTTTTATTTGGTTTTGTATTAATGACTTTAATAACTAGTTACTTATGTTGAAGGTGATCTTTCCTTATCGTTTGTCCGTGGTGTCTTGGCATTATTTTACTGTCTATATAAAATAAAGGATTTTCACCATTCATATCTCCACGGTCTATATGGAGGTATGTTGGCTACCTGGTCGGGGGTTAAGGGAACAGTTTGGTAAAGGTCTTGCCATTGTTCAGCGTTTAGAGGTCCTGCAATGGACCTGGGTCAAATTTAGTAGGACCTCCTTCAATACTTCACGGTATTGGATGGCGGGGGTCCAAACTCTTTGACCCTTCATAAGTTAACTACTATTAATACTATAACCCGGCTATTTAGGACTGTATCCCTGCTGACTCAGACTACTTAGCCGAGGGTAACGTCACCGCCAAAAGCGGGGCCTACCACAATACTGCATTAATAACTTAATTCATTATCTTCCAATAATCCCCCCTTTTAGGATTGTATCCTTGCTGACTCAAACTACTGGGGTGAGGGTAACGTCACCTTCAAAAGAGGGGCCTACTACAATAACTAAGATAATCTCTTAATTATGTGCAAAAGTGCGGAAATAATCAAAGGTTATACTAGATACGAGTCGGAACCAAGTGATTCATCTTGTCTATCTGTTTTTTTTATTTTATTTTTATTTTTCAGCATTTTAGTTAGTTTTTATTTTTATTAGTTTAAAACATTTTTCTAAACTTTTATTTCGGTTAGACGTTGAGGATAAACCGGTATTAAAAGCTCTTGTGTCCTTGGACGACCTCGGTATCTTACCAACGCTATACTACGCTCAACGATGGGTGCACTTGCCCATATGTGTGTTTAGTGTTAGTAAAATATCGTGTTTTATAAATTTAAAACTTGGCTAAAATAAGTGTTAAAAAGGGCTTAAAATATACACCTAATATATATAACACTTTCACGCACATCATGCTCGATGTACAATCTTCACAGATCACAAAAGCCTACAACACATATTTGATCAGAAGGAATTAAATATGCGTCAACGACATTGGGTCGAACTGTTGAACGATTATGACTGTGAGATTAAGTACCATCCTGGAAAGGCAAACGTTGTAGCAGACGCATTAAGCCGAAAAGAAAGGGTTAAGCCCCTAAGGGTTCGAGCTTTGGAAATGACTATTCAAACGAACTTCACTACGCGTATTCGAGACGCACAACAAGAAGCCCTTAAGATGGAAAGCCGTAAAGCTGAATACCTCCGGGGTATGTTGAAATATATGGTGCCAAACGAAGAGGGAACCTTATACTTTAAGAAGCGCATTTAGGTTCCGCTCTATGGCAACATTCGAGAAGTCATCCTTGACGAAGCGTACAAGTTGAGATACTCGATCCATCCAAGATCGGACAAAATGTATCAAGACTTAAAGGAATATTATTGGTGGCCGAGACTCAAAAGCGATGTTGCTGTTTATGTTGGAATGTGCCTAACCTGTGCTAAGGTTAAGGCTGAATATCAGAAACCGTCCGGCCTACTACAACAACCAGAGATACCCATGTGGAAGTGGGAGCAAATCTCGATGGACTTCATAACGAAAGTACCCAGGACCCCTAGAGAGCATGATATGATATGGGTGATAGTTGATCAATTAACAAAATCTGCGCATTTCCTACCGATCCGAGAAAAAGACAGCACTGGAAAGCTTGATGAGATATACTTAAAAGAAATCGTGGCATGTCAAGGAGTGCCTATCTCAATTATTTCAGACAGAGATGGACGTTTTGTCTCGAGGATCTGGCAATCCTTTCAGGAAGCCTTTGGATCTCAATCAGATCTAAGCACAGCCTTCCACCCGCAAACAGATGGTCAGAGCGAACGGACCATTCAAACATTAGAAGATATGCTTCGCGCATGTGTCATGGACCTAGGCGGCAGCTGGGATACTCATCTACCTTTATTTGAGTTTGCATACAATAACAGTTATCATACAAGTATAAAAGCCGCACCGTTCGAAGCTCTGTATGGCCGCAAGTGCCGCTCGCCCTTATGCTGGGCAGAAGCTGGAGACAAATGAATGGTTGGTCCTGAACTTATACAAGAGACAACCGACAAGATTATGCAGATCCGAGAGCGCATTAAGGCGGCTCAAGATCGACAAAAGTGCTACGCTGATCGAAGACGAAAGCCATTAGAATTCGAGGTGGGAGACAAGGTTCTCTTGAAGGTCTCACCTTGGAAGGGCGTAGTAAGATTCGGCAAACGTGGAAAGCTGAATCCCCGATACATCGGACCATTCAAGATTTTAGAAAGAATTGGTACCGTGGCTTACAAGTTGGAATTACCGAAGAACTTAACGGAGTATATGATACGTTCCATGTATCCAACCTCAAGAAGAGTCCAACACAAGAAAACGTGATCATCCCTGTGGATGAAGTGCATATTGATGACACCCTCCGATTTACAGAACAACCCGTTGAGGTTACTGGCTGGAAGGTCAAAAAGACCAGGAGGAGCACTGTCAAACTTGTCAAAGTACGTTGGAACTCGAAGCACGAACCCGAGTACACGTGGGAACGTGAAGACCAGTTTAAAGAAAAATACCCCCACCTGTTCAAGAAAACTCCTGCGAGAGTTAGTTCAGCCTGAATTTCGGGATGAAATTCTTTTAACGGGGGGAGACTGTGACAACTGGCACAAAACCGGTAATTTCCGTACAATTTAATTAATACTTAATGACTGGAATTATGTGCTTAAATGTCAACATTAATTGATTACATGCAATACTTGTGAATTCATGCACGTTTTATACTACAAGAAATTTGCTTTATGCATTAATGATAGCGTTGCGTCAGAAATACTAGTAAACTCACCGGTAAGACACATCGTGTCAACAATTCTGCAGAAAGCAGTCAGACAATAAAATTGGAGCCTAGGTGTAGGTCCAACGTCAAGAATACATTAAAACCCAAGAGTATATACAAGGGTTAACATATAGACTTCCCGGAAGCTAAAATATGCACTAAAAAGCACCCGAAACGCACTTTAAATGCAGAATTCTGCATAATTCAGCTATAAATCAGCTATAATAAGCTTTTTAACATATAAATATTATGCAGAATTCATGTTTTATTATCCAGAATACCCTCCTAAGTGTGGGAATTAAAAGTGTCACAAAAGAATACTTAGAAGACACTAAACGATGCAATTTAGCACTTTAACGAACCGGTATTTAACCGAACAACCGGACATTACCCGGAATATCAAAATATTACTAGAAGCATTATTTTAGTGTTTCTGAACTAGTTATGGTCCCCGAACACCATAACACCCCTTATAACTTAATAACACATCAAGTCCCTAAAATTACACATGAAAGCTAACTTGTTTATAAATTAGAGTTTGGAAATTACACTCCCCCCCCTTACATAGTGGACGGTCACCTTAGTGGCCCCACTTTTGATTTTGTAATCTTGCTAAATCTCTAAAAATCTTGCCAAGATATCCTGTAATCTTATTAGATCTCAAGAGATTGTAGGAAGATATGCAAGTACTATAAGAAGATATGAACATACTCCATCTTCTTCACACACCACTCAACACCATCAACCTCCATCCCTTCACCTTGTTCTCGGCTCACACCCACCCCCCATACACCATCCATTTTCATTCATATTCCAAGCATTTTAAGGTTCACATAAGGTGCTAGAAGGTGATTTAGGAAGTTGGAAGCTTGTGGATCTTGAAGGACCTCACCCGTTTGCTTTTATCCCACCATTTTGTCATCTTCAAGTTCTAGTAATCTTCCCTAGCCTTGTTGCTAGTGGTGAGCCCTCATAATCTCTTATTTCTTCATATCTTGATGGTTAAAAGATGACATATATTGTTGAACACAAGAACACTAAAGAATATGAACATGAATCTTTAACATAAGCTAAAAAAATATAAGAATACATGTTGAATATGTTGATTTGCTTTTTGTTGAATGATGATTTGTGTTAGTGATGTTAGACATCATAAGAAAACTACTAGATTGTGATTAAACACATGATCTAGTAAGTTAAAGTGGTGATCTTGTGAAAGACCAAGATCATCATATTTTATGTCTCCATGAACTTGAATAATGAAATTGATTTTCATATGTAAAAATGATATAAACAAAATACAAATCTTGTAAATTGATGATTACAAAAAATGATTTTCTCAAGAAACCAAGTTTATTTACAAGATTTACAAGTCATGGGTTCTAAGTAAACTAATAATATTTTTAGTGTTTAAACAAGACTAAAAATATGATTGTAACAAGAAAAATACAAGAGAAATATTTTTAGAAAAATCATCTTACAAGTTGTAAATGACTAAATCCTTCAAGAAAGTGATTTACAAATAAATAACCATGTTTTTAATGGTAACTAAACCTACTAAATAACATGGTAAGTTACTACAAGTTATTTACAAAAAACTTCAAGTTCATGATATAGTGTAATATACATGATTTTGACACTCGGTAAGTGTTAAATGAGTTGATGATTGTTGTGATGATTTAAAAGAAAAAAAACACATGTTTTGAAAACATGGGAAACCTCCATTTTTAGGGGAAACTCTATAAATTTTGACATTTAAAAAAATATAAGTTTTTGAGAAACTTATTCCCTAAAAATGTATCTAAGAATATGTACCAAGGTTTCCCTAATTTTTGTGTTAAAAATGATGATTTCTTCAAGATTAAAATTGATATTAAGTATGTATATTTTTGAGAAAAATATATATATTTATTGATAACCAAATTTTGTGCTAAGTGTATGTAGTATGTATTACATGTAATAGTGTATTAGGACTTAAAAATACACTAGATACTCCTAATTAAGGAGTGAAAATACAAAAATACACATACAACATACTTAGACAAATACAAGAGAATATATTTATGAAAATATATTACGTGATAACATAAATAACTTGGACAAGTTATGAACATGAAATGAAGTTTTGGACAAAATACATAATTCGGGTGAAAAATACAAGATACTTATATTTATTTTTGAGAAAATAATATAAGTAAGACACACAGTTAAAAATATAAATTGTTTTTAACACAAGAACAAATACATAAAAGATAGTGACTTGTAGTTGTGCAATACAAGTCTAGTGACTGACGTTAATAAAACACGTTTAGGTCACGACGCTAGATAGGCAAAAACCGGTGAAGTTTACGACGCAAGGAACGCAAAGTTGTGAGTTCATGCTCCCCCTTTTCTTTAACTGTTTTCAGTTTTATAACTTCGGGGGTGAAATACATGTTATAAATGTTACAATGTTTATAAATGGATAAAAAAACAAGAAGCACTCTTGGTGATAACTAGTACCAAGTATGATGCGTGTTGAGGAATGATACAAGAAATCGTGTCACGAATAGGGTACCATAAGCACTATTAATCGTGTACATACTTAGACCGCAGAACAAAAGGTTAGATCTAATGGGTTTTCGGGCAGCCACACTCTTGGTGAAAACTAATACCGAGTAGTGCTTTTGTGTCTCCGTCGTGAATCGACAACTAGAAAAATGCCTATGGTTTAGATGCTTCCTATGTCGTGTCACATGTTAATGGCCTTGCAACCCATTAACAACTTGATACATACAGGAATACTTGACTTATACAAGAATACTTGATTCATACAAGAATACTTGTCTTATACAAGAATACTTGATTCATACAAGAATACTTGATTTATACAAGAATACTTTATTTATAGAAGATACATACCATGTTTTTCATACAAAGTATACAAACGTTCAATACAGGAACTGCATGAATTCACACCAACATTATGTTGATGTTTTTTTCCAAAACTCACATGTATTTCAGGTAACTAAAGTGGATGTGTGCGCGGTCTTACTCATGCTCCAGGATGTTGTTTACGTGTATCCTTAAATAAAGTTGTAAACTTTCAGACAATATGTTGTCTCATGATATAAACACTTAATCTATGTTTTCGTTAACGTAATGTTATGAGTATTTGAAGTTATTTTTTACGAGCATGTAGTATGTTTACCTTTCGTATGCAATGAGAACCTTTCATGATCACACCTCGTGCTTCCGCCTAAGAAAGGGGTGTGACATTCTGAGCAACTTTCCTCTTCATTTCCTCTTGCTTCTTCGCAAGGAATTCTTTGTTTGTTTGCTTTCTGAACAATTGCTCTTTTTCTTCTTCTGATGATGTCCCTGAAACAAAAACAGTTTTTGGTTTATAAATTTTCGAGTTAATTGCAAAAATCGTCCCTCAAGTTTGGGCGTGTTTGCCATTTTCGTCCAAAATGACTTTTTTGTACCATTTTGCCCCCCACGTTTGATATTTTTTTCCATTTTCATCCAAATGACTAACTTAGTTAAAAAACACCGTTTAATAAGGGGTATGTTTGAAATTTTATATATTATATAAAAATGTCTTCAAATAGAAACATGGTCTGCAAATAAATTTGTGAAAGAAGCCATACAACCTGTTTGCAGAAAACGGATTATATTGTTTTATGTTGAGTGTTAGGACTCCTTTTTCAAGCTTAATCATAACCATACAAAATATTTAATTTGTTGTACATTATGACGAGCATTACTATGCATTTAATTCAAAGAAAGGGTTAAAGATTACACCCAATCGATGATAACAAGCCCACCTCCCAACCTGTCACTTTCATGCTTGAAACAAACTTGTTGTCATTCTATTTTTTTTTCTTTCTGAAATTATTTGTTTCCAATCAATTTATACAAATTCCCTCATAAATATTTAGTTTGTTCAATCCTTGAAGCATACATTCAATGGATCAGTGATGAGCTAATCAGATACATTGAAGATTCCCGATTTCACATCATTGTATTCTCCAAGAACTATGCGTCATCATCATGGTGCTTAGACGAGCTTGTAAAGATTATGGAGTGGCAGAGGATGATGGAGCAGACTACTTACCCTGCCTGTCCACTGAAGTCTGCAACCAAAGTGGGGCGGTTGGAGAAGCCTTCGCAAAGCATGTAGAGAAAGAGGCTTACGGGAGATGGAGAGATGCTCTGAAACAAGAGGCTGGTCTATCTGGGTGGGTATTGATGAACACTGTTGATGGGTAATTCACTTAACTTATGTATTTAATTGTGTTTCTTTCTAATCTGTTGATAGATTTAACATGAAACATGAGCTTATCAGTATGCTATCCTTTCATGTTATAGATTTGAAATTAAGTATTAATGTGTGATTTTGAGTAACATATAAATGGAAAAAAAATCTGATATACATTTTTATATAATATATAAAATGATAAAGCTAAAAGACCAAAATACCCCTACTTATTATAAATGTAAAATTTCAAACATGCCCCTCAATAAACGGTGTTTTTTTAACTAAGTTAGTCATTTGGATGGAAATGGCAAAAAATGTCAAACGTGGGGGGCAAAATGGTACAAAAAGGTCATTTTGGATGAAAATGACAAACGTGCCCAAACCTCAGGAACGATTTTGGCAATTAACTCTAAATTTTCTCATTTTTATGATTTTTCGGTGGAACAAAACGAAGACCTTTCCTTTTGAAATTACCGTTATGGTTTGGTTTCTTTTGAAAACTCGAACCAGAACTGTAACCTTTTTTCTTGTTTAACCTCTGTTGAACTCTTGAGGTGTAGTTTTAGGTTTTTCAGAAAGATTTACATCTTTTATTTCAGAAATATTAATTTCTGTTAGTTTGAAAACATTTTTAATCATTTCAGTTTTAACACCTCTTATTGGAAATTCTTCATCAGAATACAATTTGTCAGAATCATTCAAAGTATATGCTTCTTTGAATGTTTCATCATTCAAATTAGATTTTGATAACAGAAACTCTTTATTGTAAACCCGTTTGCCCTTTTTGACTGTTGGACTTGACGTTTCAGACTTTGACTCTGAATTTGACTCCAACTTTGACTCCTCGGGTTCATCTTTATCCAACACTTGATCGACCACTTTCTTTATTAACTCTGACTCATGATCAGTATCAGATGAAGTGAAAGTGACATCAATATTGTCTGGCAAATTATCTGAAGACTCAGATTCCCACTGTAAATTGGTTGCCTTTTTTACTCTCTCCGAATTAGAATTTCGTGGAGAATATCCATTTTCAAGCGGAGGCGGACACTTGGTATAACTGGCACTAGGTTTCTTACCAGAATGATTTTCTTCGGTATTCTCTTCTTCAAACGCCTTCATGCCTCTGTCTATAACATAAGAAGTACATGAGTAACTTTTTAACAACTTGTTTACCCTTTCTGTTTCAATCCTCCGGGGTTTCCAGTTTCTGTTCCAGCATAGCACACTTCTCAATGTAATTATTTACAATTTTCTGCTTTGTCATGAAAGCTCCTTGAAGTGTTTTCATAGCTGTTGCTTGTTCACTGCTTGATTGATTGTATTGATTCATGGATTTGTTTAGAACATCATAAGATTATTTCAATCTGTTCATGTTATGAATCAAAGTACTGTTTTGTTTTTTCACTGTCTCACAGGTTTCACATTTCACAGGAATCTTTCGTGCATCAGCTTCTGTTTCAACTGTGAAAGCTGGAATTTCTTTTACCTTTTTCTTTATCACAGGAACTTCTTCGTCATCACTGTTAATCTGTTTTTTAACTTTCTACTTTTTCTTTCGAACTTTTCCATCATCACTCTCCTCTAGCATTCTTAAGTGCTCTTTCATTTTGTTTGCATAATAAGCATCATTATCGCTATCTTCAACAACTTGAGCAACAAAAGCTTTATGATCTGAAGTTTTGTTAGGATCATAGTCATCCCAACTAAAACCTTTTGGAATCCGTTCATCATTTTGATCTATCATTTTGTTCATCAAACAAGCTTTACTTTCTACTGAAATATATTTATCCCAACTGAATCCTTTGGACAAACTTCCATCATCTTGATTCACCATATAAGCTTTCTTTGATTCTTCAATTTCCTTCCTAGCGTGAGCAGTTTGTGGCTGTTGTTGATGTGGTTGTTGAGCAACTTGATGATAAATTGCTTTTCGATAATAATCATTGTTGTTAAAAGGATTTTGAGGTCCACTTGCTTCGCGGTTTGTGCATTCTCGCTTGAAATGCCCTTTTTCCCTGCAACGAAAACAATTAACTTTAGATTTATCAAAACCTAAAGTAGAAACATTTGCATCACGGAAGTCATCTCTTCCTGTGATTCGGTTGAATTTCTCAGCTCTTCTCAACACACTCGCCAAACACCACTTTATATCCATTAACTCCATCTCCTCGGCATCAATCTGATCGTAATCCTCTTTTGTCAACATTGGATTTCCTATCCTTCCTGCAACTAAACTCTCATATGACTCTAATACAGTCACCAACAAAGACATGTGACCTTTTGCAACTTCTTCTGAGAAATTCTGACCATTCTCAAGGTTTAATGCAATGTTGCAATACAACATCTTTCCATTCTTGGTTGCTGAAAAGTTTGGATCAAATGATGGATATGAAGAAAAACCTGTTTTGCTGTTTGATCCTTGTGATGATCCTCCAGAAGAACTTTTAGCATTGAATGCAGTTTCGATCTTTGGTGACATGTTGGTCTTATCACTGATACCTCCTTTGTAATATAAACCAATATCTTGTTCACCATCAAAATCTTTCATTCTTGAGATCTTCCGTTGTTCCATCTCTTGAGCTTCAAGTTTTTCAATAAACTTTCCCAATGTTAGATTGCCAAAATCTTTCTTATTTCTCAACATCATAAGGTACGTGCCCCAAACTTCATGTGGCAACGCATCAGCCAACTTTTCAATCAATTCTTCATTATCTTTTATGATGCTCAACCTCTTCATGTTAACTATCAGATTGCAATATCTTTCTATGATCTGCTTGGTGTTTTCAGTTCTTAAACCACGAAATAGATCAAACTCTTTTTTCAAAAGTGATTTTTTGTTCTTGATCATCTCTTTACTTCCAACAAATTTCGATTTTAATGCTTTCCAAATTGAATATGCACTTCCATTGTGTTGGAGTAAAACCAAGATATCTTCTTTAATAGCTTGATGCAATAGACTAGTCATCATCTTTTCATCTTTGTATTTCTTTTTCTCCTCAACACTAAGATCTTTAATAGCAATAACCTCTCCATCATCATTCACCGGTCTAACATATTTTGTTTCAACACATTCCCAAGCATCCAAGTAATTTGCATGAACCCAATTTTCAAATCACTCCTCCCATCCTTTATACTCCTCAATATTCATGAGCTTTGGCGGTTTTTGCATGGTACCCGTTTCATTTTCTAACATTGTGTTCTGTGCAATAGTAATCAGAGTAGCAAACGCGTTGTAAAACTCTTCTTCCATGATTCAGTAAGATATTTCACAAAATCAGTCTTTCAAACGAAATGACACAATTCACACGAAATGAATTCTTCACACGAAATGGATTCTTCAAACGAAATGCACTTTTCAAACGGAATGAACTTTGGAACGAAATGGATGATTTCGTACGAAATGGATGATTTCGTACGAAATGATTTACTTTCAAACGAAATGAAGCAACTTGACACGAAATGGTTGATTTCGTGCGAAATAAAGCCCAAGATTCCCAATCCATGCGAAATGGATTCTACACTGTCCTTTCCGTGCGAAATGAAATGACAGTTTCAAACGAAATGATGATCTATTTCGTGCGAAATGTTGCTGATGTCATCTAACCGAGCATGTTTTCAAGCGAAATGAACAGCTTGAACAAGTTTTTGGTCGATTTTAGGTCTAATTCTTTCAAGGCTTTGTTAAAACAGTATTGCGTTTATAATGTGAGAAAAACAAGCCATTTTAACCGTGAAATCTTATTTAATTTTGAAAAGAAGGTGTAGAAATCAGAATTTTTTAAGAAATCAAGCTGAATTCGGTAAGAACTCTTCCTCCTGAGCTCTGATACCACTTGTAGGATCGGGAATCAATCTAAACAAGTCTATCAGAAGAGTTCAATCCATATCAAAGGCGGAATTCAATGATACAAACTTGATTACAGCTTTATATTCACTCTAATTGTCTTGTTTATTGATAAAACAACGTTTACAGCGAGTAGACACTTCGGCAGCTCCTCGGCACCAGAATCAGAATCGTTGCAAATGAAATGAACAGGACCACTATATATAGGCAGCTCATTTCGTGCGAAATGAGCAAGACCCATTTCGTGCGAAATGGACAGTGTCCATTTCGTGCGAAATGGCCTTGTTCCATTTCGTGTGAAATGGTTACAATCACATTTTACTCGTATTTCGAGCCCTGATCTTTCTAATCTAATACAAGACTCGATACAAGACAAAGTTGACAGACATATGCACCAACAGTGAGAACAAGTTCACAGCAGGATTGTCACTCGATCGGGCAGCAATCCGATCAGGCGGCAATCCGTTAGTTGCTGATGATCTTTGAAAATTGAACATGGTTAAGTGTCGAAGTTCCAAACGTCACATGGTTGGATGGTCATTTGATCGGATGGTTGTCTGATTGGACGGTAATCCGTTCGGCGTTTAGAATCCTTGGTAGTTGAAAATGAAGGTTTAAGTGTGGAACCAAGTGCAAGCCGATCGGATGGTTGTCCGATCGGATGGCAATCCGTCCCAATGACCTGATCGTCTTGATACTTGATTATTTTAAAAGGTTTTGCAGTTCTGATCGAGACGATGTGATAACGTGCTAGATAACAGAAACCCCATCTCGACCCAAGTGATCCGATCGAACAAGAACCACCCTAGTCCTACCAGTTCACGGTTCGAGACGGTTGTTCATGTTTAACCCGACATCAGTTGTCTCTTGGATAGAATTCAGATCTTGAACTAACCCATCACTAAGAAAGAGTAGAAGATCAGAACGAGCTCCGATTCCATCGGTTTTGAGTGCATTGAGTGTAAAAGAGTTGAAAGAAAGTTGGAAAACCTTCTTTCAATCCTTTTAACCATGAATATGTGTAGATCTATGCGAAAACATTGATTATTCATGTGGAAATCCTTCAGATCTAAGTTGTTCTTGGTGGAATGAAGCCAAACCTTGAAGTTCATAAGAACTCCATGATGACATCACCCTAGAACACCTCAAATCCGGTGATTTCACGGTTAAAAGTTAAGATTCAAAGGTGAAAATGATGAAGAAGTGTGTGTAGATTATAGAAGTACAAGATTTAGGTTGGAAACTTACAAGAATCGTGAGAAATCGAGAGAAAAGAGAGCTTGAGTGCGGTTGGTTCGAGTGAGGAGCTGTCACATCACAAATGATGTGACAGAAGGGTATTTATAGGGTTTCCCAAAATGGAAAGTGTCAAAGTGTCATATTGGTCACTGATCGGATGGCAACTCGATCGGATGACAATCCGATCAGATGGCCACTCGATCCAGGTGTCCGGCGCGTTGAGTTTTGTCATTTCGTTTCGCGTGTTGAGCGTTACGAAGCAATTCGAGTGAGCGATGCGATAATATTACCCATTAGTTACACAAATAACCTAACTACTATATCTAACATACAATCACTATAAATAACTTGCGTTTAGCGTTTGCGATTTGATTGCAATGCGATAGAATTGCGATTGCGATTAACACCTCAACATAAACATAACATGCACAAATAACACATAATTAGCACACACACGTAAAACAATATCCAGAACACATAATTCGAATTGCGATTCGAAAGCGACTAGCGATAAGTCGATTAACGATTAATATGCGATTAAACCTCGATTATTAATAGATACTCCACATAATACAACTAAAGAGATTAAATAATATAATTCGATTACAAGTCAAAAGTACGATTTGCTAGTCCAGCAAGGAGTGACAGATCACAATTAGCAATCTTTTCTTCCTTTGACTTTGACTTTGACTTGTACTTTGACTTTCCAAAAAGCAGGTTGTTACAAGAACCAAGTTTGTCCCACCTTAGAATTTTTGGTCATGCGGTATATGTACCAATACCGCCACCACAATGTACTACAATGGGACCTCAAAGAAAACTGGGTATCTATATTGGTTTTAACTCCCCGTTCATAATTAAATATTTAGAACCAATGACAGGAGACATGTTTACAGCACGGTATGTTGACTATCATTTTGATGAAACAATGTGCCCAGTCTTAGGGGGAGATAAGGACAAAGAAAGACTGGTAACACAATAAATAACGTGGAATGCATCATCGCTATCCAATCTCGACCCCCGAAGTGGTCAATGTGAATATGAAGTCCAAAAGATCATACATTTGCAAAGAATAGCGAATGAATTGCCAGATGCATTCACAGACACGAATAGAGTGACAAAGTCACCTGTACCAGCGTCAAATGCACCTGCTCGAATAGAAGTAATCCTAGAAGCGATTACTATACAACAAATGTGTGGGAGACCAATCGGTTCCAAAGACAAATACCCACGGAAATGGAAAGAGCAAAATAACGCAGTTGGTGAAAACTCACAAAAGGTTATAAATGAAACCCCAGTAGAGGTAAATGTCCCAGAAGAGACAACTATAATTCCAGAGCAAAATGAAGTTTCAGAAGAAACACCGGTACAGAACGAAAATGAGATCTCTATTAATTATGTACAAGATAGTACAATGTGGAACCAGAATAAAACACATGTTGATGATATATTCGCATATGCTATAGCAACGGATGTAATCAATGAAAATGATTACGTACCTAAAACTTTAGAAGAGTGGATGCACAGAAATGATTGGCCAAGATGGCAAGAAGCCATAAATGCCGAATTAACTTCGCTCCAAAAGCAACATGTTTTCAGACCTGTAGTCCGAACGCCCATAGACGTCAAACCAGTAGGTTATAAATGGGTGTTTGCAATAAAAAGAAATGAAAAGAATGAGATTGTACGATATAAGGCTCGACTTGTAGCACAAGGGTTTTCCCAAATCCCAGGAGTTGATTTTGAGGAAACGTATTCCCCTGTAGTGGATGCGATAACCCTTAGGTTCCTAATCGGCCTCACAATCTCTGAAGGACTTCATATGAGACTAATGGATGTCGTCATCGCATACTTATACGGGACACTTGAAAATGACATCTACATGAAAATTCCTAAAGGATTAAAATTGCCTGCAGCATTAAAATCAACACCTCAAGATATGTGTTCTATAAAGCTCTAGAGATCTTTTTATGGTCTCAAACAAACAATCTGGCTATGTGGTACAATCGACTTAGTGAATATCTCAAAAAAGAAGGATACAAGTCTGATGTAATCAGTCCATGTATTTTTATAAAAAGAACACTCTCAAATTTCACTATAATAGCAGTCTATGTTGATGATATCAACATCATCGGATCTCCTGAAGAGATAGAGAAAGCTGCTCAGTTGTTAAAGAAGGAATTTGAAATGAAATATCTTGGTTTGACGAAATTATGCATCGGACAACAATTTGAGTATCTGTGCAATGGCACATTTGTCCATCAATCAAACTACATCCATAAGATGTTAATACGTTTCAATATGGATAAAGCACATCCGTTTAGCGTACCTATGGTTGTCTGACCGCTAGATCCACACAAGAACCCTTATCGCCCTCATGAAGAAGGCGAAGAAGTACTTGGTCCAGAAGTACCGTACTTAAGCGCGATCGGTGCCCTTATGTATCTCGCAAATAAGACAAGACCTGACATTGCATTTGAAGTCCATGTACTAGCGAGATACAGTTCGAATCCAACATGTAGACACTGGAATGGCATAAAACATATATTCCGGTATATTTGCGGGACACAAGACTTAGGTCTTTTCTATCAGAAAGATCAAAAGTCCCAGCTTGTTGGGTATGCGGATGCCGAATATCTATCAGATCCTCACAAAGCAAAATCTCAGACAGGTTATGTATTCACATACGGCGGCACAACAATTTCTTGGAAGTCAACTAAGCAAACACTTACAGCAACATCATCAAATCATGCCGAATTAATAGCACTATATGATATTGGTCGAGAATGTGTGTGGTTGAGATCAATGATTAATCACATACAAGAAGCATGCGGATTAGAACAGATCAAGAAGGAGCCGACGATTATTTATCAAGACAATGCTGCTTGCATAGCTCAGATCAGAGAAGGTTACATCAAAGGTGATCGAACAAAGCACATCTCACCAAAGTTCTTCTCAACATATGACTTGCAAAAAGAAGGGGAAATTGATGTTCGCCAGATTAAGTCAAGTGAAAATCTAGCTGACCTGTCACGAAATCTTTACCTAGAAGCAGTTTCGAGCAGCTATCACACAAGATCGGTCTTCATAGATTGAAAGATGTTTGTTGAATTCAGGGGGAGATTTATACATAATGTACTATTTTTCCCTTAACAAAGTTTTGTCCCACTGGGTTTTCTTAGTAAGGTTTTTAATGAGGCAGCATAGCTGATCCAGTAGTACCAGTTTATTTATTCAGGTCCTGAAGTATCTATTTAACATCATCCCGAAGTATGTTGTTAAACTGTGTATAATTCTAAATGTCTGAGGGGGAGTGTTATAAACCAGACATTTTAGGCCCAACCCATTACTTATGGGCTTTAGGGTTTATGGTTATGTTTATCTATATATTGTAATGTTGAATAGAATGAATGTGAGAATTCCGGTTATCTCTTTTTCTCTTTGGTTTTTATCATAAACTTTATTCTAAAGTTTATTTGAACTTCTGACTCGAGTCATAATCATAGACCATGCAAAATGGGCGGGTTGGGTAAGCGATAAAAGGGGTTCGGTTCAACATGGATTAGAGTAGAACGGTATTATTGGCAAATGATCAGATCAAAATGGACCGCTTCGAACAAAGTGTCAATTTGATTTCGGGTCAAAACAAGTTCGGCAAAATGGCGTGAGTTAAAAACAAAATGAGGGGTTGGGGTATTGAAATGGTTCACCAGCTAATTTTGGTCGGGGTTAACCAACTTAACCGAGTTGAACAAACCAAGTTAACTGAACTGAACAGTTAACGGATGGTTCGGTTAAGCCATAACCCATTAAATGAAAATTGTGGTTTAGTTTTGATTTTGGTGTGTGGTATAACTTAATTAACCAAGCTGATTATTCATATAGCTATTCAAAGTTTATATATTTTTATGAGATTGACATAATGCATTTCAAGTTCGTTTTTATCCATTTGTTACATGTTGGGCATTCATTTTTATTCATCTATTATGAAAAAGAAGCCATACATCAGAAACTAGTGCTGGATCTAAGTATCCACACGAGCATATTAATGAAGAAGTCGAATATGATCCAGAAACAAGTGATGGATCTAAGTATCCACACGAGCATATTAATGAAGAAGTCGACTATGATCCAGAAACTAGTGCTGGATCTAAGTATCCACACGAGCATATTAATGAAGAAGTCGAATATGAACCAGAAACAAGTGATGGATCTAAGTCTCCACATAGTTTTAAAAAAGGCAGTGACACTTCGCCTAATAAAAGGAGATGCCCATGTATTTAAAGATCAATGGTAATTATAGGTTTCAAATTTGAGTTTTCGCCTATTGACTAAAAAGTGTAAACCTGTCACAAGCCAAATTCTTTCAAATTATTGGTTAGTTTGGTTAAAATCAAACCGGCCCATACAAATAACCAATTAACCGAAACTGGTTGGTTTTCAAAATCCAATAACTAATTTTTTTGGTTTTGGTCTCGCTCAAGGCTCAAAATTGAGGCGAACAAGAACTAGAACACTCCTAGGTGGGCAGTGATGATGTCACAAATGTGATAATGACGTTGGTGGCGTTGTGGTGGTGACAATGATGGTGGCAATGGTGTGTGTGTGTAAGATTCGGCTTTGCCTTTCATATGAACCGTATAGAAACTCTAATGGCGTTAAAAATGTAATATTCGGCCCCCATACCAACCATTATTATTCGTTTGCCAAAAGATTGCTCACATATTTGTTTTTGGTTACCCGAGTGGAAACCTCTCATCACTCTACTCATCATAGATTGCTCCCACTCAAGTACGCTTAAGTGTGCAGTCCAATGCACCCAACACTTGTTCGTGATGTTTGAGGCGAAAATTCCTTATGACACATATCTCTTATGTGGGACAATACAAACCATGTGAGATTCACCAAGGTGTTATAGTGTAAGTTTCATTGTTGTGGTGACGACGGTGGGAGTGACAACGATTGCAGTGTACTAGATATGTATCTTTATACTATAAAATAAGAAATAAGAGGATGCGTGAAAAACTTGTTTTAAAGGACTCATATCGAACACAAATACCAAAGCCAAAGCTAACAGATTAGTTCCCCATTCTTGCAGCTAAAGATACTACAAAAACACATCTCCAAATACATCGGTATTTTATTGTACTAGTCTACTAGATAATTTCTTACAAATAAAAGAGAGTAAATTTATTTTTTTTAGTCGGAAATACTCGTTTTACCTACAACATTATCTTATTAGTAAAGATTGTCTACATTGGAGATCGCTACCGTAAACCATTTTGGGAGAAGTTTAGTGAAGAACAACTCTTGGTTAAAGATCATCAAACAATAGATGTAAGATGGATTCGTTAAAATACATTGAATCACTATGTATCATTTTTATGCGATACTTATACAGTTATACTTTTATCACAGATCTATTTCATCACACGTTAATGATAAAAAAGTCACATATACACTAATACAACTATATATATGTTGCAGTTGATGTATTTGTTTTGTAACTTTGTTCCGGGAAACGATTTATGTCCATGTGCAAATAGAATTTCGACTGAAACCTCGTTTGTATCGGTTTAGTATGCCACATATTTAGACTTAAACCAACACGTATTAAAATGTAGAGAAATTTGACAGGTCCTTTGTATTTTGAATTTGGTTCTTTCTGCCTCCTTAATTTTCGAATATCTACATTTATAAAAGCATTTCCATATTTTCTTTCTTTAAAATATTTACTAGCCTAAGATCCCGCGAGCTTCGCGGGTGGCTTAACTCAAACATATAATATCTACTGACATTGAAGCCCATGTAGATCATCATTTTTGTTCTAGACCTTTCCAAACTTAGGCTTCACGTCTAAGGGTTGAAACAGGTCCTAAACAGAAAATACACGACCCTAACCGGTACAAAGCCAATAAGGTCAAAAGAGTACATTACATGATTAAAACACTTGTATCGTCTAAGATGAAATAAAGTGACTACAGTTTCAGTTTATTTTCTAACACGCCACTTAGATTATTAAAGTCTTTTTTATCCCCATTTTGTAAAAAAATAAAATTAACTTATATTGTGCCTATAAAAGAACCGGTAACTTAATTGATGCTCGTTCTTCTCTGCCTGTCGGTATTGGCAAGTCATAAGAGAAGCATTTGTAAGGATTTCTCTATAAATTTATTATAAAAAGAAAGAAAGATATTAAGCAAATACGTGTACTTACCTTCAAACTATACTCCCTCTGTCCATAAATACTCGATTGTCACTGATCCAGACAGAGTTGTATTGGGTAAGCCTAAATAAATTTGGGAACCTCTGCCAAAGAGGACCACCTTCAATCCAATTATCAACCCAAAACCTCGCTTTAGTTTCATCCCCTACACTACACGCCAAATGGTCAGACAGGGACATGTGCAATTTCTCGAAGTATTCGTTAGGCGAACTTGACTTTAAAGATGACAAAACAACTTGTAATAAAAATGTTTTTAGTAAATGAAAACATGGTAATAAAAACTTATGTAACTTGTACCTTGAAGAAGTAGTTGATCGGTTGTTATAGCGAGGTATTTGGTGTGTAGTCCTGCAAATGGTAAATTGATTTTACATCAGTTATAGATTTGTATAAATGTAGAACACACGTAGATTTAAGAATGACTGTTCAAAACCCATGAATGTTTAAAACAGATCCCGTAAAAACATGATCTTACCCAACTTCATGAAAAAAAAGATCATATGGATGCATATCACGGGTCCTTCCATACCTGGTAAGACATGCAGGTCAGGCCAGCCATGGTAAAACATTATAATGGGCTTGGATTCGAATGGGTCATTTTTTTAAAAAAAATGGTAATTTGGTTACTGGTCACTATATTCAGAGAATATGCTTTAAAGCCGCTTTAAAATGAAAGAAGTAGTTTTAAGTTTAAGTTATAGCATATCATCAATATTGAAAAAGGCACTGTCCAAGCTAAACTTTTACGTAAATGTTACTCATCTCGTTATAATCATCTTGTTATAATCATCATCGGTGTTACTCATCGAGTTCAGAAAAAGTCAGTGATTGCAAACGTTCTGGATACGTAGTCGTTTCCGTTAGTCACTAATACAAATAGTCACCAAAGATTTGTTTTTATTTGACCCGTTGAGATAAAAACACAGCCAAGTGGTCTCAAGTCTCCAAGACCAACCGGTTCATAAGTAAATGGGTCAAAAGTACCAACTCTAAACTATACCATAGTATAATAATACTAATTATAATATTTCTAATAACAATAAAATTATGATGTATGTAAAAGGGATTTATTATCCATCAAAATCAAATCAAGACCGAATAAAATGACAATATAAAATGTAATTATGTAAGCCCAGTTATGCCTAAAACCAAGTGTGCACTTCAAAATAGAAAGACAAAGAGCAAATGCAATAACTGCAGTTCAAATTTTACCTTGGATTGATGGATATAAATATTTAAAATGCTTCACGTATGCATGAACAACTACCAAGTAATTTTATTTGACCCGACCCATTATCCGTCTTATCTAGCTAAACTATATAAACAACTACCAGCCGTATTTTAGCTTCAACTCCTTCAACCGATACATCTTTCATTTATTTGTTTAAAAAATTTTCTTTTTGTATAAAAATTCGAATTTAATAATTGTCATAAGCCAGTTTAAAGTTCAAAAATAAAAAATTAGAATATTACTTGAATAAGATGGATTTTAATTATATTAAATATATTATTGTGGAAACATGTCACCATACCAATTTGATAAACTGTTACTCCCATTTTGATAAATTTCTTTTTTTTTCACAAAAGAAAATGTATTTTTTTAATCGTTTGTCTATTGATTAAAAAAACTTGCTAAATAAGCACTTTTAGTATTATTATTTTTTTAAGCAGATAAGCATTTTAAGATGAAGAAATATGCTTACTTGCTTATTTAAGAGGAGAATTAAGCAAAATCTCAACAGCTTTTGTTCATAAACATAAGATGTTTACATAAGTAATCCCAAACACCCACTTAAACATGGTGTACATCTTGAAAACAACTAGAAGGTTTTTCACATTTAAACCCCCTCAAAGTAATCAATATTTGAAAACTAATTATTATACATATACATCAACAAATAAGATGTGATGACATGTTTGAAGAATAAGTAAGAAACTAATATGCTACATTGCTACCTAATAAAATGGTCATTTGTAGCTACAAATAGTACAATCATGTAACTTGGCTGCTAATATTAGTAATAAAATCTGTATTTGATTTCTATTATATGTATAATTTTAAAGGCATAACGTTCATATCTATTTATGAATAGTTTGCCAGCGAACGAATGGTTTGATTAACGAATTTTCTATCGATCCAACGATAAAACTGGTAGATATATAAGAGGCATACTCACATAACTAAAACATGATGCATATTGAAAAGGCCTTTAAGTTTACTTCATAAGACTACATGGCAAGTTCAAGAACAAAGAATAGTTCAATATTCATAAACATATAAGAAAAGAATAGGAATGTAGGCATCCTACATTTGAATTCGACTACCTTAGCCTTCATTTACCGGCCCATCTTATACCGAGATGTTTATTAGTTGACCCATTAACCAACCAGCCCAGCCAATCTATTTTACCACCTCTAGAAAAGATTAACTGACCTCACCATCAAATTCCATATACGGTGACTTATTTAAAGTTTAAAACTTAATTTTTACGGTTCAATTAGTGAGTTTAAAACCATCATTCCTCAGTATCAAACAATATGACAAATGAAGAAAAATGCTCAAACCTGAATAAACAAAGCTAAATGTGGATGCATCTTTTCAAGGGCTTAGATCCAGGAATTTGAAGCAAATGTGATGTAGCATAGCTTTAGAGATCGATCGCCAGAATGAGGGACCCTGCCAGACAATGCAAATATCAAAATGTTAATATTGTGGTTCTAAGTTTTAACTTTTTTATGTTTAACAAATAAATAAGTTTGCTCTATGTCAATCGTAATTGCGGTCTGGGGTATATTCTCGAAGACACCACACATCTACTTCTATTATTTACAAAGAATCAAGTTTATGAAAAAATATAATTACCAGTGCCATGTAGCTCGTAAACCTTCCGTTCCCAAGATCTGCATAGCTCAATAAACATGAACAAAAATAATTAACATACCTAGATGATAAAGAACATATATAGAAGTCCCGGACCCCATCGTGTTGAAGGTTCAATGCAGCCCGGATGGCTACCATTGACACCCTTCTTAGTATGTACATATGCAAATACCAATTAACAAAGATAAAGACTGACCTGTATGCAAAAAAAGTTAGAATGGTCAAATGTAAGAAAGGTTATTATATATACCTGCCGCTCAAAATCAACTTTTGACCTAGTAGTGGGTGTGAGAAACACTTGTTCGATAACAGGCTCGGTTTGCAGAGCAGCTTTATCCAAACTTGAATTATCTGTTGGGACAGTACGCAAGCCGAGAACCGTGTGCCCGAGTGACTCAGCAACATGCAAATAAATTAGTAAACTTTTTAACCAAATTCACACCATAAACCAGGCAAATATCTGACTTTGAATCAAACATAAAATTAAAGATATCAGTTGGTTGTTTATGAACAGGGTCAACTTGTAGAGAAACCACAATAGCTTGACTTTCATCTTTCTTTGAACTCAACTCCTGGACCTCCCTGTTTACACACATAACCAAACTACCTAAATGAATACATTATCATTTTATTTATATAATTAATAAACAAATTAATTACCTTTTCAGTTTTCCTAATTCCTCATAATCCATGTGAAAGGAACAAAAAATTAAACCATCGATTAGACCTTCAAACTGTTTTGAAAATGAACATTATATAATAATCTTTTGAATATAGTTAAGTTTTATCACCTTTTGATATTTAAAATTACTTCTTGGAGATTCCTGATTTCTTTTGCCACAATGGGATCCTGGACCGGAGAATCGGGCTTCCAACCAGGTGGTGGAATCCAGAAAGGGTCCTTCACTCCAACATCTTTCCTGATTAATGTAGTATAAGTCCAGGTGTTGATCATCACACCTTCCTCATGTATTTCATCAAACAACTCCTTTGCTCTTTTAGGTTTTAACATCACGGTAGTATCCAACTAGGACTTCAACTCTTGGCGATCCGAACTGCTAGCTGCAAAACAGAACACCGTTAGGACTCGTTACAGGAATGGGGTTATTCCTGTAACCACCCTCCGGCGTGAGAATAAGTCTCGGTTTGGGAGAAAGTATAAGTATATAGAGAAGGAGAGAGTAAACGAGAACAAGATGATCCATACCTTAGATGTTTACCTCTATTTATAGTTTACCATTAGGGTTTCCCCTAACTTAGGATGGGCTCCGATAAGTTAGGGATTTGCATGATCTTCCCAAAAAGTTGGGGATTTGGTTATGTAGTTTATCCATGCGGAATAGAACATTCTAGAATAAACATGTGTAATTAATTATTTATAATAAAATAATAGGTAATGACTGGGTCGGATTAGCCGATCCGGGTCATACCTCGTCATGTCACCCCAGTCCGAAGTTATGAAATGAGATTCATGAAATCAGACTAAAAAAGGAAAAGTCAAAATTTCCCCCTTTGAGTGTAAGTTTCTCGAGTGGGGTTCCGTTGTGTTTTTTGAAAAAATGGCGGCGATGGGAAAGGATGTGACGGTTAAGTCATCATTAGGATGACAACTGTTCCTGCCCTGTAATGACGCGTGTTCCCATCCGTTTGCCTTTTTGAATTCGAAGAGTTGCCATTCCGTTTAAATAGAGTTCCTGTTTGGGGTTTTGAGTTTCATTTCTTCCTTGGTTTACAACTGCGTTCTTCAACTTCTTGAATCGAAAATGGCTTCCAAAACTGGAGAATCATCTTCTTCTGCCCAAGCGAGTGCTGATGCCCTTTATTGTAAGTGGGGACCTGTATCGTACAACAATCTCGTTCAAGATTATGGTATTAGGGCAGAATGGAATCCGGTACTGCCGTCGAAGACAGACACCGCATTTCCGTTGAAGAAAGGTAAAATCATTCTGTTTAGTGATTTTTTCAAGTTCTGCAACTTTCGATTGCCGATCACCAACTTCTGCAAGTTGGTTCTGGACCATTACCCCATCCATATTTCTCAATTGCATCCATTGGGGTTGGTCAAACTTCGACATTTCGAGTTTGCCTGCATTGCCTTGGGGCACATCCCTGAACTAGTCGTTTTTAGGGCTTTTTTCGTCCTTGTATGGAAATCCCCATTTTTAACTTTCGACAGAAGGGATCCCGATGTGTCTTGCCTGAGAGACATCCCTGCCAGTTCCAAGGACAAAGATTGGAAGAAAAAATTCTTCTATATTGACGCTGGTGTTATTCCCGGAGAAATACACTGGAGGGAGATGGGGCCGAAAGACAAAGTTAAAGACGAAGGTCCCTCAGAAGATGCTTTTATGGCAAACTCCCTGTACACAAGATTGTGTGGACGCCCTTTCGAGTGCACGGTAATCCCTGAGGGAGCCTTGGTGATGGCAGGGATGAGCCTGCTATGGCGTGACATCAGGTTGTATCCTTCGTTCCAGAGGGATGATGAAGGTACGTACCCCTTTTTGCCTTGCATATGCTTTGTTAACTATGTGTGAGATAACATGTGTACATGTTGCAGGAGAATGGAGTTTGTTTGATTTTGTCGACCCCCCGCGGCATGCTGCGTTGAAAGCCGCGGATCACGTGCTTGGTGAACAGGAACCAGATGTCCTGAAGATTCATTTGGAGCAGTTTTTGCTGCCAGCTGTGCCGGCGGACCCGACTGCTTATATTCCTCAGCCTTCCTCCAGCGGAGGAGGTAATGTTGCTGTTATAGAGAAGAAACCGGTTAGGGTAAGAATCACCGGGAGGAAGTATATGGCCGCGGGGGCTGGTGCTTCCTCGGTTAGCATGACTGCCCCTGCTGGGAGTGCTGCTGAGTTAACAAGCCCGACCCATGTGTCGAAGAAATGCAAGACTTTTACTGTACATGCCCTTACTGCTTTCGAGGCTATGCAAACTGCTTACGCCTTGCCTCTCGGTAAGCAATTTTTCCTGTGGGTGTGATGTGGACTTAGTGTGTTATGTTACTGAACTTCTGATTCCATACAGGTTCTACAGCTGGGGTTCAAGTTGATGGTGTGTCTACTCCCCTCATGAAATGTGCGGGTACCATGCCTTCCGCCACTAGCGGGCCAAACCTTTCAGAGCTTATATTTCGGGCGAGTGTTACTGCTAATGTCAGCTGTACCCTTCCGCCTCCTTTGCCGACTGCTACTGTGGCGATGACCACTAGTCCGGTATCTACATCGCTGCCTTCCAGTATTACCCCCTCTTCCCTGTTTGATTCTTCTTTCAGCGTGTTCTCTGCCTCTGGAAAGGAAACACCCACGGTGTTTGTTTCTCACGAGGCAACTAGTGCTGGAGATACCACCGTGAGCGATGCTGGGGGGTCAAGTAGCGGGATTGATGATGATGGGGCTCGCTTGGGCGATGATTTGTATCTGCCCACCATCAATTGGGATCCGAATGCGCAGGATAAGCGCTACCAGCCCCGGTGGAAGATAGCCGAGTCTTCCAGGTTGATCTTTCCTCCAGTGATTCAGCACTGGGTTGAGCGGGCCTACCCCCCGGCTGAGTCAGCGTATGTCGAAGGGTTAAACAATGAAAACTTGATGAATGCCACCATGGGGGACTCCGTTAGTCAGCCCCGGCGGCTTGCCGAGATCCGGCGTAGATAGATGCATGACAACAACGAGCTCCATCAAGCTCGGGCTACTATTCAGGAGTTGAAAGATGAGAAGTACCGCTTGGAGAGTCAAATCCAAGCCGCTGGGTTGAGGGAGAGTAGGTTTTTATTAGAGAAGAACAAGGCGGAAGATGACCTGAAGCGGGTGACTACCAACCTTGCTGAGGAGAGGATCTTATGGGCTCGTGACATAGCGGAGAAGGATCGGGTCCTTGCTCATGCTAAAACTGTTCAAGAAGAATTGGAGCGTAAAGCTATTGCTGAAGCCCAAAAGGTGAGAACTGAAATGTCTGCTCAGGTGGAAAAATTCTGAATTAACGCTGACTTTGTGTCTCAGGTGCAAAACGGTACCAAGCTTTGACTGTTGAGGTAGAAACATCTAACGCCAAGGCCCGAGCCAAACAAGCTGAGTTGGAGGAGCGGGAAGATCAACTTAGAAAACTTCAGCAACAATGTGATTCCCTTATTTCTGAAAAGAATGAGCTTGCTCAGTCTTCCACCATCCATCAGGCACGCCTTAAGGAGGCAGAAAGTGCCCTGGAGTAGTCAAACGCTAAAGTGGACAGCCTAACTGACCAACTGGCTGCCTTGCGGGGTGATTGGAATTGGCTAATAACCAATGGCCTGGTTGGGGCTTTTGAGTATCTTCGTCAATCGGAGTCCTTCACCGCTTTGCTGGACTGTCTGTCTGCCACCGCCTATTAGTCTGGCCATCATGATGGTGTGTATAAGGGCTACTTTGAATGCCAACAATCGGAGAAAATTACTCCCGCCTTCCACACAACCAGAGGCAAGCTCCAGGGAGACATGGCAGACGCTCTTGAAGCAGCGTGCAACGATCCGCTACCCGCGTATGAGGATTTAACGAAGAAAGTTGCTGAAGATGGCGTGGATGCCTTACGCTTGATGTTGTAACCAGTGGAGGAGTCGAAGCAGGAATGAGTGTTTTTGTTTTGTTTAATATGTACACTATTCCTCAGATATTTTGTATGAACACTGTGTTACTTGGTTTTTGCGCAAATAGTTGATTTGTTTGTCAGACATTTAATGCTAATGTAATGATTGACGACGCCACCGTTCGTCTGAAATGTGGCGATTTGACATGTCATGATGGTTTTGTATTAATTATGTTGTCGTCATTTCTGCCACAACGTTTAAACTTCTATAAATTAAGTTGCTTTTTCCAAATTTGGTAATTCAAAAAGATGAGTCGGAGGTGCTATAAACAGAGGCTTTCTGACATTTTTCGACGATCGGATGCAACCGACGGTCTAATTAATCTCCAAATTCCGGTGACGGAGGAGATGATCAAAGGAAGGGATCTGCCTTCTGATGATGCTTTACCCCGGGATAGCCGATCTTGTAAAAGCGTCATTTATGAGGAACCTGCAAAAACTGATGCAGGTGCAGCCTCACTAACGGCCGATACTCTGATGGGAGCTTTTCCACCGGATCATATTCAACGCTGTGAGTTGGTGTACGAACGGCGCCGTGGTGGCCGTTCTGGTAAAAAACCAGGTTGGTGATCGGGAGGTGGTGGCTCTTCCGGTGGATGAGGAAAATGTTGACGACTTGATCGTTGATCCTCACCCATTGGAATATTATGGTGTGGCGTTGCACACCCCTGCAGAGGTTAGAGCAATGCTTTCCCAGAAGTAAATGTTTAGAACATGTTCGTTTTTGGTTCCCTTATGTTGGTATGTAGCAACAGGGACAAGTACTTAGTTTTTTGTAAGATAGTTGTATGTATTTATTACCAAAATACCTATCTTTTTGTAGTGGTTAATGTATCTATTACCAAGATACCCACTTTTAGCGTTGTATATTTTTGACCCTTTGACTTATATGAAAAGTATTTCGTGTCAAGGATGCTTTTTACCGTTGTGTGCAGTTAAAATGCGATGGTAATTGTTTGTACCGTAAAGTGAAGTATAAATGCGATGGTGAATGTTATTGTGCATGTAAGTAATGAGAGATAATCATAAAAAAGAAAAGAACTTTTATTAACTCAATACTTAAAAAGAGACATCGTCTGAGATGGATTACACTTGTTTGTAAAAAAGGAGAACAATCACACCCGCCGTTAGGGGCAAGTTACTACATATAACATTTTTTCAATTGAGCCGCGTTCCAGCTACGTGGAACCGCGGTACTATCTAGCCTAGATAGGCGGTAGGCCCCTTTGCCTAGGTCTTCTTGGATGACGTAGGGGCCTTCCCAGTTGAGTCCCAGCTTGCCAGAGGGTTCCGCTCTACTGGCTTCATTATCACGCATGACATACTCGCCCTCCTTGAAAGTATGCTTAGCCACATGCTGATTATAGTATTTTTCCAGAGTTTTCTTGTATTTTGCCTCGCTGATGGCGGCTGCCTCACGCCTTTCTTCGAGCAGATCCAGGCCTTCCCTTAAGAGCTTGTCATTATCGTCGTTAGTAGTAAGACGCCGTTGCGAGGGCAAACCAACTTCCGCGGGTATCATTGCTTCCGTGCCATAAGTCAGGCTGAAGGGGGTTTCATTGTTACTTGTCTTAGGCATTGTTCGATGTGCCCGGAGGACATTCGGCAGTTCTTCCACCCAGGAGCTTCCTTCATAACCTAGCCTTCTTTTTATGCCATCCAGCAGACTCCGATTTGCCCGCTCCACCTGGCCATTTCCTTGGGGATGTGCTACAGATGTGAAGATTTGTTGAATCTGAACTTCTGCACACCAATCTTGCAAGACCCTATCGGTGAACTGCGTTCCATTGTCGCTTACCAAGTATAGCGGCAATCCAAATCGACACACAATGTGCTCCCAGAGGAACTTTTTTGCGTTTTCAGCGGTTATTTTAGCCAGAGGTTTGGCTTCAACCCACTTGGTGAAATAGTCGATTGCCACGATAAGGTACTTTAGCTTTCCAGGGGCCAGCGGGAATGGCCCCACGATGTCAACCGCTCATTTCTGGAAAGGCCACGCCGCTGTGACTGGGATTAAGTTGTTCTTTGGACAGAGTGTTTGAGGAGAAAATTTTTGGCAACTACGGCACCTTCTGAGTTCCTCTTCCGCGTCTTCATGCATCCCAGGCCAATAGTACCCGGCGCTGTGGATTTTTGCCACAACTACCCGGGGTCCAGCGTGAATGCCACATATGCCTGAGTGTATTTCATGGATAAGATATTTTGCCTCTGCTGGGGATACACACCGCAGTAGTGGTCCCAAGTATGATTTCCTGTAGAGGACGCCATTGTTGACTTCATATTGTAATGCCTTGGTTTGAAGCTTTTGGGCTTCACCCCTGGCGGGAGGTAATTCACCTTTTGTGAGGAACTTTAGTATTGGAGTGTACCAACAGGGTTCTTCTGCCGTGAGGGCGGAAACTTCATGAGGTTCAATAGAAGGCATTTGCAACGTTTCTACCTTTACTTCTCTTTCCATGCCCGAAGTAGCAAGTTTGCTCAAAGCGGCTGCTATTTGGTTTTTTCCCCTGTGGACGTGATTAAGCGTGACATTGTCAAAGGAAGCTATGAGCTCCTTTGTTTTAGCCAAATACTTGGCCATTGATTCGTCCTTGGCCTCATAAGTTTCGTTTACTTGATTATTAACCAGCAAAGAGTCAACATACGCGTCAACTCTGGTAGCTCCCATAGATTGGGCCATCCTTAAGCCTGCGAGTAGCGCCTCATATTCTGCTTCGTTGTTAGAGCATTCAAAGTCAAAACGTAAGGCGTACATCAGCCTTATTTCATCTGGGCTTATCAGCATAAGACCTGCTCCGGAACCTTTCCCGCTGGAGGATCCGTCAGTGTAGAGCTTCCAGGTTTGCCTAGCTGTACTGGATTCAGGTATGTCCTAAATTGCGGGATCCTGTATAATTTCTCCCTCAGGAATTTTGGCTAAGAAGTCGGTGATCACCTGTCCCTTGATTGTTGTCCACTTTCGATATTCGATATTCGATATCTAGGGCTCCCAATTTGATCGCCCATTTGGCTAATCTTCCTGAAATCTCTGGCTTGTGCAAAATTTGCTGTAACGGGTAGCTTGTTAAGACCTGCACGCGATGCCCTTGAAAATATCTTCTGAGTCACCGAGTGGCGTGAACTAGTGCTAGGACCAACTTTTCGAGTGTTGGATACCGCGTTTCGGGTCCCGCCAAAACTCGGCTGATGTAATATATATGTGTTTGCTTCCCATCTCTTTCCACCATGAGTACCACGCTTACCGCGTTATGAGCCGCCGCCAGATACATTTTGAGTAGTTCTTCTGGGTATGGCGCTGTCAGCATGGGTAGTTTCTCAATGAAACATTTCATGTATTGCAGGGCTTCTTCCGCTTCACTGGTCCATTTGAAATTTTTCTTGTTAAGACAATCTTTTAACGTCTTTATAAATGGCAAAGACCTCTCGGCGTGTCTTGCAAAGAATCTGTTTATAGCCACTAGACGCCCATTTAACGCTTGCGTTTCTTTCAAAGTCCTGGGATAGGGCATCCGCGTTATGGCGGCTACCTTTTCCGGGTTAGCTTTAAAGCCGTCCCGGGTGACCACTACCCCCAAGAACTTGCCTTCCTCTACCCCAAATGAACATTTCTTGGGGTTGAGTTTAATATTGTATTCTCTGAGCTTTTGGAAAGTTTCTTCGATGTCTTCAAGCATTTGTTTTTCTTCCCTGCCCTTGATTACCAAATCGTCAACGTATACTTCAAAGTTTCTGCCGATTTTTTTTCGAAAGCCTTGTCCATGAGCCGCTGATAAGTGGCTCCGGCGTTTCGCAGGCCGAAAGGCATTTTGGTATAACAAAAAATGCCCACATCGGTATGAAACGCCGTTTTTTCTTTGTCTTCTCTTGACATCTTGATCTGGTGATAACCCTTATAGGCGTCTAAGAAGCACTTATACCTATAAAGGACCAGAGAATCAACCTTAAAGTCCATCTCGGGCAGCGGGTAGGCATCTTTGGGGCATGCCTTATTCAGATCTTTAAAATCGATGCACATCCGCCATGTGCCGTCTGGTTTCTTGACCATCACAGGGTTTGATACCCATGTGTGATACTGTGTTTCTCTGAGAATTCCAGCCTCAACCAACTTTTGTACTTCTTTGACAACCGCTGCTTTTCGATCCGGAGCCATGCTGTGTTTACCCTGTGCGATGGGTTTAATGCTCGGGAGTGTTGCTAGCTTGTGCTCTGCCTTATCTCGGGGTATCCCAGTCATGTCAGAGTGCTCAAAAGCAAAGATGTCGGCGTTCCTTCTCAGCAGCTGTTTCAGGTTGTTTTTAACTTCAGGGGAGAGGCTGTCCCTTATTGTTACCGTCTGATCCGGATGGTGTGTGTATAGGATCAACTTCGGACCCAAACGAGTCGATCAGGAGAGTTTTTCACCAAAAAAAGAGGCGGAAACAAGTGTTTCGGTGCAATTTCAGCCGTATTCACTTTAACTTGTCGATATTATTGATATAAAAGCCTTTTACAATCACAACGACACTTCGGCGGCACTTCGTGGCTTACCGGAAGACGACACACACAACTACTCCCCTGATTTCGCCCCAAATGACCTATTTATAGGGATTCTGATTTAGCTCGAAATGACACGATGTCATTTGGAGCTGAATCAGCCATTTACATTTCGAGCGGAATTAGAAATTTACTTTCGAGCGGAATCAGAATTATATGTGATTTAGCTCGAAATGACAAGGTGTCATTTCAAGCGGAATCACCTCTAAAAATCACTATCTTGATTCTCATGCCCTAATTCTATACAAGACTCGAAACAAGACGTAGGCGACAGACGGATGCACCAACAAACTCCCCCTCGGATGTTGACGGAGTCTTCAGTGTCGAGTCTTCGCATCTTCAGCCTTTATCAGTCTTCGTGCTTCTCTTTGAAGTATTCTCCATTGTAAGCTTCCACAATCAATCTCTTACTCTTTCTTCCAGGATCTCAACATATCTCTGAGCTCTCTCTTGATGTCCTCAAACTCCCCCTCTCACTAAGCTGGGATCGCAGTCTGGAAATCATCTGCTCAGATATCAGAATCTGGCTTTGATCAATCTTCATATCTGCAATTCTATACCAAACACATAAGTTTCTTCAAATATTAAATCTTTAAAATTTAGAAACAATTTGCACAAAACATTCAAAAAATGATTTATTCTCTGCAAACCATTTGTAAAAACTTCTTCATACACTCTCTCCCAAACCTGTTCATCAAGTTTAGCACTTGGAATTTTGAAAATTAGCCTTCCAACAACAGTTGTCGAAAATCTTTTTGGATTTTTCAAAAATTTATGCTAAAACACACTTAAAATCTTTTTGGATTTTTGAATGAAACAGAAATGCAGTAAAGAAATATTTACAAACAATATTTTTGTGAGTTCGTGCAAGAGGATCATATCAGTTTATGAGACCAATCACCAACACCATTAAGCTTGATTTCATTTTAAGTTCTAAACAATTCACATAGATTGACGATATTGTTATCCACTTAAACTCAATCTAAAAACTTTCGAAATGCTTACCGATACGTTAAGGTATATTAATTTTGCACTAAGTTCTTATGGACCCCACGATCTCAGCATATCCCCTCATCATGCAATACACTGACTCAAGTAATGCCTTTAAACTTTTATCAACTGTGATTTGTGCGAAAATAAAGCAGAATGTTTAAACATTAACAATCAGGTCGATACTTCCGTATACGCAGAGAAAGTCCAATGTTTAAACAAAATAAGAAAAATAAAACAAGTTGAAGTTGTTTAGGCTTTAACCACCAGGTCGATACTTCCGTATACGCAGAGGAGGTCCAAAGCTTAAATGAAACACCAAAGAAAATAAAGCAGAACGTTTAGGCAACAACATCCAGGTCGATACTCAAGTATACGCAGAGGATGTCCGATGCTTAAAAAAAATAAAGAAATAAAACAAGTTTAAATCTTTGCAAAATAAAATGCACAATCACAACGACTTTTTAGCAAAGTTGTGAAAGTTCACAAACTTAACCAGTTTTATGTCTTTCGACAATCAGCGATTACTGAGTAGGCACACAGTCAAGAAGGACAAAACTAAGTACTATGCTTTCGACCATGTTTCCCACTAGAACTAGGTTTTTTTCATTTAAGTTTGTATCGTTATCGCAAATCTACTAATCTAGCTGAGCCTACCGTCACATCCTTAGTGAGACAGTTTATCACATTTTATCTCTCCAATTCTTTAGCATGTTGTGACAGTCCACTGATGTATTATCATTTCCTCTTTTATGCAACAAAAACTCATTTTTCGTTTTATCATGTTTTTGGATTTTTCAAATTTTCTAATGTTTTTGGATTTTCTGAAATTATACTCCCCCTAAAATACAAATACATCTAAAGAAAATTGAAAACAAACTGTACAAGAACATGACAACTGATATCGAATTTCCTCAATTCGCCATCCACTTGGCATAAACAATCAAAACTCCCCCTCACAACAAACTATTTTCCCATTATGATCTCAAAACACTTAAGTTTGTTTTAATCAAAATGGTTTTTCCGGAAAATTAGTTTTGTTGATTTTACCAGTTGTAGGTTCGGGGAAAACTCATCACATTGTTTATCAACACTTTTAAATGATAGTTAAATCAAGTTCAAATTAATGACCTTGATTAACCAATTGTAAGATCAAATATCAAACATTTTCAACCAATCATCATCTGTTGGTTGAATTCTCAAGGTGCCGATACCTACTCCACGCTTACCAACCTGGGAGTTCCGGAAATTCACACTTCTCAATTTAAAAAATTTCAAAAACTTTTTCAAGAATAATGCCGATTCATGCTCCGCGATTACCAACTTGGGAGCTCCGGCAAGTCAGGTTTTTACTTTTTGAAAAATATATCCACCCAAGCCTGACCTTCCTTGGGTGTAACAACCTCTTCTTCATCTTTACTTTCAACAGACTTGTAAACATTCGTTTTGGAAGCATAGAATTCTATAACTCCTTTGGCCTTACCATCGACCATTTTTCCAAAAATATGTTTCACATTTCTGTTGAAAACCTTATCAACATCAAATTTCTTCTTGTTAGAATAAAATTGATTTGAAATTTCAACTTTTCCAACTTTCTTTTTAAAATTTTCAGCCCGCAGAGGTGGAAAATTCACATCATCCACATTCGGAACTGATTTCTCAACCTTTTCTTTAACAACTTTTGGCTCCTCTGATTTTGTGGAATCAGATTCATCACCAGAACTGTTTCCTGAACCCTTAACAACCCATTTCTGATTTTTCTGATTTTCTTTTCTTTTAACCACATTCTTTGAACATTCACCAATCTCAAAGGTTGAATTTTCAAAGCCTGTAAATTTTCTGGTTGTAAGTTCAGTTTTCTCAACAATTTTTTCTTTCATTTTACCAGAGACTTCCTGTTTTGGTTTGAATGTTTTCGGACAATTTCTAGCAATATGACCAGCAGTTTTGCACTGAAAACAGGTTCTCGTCTTTGTAATATTTTGAGCAATACTCTTCTTCATATTCTCTTGCTTCTTTGCAAGGAATTCTTGATTTGTCTATTTTCTGAACGCTTTCTCTTTCTCATCTTCTAAAGATTTTCCTGAAACAAACACAGTTTTTGGTTTATAAATGTGACACCTGTGTCACTGCGACCATCAAACAAATGCCAAACCAATGAAATATTATATTTCATACTTGAGATTTGTAAAAATATGTGTATCGTTTACACATATAAACTCGTGTTCGATTCCAAGCTCTAAATCGCTTTCTGGAAGGTTATATACGCACTGATGCGTAAATATAACCAGTTTAATGCAACGAACACTCCGTAATAGTGAAATAGGCTTAACATACCTTAAATAACCTTTACTTAACTTAGAAATAAGTTTTGAAGGCTTTGGTATCGCAAAATCAAGTTAAATCGCTTACAGGGACTAAACTTGACAAACTGCGAAAGTATGCCAATTTGAACTGTAATAGACATTCCGGAACATGACCATAAGTTAAACACACCTTAAATATCCTTTACATAGATTATAAATAGGCTTTGAGAGGTTCGGTGCGCTAAAATATACTTTTGGGACATTCAGGGACTAAAAGTGTCAAAAAGTGCACAAGTTTGCATTTTCGCGCATAACTCACGTTCTGAATACATCCGGACATCCAAAAATTTATGTAAGCATGACTATATTATGCTTTAGTGTTTGGCTTGCCAAAAATCCATTCGTCGCGTCATTTGGATCGTTTTTCGCGCTTATGCGCATTCCGTCGTAATTAAGCGAACATCGCGTTCGTACGGCCAAACGAACCAATGTCCGGCATATTTTTGAGCATGTTTCATGTCCATAATGTTTAGGCATAATTTTAGGGCCTTAAATTTGGCTTGACGGGCCTTAGAAGTGTCGGAAATGGCCTTAAACACGTGCAGGGGCTGAAACTGTCATTCTGCAAACTTGTTTTCTGATCTGAAGAGCTAGGCGGCCCGCCTCAGCCTTCCTGATCAGATAAGAACGCTTAGTCAGCTGATTCCAGCTGTTTAAACCTCATCCACACACTCACAAATGCACATTCAACTCATTTGGACCATTTTTAAGTTACCACAACTTTGTGACAAGTGTACGCACAAGATTCGAGCACGGTTTCCATGAAACGATCCTAAAGGTTCGGGTATTCCTATAAATACCCATCCACCCCAACCTCATTTCTCACAAGAATCTGGATTTGAGAGCTCTAAGTTGAAACCATTGTTTCATACCTGAGTTCTTGGATCGAGATTAGCATTCGGGGACCCTTCGTAAGTATTCTTTCGTTCTTTTATTGCTTTTCGAGTCTTTCGAGTCTAAAAGTCAAACTTTGTTTGACTTTCTGCGTTGACCAGTTATGGTCAATGCGAAGTTCGTTTGAACTTCGCAACGTGAGTGTAATCACGTTGGTTATAGTCCCTTGGGACTATGCCTACTGATTACCACGTTGTCTAGGGTCGTAGGGTAAGCGATCTAATAAATCGCTTATACCTCGAACCCGACCCATTTGGTCGATCATTAGGATCCGACCAAATACATTAGGTGACCATAGTAGGTAGGGAATAACCTTCCGAGGTTATACCCTATGGTCACATCGTTTGAGTAGTTGTATGATAGGTAGTTTATATGCCTTAGGTAAATTACCAGAATACCCTTTTCATGTATAATTGGTAATTAAGCATATGTAACCTAAACTTTTGTCACATAACTAATTATGTAACATGTTTAGGCATATAACACTTGTCATAGGACTAGTTAGACGGTCCGAACGCGTTTCACGCGAACGATGCGTTAAAGTAGCATAAGCTACCTAAACGGGTCGTAATGGGTCGAAAGCACTTAGATTAAGGTTTCATTTAGTATGTAGGCTTTGTTAAACCATATGACACGAGTCTCTATACTCGTTTGGTTTATGAACCCTCATTCTATCCAATCATCCGATTTAGGTCCGGTTATTAACATAGTTACCTATATTAGGTGCCGTTTGATATCCGCGATCTCTAGCATTGTTTGGTTGTTACTCAAGGACTACTAAGCAATCTCAAGTGAGTACATAGACCCCTCTTTTACTGTTTTCCAAACATTTTGGGGTGGAACACATGTGCCTACTTGTTACTTTCAAGCTTTCCTGTTTTCACATCATATACTTGCTATGTTCATTAGTACAATTATAGTACATGTTTTACATTACATTTAATGCTACGTATGTCTATTGTTGCATACTTAGTACAGGTCACATGCTACGTATGTCTATTGTTGTATACGTAGTACAGGTCACATGCTACGTATGTCTATTGTTGTATACGTAGTACATGTCACATGCTACGTATGTCTATTGTTGTATACGTAGTACAGGTCACATGCTACGTATGTCTATTGTTGTATACGTAGTACAGGTCACATGCTACGTATGTCTATTGTTGCATACTTAGTAC
This sequence comes from Helianthus tuberosus, assembly GCA_030545235.1. NCBI lineage: Eukaryota > Viridiplantae > Streptophyta > Magnoliopsida > Asterales > Asteraceae > Helianthus > Helianthus tuberosus. The sequence goes on along the minus strand of CM060354.1, from coordinate 163,663,121 downwards.
AGGTCACATGCTACGTATGTCTATTGTCGCATGCTTAGTACATTTGTTATTCATCACATGCTTACATTTTGGATACATATTACATGATTTACATTAGACATGAACATTTTACTTTGATAGTTTGGTTTGATTAAGTGATTAAGTAACGATGCGTGTGTAATATGATACAAGCATGGTGGATACGCCGCTGGTACTTCCTATATATAAGTGTTTGTATGGTATTACATGTCGTAGCGTTATTTGAATCATTTTAGTTTGATACATATAACATTTTATACAAATAACATACTTTTCACAATACATTGTTTTACAAACAACTTATCTTATACAAACTCAGTTTACAATGGTTATTCATTTAACCATACATTATTCTCTTATTTATACATATCATCTGATCTTATCATTTTTCAAATGATTTACAAAACAAAGCAAATTACAAGGTTCATGACTAAACATTTTCTCAAACATAAGTCATGAAACCTATTTTCACAAAACCTATGTATCTCACAGGCATTTTTATGCTGACGTACCTATTTTCACATGTGTTTTTCAGGAGTTGTTGCATAAGATGATCAAGATACACATAGGCAGACTTGGGCTTTAGTGACAATAAAAGATGCAAGACTAATTAATTATGTTGTATTTCCTTGTTTGTTAAGACATTGTAACACTTGTAATCAATAAAACGAAACTTCAATTGCCATGGATTTGAAACAATTAATTCTGTTACAACACTCCCCGACATTTCCGCCACGTTTTGTATGTTCTACGTGGTCGGGGTGTGACAATAAACTTTTTCATTTTTATGATTTTTTGGTTGAATAAATCCTAATCCTTTCTTTTTGAAATTACAGTTATGGTTTGGTTTTTTATGAATACCAGAACCAGAACTGTAACCCTTTTTCTTGTTTAATCTTTGTTGCACTCTTGAGGTGTAAGGTCTTGGTTTTTCAGAAATATTAATATCTTTTATTTCAGAAATGTTGATTTCTGTTAGTTTGAAAACCTTTTTAATCATTTCAGTTTTAACACCTCTTATTGGAAAAATCTCATCAGAATATAATTTGTCAGAATCTTTCAAAGTATATGCTACTTTGACTGGTTCATCATTCAAATTAGATTTTGATAGTAAAAATTTCTTATCATAAACCCGTTTGTCCTTTTTGATTGTTGACTTTGACTTGTCGAACCCAGACTCTGACTCGGATTTGGACTCCGGTTTTGACTCCTCTATGTCATCTTTGTCTAACACCTGATCGACCACACTTTTTATCAACTCGGACTCATGATCAGTATCAGACGATGTGAACGTAACATCAATATTTTCTGGAAAATTATCCGACGACCCTGACTCCCACTGTAAGTTAATTGCCTTTTTTACTCTTTCGGAATTTGGATTTCGAGACAAATATCCATTTTCGACTGGGGGCGGACATCTATTGTAGACAACACTTGGTTTCTTACCCGAAATTTCTACTTCATCCTCTTCTTTTGTCTCAGACTTCTTTTCTTCCGAAGTCTTCTCTTCTTCAAAAGTCTTCAATCTTTCCACAATTGGATAAATCCTGTCAACAACAAAAGTAGAACATGAGTAACTTTTCAATAAATTGTTGACTCTTTCAGTTTCAATATTTTGTGTTGCCAGCTTCAATTCCAGCTCAGCACATTTCTCTGTGTAATAGTTGACATCATCAAGCTGTCTCATGTAAGCTCCTTTGAGTGTATTCAATGCAACTGCTTGTTCACTGTTCGAATCAGTGTACTTGTTAATCTCTCTGTTCAAAGTATCATAAGATTCTTTCAATCTTTTTATGTTGTGTAGCAGCTCGTTGTTTTGCATGATCAAAGAATCGCAATTCAAACACTTTTCAGGAACTTTGACTGCTTCAGTATCAACTTTGATTTCAAATTCAGGAACATCTTTGACTGTTCTTTTCGTTTGGAAAAACTCAGCTCTTTTCTTTTTCTCGGCTTCAGCTTCAGCTTTTAACCTTTCTTCTTCTTCTTCTTCTTCCTCTTCTTCCTCTTCTTTAATTTTTCTCCATTTTTCTTCTTCAGCTTCCCTGACTTTTCTGTATTTTGCAGCCCAATACTCATCATAAGCATTAGCAATAAAAGCTTTACCATTTGACATCTCTTCGGACATCTCTTCGGACATCTCTTTGGCCATGAATTCTTGATCTGGGCAAAAATTATCCCAACTGAACCCTTCTGGCAATTTTTCATCATCTTGATCTGCCAAACACACTTTACTTTCTGTTGAAATGTATTTATCCCAACTGAATCCACCATCCTTGCCCTGATTAACCAGACACGCTCTCTTTGAATCTTCAATTTCTTTTCTACCATGTGCAGTTTGTGCTTGATGCGGTGCCTGTTGTTGTTGATGTGGCTGTTGTGAGACTTGATGATAAATTGCCTTTTTGTAATAATCGTTGTTTCCGGAAGGGTTTTGAGCTCCACTTGCTTCTCGATTTGTGCACTCTCTCTTGAAATCCCCCTTTTCCCTGCAACAAAAACAAGTAACTTTAGACTTATCAAAACCCAAAGTTGAAACATGTGCCTCGCGAAAATCATCTCTGCCTATGATTTGTTTAAACTTTTCAGCCCTTCTCAACACACTAGCCATGCACCATTTAATATCCATCAATTCCATTTCCTCGGCATCAATTTGATCGTAATCCTCTTTCGTGAGCATTGGATTTCCGATCCTCCCTGCAACTAAACCTCCATAGGATTCAAGCACGGTCACCAACAAAGACATGTGACTTTTTGCAACTTCCTCAGTATAATTCTGATCATTCTCAAGCTTTAAAGCAATGTTGCATTGAAGAACTTTGCCACTCTTTGTTGTAGAAAACTGTGGATCATAGGTTGGAAATGAAGAGGATCCTGTTGTGCTGCTTGATCCCTGAGATGCATTTTCAGAAGAACCTTTTGCATTATAAGCAGTTTCAACCTTTGGAGAAAAATTTGTCTTTTCACTAACACCACTCTTGAAATACAAGCCGATGTCTTGTTCTCCATCGTAGTTCTTCATCCTGGCGATCTTCCTCTGCTCCATCTCTTGAGATTCCATATGTTTGATAAACTCACCCAGTGTTAACTTTTTATATTCTTTCCGATTGTTTCTCAACATCATCAGGAATGTTCCCCAAGTATCATGTGGTAACGCGTCAGCAAGTTTCTCAATCAGCTCATCAGTATCCTTTTTGATCCCTAATTTCATAATATTTCTCACCAAATTACAATATCTCTCAATAATTTGTTTGGTGTTTTCGGATTTCAAACCACGGAATAGATCAAATTCTTTTTTCATGAGTGACATCTTGTTTTTAAGCATATCATCACTTCCTATAGACTTTGCTTCCAATTCAGTCCAGATTGAATATGCACTTCCATCATGTTGAAGCAAAATCAAAATGTCCTCTTTAATTGCTTGCTGAAGCAAACTCACCATCAATTTCTCATCTCTATACTTCTTTTTCTCCTTAGCACTCATATCTCTGATTGTTAACTGAATACCATTTCTTGTGGGCCTTTCATATGGGACTTCAGTGTGTTCCCAAGCATCCAAGTGATAAGCTTCAACCCAATTTCCAAAACGTTCAGACCAACCATTGTAATCATCAATATCCAAGAGCTTAGGCGGTTTCTGTGATGTCCCCGTTTCATTCTCAAGCAATGTACTCTGAGTAATTGTGATAGGACTAGCAAAAGCATTGTAGAACTCGTTGTTCATTGTTCAATTTCAAAAGTTCACAATCTTCCAAGTTCAAGCGAAATAACAAATGTATTCTTAAAAGCGAAATCTTAGTTTGAAACTTTGAAGCGAAATCAACAACTATATACTTTCAAGAGAAATCAGTATTTGGAGCGGAATCACTATGAGCCTTCAAGCGGAATCAGAATATTGAAGATTTGAAGCTGAATCACAAAACTTTTTGGAGCGGAATCATTAAGTAACTATGAAGCGGAATTAAACGAACAATCTGGAGCGGAATCACCAGATATTTTCAGGCGGAACCAGTTTTGAGCAGAATCAAACAAACAATCTGGATCGGAATCACCATATGTTTTCAGGCGGAACCAGTTCTGAGCGGAATCAAACAGAATTTTGGAGCGGAACTAGACTTTCAAGCTGAACCTGCTTTTCGGGCGGAATTAATCAGTAACTAAACCCTGATCTCGAGCGGAATTTGTTATTAAGTACTCTGGAGTGGAATCAACCAATTAAAACTGATCTGGAGCGGAATCAAGATTAATTCTCGAGCGAAATCAAGCTGAAAAACCGATTTGGAGCGGAATCAAGATCAATTCTCGAGCGAAATCAAGCTGATGTCATCTTTTCCGAGAACATTTTCGAGCGGAAGGTCAAAAATGTCAAGTTTTAGGTCGATTTTACTACTGAAACCTTCAAGGCTTTGTTAATATGTAATTCCGAGTGCACTGTGTGAATTTGAGCCAATTCGGACCGTGAAATGATGTTCAGGTTGAAAAAGAAAGGTGTAGAAACAGAAATCGCAGCTGAATTGTATAGAACTCTTACTCCTGAGCTCTGATACCACTTGTAGGATCGACTTCGGACCCAAACGAGTCGATCAGAAGAGTTTTTCACCAAAACAAGAGGCGGAAACAAGTGTTTCGGTGCAATTTCAGCTGTATTCACTTTAACTTGTCGATATTATTGATATAAAAACCTTACAATCACAATGACACTTCGGCAGCACTTCGTGGCTTACCGGAAGACGACACACACAACTACTCCTCTGATTTCGCCCCAAATGACCTATTTATAGGGATTCTGATTTAGCTCGAAATGACACGATGTCATTTGGAGCGGAATCAGCCATTTACATTTCGAGCGGAATTAGAAATTTACTTTCGAGCGGAATCAGAATTATATGTGATTTAGCTCGAAATGAAAAGGTGTCATTTCGAGCGGAATCACCTCTAAAAATCACTATCTTGATTCTCATGCCCTAATTCTATACAAGACTCGATACAAGACGTAGGCGACAGACGGATGCACCAACAGTGTGCTTAATACCCACCTTTCCGGGCCGATGGCGCCGGTGGGCCCTTGGAGGCATTTTTGGTATTCAATACTTCTCCCAGCTTGTCTCGAAATACTGTTGCAATACCCCGCGGTGTGGGAAACTTCATGAACCCACGCGCTGTAGAGACTATAGCATCCAATTTCCCCAGGGTGAACCTTCCAATGATTACATTGTGGTAAGACTCGGCGCGTACCACAAGGAATGTAAGGAGTATGGTTCTTTCCCGGGGTTCTTGACCGAACGTAACTGAGAAAGTAATTTGGCCAATTGGATCAACCTTCTCTCCAGTGAAACCTTTAATAGGGGTGTGTACTGACTCCAGTAGCCTTCTGTCTTCTGGTTGCATTCTATTGAAGCAATACTCGTAGATGATATCTTCAGAACTCCCGGTATCTACCAGGATTCTTCTCATGTTATAATCACCTATCGCAGCGGATATGATTAAGGCATCACTGGTGTGGTGTAAATCTTCCACGCGTGGCTCAATTGTCATGGTTGCCAGCATCCAGGGTTCGAGCGTGGAGAAACTTCGCTTAGCCCCTTTTCCTTTATCAGCATATACCATGTTTAGCTCTCATGGCCTCTTACCCGCCCCTTTATCGTTTTCCTCTTTGACAGGGGGCGGGCCCTGTTTAATGTCTCGAACCAAATGAGCCAATTTACCCGCCTTCACGAAATACTCGATCTGCTTCTTCAATTGAAAGCAGTCATTGGTGTCATGGCCGCTCCCTTTATGGTACTCACAATACTTGTTGGTGTCTTTGTTGGGGTTGTCCTTCAGCGGCTTCGGAGGATTAAACTTAAGGTTCTCAGAGGCTAGGATTTCTACTGGTGTCTTGCTCAAGTTGGGGTAGTCGGACCGCGGTTTAGAGGAGGATTCATTCCTTGAATAGGTACTTCTAGACCTATCATACCGCGAGTCCGTTCTGTCACTTTTCTAGTATCGGTCTCCTCTACCTTTACCTTTGGAGCCCCGCTGCTCTCTGTCATCTTGGTTTTTCCGAGCCTTTTTCTTTCTGTTGGCCGCATGACTGGCGGTAACAGCTTTCTCTTGTGTGACGATACCTTAGCTATCCTCAAGATTTCGTCTATGGTGGGAGGTACACCATCCCTCCCGTGGAGCGTTCTTAATAGCTCATCGTCATTTACCCCTTGTAGGAAAGCATCACACGCTAGATCGTTCGTGACACCTGGGATCGCCAGGCTTTCCTTGTTGAATCTAACGATGAAACTTTCCACTGTTTCATTGTCTCGCCTGCGAATGTGGAGGAGTTCGTTTCGGTCTTTTGTGTGCCTTCTCTGTTGGCTGAACTGCAATATGAACTTGGCTTCTAGATCTTCGAAACTGTCAATTTCTCCGATGGGTAAACTATCCCACCAGACCCGGGCTGCACCTACCAGTGTTTGGACAAACATCTTACACCAGAGGGGCATGGGCCAACATGCTACTTCCCCAGCGCTTTTGAATAGATTGGGATGGTTATCCGGGTCGCCGAGACCATCGTACTTGCCTACAGTTTGAGGCATCTTGGGTTTTTCCTTAATAGGAGCCTCTGCTATTCTTCTGGTGAACTTGGACTTGAAAGTAGCGTCCACTGGTTTGTAAGGTCTGGTAAGTTCATCTTCTTCTACATTGATGGGTTGTATTGGAGGAGTTGCCCCACCCTGGCTGGTGCCCTGGGTGACAGGGGGTTGAGCCGGGGTGATGTTCAGCGTAGGGCTAGGGCCTCCGCCTAGAGAAAAATGATGCCTAGAGACATTTCCTCTGTCATACGCGGGTTCCGCTGTCGGCGGGGTCTGACTGTAAACTGGCTGTGATGTTGGAAAAGTCCACCAAGGTGGCATATAAGCAGCGTATGGCGATTGCTGTGCATAGCCTTCTGCCGCTCCCTGGGGAGTGTACGTTGGAGTGTTGTATGGGGGTAAATACCTGTATGGGGGTGCGTAATAGTACCCTGGGAAGTAAGCTTGATTCCCTGGTGTGACCGGGGCATTCAAGATTCCTGCAGGCATAACTACTGGTTGATGTGGTGGAGTGGACAACGCCGCCATTAGTGCTACCGAATATAGAGGTGGCATGGCGTATGTTACTGATGGCTGATAGTATTGAGGCACGCTCACCTGTGGTATGACAGTGCTTGGGCTTGCAGATGTGATAACCGGCATAGTGTTATGACGTAGGGTATGTGCACGCGTGGTTGATGATGGGGTGAAGACATTGGCGTTTGTTGCCGTTGGTTCTACCGACCGAAGCTGCAATGAGGTATATGAGAAAAGGTCTGCCGCCGTCGTTCCAGAAGAGACAGCAGAAGTGCCTGCAAAACCTGGTGGTGGTCCTTCAGCTTCGAATTCCAAGTCGAGAGACCTGGTCACAGCAAGTGAGGCTGGCATGGTGGTAACGGGGTTCGTCTCCAGCAATGGGTTGCCAGTTATCATCGATTGACTCAGTGTTACTGCCGTGTTCTAGTCACTTGCCATTGGGTTCAGTCTTGCTGTTGTTACCGATGGGTCCCACGGATGGCGCCAATGAAGAAACACTGACCTTCACGGTAGTATCCAACTAGGACTTCAACTCTTGGCGATCCGAACTGCTAGCTGCAAAACAGAACACCGTTAGGACTCGTTACAGGAATGGGGTTATTCCTGCAACCACCCTCCGGCGTGAGAATAAGTCTCGGTTTGGGAGAAAGTATAAGTATATAGAGAATGAGAGAGTAAACGAGAACAAGATGATCCATACCTTAGATGTTTACCTCTATTTATAGTTTACCATTAGGGTTTCCCCTAACTTAGGATGGGCTCCGATAAGTTAGGGATTTGCATGATCTTCCCAAAAAGTTGGGGATTTGGTTACGTAGTTTATCCATGCGGAATAGAACATTCTAGAATAAAAATTTGTAATTAATTATTTATAATAAAATAATAGGTAATGACCTGGTCAGATTAGCCGATCCGGGTCATACCTCGTCATAACCCATTAACCAAAGTATTATAAGTGACAATATTTGGACGAACGTTTCTCAGTTGCATTTCATCGAACAACTGGTAGGCCTTCTGAGAGATCACCTTGCTTGATGAACCCATTAATCAGCGAACTGTAAGCAAAAACATCAAGATTTAAACCCTTTTCCCGAACCTCAAAGACTACCTCCATTGTTATTCTCCATCATTTGGTTCTTCGAAAAACCTTATACAAATGCATTGTAAATTTATACATCAGAAATGATACTTTTCCTCAACATTTTTTTTTCAAAATACCAAGTGCTTCATTCGAGTTACCTTCTTTACCGTGACCATCAATTATGGACGCCAAATTCTCTTGGTCAGGCACAATCCCGCGGCCAATCATCTCACTGAAATACACATTTGCAACCTTAACTTCTGCTATATTACTATAAGCTAAAACACAAGCTCCATAAGTGAAACATTCGCCTTTACTCCATTTTCCATCATTTGAGCCAAAATACCATGAGCTTCCTCCATTATGTCCGTCTTCCAAAAACCAATAAGTAATGAATGTAGCAAAAAAAAAACATCTAATAAAACATGCGGCTCGTCCAACGTTTTTTTCAAGAATAATTGGTGATGTTAATTTCCGGCATAGGTAAAATCTCAACAACGAATGGTTTAATCATTCTAAATCTTCTATGAATATATATCATACTAACGATGGTTGAGTTATTTTTGTAAACTTTTTCAAATTGTTGAATCTACATCAATCAGATGTACTTAAAGGTTTCATAATTTTGAAAATCAAATTACACCAAACAATAAAACATCAAGAGACAAATAACAAATTCCACACAAAGCAAAGAGCCCCTAAAATCAGCAAAGATGCATACCTGGATGAGAGTTCACCTGGTTCCAATTTAGGGTTTCTGAAAGGAAACGAAGATAGGATGAGATTGGGTTAAAAATTGTAGGATTAAAGCAGCAAAGATTGGTGTAAATAAGAGTTAATAAATACTGGAGGAGAGATCGACTTTAGAAATTGGATGAGAGGTCAAGGGTTCTTATATACCTGGCGATTTAAAAAAAACCCTAATCAAATAAAGTTACATTTAGAGTACTAAAGATCAAGGGTTCTTGAATACATGTTGCTTACTTGCTTCAACTCGCCATGTAAGGTTACCTGAGGATAAAAATTTCCATTGATTCGATTAGAGATCGAAGGCGGAGAATGTTGTGTTGCTTGAAAGATTTCTAGGGTTAGTTTATAGTGAAATAGGAAAGGAGATCGAAGGAGAAGGAATTTCATTCTGAGTGTGAGACCGATGAAAGACACTGGCGAAAAAAAAGGAATGTAGAAGGAGCAGCAGTGGTGTAAAGCAGCGGTGTAAAGAGGAGGGGAAGAATGAATGTGTGAATACACATTTAGGGTTTGGAACGGAGAAGGAAAAAGAGCGGAGGTGTGTGGTTTTGCTGCTCATATTGATTCAAGAAGGAGCGATAAGATGCCAGGTGGTAATAAGTGGTTTAATAATGGTCTGACAAAGAAGAAAATGGTCTAGCCAGAGAAGAACATGGTCTGACTGGTCTGTTTAGGTTCAACTTAGGGTTTAAAGCTGGCGAATTGTAGTGGTGAGCATGCACCAGATTAGCATCCCCGTGGTGGCACCGTGGCCGCAGAGCAAAATTCGCATCTTTAAAGATCCAACCTTAATTCTAGAACCCGAACGAAACAAAAAATAGCAAAATCCGCATATGTTGCAAGCCTATGGACTGATTCAATGTACAATTTATGGGTCAACACTACCAGCATTAAAATGGGTCTGTAACCCAACTCGACCATCTAGTCAACTCTATTGCAAGTGTACAAAAGAATTTTATTTGAACTTTTACCAAAGAGAAAGTATTGAGTAATACCTTGGCCCAAGTTAAAAATCAAAAGTAGCCTTTCAATTGCATGCTGACTTCTTTTATAGTGTTTTAAGTAGAGAATCATTGATACCACTTTCATTTTTGGCATTCAAAATACTTGCATAGGCTTTTGCCATTATGATTTGGACACACATAAGTTTCATAGTAGAATCTAAATTTGGACCTTCATATTCTCTTCTCCATATGTTATATCTACCCTTGGCACAGATGTCAAACATTTGAACACATTTAATGGCAGCTATTACCATATTATCCTTCCCTCTTTTGGCCTACTTGTATTAGGTCTGCAGTTCAACAACCCACCTTTCCTGGCGTAAGGCCTAAACTGAAAAGAAAGGGATGATTAGTGATCTTCAAATAGAAAAGATATGATAAGTAATAAGTATGATCAGGAGAAGATATGACAAGTAATAAGTATGATCAGGAGAAGCATTTTCAAATAGAAAAGATATGATAAGTAATAAGTATGTTGGATGCACTGGAGATGAAGTTCTACGTGGTTGTTCTTTTATCTTTTCAAGTAAATTGTATTAATGCTTGTTGAGGTCCTAACTATTCTAGTGCCTGGTTAATCAATAAGTAAACAAAATCAGTGGGAAATGTCAATATCAATCATGACTGTAAATGACTTCTTTCAAAAATGGTATAGTAGCAGAATGGGTCAAATAGCTAAAATCTCTGTTACAGGTTTGAATTGACCTAGAGTATTAAAGACTTTTTTATGAAAAAAAAACGACATTTTATAAATAAATTTTGTTAAATCCTAAAATATGTATTATCTATAATCATAATCTAATAATAATTTAATAGATTTTGTGCATTAGCAGTGGAAAACTATACCAAGTAAAATTTTGACTGCATCGTTGAAGATGGTAACGGTTATCTCTGCAATAGGAACTTGTTATGAATATTTTAAAGAAACATAATTCAATTCTAGCAATGAAAAACAGTGTTCAAGACAGCGATGACTAAACATATATGTACGGACTCTGAGCATGGTCTTCTCAATGCAATCAACACCAATAACTATATACTTACATCAGAAGTTCATAAAAGAAACGAAAATTTAACTACCGGAAGTAATCTAAGTTTAGAAAATCAAATTGTGGGTTAAGCAAAACAACAAACACTTGGTGTGCATGAAAGTAAACCAAAAACTAAACTATCCAACCTATCTTCACAACAATTTATGGAAGTAATCTACACCAATAAGTATATAGCTACACCTAAAGTCCATGATTGAAAAAAAAACAAACTGCCATTTGGTAATATAAGTATAAAAATGAGTTATTAGTAAATTGTATATACAGCTGAAACTTTTCTACCAGCATATTGTAGGAACCGTTCGCATAATTAAATAAAATAAACAAATTTTATTACTGATTACAATACAAAGAAAGCTGGAAAATAATATACTATTACAATTACAACTTAAATAACAACTACAAGAAAGGAGTAGAAGCAGAAAATCCAAAATTGGCTGAGTCACGTGTTTACACGCTTCCCTTAAAACAAATTCCGAGTCTCCCAAGAGTACTCGTTTTGTTTCCCAGGGTACAACAGCCGGAGCAGCGTACTGCCGGAGATGGCCTACAACCCGAAGGCTACCTTGAAGAATGCTGGAGAAGATCAGAAATCTGCAGAAAGAAAGTGGAATTTGCTGTTGTGTAGCTGTTGTCCTTCTGCAGTGGGTATGGAGCTGTATTTATACAGCTCCTAAGTCGAAACAGTCAAAAGGAATTAAGGAGAGGTTTAAATTGCATTAAACGTATTCAATGCAATTTAATACGTCATTTAATTCTCAGTCAAAGACCGTTAACTCGTCAGTTTCGAGGCTGAACTGAAACTGCACTGTCATTCAATGCTGGAAGCTTCTGTGCGCGCGCGCAAGATACACTGGTGCGCACGCAGGTCTGCACGCTCATGCGCGCTGCGTCCTTTTGGCACACTACCATGCACGCGTGCGCCGCACTGACTCAGGTCCATGCGCACCTGCGCGCGTGTGCCATGTCACCTTATGAGCCTATACGAGCACGCCACACAGTTGCGCCGTATTGGCTCACTTTGGTGCGTCGCGCACGTCACAACAGTGACACACCCCGACCACGTAAAACAACAAATCGTGGCGGAAACGTCGGTGAGTGTTGTAACAGAAATATTGTTTCACTACCATGGATACAAAAGAGTTTCGTTTTATTTATTCATTAAGTAATTTACATTGTTTTAGCATGAAACAAACAAGTTATATATCGACTATCATTGTTATTATATCACTAAGGTCTCGTTCAGATCCTATGTGACTCATGCATCCTAGCAATCAACATCAAGCAACATCACCTGAAACATATGTAAAAACAAAATTAGCAAAGAAATGCTAGCGAGTACATAGGTTTAATAAGAGTATCGGATTCATGGCTAGTTTACATGTTGCAATACCTTATTAAAGACCTTGTTTTGACAAGAGTATAATATTGCAACATAATTAACTAACTCAAATCAAGCGGGTTATAATTTATAAAACCTCGAAGCCATGATTCTTAACCCAAAAACATTTGTTTTAGTAAACCAAGTTGTAAAACATCTCGTATTAACTGGTTAATAAAACTCGTATGGTGTATATCCTTTTGAAAACATCGTTAAGTGACATCGTTTCAGAATCGTTAACTCGTTTAAGTCGTTTAATCATCCTCGTTTTAATTGTGAAAACTATTTTTGGTCATCTCGCTAATAACATTCAAACCTTCGTGACTCGACTATCTTGCTTCTCGCATTAACAAACCACCAAAGGGTAAGTTAACAATCACAGATTCAGTCGTTGCCCACCTAACCCACACATAACCATGGGTGCAGTCTGATAACGGGATTTGTCAGATCCTATGGTACCATAACCTAATACTGGTCGGTTCGGCCAAAATTAATAAATGTCATTCGTTATGTAACTACAACCAACAAGTTCGTTCACATTGTCGAAATCGTTATTAATTTAGTATAAACCATCTTAATCGTTTTTGAAATCATCGTTAAAATATCGAAATCGTTTTGATACATATGAATCACCCCAAAACAATCGAAAACAGTAAAATAGGGGAACTATGTACTCACATAGTTACCACAAAACATGTAAAAAGAGGGGATCTATGTATTCACCTTTAGGTGCGTTTTTATATGTTAACACAATCCCTCAAATTGTTTATTCGTCCTAAATTAAATAAGAATGATTTAATAATAAAAAACCCACAAAATACATAAGTTTCTCCGATACTTAGAATTTTCACATAACTTTGAGATTTTTCTCAAAAAGTTATTATTTTTTATTATATTGGTGTATTTGTATATATATGAGTTCACATATATATTTTAAAAAGCTTTGCGACTTGAACGATTTTATTGGTGACCCTCATCATGTTATAAGCAATATATCTACGATTTGCGCGTCGTAATATATACTTTTTGTGACATAATATAAATATCGTAACACACATAATCTTGTAAACTATTAACATGTCATCATACACATATTATAAAACACATAACATCTTGTAACACATAAAATAACCCATGAACAACCCATTCTAGTGTACATTGAAAAAACACGTATTTTAGCAATTCGGTGACGTTTTTGGGCGTCGGAAGTCACATATGACTAACCAAACACCAAGTAAACATAATATAAGTTAAAATACTTATTTTTATATCAAAAATATCAGTTTACTTACTGATCTAAAACGGTTTTATAAAAATCCTCCGAAAAGCCGATTTTTAACCGTTTTACCGCATAGTTTTGCATGAAACATTACCCTAACCATCCTAAATCAAAACGACTTGATATTTTAACATAACCCATGTTATTTACTGAATAAAATAGTGGTTATACTCATGATAGTGCAGGTCTCACATAAAGCACATAAATCATGCAAATTTCACATATTTTACCACTTTCTAAGCTATATGTACAACATGCAAAGCTATCAAACCTATGTCAAAGTTTCATGCCATTATAATATATCAAATAATGTTATTTTTAGTGTTTATAATCTGTTCTAAGACATTTTTGTCATACAATCATTTTTTATCATTTTTTGAGCTTTAAATCAACATGTATTCTCATGTACAAGTGTCTAAAGCACACTATCATATCATCATCTTTTCATATGAGTTTAGATGCATCAAACATGTGATTTATTCATGTTTATTTGCTGATTTATTTGAACATTTATCATATCATACACCAATCATCAAACACTTGCATTTTAACTATCATTCAAGAACAAGCAACAACTTAAACAGGTATTTATCAAGAAGCAAACTCAAATCTCATACACACACACACACACACATATATATATATATATATTTACGGTTATATACACACATATACACCACCATTTTTATTTTGTATCAAGACCCATTTCTTTTTAGATTTCAAGTTTGTGAAAAATTCCAAGATTCAAGAGAAACTTCCAATCATCAAAAACAACCAAGAATCAAGAGTATGATTTAAACATAAACTTTATACCTTCAAGATTCAAGTAAGTTATTGGATGAGATTTTGATGATATGGAGCTTGAAATCACTTGAAAGCACCTTGGAAACTCCTTTGGATCTTCACACCAACTTGAATCTAGCTTGGAATGGAGCTTGATCTTCAAGAACAAAGTTGAAAGGTTGGGAATGAAGGTGGTGGTGATGGTTACGGTTATGGGGGAGGAGAGAGGAGAAGGTTGGAGTGTGGTATTGAGTGAGAAATGAAATGAAGTATGGTGATATATATAGAACAAGATCTAGATAAATCTTTAGAGATTGCATAATATCAAAAAGGATCCAAGGAATATCAAATTAGATCATGAAAGATCTTAGCAATATTTTGGTGGGGTCACTCTTATGGTGACCGTAAATATGAAAGGGGGGGTTAAATGTAATTTTGATTGGTAAATTAGATAAAAACAGGTATTTAACTGGATACCGGATATTTTATCTAGCGTTTAAATCCCGGTTTATGGCGTTCTAAATTATTTTTATTATTCTATAAAAATAAACTTGCCAAAATATTACTGAAATAAATTTCAGCTGCCGAGACTGGCTGCGTTGTCTGCGTTTCGCAGTATAAGCACTGTGTTACGCGGTAATACGCGGTACGCGCTTAAACTTGAAAAATAATGTTTTTAAGCGTTTTAATTTAATTTTCAACACGAACATGATTAAAATATTTTTTTAATCATAACAGAATATTTTTAGGATTTAAATATTATCCGGGCGGTCACCAACGTTCGTTTCGCAGTTTTGTCGCAATTAGTTCTAAAGTTCGAATAAACATGTTTTTGCCATACCGAATCATTCGAAACTTATTTCTAAGTTATGTAAAGGGTATTTAGGGTATGTTTGGCTTATGTCAAAGTTCCGAAGTGTACGTCGCGTTAAACTGATTATGTTTACGTAACGGTTTATGATTTCACTTCCAGAACAGGTTTGAGAGTTCGGAATTGAACAATGATTGAAAACGTGCTAATGTTACAAATAATTAAACAAATATTGAAATTAAAACACCATATTTTATTAACTACAAAGTTGTTTGAAACAGAACAAGGGTTAAAATACACAGATGTCACAAACAGGGCCCATGCACCATGCGCTACCGCGTGCCTTCATGCCACGTGTACTCGCGCGCGGACTGCCACGTCACGCACCTCGAACCTGCATGCCACTTCAACCACTTGGTCCTTGCAGCCCCTGTGATCAACCACGCGCACGTGGTAAAAAATATAAAGGCGGCTCTCAAGCGGGCGAAGTGCAAAGTGCGCCATCAAAGCGCCACATTGCGCCTCATCGCCCACGCCACGTGCGCGCGCGCGTTTACGAGTGTGAGTTAGGGTGCTCCGCACCCTTCGCGAGTACACTTAGTGTGTGCTTCCATGAAACAATAAGGGTGGAGAGTTCCCACTTAAATACCCATTTAAGTTCCATCTCTCCTCCTATGTGGGACAAGGTGCAACTTTCCCTTTTGTTTCAGCATTCAATGTTTCAAACACCCAACTTTGAGCATCGATATCTCATTCATCTTAGCTCTGTTTTGGACGTGGTTTAGTTCGTTGCGAAGCTCTTCCAACATAGAACACAAACCGACAAATAAATATATAAAACCAGCTCATTTTATTATATTTATTTCTAGTCCAAAATAGGAAAAAATCATTTTCCTATATTTGTGAAAAATGCTATTTTCACCTATTTTTCCAACAATCCTCCACATGAAAAATGCTATTTTCATCAAATTTCCAACAATCCCCAACATGTATGGAAATCGATATTTTCCTTACACTTTTCAACGATAAACTTCGACAGTTGAGTATTGCAAGATAGGTAGGTTGTAACCTTTGAACCTTCTTTTGTGAAGCATACTTAGCTTACTAGCGGTTTGTAGACGCGATGTCCTTCAACATACCCTCATTTGTGTAAACGACATTACAGTTCACACAATACTCTCCCTGGTTTGGCCAACCCCTCATTGTCGTGTCCTATTATGGTCCTGGAACACTAGCCTGGTTCTGCGAGAGCTCTAGGATTTGCGCACCCCACAAATCCATTCGAAGCGACCCTACTTCTCTCTCACATAGGTGATTCCTCTGAATCATTAAAAGCATCATGGTTAATTTGGATTTACTCAAAATCCTTAACTTTAACATGCTTAACCTCACTTCATGTCACTGATTGGAATGGACTAGGAAGTATTTATAACTCCCTTTTATTTAATTTGGGGTACTCCCCCACAGTGACTCCGTTTTGGTAATATGACTAAGTTATCCTATTGAACTTAGATCTTGGGATCTCCAGTCAACTAAGTTAGGTTTCCCTCATATTCCCATTTATCACGGGCTTTAGTCCCATTCCTCTTGACGACGTTTCTACTAACTCTCTGCTTAAGCCTTTTGTAAACGGGTCTGCAATGTTATCCTTTGATCTCACATAATCAATTGTGATAACCCCCGTTGAGAGTAGTTGTCGTACCGTGTTATGTCTACGTCGCATATGCCTTGATCTACCATTGTACATTAAGCTTTGAGCTCTACCAACCGTTGATTGGCTATCACAATGTACACATATGGCTAGCAAAGGCTTTGGCCATCTTGGAATATATTCCATGAATTGACGTAGCCATTCCGCCTCCTCTCCTGACTTATCCAAGGCGATAAATTCGGATTCCATTGTGGATCTTTCTATGACCGTTTGCTTAGAAGACTTCCAAGCTGTCGCAACCCCCGATCCCTTATCTGTCCCGGGAACGGGCGGACGCGAACTCAGAGTTTTGGTGGTATCAGTTGGTTAATTTGGCAGCGGAAATTACATCAGGACCGTAGTTATGAAATATTTATCAGAGTAAAACCACCGTACTTAATATTAATAATAACATGGGCAAAACCCAAGTTTCTTATTACAATACGTTTATAGGGATAAACCCTATTTTATTGAATTTAAAACATCATCTTTTAGGTAACTTTTATAGCCACATTTTCCCAAGCCTTCAGTGCTCTCCAGTTGGCTTTTTACTAATTGGCTGTCACATTGTGTTACCTGAAACGCGTTTTAAAAACATTTATCAGTGGGAAATACTGGTGAGTGAATCCCAGTTTAATCAAAACAGGTTTTATCAATTAAAACAGTATTGAGAGCGATCACATTGTTTATTTCTACACAATTACTCATTTAGTACTGTCAATCCTGACTTGCGGGTCATATTACACATTGGCTAACTCGTTGTCCAATGGTAACGTACTGTCATCCGACTTACTACTCGCACTAGTAAATTTTGTATACAAAACCCCAACATACCGACAGTAATTGAAGAACTACAAAGACTCAATCACCGCTTAATCACATTGTAAAACATTTAAGGTTTTGTAAAATATTACAAAAATGTTAACAAAAAGAGGATAAACTCACATTGCTATCTTAGACTTCGTGTAAGGGTTTCCTGGGAATAATTTATAATTTATACAAATGTACATAGGTTAGTATCATAACCCTTTGAAGATATTAATGATACCCTCCCCGAGACGGTATTCCAACAACTACGTCGGGCAGAACCACGACAGTTGTTACGGAACCCTAAATCAATCGGACAGCGTATCTATTACGAAACTGGGGTTATAATACTTACAACGGAGCAGAACCTCGCTAATTAGGGGGTATAATACCCAAGTATAATAAGCCTACTATCAGAAATTGAGAGAAAGATTTCGAAATTGAACAAACAAACTGAAGATCCGAGGCCATCTATTTATAGTTGCTGATTCTGACTTTGTCGCGGCCCGTGTACACTTAAGCTAAGTCTTACGCGGCCCGCGTTGACTCCGGTCAACTGCGTAGCTTAGCTGGGTCATCACATAGGTCTGCCGGGTGTTGGGCCATGTGGCCGCACCTGGCTTTGCCACATTCTGGGCCTCTCGCGGCCCGCGTGAAGGTTGGGGTGGGGTTACGCGGCCCGCCTCAACTTAAAATTCAGATTTTATATTATTTTTAATACTATTTAATATATTTAAGGCCCGTTTTCGCGTATGGTTTGTATTTTGGGACATATTGGGACATTCTAAAATATACTAGGGCATTAGAAATATTATGAGGGTGTCGGTTTATTGAGGATTGTTACATTCTCCCCACCTTGTTTTAGAGCTCGTCCTCGAGATCTACTGGAACAAGTGCGGATATTTCCTTTGCATCTCTGATTCAAGCTCCCATGTATACTCAGGTCCTCTTTTGGAGTCCCACTTCACTTTGACCAGAACTAATCTCTTATGTTTGAGATTCTTGACTTTCCTGTCTTCAATTTGTAGAGGCCTTTCTACAAACTTGAGTTGTTCATTTACCTCTATATCCTTAAGAGGTACTATCAGTGATTCATCAGCTAAACACTTTTTGAGATTAGATACATGAAATACATCATGTAATCCTGCCATTTCCTCTGGCAGTTGTAGCTGATAGGCTACAGATCCTATTCTTCTAATAATCTCAAAAGGTCCAACATACCTGGGACTTAGCTTTCCCCTTTTTATGAATCTTACCACTCCTTTCCAAGGAGATACTTTTAATAATACTTTATCTCCTACTTGAAATTCCAATGGCTTGCGTCTATTATTGGCATAGCTCTTCTGTCGATCACGTGTTGCTTTCAGTCGTTCCTTGACTTGAATAATCTTGTCGGTTGTTTCTTGCACTATCTCAGGTCCAGATAGTTGCTTTTCCCCAATTTCCGCCCAACGGACTAGGGTTCGGCACCTTCATCCATAAAGTGCTTCGAATGGTGCAACATTGATACTTGTGTGATAACTATTATTATAAGAAAATTCTATTAAAGGTAAGTGATCGTCCCAATTACCTCCAAAATCAATTACACAAGCTCTAAGCATGTCCTCCATTGTCTGAATTGTTCTTTCGCTTTGTCCGTCCGTTTGAGGATGATAAGCTGTGCTTAGATTTAACTTAGTTCCCATTGCCTTTTGGAAACTTGACCAAAAATGAGAAGTAAAACGGCTATCCCTATCAGAAACAATTGATAAAGGTATTCCATGTAATGAAACAATTTCATTTACATACAATTTAGCTAGCTGTTCCATACTGAAAGTTTCCTTCATTGGTAGGAAATGAGCTGACTTGGTTAGCCTATCTACAATCACCCAAATTGTATCATTTCCTTTCTTTGTTTTTGGTAATTTAGTAACAAAATCCACTGTTATTAACTCCCATTTCCACACTGGCATTCCTGATTGTTGTAACAAACCTGAGGGTTTCTGGTGTTCAGCTTTAACTTGTGAACAAGTTAAACATTTAGAAACATAGGCTGCTATGTCCTTTTTCATTCCTATCCACCAGAAATTTTTCCTTAAACCCTGGTACATTTTATCACTTCCTTGGTGCATCGTATATTTAGATTTATGGGCTTCTTCTAATATACGAAGACGTAAGTTTCCTAATTTAGGTATCCATATTCTCTTTGTATGGAATCTCAAAATTTCATCTGTTCCTTGTTCTAATTCTTTTAGCATACCTTTTAGCTTTTCAGTATCTTCCTTGATTACTGATTCTTGTGCTTCTCTTATTTGATTGTTTAAATCTACTTGCAGATTTAATTTAAGAGAACGTATCCTTTTTGGCTTTTCATGATACTTTCGGCTTAAAGCATCTGCCACTACATTTGTTTTTCCTTCATGATACTGGATATCACAATCATAATCACTGAGCATCTCCATCCAGCGTCTTTGTCTCATATTCAATTCCTTTTGCTTGAAAATATACCTTAAACTCTTATGATCGGTGAATATGGTAAACTTACTACCATAAAGGTAATGTCTCCAAATCTTAAGAGTAAAAATTATAGCTCCTAATTCGAAGTCATGGGTTGAATAATTTTCTTCATGATTCTTAAGTTGTCTAGATGCGTAAGCTATAACCTTTTGGCGTTGCATTAATACACATCCATAACCTAGTTTGGAAGCATCACAATAGACTACAAAGTCTTCAGCTCCTTCTGGTAACATTAGTATAGGTGTATGGGTTAATCTTTGCTTAAGAATTCTAAATGCTTCTTCTTGTTTTGGTCCCCATTCAAACTTAATGGATTTACAGGTTAACTTAGTTAAAGAAATGGCTATTCTAGAAAAATCTTGAATAAATCTTCTATAATAACCGGCTAATCCTAAGAAACTTCTAACCTCGGTTGGTGATTCAGGGGTTTTCCATTTAATAATCGCCTCGATCTTTATGGGATCCACATGAATTCCCTCATGGTTTACTAAATGTCCAAGAAATTGAACCTGTTCTAACCAAAATTCGCACTTAGAAAATTTAGCGTAAAGCTTTTCCTTTCTTAATAAACTTAAAAGTGCGTGCAAATGCTTTGCATGATCCTCTTTATTCTTAGAATAAATGAGAATATCATCTATGAAGACAATTATGAATTTATCCAAATATGGCTTACATATTCGGTTCATCATGTGCATAAATGCAGCTGGGGCATTGGTTAAACCAAATGGCATGACAGTAAATTCATAATGACCATACCTTGTTCTGAATGCGGTCTTAGGAATGTCCTCTTCTTGTACCTTTAATTGATGATATCCTGACCTTAAATCAATTTTAGAGAAAAATCGAGCTCCTTGTAGTTGATCAAACAGATCATCGATTCTCGGTAATGGATACCGATTCTTAATCGTAACCTTGTTTAATTCACAGTAGTCAATGCACATACGCATCGATCCGTCCTTCTTTTTAACAAACAGTATCGGCGCTCCCCATGGTGACGAACTTGGTTGTATGAATCCTTTTTCCAACAATTCATCTAATTGTTTCTTTAATTCTTGCATTTCTGCAGGTGCTAAACGGTAAGGTGCTTTGGCAATCGGTACTGTTCCTGGTATTAAATGGATTCTGAATTCAACTTCCCTATCTGGAGGTTGCCCTGGCAATTCTTCTGGAAATACATCTGAAAACTGAGATACTACTGGAATATCTTTTAGTTCCTTTCCTTTAGTGTTAGTGATTATGGAAATCAAATACACTATAGAACCTTTTCTTATATAACTTGCAGTTTTCATCACAGAGATTAATTTTGTAGTTCTAGATGGTTTATTTCCTTTAATCGTGATCGTTTTACCTTTTGGTGAATTTACTTGTATCGACTTTTGATCACATAAAATACTAGTTTTATTGGCTATTAACCAATCCATTCCTAAAACAACATCGAATCCTGCCAAATTCATTGGATAAAGATTTGTAATAAATTTCTGATTTAAAATTTCTATTCTTGCTCCCTGCAAGATTTCAGAAATCCTAACGGTTTCTCCATTAGCTGTTTCTACTAAGCATTCTTGTGGTAGTTTAGTTAATGACTGATTTAGAAATTTGCAAAATGATGTATTAATAAAACTTTGGTTTGCACCAGAGTCAAATAATACTTTAGCAAAAACATCATTAACTAAAAACGTACCAGCCATCACATCTGGAATCATCTTGGCTTCATCTGCAGTCAGAACAAATGCTCTATCATTTTGAGTATTCTTGTTGTTTGTAGTTGGATCTAATTTCGGGCAATTAGGCTTGATATGACCTTGTTCTCCGCAGTTATAACATATCATGTTGTTAGCTTTCTTCCTGCAATTTTCTTCTTTGTGTCCCGATATTTTGCAAACGTTACAGTATTGGAGCATCTTCCTGAATGCTTTCTTTTGCAATTCTTACAATAAGGTGTAGAGGTAGAACCTATATTTTTCCCACGATTAAAATTTACAGAACGAAATTCTTGTGTGAGCTTCTGAGTTAGGTTCCTCCTTTGATCCTCTTCTCGGGTACGGACTAGTTCATCTGTCAAGGTATTTGCTAGTTCTACAGCTTCTTCTATGGTTTGAGGTCTAGCTGCCTTGACTACATGTCTTATCTCTCCAATTAATCCCCATATATAACGGGAGATTAATATTGGTTCTGGTGAAGCAAGAGTTGGCACTATTCTAGCATATTCGAAGAATATTTTAGTGTATCCCTTACTATCCACACCAGTCATCCTAAGGTTTAGGAATTTGTTTCCTATTTGTTCCTTTTCATTAGGAGGGCAGAATTTCCTTTCTACCGTATTTCTAAATTCCTCCCATTCCATATGGTAAACCTTATCACTTCCTCTTGATTGGAGGATAGTGTTCCACCATTCTAAAGCTGAGTTCTTAAACAGATTAGAAGCAAACAGTATCTTATCTTCTTCAGCACACTTGCTTATCCTTAAGACTGCCTCAGTCTTCTCTATCCAGCGTAGGGTTGCAATGGCCCCTTCATTGCCCGAGAATTCTATTGGTTTGCAGGACCAGAATTCTTTAAAAGAACAACCGTAAGACGCGGTTCTTCTTCTTTTGGGAACGGGCGCCTGAAGTACGGGTCCATTCTTCACACTGTTTTCTGGTTCGGTTGGTCGCTTACTGCTATGCTTACTTTTATTATTCGCTTCTTGAATCGTTTGAATAATAAATGGCATTGCATCTATGATTCCTTGTGCTACTATGTGTTGAACTACACTATTATCCATTTGGTTTCCATTGTTATTAAGGCTCGGATTCTCATTAACCACGTTAATGTTACTCTGGTTATCGTTATTCAGATTTCCTTGATTTTCTTCATCGGCCATCTGAATTTTAAACATTTATCCCGTATTAATATCACAAAAGAATATTTCATATAGTCAATCACATGATACGCATTTTTGCCAAAAGCGTCGATCATTGCGACTTTTACTCTATTCATATACTATTATGCATCTATTACATACTAGTACTGAAATAAAAATTACAATACCAACAGAAATAGAATTACACTAATAGTAGTATGCATCCGTACACACATATTTTATTTTATTATATTTTATTATTATTACTATTACCGTTTTACCAACACATTCATGGATATGGATTCATCCAAAAATCCATATTGCGCTCATCGTATTTCCATACGAGACGCTCTCCCACCTGTCTCATTCTCTCACTGCTTTCTAGAATTTCCTCCCCAAAAGTCCTAAGTTCTTGGACGTTTTCTGCACTCATTGGGGGTGCAGGTTCTAAGATTGGGTTCGGAATCTGGGGTGCTGGTTCCTGATATGGGGGTGAAAGTGCCTGAAATCGGTTAGGATCTTCTAAGATCTCCCTAATATAGTCATCATGGTAATAGGGATCTAAAGGGTCCATACCTGGATAGGCTCCTATGTTCTATATGGGTGTGTCTTCATGTATCGGGTAACGTTGCACAAAGTCCCTATTATCGTCCCACCAGGGGTCGTAATTTGGGTCTAGGGGTTTGGTGCAGGTACCCTAGGGATTTTTTCTGGGTTAAAGTCATGCATCTCCACTTAGTTTTCAGGGTTTTCTATCTCCATGGGTTGATATGGGATTGGTGGTTGTGGGGCTACTAGTTGTTCCAGACTTGGGTTAGCAGCAGTTGTAGCTAGGATATGGAAATTGGCTAGGCTTCTGTTAAGCATATCCTGTGTATGGGCATCTGTCTTTTTCTTAATGACTGCTAAGGCTCTTTGCTGTTGCAACTTTCGCATTCTTTTCCTACGCGCAAAGGCTTCCTTACTGAATCATCCTCGTTTCTTATGAGGGAATGGCTCTTCAGACTGAGCTTTAAAGGCAAACATCCTTTCTTCCTGATCAGCAGAATACCCAGAAAGGGCAGGCTATGAAGAGGTACCTTCACTCCTAGGTGAATCAGACAACTGACGACACATGTCTGAGGGTCCTTGATCACTCATACTGTAAACTAACAAATAGTCAAATAACACATAACAAATAAATACAGTTATGCATGTATTTCCATAATTTATTTCCTAACACAAAATTTAGAATTTAAGTGTCAGCAGAACACTTCTTTGGCTCAGACCAGTGGCTAGGCTCTGATACCACCTTCTGTCGCAACCCCTGATCCCTTATCTGTCCCGGGAACGGGCGTACGCGAACTCAGAGTTTTGGTGGTATCAGTTGGTTAATTTGGCAGCGGAAATTACATCAGGACCATAGTTAGGAAATATTTATCAGAGTAAAACCACCGTACTTAATATTAATAATAACATGGGCAAAACCCAAGTTTCTTATTACAATACGTTTATAGGGATAAACCCTATTTTATTGAATTTAAAACATCGTCTTTTAGGTAACTTTTATAGCCACATTTTTTCCAAGCCTTCAGTGCTCTCCAGCTGGCTTTTTACTAATTGGCTGTCACATTGTGTTACCTGAAACGCGTTTTAAAAACATTTGTCAGTGGGAAATACTGGTGAGTGAATCCCAGTTTAATCAAACAGGTTTTATCAATTAAAACAGTATTGAGAGCGATCACATTGTTTATTTCTACACAATTACTCATTCAGTACTGTTAATCCTGACTTGCGGGTCATATTACACATTGGCTAATTCGTTGTCCAATGGTAACGTACTGTCATCCGACTTACTACTCGCAATAGTAAATTTTGTATACAAAACCCCAACTTACCGGCAGTAATTGAAGAACTACAAAGACTCAATCACCGCTTAATCGCATTGTAAAACATTTAAGGTTTTGTAAAATATTACAAAAAGGTTAACAAAAAGAGGATAAACTCACATTGCTATCTTAGACTTCGCGTAAGGGTTTCCTGGGAATAATCTATAATTTATACAAATGTACATAGGTTAGTATCATAACCCTTTGAAGATATTAATGATACCCTCCCCGAGACGGTATTCCAACAACTACGTCGGGCAGAACCACGACAGTTGTTACGGAACCCTAAATCAATCGGGCAGCGTATCTATTACGAAACTGGGGTTATAATACTTACAACGGAGCAGAACCTCGCTAATTAGGGGGTATAATACCCGAGTATAATAAGCCTACTATCAGAAATTGAGAGAAAGATTTCGAAATTGAACGAACAGACTGAAGATCCGGGGCCATCTATTTTTAGTTGCTGATTCTGACTTTGTCGCGGCCCGCGTAGACTTAAGCTAAGTCTTACGCGGCCCGCGTTGACTCCGGTCAACTGCGTAGCTTAGCTGGGTCATCACATAGGTCTGCCGGGTGTTGGGCCATGTGGCCGCACCGGGCTTTGCCACATTCTGGGCCCCTCGCGGCCCGCGTGAAGGTTAAGGTGGGGTTACGCGGCCCGCCTCAACTTAAAATTCAGATTTTATATTATTTTTTATACTATTTAATATATTTAAGGCCCGTTTTCGCGTGTGGGTTGCATTTTGGGACATATTGGGACATTCTAAAATATGCTAGGGCGTCGGAAATATTATGAGGGTGTCGGTTTATTGAGGATTGTTACACAAGCAATAGCAGCTCCTCCAAGTGTAAACACATAACCACTTGTTGATTTAGAATCTTTATTATCCGATATCTAGTTTGCATCAGTGTATCCTTCGATCACTGTTGGTTTTCGGGTATAATGCAGTCCATAATCTCTTGTGTATCTTATGTATCTAAGCACCCTCGTGATAGCTTTCCAATGATCCGCGCACAGATTGTAAGACCCTAATACGTATTTGACTAAAAGTCGCAGCGGAAATTCGTGTTATAAAATTTCTTTCATTATAAATACCTTAACTTATTTAAAATTTAACTTTAACATAAATCTTTCACATAAATCCATCAATCGACTTATTTACTAAGCAAAAACATAGCTTATGTTTACTACATTATATACATCAACGTTCCCGTACAATCTCGCTAGTGACTCGATCCTCGATCTCTATTCCTTGATGATCCTCATGACTCGTACTACCTGCGCTCACCACATAAAATTCATAACATTAGTACGCATTATAAACATACAAGATTTATTCACGTTTACTTTTCGTTCCGTTAACTCTTTACATCCCAGCTTTCCAGCAGATCATACAATCCGTGGTGAGACTTTCTCGTTGTACCTGCGTTACACTTCGTTCACAAGGCACGCTATTATTATCGTCAATAATCAATTTCATTGAATACATGCGTATATACTTTCATATATACTTACATATATGCATCCGTTCACACATAACTACTTACCTACATACGTACCTACATTCATACGTACGTGCCTACCTACGTGCATACCTACATACATACCTGTATACATGCCTACATACATACCTATTACATGCCTTCACGCAATCCTACATACATGCATACATTCGTACATACTCACTTGGATATATATATATATACATACACATACGTGCATACGCTCGTATATACCTACTTGCATACATACACACATACATTCATTCATACATACCACTTATATTCATACATACATACATACATACATACATACATACATACCTTCATACGTATCTACTTTCCCTAAAACAAGGAATAAACTAATCATTCTTAGCTTATACGCGTTTAAAAACGGTCCAGACGGGTTCGCAATGCATCAACAGTTAAAATAAACGATTTTCGCGAACTGACACTCACTCGCGTAGCGCCACGTCCTGGGGCCTTCCCCGTCGCGCTACGCCACGGCCTATTTCCGACAGATTGTTGTTTGCGGGTGCTTCATATTCCTAGCATAACCTGATTTCACGGAAACGAGCATAACTTTCTCGTTTTTGATCCGTTTTACCCGATTCTTTTTCCTACGCGACCGTAATTTAATTCTCCATCACATGGAGTGAAAATCCAATATTTGGACTACCTAACTTTATGACTTTTAAGCCTTCGGCTCATTACCCTTTTACCAAATTTTGACCCGTTCATGCATTTATCAACATAACTCGTTCGTTTGACCATAACTTCTTATGAACCTAATAATATCAATGAAGTTTATCATAAAAACTAAATTCTCGGATGTCTTGCATCCTCTTAATCCATTTTCGCTCGGAAGCTTATTTTGACCCGTTAAAGGTATTTACGCATTTTAAGGTCCTTAGCTTACGAAAATCATACTTCTCGCTTTCTTACTTTTTTAAAACATTCTTTTAATCAAATAGCTTGTTTGTAATCAACTTTAAAGACCATTTGCCATTTTTACCCATCAAGGGTGTTTTTGTCAACTTTGACCCATCCTTTACTACAAAAGACTTCATTGCATAATTAACCAATCATGCGACTTATCTACAATTCTAAATGCACATACCTGGCTCGGATCAAAGCTATGACCCGTTTTAATACTTCATCCGCTAAATTGCTAGATAATAGCAACGCAAATCCTTTTTCTATACATTCTGCAAATTCATAATACTTAACAAAGCAATTCATTAGTCTATAACGCCAAAGGGTGACATCTTCACCATTTGACCCGTTAAGTCTAAATGTCCATTTTATCCTTATGGGATGTTAGTTATTCATTATCCCATCCATGTAACTTATTACTTCGTTAACTTGTAACCAAAATTACCATAATGCCCCTTTACCCTTTTTAACCATCAACTTAGTTTCTTGACATAACCACATGTTCCGACCCATACCAAGACTTGTCGGAACATCATAATTCACATATTTACTTACCATGGTTGTGATCTAAACATTGAATAGATATTCTACAAAAGGGGTGTAAGTTTTACTTACCTAGCATCCGAACATGCTTCCCATGCGCATTAGTCCCGTTTGACCCGCTTCTTTTCCAAGCTTCCATATCGCTTATCAAGCATCAACTATCATATATCATTCTCAAGATAGTTAGCTTATTCATTATTCATCACAACCTTTTCATTACACGGATCTTACATGGAATTTATCATTCAACCTTATAACATGCTAATCTATCATTTCTTATCCGATTTCCTTTAAACATATACACACGTATGTGATTTCAAACATCATTAACAATTACATATCATCATATTATACAAAACCCACTTCATAACTACATTGGTGATCACTTACTAATGATCTAAGCTCAATTATTTTTAATTTCATCATACTCTTGGTGTGTGTACAACCTTCTAAACATAAGGTACAACTAATTCATGCATATCCTTCTAATCTCATTCATAATTCAACAAATTCCTCCTTCTAATCAACATAAATCATTCATGCATAAACATTCAAACATATTATCATCATATTTCTTTCAATTCTTCTAACAAGAATCCATATTACTCACATAATACATCAACATTCAACAAGAATTAGACATGGATGATGATTCAAGTCATCATTCTCAACATAACTAATGGGTTTCACCCTTAAACATCAAATTAACCTAAATCATGCATAACCCATGTTCAATATGATGATTCTAACACACACCCATTCTCAATTTCATACAAATTCGCAATTTACATCATAACCCACTTCGTGAAAGATCACCAATCTAACTTTTAAGACATACCTTACGATCCCCTTGTGAAGGTGATCATAAATCCGTGTTCGGTTATGAATTTGAGCTTTGTTTAGCCTTCCAATTTGAGGAAATAGATGAAAGTTAGGGTTCTTGGCTCCATGGGAGCCTCCTGCTCTTTCTCGAACACACTATGTGTGTTTGTGTGTGTGTGTTGTTATTTAGTAACCCAACTTTCATCTTATTCCATTTAACCCCTCCATGTTTGCCACTAAAACATGATTGGCACAACTTTCATATTTTAAATAGTTTTTATCATACACTATATTAGGTTAAATAGCCTAGTCATTTATTTCATGATATGTCATATTAGAACTTATGGCAAATATAAACATTCGGGTTTTTGGGGTGTTACACAGATTACTGGTGTATCTACTTAGCCTACTCACCGAGTAAGCCAAGTCGGGTCTAGTACATGTCATTAGATACATTAGACTGCCAATAATTCTTGAATACTCTAACTGAGCAACTCCATCTCCTTTATTTTTCTTGAGATGTTGGGAGGTATCAACTGGAGTTCAAGCTACACTCGTATTTACCGAGTTGAATTTTTCAAGAATTTTATCCACATAGTGAGATTGACTTAACACAAGACCATCTTGGGTTCTTATGATCTTTACTCCAAGAATCACATCCGCTAAACCCATGTCTTTCATGTCAAATCTCGCTTTCAACATGCTTTTAGTAGCTTTGATAATTTTATCATTACTCCCAATGATAAGCATATTGTCTACATAAAGGCATAGAATCACATAACCTTCATTTGTGTCTTTGAAATAAACACATTTGTCGCACTCATTTATTTTGAAACCATTGTCAATCATGACATGATCAAACTTTTGGTGCCATTGTTTTGGTGCTTGCTTCAAGCCATACAAAGACTTGACGAGTTTACATACTTTACCCTCTTGACCTGGGGCAGAGAAACCTTCAGGTTGCTCCATGTAAATCTCTTCTTCTAAATCGCCATTTGGAAATGCGGTTTTAACGTCCATTTGGTGAACTTCCAAATTTCTTAAAGCCGCTATAGCAAGAACCAATCTAATCGAGGTTATGCGCGTCACAGGCGAGTAGGTATCAAAGTAATCTAGACCTTCCTTTTGTCTAAATCCTTTAATCACCAACCTAGCCTTGTATTTATCAATACTTCCATTAGTTTTCATCTTCTTTTTGAATATCCAACGATATCCAAGTGGTTTGCAACCAGGTGGAAGATCTACTAACTCCCAAGTATGATTTTGCAATATAGAATCAATTTCATTCCTTATTGCTTCTTTCCATTGAGGTCCTTCTGAAGAGGAAACCGCTTCGCGATATGTATTGGGCTCGCCCTCAATCATATAGCTAACGAAGTCTGGACCGGAGGATTTTTCAACCCTTGCCCTTTTACTTCGCCTACGATCACTTTCTTCAACCTCATGTCGTTCATGTGTCTTATCATGAACTACCTCATCAACTGGTGTAGATGAGCTTTCACCTACTTCAAAATTAGGTGTTCATGACATTGCATGTGTTTGTCTTCTCAAAGGAAACACATTTTCAAAGTAAGACACAACGTTAGGATTCACCTCCATGATAGTGCTGACGTGTACATCAGAATTCTTGGACTCATGTACAAGAAATCGATGTGAACTACTTTGATGCGCATACCCAATGAATATGCAATCAATAGTTTTGGGTCCTATCCTAAGGGCCTTAGGAGGTGGTACAATCACCTTTGCTAGGCACCCCCACACTTTCAAGTATTTGTATGAAGGCTTCTTCTTTTTCCATAACTCATATGGAGTTTCGTCTCTCTTTTTAAGTGGTATCTTATTCAAAAGATAATTAGCCGAGAGTATGGCTTCCCCCCACATTTCCTGGCTCACCCCAGAACTTATCAACATGGCGTTCATCATTTCTTTCAATGTACGGTTCTTTCGTTCCACCACGCCATTTGATTGTGGAGAATAAGGAGGTGTACACTCATGTACAATGCCACTTTTTGCGCATAAATCGGCAAAAGGTGCAACATATTCGCCTCCTCGGTCGCTTCGCAAAGCTTTTATCTTCTTTTGAAGTTGATTCTCAACTTCATTTTTATACAAGATAAATTTACTTATTGCTTCATCTTTACTTTTTAGTAAATATACATAGCAATATTTAGTACTATCATCAATAAACGTGATGAAGAAATTTCCACCTCTTGTGGGTACCGCTTTTAAATCAAAAATATCGGTGTGAATTAAATCAAGGGGTTCGGTTATTCGTTCAACCGATTTCGATGATGATCTTGTAAGTTTGGATTCTACACATGTTTCGCATTTATAATGTGAATCAATATGGAATGTTGGTATACAATTTAAATTGATTAAACAACGTATTGAATTAAAATTTACGTGACCTAATCTACCATGCCATTTATTCGAATCAGAAAACTCAAGCATATAAGTAGAAGTAGTAGCAATTTTATTCATGTTCTTTTTTACAGCCATTAAACATTCAATTTGAACATACCATTTTGGGCATAGCCCTTGCCAACATACATTCCTCGTTTAGTAAGTACAGATTGATCGCTCTAAAAAACTAAACGAAATCCAAACTTATTAAGCAACCATCCCGAGACTAGGCTCTTGCGCAAGTCTGGGACGTATAACACGTTGCTTAAAGTGAGCTCCTTCCCTGAAGTCCACTTCAAAATCACCGTTCCTTCACCCTTGATGTCCGCGGTGGCTGCATTTCCCATGTACAGCTTCTCATCTCCCGCAAGCTCTTTGAAGGTGGTAAAGAGGCTCCTGTCTGGGCACACATGACGGGTCGCGCCCGTATCAATCCACCATCCTTTTGGAGTGTTAGTCACAGCATTGACCTCATCCAACATTGCGGTTTTGTCGGAAATCATAGCCACCAAAGGCATTCCGTCTTCATCCACCATGTGCGCACGCTCACGCTTTGGTTTCTTGCATTGGTTAGCCCGATGCCCCGGCTCGTCACAATTGTAACAAGTCCCTTGGAACGTTTGAGGTTTCTTTTTCACAACCTCTTTCTTTGGTCCAAGTTTGCTAGCCTTTGCTTTCTCCTTGTCCTTTTTCCCCTTACCCTTCGCGCCCTTAGAGGATTGCCCATGCTCAACCACATTTGCGCTAGCACTAGTCTGCGCAAGGCTGCCTTTTTGGGCAATTCTATTGTCCTCTTCAATCCAAAGACGAACAATAAGATCCTCTATAGTCATCTCCTTTCATTTGTGTTTAAGATAATTCTTAAAATCCACCCAACCAGGAGGTAACTTCTCAATCATCGCTGCCACTTGGAATGTATCGCTAAGTGTCATGCCTTCCGCTAGGATGTCATGTAGTATAATTTGCAATTCTTGGACTTGTTTCATAACTGTTTTTGAATCAACCATTTTGAATTCCAAGAAACGGGCTACCACAAATTTCTTTGTGCCAGCATCCTCCATTTTGTACTTCTTGTCCAAGGCATCCCAAAGGTCTTTGGATGTCTTGATGTTGTAGTACACATTATACAACGCATCCGACAGGCCGTTTAACACATAGCCACGACATATGAAATCCGAATGCTTCCACGCATCTACCGCACACTGTCTTTGTTTGTCGGTCTCCCCTTCCACAGGTTGGGGAGCGGTTTCCGTCAAGAACGTCGCAAGGTTCATGGTGGTCAGGTAGAAGAACATCTTCTGCTGCCACCTCTTGAAGTGTAGACCTGAGAACTTCTCGGGTCGTTCAGCGTGATTAGCCACTGTGGACGCTCCCACAGTGGTGGCGTTCAGGGGGGTTCCCGTCACAACATTCGTGTAGTTGTTAACGTTGACATTTTCGTTCGACATGCTGAAAAATTAAAATTTAAAGTTTAGTCCAAAAAATTCTGTTTTATTCCAAAAAATAGAAGTAGACAATTAAATTTTAATTTTACCACAAATTTTCTGTTTCGGCTTCTAAGTCCAACTTTGAAGATCAAAAAACAGAATTTTTTTTTAATTTTTAAAACTTACTGATTGGCTTCTAAGTCCAACTTTGAAGACCAAGGCAGAAAGTTTATTATCAATTTTAGGACAGAATGTAACCAAAATAGTTTTCAACCAAAGTCGCTCCTTTGAAGATGAAAACAAAAAAAAATTGTTTTTAAAACACAAACTGAGTGAAACAAAACTGGTTTGAATCACAAAACAGAATGGTTTTGATTACACGAACGGTGTTTTAAAATTTGTTTTAAGATTGTAGGAACCGTTCGCGTAATTAAATAAAATAAACAAATTTTATTACTGATTACAATACAAAGAAAGCTGGAAAATAATATACTATTACAATTACAACTGAAATAACAACTACAAGAAAGGAGTAGAAGCAGAAAATCCAAAATTGGCTGAGTCACGTGTTTACACGCTTCCCTTAAAACAAATTCCGAGTCTCCCAAGAGTACTCGTTTTGTTTCCCAGGGTACAACAGCCGGAGCAGCGTACTGCCGGAGATGGCCTACAACCCGAAGGCTACCTTGAAGAATGCTGGAGAAGATCAGAAATCTGCAGAAAGAAAGTGGAATTTGCTGTTGTGTAGTTGGTGTCCTTCTGCAGTGGGTATGGAGCTGTATTTATACAGCTCCTAAGTCGAAACAATCAAAAGGAATTAAGGAGAGGTTTAAATTGCATTAAACGTCTTCAATGCAATTTAATACATCATTTAATTCTCAGTCAAAGACCGTTAACTCGTCAGTTTCGAATCTGAACTGAAACTGCACTGTCATTCAATGCTGGAAGCTTCTGCGCGCGCGCACGTAAGATACACTGGTGCGCGCGCAGGTCTGCACGCTCTTGCGCACTGCGTCCTTTTGGCTCAGTGCCATGCGCGCGTGCCCCACGTCACCTTATGAGCCTATACGAGCACGCCACACAGTCGCGCCGTATTGGCTCACTTTGGTGCGCCGCGCACGTCACAACAGGGCCCATGCACCATGCGCTACCGCGCGCCTTCGTGCCACGTGTACTCGCGGTGATGCGAAGTTCAAAGTGCGCCATCAAAGCGCCACATTGCGCCTCATCGCCCAATCCACGCGCGCGCGCGCGCGTGTTCGAGTGCGAGTTAGGGTGCCCTACGCGAATACACTTAGTGTGTGCTTCCATGAAACAATAAGGGTGGAGAGTTCCCACTTAAGTACCCATTTAAGTTCCATCTCTCCTCCTATGTGGGACAAGGTGCAACTTTCCCTTTTGTTTCAGCATTCAATGTTTCAAACACCCAACTTTGAGCATCGATATCTCATTCATCTTAGCTCTGTTTTGGACGTGGTTTAGTTCGTTGCGAAGCTCTTCCAACATAGAACACAAACCCACAAATAAATATATAAAACCCGCTCATTTTATTATATTTGTTTCTAGTCCAAAATAGGAAAAAATCATTTTCCTATATTTGTGAAAAATGTTATTTTCACATATTTTTCCAATACATACATCCACCACTTGATCAATAGAAAATAATAAATTCAAATAATCCCTAGATTAAAACGAAACAGAGTAAGGCTTTTTAACAAAGAAATAGCAAAAACTCCCCAAATGAAAACGAAAAAGAGTAAACATTTTTTAAAAATCTTCAAGATTAGTTTAAAATTACAATTTGAACGTAAATCCAATATGTGAACTTCAACAAAAATGAATCAATGAACTGAAAGCAACAATATCCGCAAACCAGATTCACAACACCACAAAATCATGAATTGAAATCGATTACACAACTAAATCCGGAATCAACGTAACAGAAGAAATTCATCAATTCAATAAGACCTAAATGATAATTTACAAAAACATCAAAAAAACTCAACCGAGACTCATAAACATCAGAAATCATGAAATAAGCGGCCTAATTCAAATGAAAACAGTGATTAAAGTAAGAACCCCGATTAAAAGTAAAGCACCCGCATACAATCTTCAGAGTTATTGGTTTACGAAAACTACCGAATACTCCAGAATAAAGAGAATAGGGGTTTAAACCAAAAAATTAGACATAATCAACAACGACAACTAATATAAAAAACCGTAATTGATAAAAATGTGGAATATTATATGTGTAGTATCAATAGGGAGAAGGGGCTAACAAAATACCCTAATCGATAAAGTAAACAATGCTTGATCGTAATCTTACAAAGCCAAAAAAACAAAATTAGAACAAAACAATAAACCTAATCGATAAAAAATCAATGATAAAGAAAATAATGGTCGAATCAACAAAATCATCATAGTTTTTAATCACAACAGATGAACTTGAAACCCCCAAATCCTACACATTAACATACATGATGAAAATCACGGTGGAAGATGGATTGAGAGAACCTGATAAATTCTGCCTCCAATTCTATAAACCCTAGTTTTTGCTTTCAATCAATTTCTCCATGAATACTGGTTGCTTTCAATCGCGATTGAAGATAAAGAAATCTTGGGGTCTGGAGATTGAAAATAACTGATTAGAGATCGATTAAAGCGAAATAATCAAAAAAATTGTCAGATTACAACATCAAAGATAGAGAGATAAACATACCTGGATGATAATTTTTGTGTTTGAGATTTAGGGTTTTCTGAATGGCCTATTACAAACGCGTGGTTATTGTGATTGCAATTAAGACAGGAAGGAAACTGATTTCAACAATATGGAAAGTGCATCAATCTCTTATCAATTACTGGCAAGCAAAAAGAGGGATGAATGGCGTGGTGGAATCCCGCTCAATTTCTTTCAATAATGGTTAACATGATGCCATGTGGCAATAAGTGGTGTAAGAACATACCATTTGGCATAAGCTTGTTTTGCTTTATTAGAAGTAGTAGATATATTCATTTATACTGTTTTTTATACAGTAATTACATAGGCATGAAAGGGTAGCCATTTTACAAAGTGGTTTTAGTCTGAATATGAAAAGTAATTTCCAGAGTGAAAATATGATAAATAATTAAGGTTTTGATGTTGTATATAGTATATGTTTGTTAATTTAATTCCGCCACAGCCTGTTCGCGCGCCGCCGTGCCGGGCCTCTCCCTCCTTCCAGATCTTTCTTCTTTTTGTGACCAAAGGCGGAGAGTGCTCTCTCTTTTCTCAACCTTTTAAACCTATTAAAGAACCAAATTACAAAATTGTCATATTCTACTGTTCATTCAGTTCGTTTATTAATATGTAGGAGAATTATAACTACACTAGGCTATCACCCGGGAACTCCCAGACTAGGAAAATTTAATTTACAATAAACAACTTTGAACCTCTAAAGTATCATCTTTCCCTTCTCCACCACAAATTTCTAGTTCGGTTTTATAAGTATCCCAACTTTGCCTCCATATGTATTCAATGTTTCCATGTAAAGCTAATTCCCTTTTAATTCATAATGAGATCTCTGTATAAGAATGTTTTTGAAACCCATACGCCTAAGAAGACACCATGGTGAATGAATAGCCAAAGAGGCATGTTGCCCATAAATTTTTTGGATCACATCAATTGTTTAATTCAACAACATATTTTCCCTCATCATCTGAAGTAAAATAACTTTATATGAACTCAAACTTTATCATAATCACAAAATTATAAAGGGTAAATTACACTTTTCGTCCTTTATGTTTGTATCGGATTGCAATGGATAGTCTTTAACTTCAATAATTACAGTCATAGTCCTTTATTTGAAAAACTCGCTACACCTTTCGTCCTTTAACACTAACCTGGTTAACTTTAAATGATAAGTTGGGTCATGTACACCCCATGTGAGGGCAAAAATGTCATTTGCCTTGTATATGTATAAACCTCTCTCTCTCTCTCTCTCTCTCTCTCTCTCTAATCACCTGGTCATGCCATACCACCACAAATCCGGTCACCACGACTTTGGCAATTGATCTGACCTAGATTGTAACGGGTTTTTACAAATAAAGGACTCTTACTGTAAACTGCAAATTTACCCAAAGAAAAATCTTAATAATTTTGATGGCGAACACTCTGGTTCCACCCATCCCCTCATTGTTGATAGTGGCGGATCCAGGAATTTTTTCCAATGAGTTCACTTTTTTAAATGTTTCAATATTATGTGTCCGAACATAAAAAAATACGGGTCGGTTCGACGGTTCTGGTCGGATAAGGTTCATCACTTAATAAAAATACGATACCAAAATGAAAAAACATCGTCATGGTAAACTTAAAAACACGTAATATAAATAATATGGTCTTTACGAATAAAAAAACATACCTACAACAAGCATAGTGATGGCGCCTCCCGGGATTTCAGTGACCGGAGATCTTGATTTCGCAAGAGTTTTGTTGTTTTCCAATATCTTTCCAACATTTATGAGCTTCAAATCATTTATTGATTTAGTCTTGTTTTCTCTGTATGTCAAAAGATTGAAAGATAATTAGTAAAAACTAAAAAAATGAATTGAAACTCTACAAATCTACACATCCCCTTCTAACTTTTTATAATTATTTTTATTTAATGCATCAATTCATAATCTTCTTTACTTCAAATAACATTTTTCAAATCCAAAAAAATAACAAGACTCAAGATTAAGGCATCACTGATCTAACCAAAATAAATTTTAAAACAATCATAAATTCTACAAACAAACTATCAATTCTAGATGCAAATTGTATAGTAAAATCTCAAAACAAAAAATATCACAGAAATTAAGAATCTTGATATTCAATTAACCTTTGGGCCATTGTGAAATAATATTTTCTTTCAAAGATCCAACAGTGGTGACTGGTGACAAAAAGTGTATTTACTGGGACCGAAATCAGTGCCATCAGCTAACCTAAATTTGATTTCAACAAGTTCTTCAGCCGCCATTACAACATAAGAATGTTAAAAATAGAGAATTGTATACACCATATGAATGTTAAAAATCAGAAAACCTTTAGAGAATTGATTACCTATAAATTAAATTGAATGTCTAAACAAATTGAATATTAAAATCAACAACTGATTACCTAGAAATTAAACTGAATATGTAAATCATCAAATTGGAAATTAAAATAAAAAACTTATAGGGTTTAAACAATTAAACGAACCTGAAGGGCTGAAGAAAGTAAGGGGCTGCGTGTGGAGGTTGGAGTGGCTCCGACGAGTGGCGGGCAGTGGACTGGAGGTATGTGCGTTTGAGGAATAAACAGGAAAGGGCACGTAAACACTAAACCCTAATTAGTTTTTTGAGTTAAAAAAAAAAGAATAAAAGCGCAAAAAAGGGGGGAAAACGGGTTGATTCTGAGTCGAACTGGATACCTCAAGTACAAACAAGGTGCAACTTACCAGTTTGCCACTTTATGTGTTTTCTAAAAGGGTTCCCCTACAAAATATTAAAAGGTTCCTTAAGAATTTTCTATATAACGTAACACTATAAATTACAAATCGAACAGGTTCCTAGGAACCCCCTCCCAGGCTGTAGATCCGCCCCTGATTGTTGACTCGTTTTTTTTTTTTCTTTTTTTCTTTTTGGGACTTTTTGTTATAGAAAATAAATGTAAAATAAGTAGGTGAAGTTTCACGTTTTGTTGGAGGAAAAGAAAGGCAGAAAGCTAACGAGCCACCCATTACACGTGGCACAATATGAGTGATAATCCTGATTCTCGTGAACTCAGCTTTCAACGAAACCAGTGACATCACCCCCGTCCTACCTTACGTCAAGGCCCACCATAATGCGGGACCAACCTATCTGCAAGTGGAAAACATTATTAACACTTAACCCCCTAGATTTTCATCTTATTGCTAAACAGGTCCTTAAAAATACCACTATGCCACTAAATGACAACTCTTTCAATATACGGTCACATACATTCCACGTACATACGATTCATGGAGGGTTTGTTTGAAGTTAAGTTAACCACTATATATTTTGAAATCGAGAAAATTACGATTAACCAATCTATTTCTTATTCCTTTCTTTGAATTAACAGTTTAGTATTTCAAATATACATAAAACAAAAGATATATCTATCGCGTGGAAAAAAAAATATATAGCTTATTCGAGTTATTAATATTAAAATATATATGCAGTATATAAAATACCTTTAACGTGTAAAAAGTGAAAGAAGGTAAAAGAAAAAAATTCTTTATTTTACCGTAGTACAATAATTATTGTAGGATAATTATAATTACTCTACAGTTTCTACAAATTACATAATTACTATATTAGTATAAAATAAAGATTTTTTTGGATCCTAAGATTAAAATATGTGCTTAATAAGATAGGAAAACATTTTTTTAAATCTCTCATCTTCTTACGTTAAGAGTATTTTGTATGTTAAAACTCATTTGTAGAGTAACTTAACCCTATACATGTAATCATTTACGAGCTGAATGTACGTATACAATGAGCTACAATTTTTTTTTTCTCAAAAATTAATAACATATAAAATATATAAAAAAGAAAGAAAAATGAAAAAAAAATAAACTGTCAAAATGGTCCTTAAGGTTTGATCACTTTTGCCACTTTAGTCCAAAACTCAAACATTTGAAATCTGGGTCCCTGTGTTTTCAATTTTGTTGCCATTTTCATCTAAAAAAAATTGGTCAGATTTATCAGTTAATATCCAGTTTTTTTTTGTCTTTTTCCTCCTTTTAACGAAGAGCAAAACTTTTTTATTGATAGTGGTTTTATTTTGGCACTTTACTCAATTGAAATAATTGAAATAAAACTTTTTTTTATTGATAGTGGTTTTATTCACTTATAAAAAGAATATAAAAGGAATAAAAAAGTTAAAAAAAATACTTTTCTCATGTTATCTATACTACTTTAATAAGCATATTAGAAGGACAAGATGGTAATTCAACAAGGTGTTGAAAAAACACTTAATGCACAATGTACAACACTTAAAGCACAAGAAAACACAAACAAATTACCCTTTACCCGGATCATCTACAACCGTCCATGTTTTTCACCTTTTCACACGGATCATCATCTGGACCGTCCATTTGACTTCACACGGATCACCAATTGCTTTCTCTCTCATTCCTCACACATCTCACAAAATAACATCAGATCTTCTCTCTCTCTTCTCTCTCTCTCTCTCGGCGAACTAGGGTTTCATGAGATCTATCACCAGATCCGTTTGATGATCGACTGAGTTTGAAGGTGGTCAGGGGTTTGGATCTGCGAATCAGTGACGTATGAGCAAGGTATGGCCTTTATTCTACTCAATGTCTTTTTATTATGCTAAATGAAAGATTATTGTTGTTAGGGGGTGTTCGGTGATGTATGAGCAAGATTTCACAAGATCTAAAGACGGCGTGGTGTGTAGTGTTAAATCCGACGACTACGGTTCCGGTTTTAGATGGTGGTTGAGGTAGGTTCCGACAAACTGAGGTATGTCCGACGACCTCTTTTTTATTTGTTTAGGTCACAAGCTTCAGATCTCGAATTTGATTTTTTCTTTTTGCTCTAAAGTTGCAGATCTAGGTTTCCCCAGTTGGCGTAGGCGATACTGCATTATCAAAATGGATGGTTTCTGAATGGAGATCCGTAAAGGTACTTACATTGTTCTCAGATCTCAGTATGGGATGGATTTTTAGTTTAAATGAGTCATTTTGTTTAACTGGTTATGATTTGTGGGTATTTGAATTAACAGTTTTTATGTGGAGGCACTGACTTTTTGGTAATTTTTTTAGTTAAATGCTATTACGTTTAAATAGATGAAAGTCATAAATCTGGATTTGGTGAAAGTGTATTTGACATGGATCTGTGAAATAGACAGCAATATGTATTTTATTTCTGAAATCTTTGATGTAATTTTCGATAGTTTAATTTAGCGATTCTGTTGTGTGTGTTCTACTCATCGATTTGAGTTTATTAGTTGATTTGATTTGTTGTGTAAGATTTGTTGTTGATCTTTCATTGTTGTGTGTTCTGATTTTCGATTGTTGACCTTTAATTGATGCTTGATTGTGTACGAAACCCTAGCTGGTAACTAAAAATTGTACATATTATTGAATTAAATGGTTATCACCAAAACCCTCCAACCCCATATCTTAATTACACCTGACAATATAAATATATATTCAAAGTACAAGGAGGGTTTTATCGACTTCCTGATATAAACTGTCATTATTACTTAGCATTTGCATACTGACCTTTTCCTATATGTTCTTTTGTGCATGTCGCACGTGATCCTCTTAGTTATTACTACATAAATGTGTATATTTTACTTCTGCTTAGTCATGCTGAACCTAAGATGTTTGGGCATCGTATTTGCATATACTGTTCTGATTTATGGTTTTCTAAAGTTTAGATTGTTATTTATGGTTTCTAAATGCATATATTGTTCTGATTTTGTTAGGTTTTGGTTATGAATATTTGCTCTATTATGTGTTGTTTTGGTGCATCTGTTTAGAAATGGAGGTCTGTTTGGCTTGATTTGTGTAGATTCAAAATCATTATCAACATAGGGCATATTTGAGATATGAAGATTGACTGATTGGTATATGTGTTACATCTCGGAAGTCGTGACAGAATGAGTGTTTGCTTTGCTCATATTATGAATTAAGAAAAGTTTTGTATGCTTATTCGGATGGACTAATCAATGTTGACTGCATGCCATGAAAAGTGGAATAAATCTGTTAGATAGCTTGCTATAGGTGGTTATGGGTTTACTCTTTATCTATAGGTGTCTGTATGACTTAAACTGTGAAACTATATATATGTGAGAGAGAGAGAGACAGTTATTATTTGAGTCTGCTCTGTTTATAACTTGTACATATGTGTTTGGATTTGGTTAACTTTATGTTTGCGACAAGAGTTATGTTTATTGACTTGAGCAATCATATTAATGGTTTTTTAATAGAAAATAAATATTATTAGTTCATTACCAACTAAAAAGATTCAGTAAA
This sequence comes from Helianthus tuberosus, assembly GCA_030545235.1. Taxonomy (NCBI): domain Eukaryota; kingdom Viridiplantae; phylum Streptophyta; class Magnoliopsida; order Asterales; family Asteraceae; genus Helianthus; species Helianthus tuberosus. Next base: position 163,621,520 of record CM060354.1, on the reverse strand, counting down.
ATATTTTATTGAGATTTTGTAATCACTAATCATATATTGACCAATGTGTAAATATAAGACATTCAAGATTTACCTTATCCGAGCAGGCGAGCAGGAGTTGCAGCAGAAGCAAGAGGTCGTGGAGCGAAACCCTAACAACGTCGACGAGCTGAACGGTATATGAAGTCTAAATCTGTATTTTCATACGTTTTTGTTCGCTATTTGAGTCTGATCTGTTTAATATTTATACAGTGTTTGGATAGGGTTCAATGACACCGAATCAATGATTTTCTCTCTATTCGACACAAGATCCACTGGGGTTGACCCTGATGTTTTCTTTGCATTTTAGGGGGAACATGGGTGCTTCTCTCCCAGGGCATACAAAACACAGGTTATTGGCGGCAGCCCGCCATATTTAACATATAAAAAAACTTTATATGTTAAATTTGGCGGGCTTCCGCCAACAATCTGTGTTTTGTATGCCCTGTGGAGAGAAGCACCCATTTTCCCCCTAAAAAACATAGAAAACCTTTGGCGATTCAACCCGCCGCAAGTCGAAACCGACAATGAATCAGGTAAAAACTCTAAACAGCTTTGCACTTGCATCAAACTTATTGTTTGAATAAACGTATCGTGTCAGAATGTATTATTGTTTGACTTATGTTCTTTTTGTTTTTTTTTACTACTTACCGTATTGCTTTTACATCAACAATCTACAGCTGTAAAAGCAACATTTTACTGTTGTCTGAAGGCAGCTTGCTTGCTGCAGTCTCTATAAATACTTCAGATGTATCAACACTCTACAAACACTGTCTGAAAGACAGCATGCTTGCTTCAGTCTCTATAAATACTTCAGATGTATCAACACTCTACAAATACTTCAGACAGCTTTCTCCGTTTTTAGTCCTTTCGTAAAAACATCAATTGCAATCAAAATATTGTTGGGTTTTTTTCTCCGTTCTTAATCTGTCTGAACTGAAAGTGTTTGAGGTTGTGATGCAAAAGCTGAGCTTGTTTTCTTAATCTGTCTGAACTGAAAGTGTTTGAGGCTGTGATGCAAAACCTGAGCTTGTGTTCTTAATCTGTCTGAACTGAAAGTGTTTGAGGCCGTGATGCATAAGCTGAGTCTGTGAGGTAACATATGTGTTTAGAACACTTGTACATCATGCTTTAAAGGTTGTTTAAGTTTAGTGGCAAATTACTCTTGTACATCATGCTTTAAAGCGAGGTTACATAACACAATAGACTGTGATGATGATTGTATTTTGAGGGTACATAGAAGATCCGAGTAGCATCTTGGCGGGGCAATATCCAGGTTGCATAGTTCTCACTCTGCAACCGTGTGTTGCAGCCATGGCTTTAACCGTAGTTGTGTTCATCTCTCAATTACATGTCTGAGTCTTCCAGATGTTTTGATAAGCAAATGAGCAGGTTATGATGCATAATATGTCTGAACTGAAAGTGTTGAGGCTATGATGCATAAGTTGAGCCTGTGAGGTTATGATGCATAATATGTCAGAACTGAAAGTGTTGAGGCTATGATGCAATAAGCTGAGCCTGTGAGGTTATGATGCATAATATGTCTGAACTGAAAGTGTTGAGGCTATGATGCATAAGCTGAGCCTGTGAGGTTACATATGTGTTTCTTGTGCTTAAAACACCGTGTGTTTGCAGCCATGGCTTAACCCGGTTTGTAGCTGTGTTCATCTCTCAATTATATGCCTGAGTTAGGTTGTAATAGAAGATGTAGAGGCTATCTCGCAAATAACCTACTAAGTGCATTGGGAAACTGAAACGTAGAGGCTTCTTCGAGACATTGTGATAGATATTCTTCGTCTTCTATTAAGACAATGTGAATGCTGGAGTACTTTAGAAGTGTCTGATCGCTACGATATGGAGACTTTGGACGAGTAGAAACGAGAAAGAATTTAATGGCAACAACATTCCGATCGCTAAAGTGTACCAGTTTTGTTTTGATAGTCATTATGTATGATTTCAGAAGCTTTGACCATGTTGATATGTGTATTTCAATTTGTTTTATTTATGAACACAAATTATATTAAGAAAAAAAGAAAGTTATTTTTGTATTGAGTAATCATCATCTTCTTAGAGTTTTGGCGTGGTTTGATTTCATTCTTTGATGCGCAATGGAAAGAATCTTACTTTCACTTATACTTGTAGCATTCATACACGAAAACTGAAAACTGAGAGGTGTCGCCAAAATGTATATTTTCAAAGCAAAACAAACATGAAGAACTGATAGAAACAACAAAATTAAGCGGGCAACTTTATTGAATTAAACAAACTGGGCCGTTTCGAGAGGGTATTAAACAAACTGGCCCGTTTCGAGAGGGTATTGAACTGAATTAAACAAATGAAACTTATAACAAAAACAAGAACCAGAAAACCCAGCTTGTAAACTGCCTTGAACTGCTCCATAACTCCCATCCTGTGCTGACCCAGTGGGTCAACCCAGTAACCGAAAATGGTATTGAACTGATTCACATCTGGATCCTTGACCCGCCCTTTCCTTCTGGTATAAACCTGGATCGGGATCCTATCAAGAACCCTCTGTTTTTGCACAAAGAAAAAAAACATTAAGAACCCAAATACCCAAATAACATGATGAAACCCTCTGTTTTTTCATCGAATCAAACCATAAATCAAAATGAGGAACACATCCAAACCATCTATTTTTTCATCGAATCAAACCAAAAATCAATGAGGAACACATCAATCCGAAACTGATCCGATCAGTTCTTTTTAAACAGTTCTCAAACAACTAGGGGTAAGACCGTCTTTTGGCATGAGTGAAATATCAACCCGAGCCCCTAAATTCATTTTTTGCTTTTTTCTTATGAAATTTAAATCAAAATGAGGAACACATCCAAACCATCTTTTTTCTTATGAAATCTAAACTGTATATTAAATGTAAACTTTTAATACATATAATCAAAACGTCATACCAACTTCGTAGACTTGACGGAACTTACAGACTCGATAACAAAAGACCGTAGACTTGACGGAACTTACAGACTCGATAACAAAAGACCGTAACATACAATACAGAGACAAAACGTCAAAGATCCACAAGCAATTGTGGATCTTTACTGACGGGTGCACTTCGGAATGACGCAGATATGAATGAATATAACCTCAGTGTAGGTAATTACATATCTGCCACTAGGGTTATATTCATTCATATGAATGAATATAACCCCAGTGGTAGATATGTAATTAGCGAGCTATGGAATTTCAAGGAAAATCCATAAGCTACACTGGGGTTATGATCATTCATATCAATCACTTCCTTATGTGCACCGCGCCATCTTCTAGGAGGTTGTCAAGTGTTCTCGCCTTCGTAGTTGGTGTTTTGCGTATCTTTACATCCGCAGCCATTCTGTATAACAAAACACATTCAAATGAGGAACACATCAATCCGAAACTGATCCGATTAGTTCTTAATATGAGGAAGCCAAATCATGCAATCAAACCAAAAATCAATATGATGAACACACAAGAATCAAAACCAAAACACATTGAAAACCATTGATCCGATTAGTTCTTAATATGAGGAACCCAAATCATGCAATCAAACCAAAAATCAATATGATGAACACACAAGAATCAACACCAAAACACATTGAAAACCACTGATCCGATTAGTTCTTAATATGAGGAACCCAAATCATGCAATCAAACCAAAAATCAATATGATGAACACACAAGAATCAAAACCAAAACACATTGAAAACCACATATCCGATCAGTTCTTAATATGAGGAACCCAAATCATGGAATCAAACCAAAAATCAATATGATGAACACACAAGAATCAAAACCAAAACACATTGAAAACCACATTGAAAACATCTGTTTTGATGCATTTTGAACAATATACTCAGTTGATACATCAACCCTCTGTTTTTTCAAAATCAACCCAAAATCATCGAATGGATACCAAAACCAAATAACTGTTATCATTGAATCAAACCAAAACCAAATAACTGTTATCATCGAATCAAACCAAAACCAAGTAACTGTTATTATCGAATCAAACCAAAACCAAATAACTGTTATCATCAAAACCAAAAATCAAAATGAGGAACACATTCAAATCACACATTCAAATCATTGAATCAAACCCAAAACACATTCAAAACCTCTGTTTTGATACCCTAAACCCATAACAATCAAAACAGGAACACATTCAAAACCTCTGCTTTTGATACCCTAAACCCTAAACCCACAAGAATCAAAACAAAAACACATTCAAAACCTCTGTTTTGATACCCTAAACCCTAAACCCACAAAAATCAAAACCAAAACACATTCAAAACCTCTGTTTTCATGCATTTTGAACAAAATCAACCCTCTGTTATTTCAAAATCAAACCCAAAATCAACCCTCTGTTTTTTTCAAAATCAACCCAAAATCATCGAATGGAACTCAAAATCAAAACCAAAATCATCGAATGGAACCCAAAATCAACCCTCTGTTTTGATACCCTAAACCCTAAACCCAAAATCAAACCGAGAATCAACCCTCTGTTTTTTCAGAATATAAACACATTCAAATCATCGAATCAATCCAAAACCAAAACCAAAACCAAAACCAAAACACATTAAAAACCTCTGTTTTGATACCTGATCTGTTCGATGATGAAGATGTTCGATGAAGATGATGAAGATGAGCTGTTGATCTTTCGATGATGATGATCTTGGGAGTAGGGAGTTGAGAGAGCTGTTGATGTTGATGATGATAATGAAACAGGCAAGTGTAAGGGTGGGGGGGGGGGGTATGGCGTAGATATTAAGGGTGGGAGTTAGGAGTTGGGTAAAATCAAAACCGAAACCGAAATGTAGGTTTCCGGGTTTTAAAAACCGTTCGGTTTCAGTTTTTTTTGGTTTTGAATTTTCGGTTTTTGCGTCGGTTCGGTTTTTCGGTTACTTCGGTTTTTGGAACAAAATTATGTAAGATTCAAAGTTTTATTAAATTTAATTTTTATATTAAGTTTTGTTATATCTTATAGGTAATAATAAATCATTTCAGTTATAATGTTTTTATTATAAACACTTAACATTCAAGACTAAAATTAACATTTTCTAATAGCATTGGGTTAAACACTTGAACAATTTAATCTTAAACATAAACATATATTAATTGTAACTTATCGGTTCGGTTTTTTTCGGTTATTGAAAACCGACCCGCCCCATACACAACCCTAAACTCACCAACCTAAGTGATATGTTTCCCGCCGCATCGCGCGGGTAAAGGACTAGTTGATCGATATATATGTTGGAACTTTCCTTCAGGGCGTGTATATCTCACCTCACACGTCTTCCTTTTGTTGAGTTGACCATCGGCACCATAGCCGGAAAACCGCCATAACTTCCGGTGCTGCAGAAATTAATCTTTCAAAGGTCAGTGATTCTTGCCTCTTGTTGACCCGTTATTTTCATATTCAATCTCCATTCGTTTATGCTTGTTGATCCGTTTTTAATGCCTGAAACTCTGTTTCTATATGTGCAATCATTTCTTCATGTCAATTTGCATTTCATTATTCACTTTATTTGTTTCAAATTTTGCTCTAAATCTGTTGTTGTTGTTGTTCCAGATTTGGGTCTAGAAGCAAACATACATTCAAGCTTTCTTTCTCTCTTATATACAATAATAATAATAATATGGGAGTGAAGGTGGCGACTGGGTGTTTAAATTGGTCACAACCTTCAATTTCACACTCACCGTCATCTTCAAAACGACGTAGTTTAACAGACTTCTCATTAGTCTGCCGCTACGTTCACCCGTTATCATCACCGTTTGGCGCCAAACTCAACAGATCTCGCTCATGCGAAACCTTGATATCATCCACACCACAAAAATCTTCTATAAAACGAATCGTAAGCGCAACCTTCGATTCACATTCACATTACTCCGGTGAGGAATTCAAATTCTCGCCGGATATTCACGACTTCACTGTCAGATTCCAATTATCCGATGATGAAGTCACCGACTCCGATGATGACGTCACCGAAAAACCGGATTCTGGTCAGCTCTCTGGCGGAGTTGGTAAATGGTTTGGGGATATGATTCCGGCGAGTATCGAACGAAAGGCGAACAGTGTGGATTTGCCGTTTTCGCTGCGAATTATACAAAAGAAGAAACAATGGGAAGAAGGGTTTAGAGAAGCGGGTGAATTCGCTTATTGTTCGATGAAGAAAGCGTTTTCGTCGATGGTGTTTATAATTCGGGAGCTTCAGAGTTATACTTTGCAAATGAGGGAAGTTTTGTTTGTTGAAGATTTACAAGAGATTTTGATGAGAGTTCAGAAAGAGATGAATGCGTCTTTCGTTTGGTTGTTCCAGCAGGTTTTTTCGCATACGCCGAATTTGATGGTGTGTGTTATGATCCTTTTGGCGAATTATAGCGTTTACTCGATGTCGAATCAAGTTGGAGTTGTAGGATCGCTGCCTTCCTCGACAGTGGAGACAGTTTCCACTGTCGCGGATCAAACGAATGTGGAGTTTGATTCGTCGACTGTCAAGACCTATTCGGTTACCCCAGGTGAGAAAACTAGGCGGTTACATAACTGTCCACCTCATTAACGTTATTTTTTCCTATTAATTCATCATTGAACCAGTACGATGTCTAAACCATTAAGAGCTAATATAATGTTTAACCGTTCAGAGACAAATGTCTGACCAATTCAGCTAAGAAATCTTAACCATTCAGACTCAGTATAATGCTTAACCATTCAGAGGCAAACATCTAAATCATTCAGACATCTGCTTGCAAAACGAACAGTCTGAAGCATTAAGTGCTGAACTAGTAAAATGTTTGAACCATTAAGTGCTGAACGAGTAAGATGTCTAAACTTTTTAAGAGCTAAACAAGAAACCCTTAAGTTATTTTATATTATTAATCAACTATATATATAGGATACAAGAGACTCAATTTAGAAAATCAACTTAAGTAAATCATTATCTTGGTAAAGACGTTACAATAAATCCTAACTAATATATTCTATCAACTTATTTTGTTAATCCAGGTGGCAAAACAACTTCAATAGGCGGAATCAACGGCGGTGGCGGGAAATTCCGGCCAGCGACTAGTGGCACAGATGGCGACGGGACGTTCAATCAGCAAAATGAACATCAAACGATCGTTCCTGATGGACCTTCATCGTCGACTTTAAATCCAACGAGTACAAGCGAGGAGTTGGTTTCTGGTGAGGCGGAGGAATTGGTTTTATGGAAGTCGATTGAGGCGGAAGCTGAGAAGATGCGAGAAGTGACCAAAGTTGCGGGTTTGGACATTGAAACAATGCGAAGATTTGTGTCGCCGGTGAATGTGAAAATGGAAGAAGTAGACACTGGAGTTTATTTGAAAACGGAGCTTGTTTATCAAATGGGTTTGTTAGAAGAACCCGATAACCCGCTTCTTCTTGCTAATTATGCTCAGTTTCTCTACCTCTTTTATCATGATCATACAAGGTACATTCATACTTCTAGTTTGAAACATCTTTTTTAGTTAAACAATACTAGCATACTCGCTACATATATACATATATTATGGAGACTATCTAGTTAGTTTTATGTGTTGGTGCGAATGCCTCGTAGAGTTTTGTCACTACTAAACAAATGAGTATCAGATAATTCCGTCAGAAATTCTTCAGTGAAAATCATCACCAATGAGTATCAGTCGGTGAAAGTCCTAAGGGATTAATAACTTACAAAGTTCTTAGCCGGGGGTCCTTCTTTGGTGAAGCGTATATTATTTTCAACTGGGTACTTTTAAATTTACTTTTTTGGATTTTCTTACAGAATCTATCGATAAACAGTGGCGCCCGACCCTCTGAACATTTCGCTCAGTAGTGTTATGTATGTACGTTTCGTATAGAATTTTTAGGTATATACGTTTTCGACCCCCGGTTTTATAAAAAATAATTTTTTAGGTATATACTTTTAGGTCCGGTAACTTCCGACGCCCAGGTGAAAATTTTCAAGCTTCGCCACTGTTAATAAAAGGTCGTCAGTGATACTCATTTGCATAGTAGTGTGTTAACGTAAAACTCATTAATTTTCCATCCTTCTATAAAATAATCTTGTATCACCTTATATGATAAAATAATTTTATATACCGACAATTTTACACGTTTAGAATGTGATATCATATTTTGGCCTGTTTGTTTACATGTAACAATCATGATTTTAATTTTTTTTACATGCAAGATTCTCTTTTATTAAATGTACACCGAATATGTTACTTTTCATGACATTAACCTTTTTTTTATGGAACAAAAAGCATCAAATTTTATTTTTTTCCCTTTTGTTTTGTGGGACAAAAACAGGGCAGAAGAATATTTCAAAAAAGCTACAAAAATAGAGCCAAAAGACGCCGAAGCATTCAACAAATACGCAAGCTTTTTATGGCATGCCAAAAACGACTTGTGGGCTGCTGAAGAGTCCTTTTTGGAAGCCATTTCTGCCGATCCTAATAACCCTTTTTATACGGCTACTTATTCACATTTTCTATGGAGCAATGGCGCCGACGACACTTGTTTCCCACTCGGGTCACCAGAGAATGTCAACTCCGATGAAGCGTAACAACCATGACTCGCTTCACCGGAGAATGTCAACTTCTATGATGAGGTTTTTAACCATGATTATGAGTTTAGATATATGAGAGAAAAAAAAAAGAGAATAATAATAAGTTTTACTACGGCAATCAATTTTCTGTTAGGCTTAGGTTTTTTTGGTTTCCAGAGACGGAATGGTTAAGTTCAGAGTAATAGTTTTGTGTTAGTTGTATTTTGTTTTGTGAAAGTTGTATGTTGCTCTGGGCTTAGTGATAATTATTCTGGGAAAGATCCAGAAAAAAAGTTTTGATGTACATTATTTTATTTAATAAAAGAGAATCGAGTCTTTTGAGTTTTGACATTTTTATATAACTTGCTCTGGAGTTTAAAAAAAAAACTCATATTTTTCGTAGGACGGGTTTTTTTTGTACCTTGTGGTATGAAAAATAGTTTATAATTGTAAGCAAACACTTTTTGATAAATTGAAACGAAAAAAAAAACTTGAATAAAATTGTATATTATTTTTTAAAATACTACTAAAAGTTAAACATTACAAATTAGTAGAGACGCAAAATTATAGTTTTATTTTTATTTTTTTAAATAAAGAAGATTACACTTCAGTTTCAAAGGGAATCGAGTTTTTTGAGTTTTGACATTTTTATATAACTTGCTCTGGAGTTTAAAAAAAAAAACTCATATTTTTCGTAGGACGGGTTTTTTTTGTACCTTGTGGTATGAAAAATAGTTTATAATTGTAAGCAAACACTTTTTGATAAATTGAAACGAAAAAAAAAAAAACTTGAATAAAATTGTATATTATTTTTTAAAATACTACTAAAAGTTAAACATTACAAATTAGTAGAACGCAAAATTATAGTTTTATTTTTATTTTTTTAAATAAAGAAGATTACACTTCAGTTTCAAAGGTAACCGTAGATTTTGCAAGCCAAAAATATACATATTTATTATTAGGGTAAATAATTTTTTGAGTACCTGTGTTTTTTGGCATTTAACTAGTTAAGTCCAAAATCAAAAAGTTTAACGACCCGAGTCTCCATAAGCATTTTCTTTAACCATTTGAGTCCAAATTTCTAACGCCATCCACTAAGTTTGTTAACTACAAGAGTAATTTGGTAATTTACACACAAAGTACAAGTCTTATATGCACAAGAGTATAAGGAACAAGTCGAAATGCATGGTTTTAATATTATATAAAATTAAATTATATATATAATACCACCTTACGCCCCGCTTGCGGTATGCTCATATAATGTATATATGCGTGGGCGCTCGGGGGGCAAAAGTGAAAGTGCACTAATTTTAACGTTATTTTACTAATTTCGTGAAAATAACGTTAAAAGAGGGGGACGGTTAATCATGCATCATGTGGTGGCGTTGATAGCCAAAAGACAAAGGGGTGCATGCACTAATCGGCGTTTGTCTCAATTGCTGAGTGTTATGTGCCTTATGTCCAAGGCTTGATGCAAAACCACAATCGAGCCGGGGGTCTCATTGGAAGCAGCCTCTCTATTCCTACGGGGTAGAGGTAAGGCTGTCTACATCTCACCCTCCTCAGACCCTACCTTAGCTTTGCTATTGGTGGGATATACTGAGTATGATGATGATGATGATGATGATGATGATGATGATATATAATACCACCTGCACACACACACACTCTCTCTCTCTCTCTTCTCTCTCTCTCACTTCTAGACCATCTTACCACCACCGCACCATCAGTATCACCACCCTCCCTAGTCCCCACAACACATCCACCACCCTCTCCAACTAAAGAAACTTCAGCAAAACTTGTTGGGTATTGCAAATCCAGACGGCGGCGATTGTCGGGATGGGTATTGCAGATCCAGGGGCGGTTGTCGGTGCTGGGTATTGAAGATCCAGGGTCAACAACACATAGTACTACGATTAGCGTAGCAGTGACAATAAAGATGATACGAGTGACGAAACCACTCTGTTTTCGTCTCGTTCGTTCCGTTCTGAATCATCGGGTTCTTTTCATAAAAACAAAGCATACCGGAAGTCTGAGAAGAATAATGGGAAGTTGGTTAACGATAGCGAAGAAATCCAGCAATCCGTATGGAGATTTCAGGGTGTCGATGGTGGAAATGATTGTGGAGAAGCAAATATTTGGGACGGAAGAGCTTACGAATTAGGGACATTCTGAAACTAGCAATTAGGGACTATGAGAGTCGTTTGGCTCAAGAAGACATTTTGAAGTTAAAGACCGAGTTACAAAAGAAATCTGAGGCCAGACTCGATGAATTAAGTGGTAAGTTCTTAATTTACAACTGATTTGTTTACTCGGTCTTTAACATGCATATTTGGGTGTCCATCAAACATGAAGTTAGTCATTCACATCTCTGTTTTCATTTAGTGTGCAGCTATATTTTGTCCGCTTTAATGAAACTACCTTATTTCTTGGTTTCTTGAATTACTTCCTTATAGATATAATGCAATTTGTGATGTCTGCAGACGCTAAAGCGAAAAATGGATCAGATGTTCAGCAAAGCAGGGAGACAGCAGTCTCTAAATTGGGTCCTTTAAAGGCAAAAGAGTGTCAAGACCTGAACTGTTCTGTAAAAGAATATCTGCTTTTAGCAGGATACTGTTTGACTGCTATGACCTTTTATGAGGAGGTATGTGTTGTTTTTGAAATAAGAGGTATAGTGGGGTTGATGGTGGGGATGGTGGTGGTGATGATGGTGGGGATGGTGGTGGTTCAGTGGCGGTGGTGGTGCGGTGCGGTGCGGTGGGGATAGTCTGATACGAGAGAGAGAAAGATAAGGAAGAGTAAGAGATATTAGGTGTCACACCCCAACCGATGGCGGAAACATCGGGGCACGGCACTGAGAGAAACAGATTGTCCATGAGTTCCATAACAACTACGATTACCAATTATTTAAGCATACGTCCCATACCATGACATAACAAGTAGCATAGTTATTACAGACAAATAGTTCTCAAAGACAATAAAAATACTGTTCCGACAACTCAGATTTAAATTGTTTGTTTGTTTCTAGACTCTCCTACTTGATTCCACAAAAGCAAGAGCACAACATCCTAAGCATTCAAACACCTGTCACACACGTTAAAATAGAGGTCAATACACATAGTGTAAAGGTGAGCATACAAGTTTGATAGTAATAATAGAGTTCGAAAGCGTTTACGCATAACAAGCATGTACAACGTATAATGTGAAGCATGTAAGTTATCGAAAAAGATCCTATCAATACCAATGACTACGATTTCACTGCGAGTAGCGAGTGCGCATCACATGTTCACCACTGTGAACACGTGAAGTTTTGTCCTTAACAACCACTGCGAACACGCAATTACCACCGAAATCTATGACACACGAGCGAAGCATGTCTTCGAGTGTATGAATCGTGCGTTCAGTCTGACCGTCGGTCTGGGGATGAAAAGCGGTACTTAGATTGAGAGTAGTACCGAGAGCAGATTGAAACGCTTCCCAAAGACGCGAAGTGAATCGACCATCGCGGTCAGAGATGATATCACGAGGTGTCCCATGTCGACAAATAACCTCGTCGGTGTAGATTCGTGCTAATCGTTCTACCTTATAGTCTTCTCGTATCGGTAGAAAGTAAGCGGATTTAGTCAAACGGTCAACGACAACCCAAATGCTGTCGTAACCTGATGGCGTGCGCGGCAGTTTCGTTATGAAGTCCATAGCTATGTTCTCCCATTTCCACATAGGGATTTCGGGTTGTACGAGCAAGCCAGAGGGTCTTTGATGCTCTGCCTTGACCTTCGAGCAAGTCAGGCATTTCAAAACGTAGATAGCGAAATCCTTCTTCATGCCTGGCCACCAGTACTTGTAGCTCATGTCCTGGTACATCTTGTCGGCACCGGGATGAATGGAGTATCGGGATTTGTGAGCTTCGTCCATCAGAGTTTGTCGTAAACCGGTACGCTTGGGTATCCAAATTCGGTCTAGATAGTGAAAGATACCATTCGATTTTTTCTCGAGTTGAGCGCCGTCATTGGGAATTCTTTCCTTATTTAAGGTTCGTTCGGCTCTAAAGCTTTATTCTGCTTCTAGAGACCCTTAGTTTGACCACTACAGACAACTATTTGTTGGGCTCTAAAGCTTTATTCTAGCTTCAAATTCCTACCACGTGTGCATCCTAAGCACCTATCACATACGTTAAAATAAAGTCAATACATATAATGTAAAGGTGAGCATACAAGTTTGATAATAACATATAAAGTTTGAATTCGTTTACGCATAACCAGCACGTACACATAGTGAAATGAAGCACGTTAGTTATCGACATAGATCCATCGACACCAATGACTGCGGGTTGACTGCCAAATGCAGTTCGCAATACATGATTACCACCGTAATCCATGCAAGTAATTGTCCTTAACAACCCCCGTGTGAACGGGTGCTGAGTCCAAACTATAGTACTATCGTTGCTAAGGCAGGTAGACAGCATTCCATGTGTAAACATAACAAACAAGCATTCATAAGCCACGTATAACATGCATTAACGGTTAGCGTTCAAATAGTATTGAGTAGTGTGTTTGATGTGATTTGAATAGTCGTAACGTATGTAACACCCAAAAGTGCATAAAGCAAAAAGGGATCGAGTATACTCACAGCGGTTGATGGATTGAAGGGAGCGCTTAGCGAGTAAAGTTAGCCTGAATAGTTTGATAGCATAACGATTAGTGATGCGTAAAACGATACAAAGTGTTGGAGAGTCGGACAGTTGGTCGATCGGACGGTAGTTCGATTGGACGGCTGACCGTTCGGTTGACAGTCTGTTCGGATAGCTGTCCGGTCGGTCGGTAGGCCGATCGGATGGCTCTTCGAGTGGATTGTTTTTCCTTTGTGAAGGATGTATTTGTGTATGATGGCTTGTCCTTTGAAGTTTTCGTTGTAGGATTTTGAAAACATTGAAGTATCCTTACCCTTCAGGTCGGTCGATCGGACGGCTGTTCGATCGGCCGGCAACCCGATCGGTTAGGTACTTTCAGCAAGACAAGTTCTCAGCAGGGTGTCACCTGATCGGACGGCTGTTCGATCGGGTGGCACTCCTAGTGCATCGAACATGTTGAAAAATCGATTAAGTGTTGAAGTATAGTATCTCATGATCCGAAGAGTAATCCGATCGGACAGTAGTCCGATCGAACAGCAGTTCGTTCAATACTACTCTTCAAAATAAATTTATTAAGTGTAGGACCATGTGTTAACCGATCGGCTGGCCGGTCGATCGGCTGATTGTCTGATCGGCTGGCTGTCTGTTCGGACAGCAGTCCGATCGGTCAACATCCTGACCTGATCAGCCTATTCGTCTAACACTTGGTTGTTCTGATTGTTTGTCGTTTTATTGAGGTATTTTGACAACGAGTCGAACCATAGATCCCTCGTCCTTACTTGGCCCCCCTGGTCGGACAGGAATCACCCAAATCCGGCCGGTGAACTGTTCGGAATGGAGTTTAACGTTTAACCCGAACTCGGTTAACCTCGTGGATAGAATCCGGATCTTGAGCCATGCAACCACCGGAGTGATTTGTAAGCCGGTACATGCCCCGTTTCTATCGGGTTGAAGGCATTGAGTGAAAAAGAGTTGAAAGAAAGTTGGAAAACCCCTCTTTCAATCCTTTTCACCGTGTATATGTTTAGATCTATGAAAGAAATTTGTTCGTTTATGTGGAAATCGGCTAGATCCAAGTTATTCTTGGTGGATTGAGGCCAAAACATGAAGTTCTTCAAGAACCCATGATGACATCATCCTAGAACACTTGAATCTTGATGATTTCACGGTTAAAAGTTAAGATTTGAAAGATAGAAAGGTGTAGGAGTGCGTGTAGATCAAGAAAGTACAAGATTTAGGACGAAATCTTACCGGAATCAAGAGAAATCTGAGAAAAGGCGAGTTAGGCGTGCTGGTCGGACAGAGGTTTCCAAAAGTGGAAAGGATGACAATGACAGGGGTATTTATAGGATGCCAAATGAGGAAAGTGCTGGCCGATCAGCCAGGCTGTTCGATCGGCTGGTAGCCTGATCGATCAGCTGCACTTGTCGAGTGTTCGGTGCGACGATTTTTGATATTTCGATTTCGGTTGCGAGCGGTTCGATACGATAGGGTTTCCTAGTCAAATTACTTTTAATCCCATCCACTCATATCTCGCACTATCCCTTCTCCACTAATTATCATAGTTCGATTGTGATTCGAGTTCGATGTCGATTGAGTTCGATTGCATTTCGAGTTTCGATTCGAGTTCGAGTGATTACCACATAACGTAAATAAACATGCACAAGTAACACATAAGGCACACACACACGTATAATAACTAAAATGTGTAGTTCAAGTTGCGATTCGATGTCGATTTGATTAGCATAGTTTGATTATTGTTTAGTTAACTTTATCGCATTATTACTTCCTATAGGTCACAGTCGTAGGTCGATTGAATAGCGATAATCGTGCGTCGATTATTGTAATTATAGACACTTACTCCACATAATAGCTAAAATAAAAGAAATTTCTATAAGTCAAATTCGTATAATCGGTCGTTGACTTTGACTTCTCGAAAACACGGGGTGTTACAGCCTCCCCTTGTTTAGGGAATTTCGTCCCGAAATTAAGCTGGAAGTTATACAACACCGTGAATCACTTTCTCTCTGTAGATTTTCTCTTTGAATAACTGGGGGTACTTCGCCTTCATATCGCTTTCGAGTTCCCAAGTGAACTCTGCGCCTCGTTTGCCTTCCCATCGGACTTTCACAATAGGAATGCGCGAGCGCCTGAGTTGCTTGGTTTGGCGGTCCATGATTTCAACAGGCTTTTCCACGAAGTGTAATGTTTCGTTCACTTGCAGGTCATCGAGAGGAACATGTAAGTCGTCGTCGGCTAGGCACTTTCTGAGGTTTGACACGTGGAAAGTCGGGTGAACGTTACTAAGTTCCTCCGGTAGTTCGAGTCTGTAGGCGACTTTTCCGATCCTTTCCAGAATCTTAAAAGGTCCAACATATCGAGGCGCGAGCTTTCCTTTCTTGCCGAATCGGACCACACCCTTCCAAGGTGATACCTTTAGGAGTACGTAGTCACCAACGTCAAATTCAAGGGGCTTGCGTCGTCTATCGGCATAACTTTTCTGTCGATTCCGAGCTTTCACCAGGTTGTCTCGAACTTGGAAAATTCTGTCTGTCGTTTCTTGTAATAGCTCGGGACCGGTTAATTGCGAATGGCTGGTCTCGTGCCACACAATAGGCGATCGACATCTTCTTCCGTATAAAGCCTCGAATGGTGCCATTTGAATGTTGGAATGATAGCTGTTGTTATACGAGAATTCGACTAACGGCAGGTATTTATCCCAATTGCCACCGAAGTCTATGACACACGAACGGAGCATGTCTTCAAGAGTACGAATCGTTCTTTCAGTCTGACCGTCGGTTTGAGGGTGGAAAGCGGTACTTAGATTGAGCGATGTACCGAGTGCCGTTTGAAACGTTTCCCACAGTCGTGAGGTAAACCGAGCATCACGATCAGAGATGATGTCGCGAGGTGTCCCATGATTACAAATGATCTCGTCGGTGTAGATTCGGGCTAATCGTTCTACCTTGTAGTCTTCTCGTATTGGCAAAAAGTGAGCTGATTTAGTCAAATAGTCAACCACAACCCAAATGTTGTCGTGACCTGATGACGTGTGCGATAGCTTTGTTATGAAGTCCATAGCTATACTCTCCCACTTCCACATGGGGATTGGTGGTTGTTCGAGTAAGCCAGAGGGTCTTTGATGTTCAGCCTTGACTCTCGCACAGGTCAGGCATTTTCCAACATAGAGAGTAATATCCCTTCTCATGCCCGGCCACCAGTACTTATAACGAAGATCTTGGTACATTTTGTCAGCTCCGGGATGAATAGAATACCGGGATTTGTGGGCTTCGTCCATCAAGATCTGTCGCAAATTGGTCCGTTTGGGGATCCAAATTCGGTCCAGAAAGTGGAATATCCCATTCGACTTGCTCACAAGTTGGGCTCCATCGTGGTAGATTCTTTCTTTTTTCAGAGTGCGTTCGTTAAAACACGCGTGCTGAGCTTCGCGGATGAGGGATTCGAGATCGTATTGGGCTTGAACATTACGAGTGCTAAGCAGATAGCTCTGTCTGCTGAGTGCGTCGGCAACAACATTTGCTTTGCCTGGGTGATAACGAATCTCACAGTCGTAATCGTTGAGAAGTTCTACACATCAGCGTTGACGCATATTAAGTTCCTTCTGATCAAAGATATGTTGTAGGCTCCTATGATCGGTGAAGATCGTACACTTGGTACCGTACAAGTAGTGTCACCAAATCTTTAACGCAAAAACAACTGCGCCTAGCTCGAGGTCATGGGTTGTATAGTTCTTCTCGTGGATTTTAAGCTGACGAGATGCGTAAGCTATAACCTTGTCCCGCTGCATAGGGACACAACCAAGACCAAAGTTGGAAGCATCACAATAGACAATGAAATCGTTGTTTCCATCGGGTAATGTGAGAACGGGAGCATTGCAAAGCATGTGTTTAAGGGTTTTGAAAGCAGACTCCTGTTTGGTTCCCCAAACAAAAGGCTTGTCTTTGTGCGTGAGAGCGGTAAGTGGTACAGCGATCCTTGCGAATCCTTCGATAAATCATCGATAATAGCCCGCTAGTCCGAGAAAAGAACGGACTTCAGATGGGTTCTTAGGTGTAATCCAGCTCTTAACAGCTTCAATCTTCGCGGGATCGACATGAATACCTTGACTATTAACGATGTGACCCAGAAACTGAACCTCATCCAGCCAGAATTCACACTTGGAGAACTTGGCGTAGAGTTGGTTCCCCTGGAGTAACTCGAGAACCAAACGTAGATGTTGCGCGTGTTCGGCTTTTGACTTGGAATAGATCAAGACATCGTCGATAAACACGATGACGAAATGGTCCAGATATGGCTTACACATGCGATTCATCAGATCCATGAAAACTGCAGGTGCGTTGGTTAAACCAAAAGGCATAACAACGAATTTGTAGTGGCCGTATCGAGTGCGAAACACGGTTTTGGGTATATCCTCCTCTTGAATACGCAGCTGGTGATATCCTGAGCGTAGATCGATCTTCGAGAAGCATGTAGCACCCTGTAGTTGGTCAAACAAATCATCGATGCGAGGTAGGGGATAGCGGTTCTTGATAGTTAACTTATTCAATTCCTGATAGTCGATGCACATCCTGAACGACCCATCCTTCTTTTTGACGAAAAGGACTGGTGCTCGGGCGAATAAAGCCTTTCTCAAGTAATTCCTGGAGTTGGTTTGAAAGTTCACGCATTTCGGACGACGCGAGTCGGTAGGGAGCTTTGGCAATAGGGTTGGCTCCAGGAATGAGGTCGATACGGAAGTCGATATCATGACTTGGTGGTAGTCCGGGAAGATCCTCTGGAAAAACATTAGGAAATTCTCGAACCACAGGAACGTCTTTCACTTCCTTCTTCTCTTTATTTTCCTTCTCCGCTACTACAATGTTAGCCAAGAAAGCCCTATATTCCTTGCGGAGATACTTGCTAGCTTGAACACATGACATGAGCTTGAGACCTTTCGAAGTAGTATCACCGTAAACACACAATAAATCACCATTCGCAAGCGAGAATCGGATCATCTTGTCGAAGCACACAACTTCAGCATGGTTTTCGCGAAGAAAGTCCATGCCTACTATGACATCGAAACTTCTGAGTTGCATCGGAATAAGGTCGATTGGAAAGATGTGATTGTTGAGCTCAAGAGTACAATCATGAAGAACAGAATTGACGGCGACAGTTCTTCCGGTAGCGACTTCGACATCGAACGTCGATGAGAGATGAAAGCGCTTACGACTAAGGAGTTTCTCGAATTCGAACGACACAAAGCAATTATCGGCTCAAGTATCAAACAAACATGAAGCATAAATACCATTCACAAGGAACGTACCATTGACCACGTTGTTGTCGGCTTGGGCTTGACGCACGTTGATGTTGAAAGTTCGTGCGTGCGCTGCTTGTTGCTGTTGCTGCTGGTGTTACTGCTGCTGAGGCTGCTGCTGCTGGGGCTCTTGTTTCACGACCCTGTTTGGGCACATGTTGGCGAAATGGTTAGGATCGCCACATGCGAAGCAGGCTCTGGCTTTGACCGCGGGTGTCGGAGGAGCTTGTTGACCCTGAGGGGCGGTGAGTAGAGCTTAATGAGCAGGAGCTTGTCGAACACGGCAGTTGGTAGTAAAATGGCCGTACATATTGCAATGAGCACAAAAACGGCAAGCAATGGCAGTCGGGTGGTGGTAGGTACAAGTAGGGCAGAGCAGGTATGGCCCAGTGTATGCACGCTTTGCAGGCGGTGCATTAGCCACAGGCGCCGCTACTTGACGCTGTTGGGCTGGTACAGCTTGAATTGGTGCAGCAGTGATCGCACAGTTCTTGTTATTGGAGCTGTACTTTCTCTTGTTCTTCCTCTTGTTGCTCGACGAGGTGGTGGTAGTTTCAGCAGTTGGTGCGGCGGTGGTAGCTTGATGCAGGTGCTTTGAAGTTTTATCCCAGACACCAGCCTTGACCCTTTTGTCGTTGATTTCGGCGGCCAGTAGATAAGTCTCTTCGATCGTCTTAGTCTTAGCCGCTTGCACGAAATCTGCGACGCAGTCGGGCAAAGCTCGGATATACTTCTAGATTGTGATCTCCGGAGTCTTGACGTGGTCGGGACAGATGATACTGAGCTATTTGATGCGAGCAGTGAGAGCAGCATTATCACCTTCCTTTTGCTGTATGTGCCAAAATTCATCCTCTAACTTTTGACGTTCGTGAGGAGGGCAGAATTCCTCTAGCATGACTTCCTTGATCTCGTCCCAAGACAGACCGTAGGCTGCATCGTTCCCTCGCTTGTTCCTCTCGGCCGTCCACCAGTCTAGTGCACGGGACTGGAAAACGCCGGTAGCATTCAGAGTACGGAGGTCATCAGGGCAACCACTCTGTCGTAGAGTAACCTCAATGGAATCAAACCATTGGAATAGTGCAGTAAGACCTCCCTCGCCAGTGAATTCTTTTGGCCCACACGACTTGAATTGCTTGAAATTGAAAGTAGTCTTGGTAGCAGCTTTAGGAGCTTCGGTTCTCAACTCCTCGGACGATTTGCTGATGTTTTCGTAGACATAACTTACGGCCTTTGCTACCTGCTTGGCGATGATAGCAGCAAGGCGTTTGTCTCTCTTCTCTTGACGAGAAAGTGTGTGACGGGATCCAGATGACATTGTCTGCAATAGACATCGTCACAGGACTCAACACAACGTATTCGAATCTCTCCCACACGTCTACTACTTACTAAAGCTCAAGAACACATACATCACGTAAACACGTAGTCACATAATCACCGATTCACAAAACACAGAAGCACATAAGCACGTAGAACACATAAGCACAGAAGCACAGAAGTACATACTCAAGTAATCACAGAGGTAGTCAGAATACAGAAACCTATCATCCATAGTTCGCGAGCGTTCGAATATAGCGTTCGCGTTTTAGTATATCGAGTCGTGTAGTATAAGCGTATAACGTAGCATAAGGTCGTCTATAGTTCAGCAATTTGTTAGCGTATTGAGATAGAGATGCTGTGCGAGTCGTGTGTGTCGATTGAAGTGAAAGCAAAAATCAAGTAAATCTCCAAAATTTAAACACCTAGACAGGTAAACATACATATAAGCACATAAAATCGACGAATCATCAGAGTCAGCAATCGCGGGCTCAGAATCGAAATACATAAAATTCGAGATATAGATTGTCTACGGCTAGTAGAATTCGACTACCCAAAGTGATTCGACTATTCACAAGGATGCACAACAAGTCCTTGCAGACCTAATAGGCTGTGCTCTATCACCGTCATGCGGTGAATGGCACACATCCTTTCGGTTGTTTAAGCACTCGAATCCTTGAAATTGATCGAAACTTTGGTGAGAGTTTTGTAAAATGAGTGGAACAAGTCGTCAAGGTTAGGGCTTCACCCCTAGCTTAACAACTTTGTTCCTGTTTTTAATAAAATAGAGGAGATTATTCATCAAAATATGGATTTCACTCCTGATTTGGCATAATTCTCCCCGTTCGTAGATAAAATGCGGATAGTTTAAGCAACTTTAGTCGAGAGTTTGCGGTTTTCACACCTAATCTCGACCTTATCGCCTATTCATAATTGAAAATTCGAGTGCAGTGATAGCGTAGCATAAGCGAGAATAGTGAGAAATAAGCTCGTACATAATCCCTACTGGATGTACTCAAGTTGGTCTGTTGGTTCCTAACTATAGACTAGGTTTCTGAGACATCGACCCGGACTAGGTCGTGTCTTGCCTAATTCTCTATAGTTATGGCTCTGATACCAATCTGTCACACCCCAACCGATGGCGAAAACATCGGGGCATGGCACTAAGCGAAACAGATTGTCCAGAAGTTTCCATAACAATTATCATTACTATTCAATTTAAATAATACGTCCCATACCGTATCTCAAACAGTAAGACAAATTATTACAGACAAAAATCCAGGCAAATGTTCTGTTCCGACCACTCAGATTTAAATAATTAGCAATTGTTTATCTGCTTCTAGAGACTGTCACACCCCGATTTCCACGTGTCACCGGTGGGCCCGGTGGGGGAGTATCGTGACGTGGTTGGCAACGTAATAGTCAAACAACACAATATAATAATGCACAGCGGAATCAATTTAAAGTATGATACAACCGAATTTATTATTGTAATATCAATTGTCACAATATTCGGAAGTTTATCCACAGAAGGATCGAACATAAAATGGAAACAATAGTTCAACAGACTTTTAGGCATCTTAAGCTTGCGAGACTTCTATTGATGCTAAGGAGACATATCCAGCCAATTTCGTATAGTACCTGCATTTAGCCTTTTTGGAAAATACGTCAGTTTACACTGGTAAATACATTCAACTGACTCATTTTGGTAAAAGAGTTTGTAAATTGTTTTGAATGCACGTGGCACAAAATATCTTGACACATTGATTAAAATGCACAGAGGCAAAATTAATCTTTTTAACTTGGGAGAATTATTTAATATTATAATCTTGTGAACGAATTACATGTTACTTATGCGTTCAGTAGCCCGGAACGTATCCGGGTTAAAGATTAATAGACACACCACTATAATGAGTTATACACGGACGGTGTACGCCTACACCCCGTGCTCAGGTCGTGGCCAATCTCGTAAGATGATGCCAGGGATATCCGGGACATGGTCATTAACCCCCCAAAGGCTGTAAAGTAAACAAATCTGTTTAAAACGAGCCGATCAAATTATTCAACTACCCACTAAGCGTGGAGATTTGATGCCCGATCAAGCGGTACGCTATGTACCGTAACCCAAGCCCGTATAGGGAAAATAAGTTAAAAGTATTTACCTGAGCTAAATATAAATTCAATCCCAGCCGTATATCAAATCGGCAAGTACAGATAGCTTTTACTGGGCTCCTAATCTGGAACGAAGGTTTTTAATAACCTATTAGAATCCTAACGGGTCTTTAATTAAGCTTAAGCTTAGACCGGCTAGTTTCAAAGATACGGTTCGTACGCACAATTAAGCGAAGACCGGATAGAATGTGATTTAGACCCGACAAGTTCGGAGACTTGTTTAATATGGGTTTATTATTCACATTCTGGATTTTGAGATAAAACCGATAAGGTTTGACCCGTATCGGCTAATTTATGTAAACTTGTTACATAAACCGAACCGAACGCGAAATAAGCGTAACGGGTATCCGTAAGAGCCATATACAGGTTTCCTAAGTTAATATGTTTCAAATATGTTGTGACATCAGTAGGATGTCTTTCATTATGCCCCGAACTAATTTAAACACAAACTATGCCCCGTAGGGGTAGTTTGGTCATTTTAAAGGTTGTAAAAGAGTTTAAATGTTTAACTGAGTTACAGATCTGATGTAAACAGCAAACATACTCAATTTGATAAGTTATATCAGTAGGCTAAAGCATATATGTGAAATATATCATTTATAACCAAACTATGCACCGAAGGGCAATTTGGTAATTTCACATAAGCCGAAAAGCTCAAAACTGAAGTCTGAGTTTATCAACCTTTGCTTACTGTTGAAATATCATAATTTGCCTCATGTATCAGTAGGTATCAACCCGGGTATGTCCGATATGATTTTAAGACATACTATGCGTTAAAAACGCTAAATAATGCGATTAAAGACCATTTCCGGGTTTGATACTTAAATTTGATATTTTTATATTTCCAGAAGGCTTAAAATACTTTATTTATCATATGTGATCAGTAGCAAAAGGTTTGGAGTTGTTTAGATAAGTAAAACTCATTTTATGGCCCGTAAGGGCAAAACCGACAATTACCGGATTAAGCCTACGACTACTAGTTATGCTCATCTAAAAATTAATTAAAAATCTTTAAAAATCCCAAAATAATATATTACATCAGTGGGTATTAAGTTTGATACCAAAAAGTAGGCTTAACTAGGCTATACGCTAATTACGCCGTTTTATTAACATAAAGCTTTAATTTTGCGATATTGAGCATAACTCTTAATCTATAAGTCCAACTGATGTCAAACTTTGCATACAAGTTTATATATTAGTAACTAAGGTTTCTACACTTTTACATTTTTATAAATCACGTTTTAAGGTAATAAGGGCATAACGGTCAACGTATGAGCAATTAACGGAAATATGCATATTAATTGGATAACTAGTGAACCAAGGTGTATAATCACAGAGGGTTGTTCTAACATGTATCCTAGCCCAATTAAAGCTCTGAGGCATTTCCAAAATATGCCTAAACGGGTCAGAACTGAAAGTCAAAGTGAAAGTCAAACTATGCGACTTTCGGTTCCGAACCGGGTTTAAACAGGAAATAGTCGGGTTGAACATGTTTGGACCTGTTCTTACACTAATTACTAAGTTATAACAATGATCCAACAGGTTATATATGTTCTAGATAGCTAATTATGCATAAATGACATTTTAAGCATTATGTTGACTTTTTAAGTAAAGGTTTGACCCGACATTTGACCTGGTTAGGATGGTGATCAGGGGAAACCCTTTTGGGGTTTTATTACCCACATAAATACCATCCTATAACTACTTCTACTTCGAGATATGACTGAGCCATTAGTGACTAATCTCGAAGTCAAACCGTAATTACGCCGGTTTGACTTTTAGCTAATTAACTAAGCTAAACTCAAACAAGAAAGGATTAGAACACTTACAAGGGTCCTATGCACGACTTATGATCAGTTGGGAGAGTTCCTTAGCTCCAGAAAGGCTCCAGATGATCAGATGAAGGTGTGAGAATGTTTGTGACTTTGAAGGGCTATTTATAATGGTTTCAATCACCACAAATCATTGACAAACAAGTCTATGAGTGCCCACAAACTATCAACAGGTGTCCTAGGGGCTTAGGAGGTGTTTTAGGGGCCATGAGAAGTGGAAAAACGAGTAGAGGTCGCGAAATTACGCAATGGCAGACCACCAGCGTTTTTTTTCGGAGCTGGGCACACCCTCGCGTAGCGCGAGGGACCCGTCGCGCAGCGCGACCCCCTTGCTGATCAGGTTTTTGATTTTGTTTGCGATTCAGCCCTTGTCTCTTCAAAACTCGAATAGTTACTGATTTATTGCACTTTAAACCTCCACAATTTATCTACTAAGGCCTTAAATCATATACCCACTTTGCCAAGTCCCCGGGTAACTTTATTTTCACCCGAAAAGTCCTAACTTTCGACGTTTACGCTTTAACGCTTCGCACACGAATTTGATCATAACTTTCTCATACGTTAACGAAACTTTATGAAATTTTTATGGTGCATTCTCGTGAGCATAATTAATATTTACAAAGCTTCGGGTTCGTCAAAAGGTCACTCAGAGGTATAATTTAAACATGTTGACACATTTGGTCCCTGTAGTTTGAAATCACACACATTTAGCTTCGTATGATCCATGATTTATTCGTTTGAAGGTATGAGCATCGTGCAAGGGTAATATATAATATAATTATTCATAGTTGACACTTAGAATACGTATATTCACATTCTTTCCACGTTTGTCAACTTTAGTCCTTCTATAATATTTCTTTCACACGTTTAAACATTTGACACGTGTCTACACATTATAGGACGCGGATTTTCGAGGTGTTACATCCTCACCCCCTTAAAATAAATCTCAACCCGAGATTTACTGAAATAAGTAAGGATACTTTTCTTTCATCATGGATTCAACCTCCCACGTGTATTCGGGACCTCTACGGGCATCCCATTTGACCTTTACAATAGGTACATGCTTCCTTCGAAGCTTCTTTACCTGTCGATCTTCAATCGACAAAGGTTTTTCAACAAATTTCAAGCTCTTTTCTATATGCACATCTGTGTGTGGTATCACTAGTGATTCGTCAGCGAAACACTTTTTCAGATTGCAGATGTGGAACACATTGTGAATTCCACTGAGCTCTTCTGGTAAGGTTAACTTATAGGCAGTTGAACCGACACTTTCGATAACCTCGAAAGGTCCTATGTATCTCGGGCTTAGCTTGCCTTTCTTACCAAACCGCATCACTCCCTTCCAGGGTGACACTTTAAGTAGGACTTTGTCACCTACTTCGAAGTGAAAATCCTTACGCTTTAGATTAGCGTAACTCTTCTGCCTATCCCGGGCAGCTTCGAGACGGTCACGAATCTGGACAATCTTGTCCGTTGTTTCGAACACTATATCTGGTCCTGATAACTGGACATCTCCAATTTCCGCCCAACAATTAGGCGATCTACACTTTCTACCGTATAATGCCTCAAAAGGCGCAGCCTTAATGCTGGTATGGTAGCTATTGTTGTAGGAGAATTCGATTAATGGTAGGTTCTTATCCCAACTACCACCCAAATCGATCGCACATGCACGTAGCATGTCTTCCAATGTTTGAATAGTACGCTCACTCTGACCGTCAGTCTGAGGATGGTAAGTCGTACTAAAATTCAAACGTGTGCCCAAAGATTGCTGGAAGCTCTTCCAGAAATGTGACGTGTACCTAGTATCTCTATCAGAGATAATAGCTACAGGTATGCCGTGTAAGGCTACAATCTTATCAACGTATAACTGGGCTAACATATCGGAGCTATAAGTCTCCTTGATGGGTAAGAAATGAGCTGACTTAGTCAGTCGGTCAACTATAACCCATATCGTATCATTTCCTTTCCTTGTCTTGGGTAACTTGGTAATAAAATCCATAGTTACCATCTCCCACTTCCACGTAGGAAGTTCAGGCTGTTGTAGCAAACCTG
This sequence comes from Helianthus tuberosus, assembly GCA_030545235.1. Lineage (NCBI taxonomy): Eukaryota > Viridiplantae > Streptophyta > Magnoliopsida > Asterales > Asteraceae > Helianthus > Helianthus tuberosus. The sequence goes on along the minus strand of CM060354.1, from coordinate 163,595,636 downwards.
ACGGTTTCTGATGTTCGGCTTTGACTTGCGCACCTGTCAAGCATTTAGCTACATAGGTAGCTACAGACTTTTCAAGCCTATCCACCAAAATTTGCCCTTAGATCCTGGGTAGCTGATGGTAATTCTTAATCGTTGCCTAATTAAGGTTGCGGCATGTATGCATAAGCAATATGAACCGTCTTTCTTATTTAATAACATAAAACCCTCAGAATATTGAGTCAGGCTTTATGTGCCTATGTTTTAAAACCTACTTAATCAAGGTTTCGATTATTCCATAATCAATATGGAGTTTTCACAATACTCCAGCCCACAGCGGGATACAATCTTAATTCTACCTGCCTTCCCGGAGGTAAGCAGGGAAAACTTATGAGAAGATAATCAAGATTGCAAGGAGGCTACAGAGATTTTCCATATCTCAGGCTCCAGTTCATCCACCATTACTCGTGTCAAATAAGTGACACCTTTATGTTATAAGTCCACGAATTCCTTAGTCGGGCACATTTACCTAAAAAAATTTCCATTTTTGGATATCTTCTTTGAATACTACTAGTCGACTTTAGTACAATATGATCTTTGGGATATCTTAGGGTTCCATGTATTAAACCTCCATGCTAATCAGACATGGAAATAATCTATGGGACACACTAGGATACGCCAATCCTCATATGACACTTTTGTCAAACATAGTTTGGCATTCGCAGGCGATAGAAAACAATGAGAAAAAAATAATTAAAATAACATATGTTGTCGTACTCTATGCAAAGAAAGAGTACTCTGATTTTCGGAAGGATTCCTTGCCGATACTAGAAGAATCGGTTACTACGGTTTCCTTGGTAGCTATACCTTGTGGATGATAAAAATTTTTTTTGCTAAGTTTATGGTTCATGAAGATTTATTATTGCCTGTATTAAAAACAGGATACTTAGCAGAAATTATCATTGATAAATGATAAGGAAGTTTATTGCACAAGTGCTTATATTTAATTAATAATGGAAGTTTCACAAACTAGGCACCTAGCTCAGTTGGCTAGGCGCGCGAAAGGGTGCGGCCTAGACCCGGGTTCGATTCCGGGGACGGCAAATTCCACCATTTTTTTTAATATTTATTAATCGCACGGATACGTGTAATTATGAGAGTTGTCTCATAAGGAGTCTTGATAATTAATTTCTTCTTATTACCCACAATATGGGCTTGATTTTATCACTAAATTGAGTCCTTGTATTTAACGGAACTAGGACATCAAAAATGATTCCTAATGGATATAAAACATCCATCTATTAATGCTGAAGCAGTCTCAGAGGTATACCGGCTTCTTACCGAACTTTCGTTGCTTTATGTTAAGCCTGTATTTGCTCTCCTTCTCCGATTTCTAGGAGTTATCCTCTTTCTTTGGTTCACCCTTCATATTTGAAGTGTGAACATAGCTCTCCCCATGAGTAATTTAAACATGGTTTCGAATGAGATTTAGAGCGAGAAGTATTCAGCTCTTTGTATTGTCTCATGACCCTTTCCATGGTCCTTCCAACTGCTGCGTCAACCACAACCTGAAGATTAACTCCATTAATATTGAGGTTTACGTTTGTAGTTTTATTAACTTTCGTCGCCTTAATAGTGTTGCGACTTTCGTCTACCTCATCCGAGTTTTCCATACTCGAAACTTGGTACTAATCACCAAGATTTAATCATTATTAGTCCTCATCCTGATGACCTGACTTAGGTTAGCCACGACATTCATAAACCGTATGGGCTATTATGTTCCGAACATTCATAGTGAATGTTATGTGAACGTATTTCCATTATATTTAGCCTAGGTCACAACGGGACCATCAATGGCATGCAAAGTTTGGAGCGAGTCCAATACCTGCTTGACAGGGGACCATAATGTCACAACTGTCTTTGTCACAAGGACGATTTTAAATAGCTTAAAAGCTAGCCTTTCAAGACTTCAGTTATATATTTATATACATATATGGCATAGAAGCCTGTCGTGAGGGACGTAGAAAAATATGGCATAAAGCACAGTCATGAAGGACATAAACGATTATACGGCACGAAGCCCTTGTTACACAGGACATTTAGATATGGCACAAACGGCCTTGTTATATGGCCATTCATCCAATCTGGTACAAAGGCATGTCACCAGGAATGTTAACATTTAACATGTTAGCTTGTCACGAATGACAAATTATGGCACATAGGCATGTCATGAATGACTTTAAAACACAGGACATTTAGATATGGCACAAACGGCCTTGTTATATGGACATTCATCCAATCTGGTACAAAGGCATGTCACCAGGAATGTTAACATTTAACATGTTAGCTTGTCACGAATGACAAATTATGGCACATAGGCATGTCATGAATGACTTTAAAACTTAACTCGATGGTCTACCACCAAGATCCTTAATTTATTAGCTGCAATCTTATTAGATTAGGGCTTCCAGGTTTGAACGTGGTTCTTCACCTTTAGACAGGGAGTCATAGACTACAACTGTCATTGTCTTGAAAGACGATTCTTTTGGCAGAAAGATAAGCCAATCAACATCACTAATGGATGTTTATATATAACCATCGTATCTAATGATATTAGTCATGATCACATCGATCATATTGACTATTGGGTTTGGGTATAATCACACCATTTTGAACAGGGGATCATAAAGATCACTACTATCTTTGTCTTACCGACACTAGAATAAAGTATAGCCCGTAGGCATTTCATCACTAGGGATGTTAATATTATGATCATCATACTGAGGATACTAGTCAGGATCGCACTGATAGTATAGACTATGGGAATTGAGTATAGCTCACCCCCTTGGCAAAGAATCACAAAAGATTACAATTGCCTTGTCTCAGTTGGACGATATAATATAGCCCTTAGGCAAAACATCATTACGGATGTTAAAATTTTTAATCATCGTATTGATGATTTTTGGTCATGATCGTATTGATCATATGAACTATTAGGCTAGAGCATAGCTCACCACCTTGGACAGGGAATCGTAAAGATCACAATGTCTTTGTCACACATGGACAGTATTATTTGGCCCATAGGCGAAAACATCACTCATGGATGTTTATAATTGGTTCATCCTATTAGATGCTATAAGTCATGATTGCATTAATCATATTGATTATTTGGCTTGAGCATAGCTCACCACCTTAGACAAGGAATCATAAAGATAACAATGTCAATGTCTCAAATGGACAATATATTATAGCCCGTAGGCAAAACATCACTAAAGGATGTTAAATAATATTATCATCGTATTAGATGATATTAGTCATGATCGCATTGATCATATAGACTATTATGTTTGGACATAGTCCAATATTTTAGACAGGAGGTCAAAGACCATCACTGTCGTTGTCTTATCGGACAACAAGTTTAGCCCGTAGGCACTTCATCACTAACGGATGTTCATAATATGATCATCTTATAGGATGATATAAGCCATGATTCCTAATTTACTAGTTTAGATAAGGGGATTGGAAGAATCCAATATAAGGATGACTGTTGTGATTTTTCTCGAATCACATTTGTCAAGAGTGCTAACACATTCCTAGGTGTTAACAAGGATCTGAATCCCTTGAGTAGGTTTCACCATCTTGGCCGCGTAGGCTAGGTTTCACCTTCAAGATTCCCTTCAATTGCATACTGACAGAGAAGGAAGGATATTTATTTTATTCAGGATTTTTATCATAAATCCTCATTCATAAGTTAATAATAGCACCAATGGCCTAGTCGCGTAGACAAGTTAAATTTATAAGCCATGATTTCAGAGAATCGTGGCATTAAGGTTTGAATCAATGTTCATTACCTTTTCGTGACAGGGAGCTGTAGGCTACCACTGTCTTTAGTCTCAGATGACATTAACTATAGCCCGTAGGCACTTCCCTTATAAGAGATGTTTATTACGGAATTACCCCTTAGGGAAATTCATTAACCATGGTAAACAGAGACCATATTTGGTTAATTTATTAATCATATTTATTTAGGATTTCTATTATAATTTATCCTAATTATAAAACATTAACAGTTTTATTAGTGGCACCCAATGGCCTGGTCACATGGACATTTATAAATTATAAGCTTATGATTTCAGAGAATCAAAGCATGAAAGTATATTGGCACAATAGGCCTAGTCACAAGGACATTTATAAATTATAAGCTTATGATTTCAGAGAATCAAAGCATGACAGTATCTTGGCACAATAGGCCTAGTCACAAGGACAATTTTAAATTATATGCTAGGATTTCAGAGAATCAAAGCATTTGAGGTTTGAACCTAGTTCATTACCTTTATCTGACAGGGAGTCATAGCTACCACTGTATTTTGGCTCATGTAGAAATGAGCAAGGCCCGTAGGCACTATATTACCACGTATGGTTAAAATATGATCATCTTAATTGATGACGTAAACCCAGGATTCAGGGATCATTAAACTGGGTTAGGAATCTTTTGAAGAATCCTATATAAAAATGACGTGTGTGATTTTAAGTGAATCACATCTGCCAGGAGTGTTAACATGTTTTAAGATGTTAACAGGGAATTGAATCTTTTTAAACAGGTCTTACCATCTTGGCCCGGTCTTATAATTGACCCGAGGCTAGGTTTCACACATAAGATTCTTAATTAATGATTTGAATCTTTTTAACAGGTCTTACCATCTTGGCCCGGTCTTACAATTGACCCGAGGCTAGGTTTCACACTTAAGATTCTTAATTTATAATTAACGCAGAACAATTTTAAATTGAGGTGTAAATATGGATCTTAATCTAAATTGCGGAACTGCCATCTTGGCCGGTCTTTAATATGACCCGAAGCTAGGTCTTGCCCTTTTAGATTTTGCCATTTTTATTATAATGGTAGATCTTGCAAAATGGAAATATTATTTTTACATTTATTTAGTATTTCTTATTTAGAATGAAAGTTTAAACTAAATCATTCCATTATATAAAAATAAAAGTATAAAGTTGCCCTAAGCGGGACTTAAAAGGAATAATGTTGTCCTCGAAGGGACTGAAAAGGTAAATATGTCCTTATAAGGACTATTGAGGAAACGATCTTCAGCAAAGGAGTTTCTTCTTCATTCAATTCCTGAATGCTTTCTCCTTGGTCGCACGTTTCATCTTGGTCGCGGTACGAAACTCAGCATTTCAAGGCTCCAGATGTGGAGAATTCTTATTACAGCTTCTTCGCTTGGCGACGTATCCAATATATAAAAATTTGGAAGCGGAAATTTTAAAATTAGGATTGAGAATATTCCTAAGTTAAGTCTAGACTCAGAAGTTTAGAATTGTGCAATTGTGTAACTGAGATTAAACACTAAGGCTAGTGTTTAATTCACTCAGTGTTGGCTCTGATACCAACCTGTCACACCTCGATTTCCACGTGTCACCGGTGGGCCCGGTGGGGGAGTATCGTGACGTGGTTGGCAACGTAATAGTCGAACAACACAATATAATAATGCACAGCGGAAGCAATTTAAAGTATGATACAACCGAATTTATTATTGTAATATCAATTGTCACAATATTCGGAAGTTTATCCACAGAAGGATCGAACATAAAATGGAAACAATAGTTCAACAGACTTTTAGGCATCTTAAGCTTGCGAGACTTCTATTGATGCTAAGGAGACATATCCAGCCAATTTCGTATAGTACCTGCATTTAGCCTTTTTGGAAAATACGTCAGTTTACACTGGTAAATACATTCAACTGACTCATTTTGGTAAAAGAGTTTGTAAATTGTTTTGAATGCACGTGGCACAAAATATCTTGACACATTGATTAAAATGCACAGAGGCAAAATTAATCTTTTTAACTTGGGAGAATTATTTAATATTATAATCTTGTGAACGAATTACATGTTACTTATGCGTTCAGTAGCCCGGAACGTATCCGGGTTAAAGATTAATAGACACACCACTATAATGAGTTATACACGGACGGTGTACGCCTACACCCCGTGCTCAGGTCGTGGCCAATCTCGTAAGATGATGCCAGGGATATCCGGGACATGGTCATTAACCCCCCAAAGGCTGTAAAGTAAACAAATCTGTTTAAAACGAGCCGATCAAATTATTCAACTACCCACTAAGCGTGGAGATTTGATGCCCGATCAAGCGGTACGCTATGTACCGTAACCCAAGCCCGTATAGGGAAAATAAGTTAAAAGTATTTACCTGAGCTAAATATAAATTCAATCCCAGCCGTATATCAAATCGGCAAGTACAGATAGCTTTTACTGGGCTCCTAATCTGGAACGAAGGTTTTTAATAACCTATTAGAATCCTAACGGGTCTTTAATTAAGCTTAAGCTTAGACCGGCTAGTTTCAAAGATACGGTTCGTACGCACAATTAAGCGAAGACCGGATAGAATGTGATTTAGACCCGACAAGTTAGGAGACTTGTTTAATATGGGTTTATTATTCACATTCTGGATTTTGAGATAAAACCGATAAGGTTTGACCCGTATCGGCTAATTTATGTAAACTTGTTACATAAACCGAACCGAACGCGAAATAAGCGTAACGGGTATCCGTAAGAGCCATATACAGGTTTCCTAAGTTAATATGCTTCAAATATGTTGTGACATCAGTAGGATGTCTTTCATTATGCCCCGAACTAATTTAAACACAAACTATGCCCCGTAGGGGTAGTTTGGTCATTTTAAAGGTTGTAAAAGAGTTTAAATGTTTAACTGAGTTACAGATCTGATGTAAACAGCAAACATACTCAATTTGATAAGTTATATCAGTAGGCTAAAGCATATATGTGAAATATATCATTTATAACCAAACTATGCACCGAAGGGCAATTTGGTAATTTCACATAAGCCGAAAAGCTCAAAACTGAAGTCTGAGTTTATCAACCTTTGCTTACTGTTGAAATATCATAATTTGCCTCATGTATCAGTAGGTATCAACCCGGGTATGTCCGATATGATTTTAAGACATACTATGCGTTAAAAACGCTAAATAATGCGATTAAAGACCATTTCCGGGTTTGATACTTAAATTTGATATTTTTATATTTCCAGAAGGCTTAAAATACTTTATTTATCATATGTGATCAGTAGCAAAAGGTTTGGAGTTGTTTAGATAAGTAAAACTCATTTTATGGCCCGTAAGGGCAAAACCGACAATTACCGGATTAAGCCTACGACTACTAGTTATGCTCATCTAAAAATTAATTAAAAATCTTTAAAAATCCCAAAATAATATATTACATCAGTGGGTATTAAGTTTGATACCAAAAAGTAGGCTTAACTAGGCTATACGCTAATTACGCCGTTTTATTAACATAAAGCTTTAATTTTGCGATATTGAGCATAACTCTTAATCTATAAGTCCAACTGATGTCAAACTTTGCATACAAGTTTATATATCAGTAACTAAGGTTTCTACACTTTTACATTTTTATAAATCACGTTTTAAGGTAATAAGGGCATAACGGTCAACGTATGAGCAATTAACGGAAATATGCATATTAATTGGATAACTAGTGAACCAAGGTGTATAATCACAGAGGGTTGTTCTAACATGTATCCTAGCCCAATTAAAGCTCTGAGACATTTCCAAAATATGCCTAAACGGGTCAGAACTGAAAGTCAAAGTGAAAGTCAAACTATGCGACTTTCGGTTCCGAACCGGGTTTAAACAGGAAATAGTCGGGTTGAACATGTTTGGACCTGTTCTTACACTAATTACTAAGTTATAACAATGATCCAATAGGTTATATATGTTCTAGATAGCTAATTATGCATAAATGACATTTTAAGCATTATGTTGACTTTTTAAGTAAAGGTTTGACCCGACATTTGACCTGGTTAGGATGGTGATCAGGGGAAACCCTTTTGGGGTTTTATTACCCACATAAATACCATCCTATAACTACTTCTACATCGAGATATGACTGAGCCATTAGTGACTAATCTCGAAGTCAAACCGTAATTACGACGGTTTGACTTTTAGCTAATTAACTAAGCTAAACTCAAACAAGAAAGGATTAGAACACTTACAAGGGTCCTATGCACGACTTATGATCAGTTGGGAGAGTTCCTTAGCTCCAGAAAGGCTCCAGATGATCAGATGAAGGTGTGAGAATGTTTGTGACTTTGAAGGGCTATTTATAATGGTTTCAATCACCACAAATCATTGACAAACAAGTCTATGAGTGCCCACAAACTATCAACAGGTGTCCTAGGGGCTTAGGAGGTGTTTTAGGGGCCATGAGAAGTGGAAAAACGAGTAGAGGTCGCGAAATTACGCAATGGCAGACCACCAGCGTTTTTTTTCGGAGCTGGGCACACCCTCGCGTAGCGCGAGGGACCCGTCGCGCAGCGCGACCCCCTTGCTGATCAGGTTTTTGATTTTGTTTGCGATTCAGCCCTTGTCTCTTCAAAACTCGAATAGTTACTGATTTATTGCACTTTAAACCTCCACAATTTATCTACTAAGGCCTTAAATCATATACCCACTTTGCCAAGTCCCCGGGTAACTTTATTTTCACCCGAAAAGTCCTAACTTTCGACGTTTACGCTTTAACGCTTCGCACACGAATTTGATCATAACTTTCTCATACGTTAACGAAACTTTATGAAATTTTTATGGTGCATTCTCGTGAGCATAATTAATATTTACAAAGCTTTGGGTTCGTCAAAAGGTCATTCAGAGGTATAATTTAAACATGTTGACACATTTGGTCCCTGTAGTTTGAAATCACACACATTTAGCTTCGTATGATCCATGATTTATTCGTTTGAAGGTATGAGCATCGTGCAGGGGTAATATATAATATAATTATTCATAGTTGACACTTAGAATACGTATATTCACATACTTTCCACGTTTGTCAACTTTAGTCCTTCTATAATATTTCTTTCACACGTTTAAACATTTGACACGTGTCTACACATTATAGGACGCGAATTTTCGAGGTGTTACAGAGACCCTTAGTTTGACCACTACAGACAACTATTTGTTGGGCTCTAAAGCTTTATTCTAGCTTCAAATTCCTACCACGTGTGCATCCTAAGCACCTGTCACATACGTTAAAATAATGTCAATACATATAATGTAAAGGTGAGCATACAAGTTTGATAAGAACATATAAGGTTCGAATTCATTTACGCATAACCAGCACGTACACATAGTGAAATGAAGCACGTTAGTTATCGACATAGATCCATCGATACCAATGACTGCGGGTTGACTGCCAAATGCAGTTCGCAATACATGATTACCGCCGTAATCCATGCAAGTAATTGTCCTTAACAACCCCCGTGTGAACGGGTGCTGAGTCCAAACTATAGTACTATCGTTGCTAAGGCAGGTAGACAGCATTCCATGTGTAAACATAACAAACAAGCATTCATAAGCCACGTATAACATGCATTAACGGTTAGCGTTCAAATAGTATTGAGTAGTGTGTTTGATGTGATTTGAATAGTCGTAACGTAACACCCAAAAGTGCATAAAGCAAAAGGGGATCGAGTATACTCACAGCGGTTGATGGATTGAAGGGAGCGCTTAGCGAGTAAAGTTAGCCTGAATAGTTTGATAGCATAACGATAAGTGATGCGTAAACGATACAAAGTGTTGGAGAGTCAGACAGCTGGTCGATCGGATGGTAGTTCGATCGGACGGCTGACCGTTCGGTTGATAGTCTGTTCAGACAGCTGTCCGGTCGGTCGGTAGGCCGGTCGGATGGCTGTTCGAGTGGATTATTTCTTCCTTTGTGAATAATGTGTTTGTTTATGATGGCTTGTCTTTTGAAGTTTTCGTTGTAGTATTTTGAAAACATTGAAGCATTCTTACCCTTCAGGTCGGTCGATCGGTTAGGTACTTTCAGCAAGACAAGTTCTCAACAGGGTGTCACCTGATCGGACGGCTGTTCGATCGGGTGGCACTCCTAGTGCATCGAACCTGTTGAAAAATCGATTAAGTGTTGAAGTATAGTATCTCATGATCCGAAGAGTAATCAGATCGGACAGTAGTCCGATCGAACAGCAGTTCGTTCAATACTACTCTTCAAAATAAATTGATTAAGTGTGGGACCATGTGTTAACCGATCGGCTGGCCGGTCGATCGGTTGACTGTCCGATCGGCTGGCAGTCCGTTCGGATAGCAGTCCGATCGGTCAACATCCTGACCTGATCAGCCTATTCGTCTAACACTTGGTTGTTCTGATTGTTTGTCGTTTTATTGAGGTATTTTGACAATGAGTCGAACCATAGATCCCTCGTCCTTACTTGGTCCCCCTGGTCGGACAGGAATCACCCAAATCCGGCCGGTGAACTGTTCGGAACGGAGTTTAACGTTTAACCCGAAATCGGTTAACCTCGTGGATAGATTCTGGATCTTGAGCCATGCAACCACCGGAGTGATTTGTAAGCCGGCACAGGCCCCGTTTCTATCGGGTTGAAGGCATTGAGTGAAAAAGAGTTGAAAGAAAGTTGGAAAACCCATCTTTCAATCCTTTTCACCGTGTATATGTTTAGATCTATGAAAGATCTTTTTCGTTTATGTGGAAATCGGCTAGATCCAAGATTGAGGCCAATACATGAAGTTCTTCAAGAATCCTTGATGACATCATCCTAGAACACTTGAATCTTGATGATTTCACGGTTAAAAGTTAAGATTTGAAAGATAGAAAGGTGTAGGAGTGCGTGTAGATCAAGAAAGTACAAGATTTAGGATGAAATCTTACCAGAATCGAGAGAAATCTGAGAAAAGGCGAGTTAGGCGTGCTGGTCAAACAGAGGTTTCCAAAAGTGGAAAGGATGACAATGACAGGGGTATTTATAGGATGCCAAATGAGGAAAGTGCTGGCCGATCGGCCAGGTAGCTCGATCGGACAGCCTGTCCGATCGGACAGCAGTCCGATCGGCTGGCTGTTCGATCGGCTGGTAGCCTGATCGATCAGCTGCACTTGTCGAGTGTTCGGTGCGACGATTTTTTATATTTCGATTTCGGTTGAGAGCGGTTTGATACGATAGGGTTTCCTAGTCAAATTACTTTTAAACCCAACCACTCATATCTCGCACTGTCCCTTCTCCACTAATTATCATAGTTCGATTGTGATTCGAGTTCGATGTCGATTGAGTTCGATTGCATTTCGAGTTTCGATTCGAGTTCGATTGATTACCACATAACGTAAATAAACATGCACAAGTAACACATAAGGCACACACACACGTATAATAACTAAAATGCGTAGTTCGAGTTGCGATTCGATGTCGATTTGATTAGCATAGTTTGATTATTGTTTAGTTAACTTTATCGCATTGTTACTTCCTATAGTTCACAGTCGTAGGTTGATTGAATAGCGATAATTGTGCGTCGATTATTGTAATTATAGACACTTACTCCACATAATAGCTAAAATAAAAGAAATTTCTATAAGTCAAATTCGTATAATCGGTAGTTGACTTTGACTTTGACTTCTCGAAAACACGGGGTGTTACACTAGGGCGAATGAAGCCTTTATCAAGTAGTTCCTGGAGCTGACTCGAGAGTTCGCGCATTTCAGAGGAAGCGATACGATAAGGCGCTTTAGCAACATGATTTTCTCCAGGAATGAGGTCATCAGGAAATACGCTAGGAAATTCACGAACAACAGGTACTTCCTCCATCATTTTTCCTTTCTTTTCCTTCTCTGCTACTACGATGTGCGCCAAGAAATCTTGGTATTCCTTGCAGAGATATTTGCTAGCTCGGACACACGACATGAGTTGTAACTTCTTCGAAGCGACTTCACCATAAACACACAATTGATTACCATTAGCGAGAGAAAAACGAATCATCTTATCGAAGCAAACAATTTCAGCATGATTTTCCCGAAGGAAATCCATACCTAATATGACATCAAAGCTACCGAGTTGCATCGGCATGAGATTAATCGGGAAAACAAGACCGTTGAGATTGAGAGTACAGTCACGTAGAACAGAACTGACGGTGACGGTTCTTCTAGTTGCAACTTCTACTTCGAAGGTTGATGGGAGGTTAATGCGCTTACGATTTAGGAGCTTTTCAAATTCGAACGACACAAAATAGTTATCGGCTCCAGTATCAAACAAACACGAAGCATATATACCATTTATAAGAAACGTACCATTAACCACATTGTTGTCTGACTAGGCCTAGCGGGCGTTGATGTCGAAGACGCGCCCGCGGGCTGCTTGTTGAGCTGGCTGCTGTTGTTGTTGCGGCTGCTGTTGGGGCTCTTGTTTCACTACCTTGTTGGGGCACATGTTTGCAAAGTGGTTGGGATCACCACATGCAAAGCAAGCTCGGGCATTAGCTGTGGGTGCAGGAGCTGCCTGATGGCCTTGAGGAGCAGGGAATAGAGCTTGTGGTGCAGGAGCTTGACCTTGAGCTGGAGCTGGAGTTTGACGTGGACCAGTACGATAGTTTGCGGTGAAGTGGTCGTACATGTTGCAATGAACACAGAACCGGCATGCGATACCAACCGGGTGATGATAGGTATGACGGGTGGTCGATAGGACAACCCTTAATCATGTTAAAAGACGAATTAATCCTTCACTTAATCGCGTAATTATCTTGAATTAGATGACTACGGTTGCTTATGTTTCAGGTGTGGTTCGGGAGCTTAAAGTGGAGAAAATGCAGCTTTGGAGGGTTTGGAGTTGAACGGGTCGCGCGTGGAACAAAAGTTGAAACAAGGCACAAAAATCAGGTTGTCACCGTAAATTACGGTTTCACCGTAATTTACGGTGGACCTGATTTTGGCCATTTTCTCACCGTAACTCAGTCTATCCAAGCCGTAACACTTTGAACATCGCCGTAAATTACGGTGATACCATAATTTACGGTGGAAGCTGCGGAAAACTTGCAACTGCCATCATTTATTCAGTTTTATGGTGTCTTTTCACCTATTCTCATCATTTGGACGTTTTTGGGAGACACTAGGGGCGATTTTGGCTGTTCTTGCTTGGTTCTAAACAATTTCTAACATTCGGTTTGTGTATTCGATTCGTATGAACATTAATCGTTGTGTGATGATGATGTACCAAGTCATGCGTGGCTAAACTTTTGGTGATCATCCTAGATGTAAGGTTTGCTTTTGAAACACTATGTTTGTGCTTGAATTTCTAGAATAATAACTTTGAATGTTTGTTTGAGTTATTATGGTGTTTGGATATTTGTTTGTGAATTGTTGATTATTGTTTGATGTTAATATAAACCATACATTCTTGGTGCCGTTGGCAATTGAGATATCATGGGAGGGGTTAAGGTTGGATAATTGTCAATTGATCATCGAGTAACAACCTCACATTTTATAATCCGAGTACTTAGTTCTCTTTCATCACAAACAGATAATCAAACACGAGCCATGTCTATGTGGTTCTTTCTAGTTAAGCATAAACATTAGTGTGGATTAAAACCTGAAATCTAGGATGGTCGCTTGTTCCTAATCTGTTTACAAAAACACTCTTTGATTTGCAATTTAATTAGTTAATATTAGTTCTTAAAACCAAAACAATCAACTCTTGAATTTTAATTTTTGCAATTTTAGTTTAAGTGCAAAGCTACATAATCGACATACTTTCCACAAACTCCCTGTGTTCGATACCCATTTACTGCTATCTACTAGTTGTAAGTTGGATTAAATTTGCGTGTACCTACGACAGCACGTCAAATTTTGGCGCCGTTGCCGGGGAGTAGTGCGCAACGTGTGTTGTTTTCGTTCTTTTTAAGTTTGTTATTTTTCTGGTTTACGCTAGGTGTGTTAGTGTGCAGGTATCTACAGGTGCATGCGTACTAGAAGCTCTCACAAGCTATCACCGTTGGCATTCGATCCAGAGATTGAATGAACATTAAGAGGAAATATAATTTTGCTAAGAGAAAACAGAATCAACGGTTCACCAACAACACCAACTACATCAATCACACCAATTCGATACATGGATCCACCACAACCACCACCACCACCCACTACGGGTGAACTTATACCACCTTTCATACCATCATCCACTCAACCTTCACCGAACACTACCATTCCAAACACCACTACCAATCCTATTACGCCTCACGATGCAACACCAACTAACACCACCCAACCCATTACCACTCAAGAAGAACCTACACTGACTTTTAACCCTTCTGCTACGATTCCACCACTCACTCATTTTTTCCCAGTTTCAGGGCAATCATCCTCAACTTATACAGTACCACAAGGTTCAACTGTTGTCCATACTACCTCTACATTTAGACCATCAAACCAGTCGGGTTTTCAATACTCGACCATTCCATTTGGGCAAACTTCGGGTATAGGGGGAGATGGATATGAGGAAGGATACGAAGATTTTGAGGGTTATGATGAAGATGGGTATGCTTATGCTTATGGGGGTGATGGTGATCAAGGAGAGTTTGGTTATGTGCAAAGCCAATCTCAAGGGATGGCAAGTGTAGGTGGAGTGCCACAACAATAACAACTCATACTGCAACATATTTGGCCAAGACAACAAGGGCCACCAATGCAACGCCCTATCCCATTGCAACAAGTTCGGCCACAAAATGTACAACCACAATTTCAAAGGCCAATTCAACACCCACCGATGCCACAACCACAATTTCAACCACCGTTCGTACCACATGGGCATATACCAAGACCAATGGGTCCTATTCGTCCAAGGGGTCGATTGGGTGTACCAAGAAGTCATCTTAGGGAACATGCATGGGGAATTGAAGCGCATTTCAGGCCGATAATTACTCAAAACCCTTCACCGGTGGTTATCCCTCACAACAACCAAGGGAGAACCTTTGAAGTGAGAACAAATTCTTTGCAAAGTTTGCCGAAATACAAAGGGCTAGCAACGGAGGAACCGTATTTCCATTTAGAGGCCTATGACTCAATTTGCAATACTCTTGGGAGTCAAGGTTTTTCGGCTGATGATGTCAAGTTGGCCCTATTTCAGTTTTCTTTGGAGGACAAGGCAAAGAAGTGGTTCTACACTTTGCCTTCAGCATCTATTTATACTTGGGCGGAGATGCAACAAATTTTTCTAGACGAATTTTATACCGCTCAAAAGACTAACGATGCTAGGAAGGGGTTAAGGAGCTTTCAACAACAACATGGTGAAATGTTTCGTGAGGCATTTGAACGTTTCAATATGATGATTAAAAATTGCCCTCACCATGGGATTGAGCTTTGGGAGTTGATGAATGCCTTCCACGAGGGGTTGAGTGCCGAGGATGCTCGTGATTTAATGTCCATTACCGGTGGGACTTTTGGCACAAATTATGAAAATGATGATTGGGAGTTTTTAGAGAACATGGCAATTACATCAAAGAGAAAGGCTCAAGCATCGAGGAGAGCGCGACCGGCCATTGCCCGACCTCATGTGCACGCAATAGATGATGGTAATGTTCAAACCACTAACCAAATTTATGATGTTTGTGCTTTGTGTAATGAAATAGGTCATGCGGCTGAAAATTGCCAAGGAATGGTGGAAGGGCAATATGAAGAGGTCCATGCGGTTCAAGGTCAAGGAGGGGGTGGTAGAAATTTCAACAACATGAATTCTAATACCTACCACCCCGGGTTGAGGAACCACCCAAATTTTCGGTATGGGAACCCCTCTAATCAAGCTAACCCGAACTTTCAAGGTAGCCAAGGTAACTTTGGTTCGCGCCAACCTTACAACAACCAAAGTGGATATCGAAGCGGAAACAACCAAGGCTATCAAAAGCAATATCAACCGGGTCAAGAGCAAGGGGGTCTTCGGGTGGAAATGAGATGATGGAGATGCTAAAAAGCATGCAAACGGAGATGCAAAAATGGAACCAACTCGATGAAGTTCGAATGCAAAAGGATGAGGTTCGTGACAAAAGCATCCAATCACTAACAACCCAAATGGGTCAATTGGCAACCGATGTGGCGGAGTTGAAGAAAAACAAGGGTCAACTTCCTAGCGACACCAAGGTAAATCCATCACACGGTTCGTCAAGAGGTAATGTTAATGTTCATCATGTTAGTGTTTTGAGAAGTGGAAAAGAGTTTAAAGCCAATTTGTCACCCGAATTGGTTGAGGGGGTAGTTGAAGACATCACGGGTAATGATAGTGATGATGAAGTTTCACCAGTTAAACCTAAAGAAACAAATGTTAACAAACCGGGGTTGGGTGAAAATGAAAAGAATGAAAAAGTTGAGGGTGAACCGAGTCAAGTCCCGTTTCCATCGGCTTTACTTGACCCGGGTAGGAAAAACTTTATCGCATCAAGAGGTCCCCAAAAAGAAGAATTGTGGGACATGTTTAAACAAGTAAAAAGTAATCTTCCATTACTTGATGCAATAAAACAAGTACCCGCCTATGCAAAATTCTTAAAAGAGTTATGTACACAAAAAAGGCAAAACAAGAAGAAAATGCCTAAGCGGGTCAATTTAACCGGGCAAGTGAGTGCGGTTTTGAACGGGGAGCTTCCTCCTAAGCTCCAAGATCCGGGCACGCCATTGATTAACATACAAGTTGGTAATTTTCAAATGGCTAAGGCATTGCTAGATCTTGGAGCCGGGGTTAGCATTTTACCGGGGGGCTTATATGACCAATATGACTTTGGTCCATTAGCTAGGGTGGAGACAACAGTTGTTTTAGCCAATTTGTCTCATAAGCTACCCCGGGGTATGGTTCAAAATGTAATTGTTAAAATTGATGAATTTTATTACCCGGTTGACTTTCTAGTCTTGGACTACTCATCGGCGGACCCAAAGCAACAACAAAATGTAATTTTGGGTCGGCCATTTTTGAGCACCGCACATGCAGTAATCGATTGTAGATTTGGTACAGCTGATATGACTTTTGGGAACCGAAAAATGCGTTTGAATGTTTTTACTAACAATTCTAATGCTAATGGTGTTGATGAGTGTTTCATGGCAGATATAGTTGACGGATGCAACCCGCATGAGTATGAGGAGGATGGTTTAGATGTTTGCCTGTGTGATTTTTCTGAACAGGTACATACTTATGCACTCCGGGTTGAAGAGGAAAAACAAGATGCGATGGCGTTGAAAGAAGGTAGACCGCCATGGACTCACCAATTCGAAGGCTTACCAGCGGAAATTAATTCGGGTACTAAACCATCGTCAGAGGAACCGCCAAAGTTGGAACTTAAAGACTTGCCGAGCCACTTGAAGTATGTGTTTTTAGGGGATAATGACACTTTACCGGTCATTATTGCCTCTAATATGGAGTTGGCATAAGAGCAACATTTGTTGGAAGTCTTGAAGGAAAACAAGGGAGCTATCGGATGGACAATTGCCGATCTCAGAGGAATTAGTCCATCAATTGTCATGCACAAAATCATTACCACCGAAGATGCCAAACCGACACGAGAAGCTCAAAGGCGATTGAATCCGAACCTAAGGGAGGTAGTTAAAAAAGAGGTAATTAAATGGTTGGACGCGGGAATCATCTATCCGATTTCGGATAGTGCTTGGGTGAGTCCCACCCAAGTAGTGCCTAAGAAGGCCGGCATTCAAGTAGTCAAGGACGAAAGTGGTGAACAAATTGCCACCCGACCGGTCACCGGGTGGCGTGTATGTATTTACTACCGAAAATTGAATGCCGCCACTTCTAAGGACCATTTCCCGCTACCTTTCATTGACCAAATTATTGAAAAATTATCGGGTAAAAAATATTACTGTTTTTTGGACGGGTATTCGGGTTACAATCAAATAGCAATACACCCGGATGACCAACACAAGACCACCTTCACTTATCCATATGGCACCTTTGCCTTTCGGCGAATGCCCTTTGGCTTGTGCAATGCTCCGGCAACTTTCCAACGATGTATGATGAGTATTTTCTCGGACATGGTTGGAGAGTCGCTCGAAGTATTTATGGATGACTTCTCCATTTTTGGCACTAGTTTTGATGCTTGTCTCAACGAATTACAAAAGGTTTTAAAAAGGTGCGTTGAGAAAAATTTAGTGTTAAGTTGGGAGAAAAGTCATTTCATGGTGCAAGAGGGCATTGTGTTGGGTCATGTAATTTCTGAAAGGGGGATGGAGGTGGATAAGGCGAAAATACGGGTAATAGCATCTTTGCCGCCTCCGAAAAATGTTAAGGGTGTAAGGTCATTCTTGGGACATGCGGGGTTCTATAGACGTTTCATAAAGGGTTTTAGTGTTATCACCAAACCCTTATGCAACTTGTTATTAAAAGATGTCCCATTTGATTTTACTAACGAGTGTATGCAAGCTTTCACTGTTTTGAAGGAACACTTAGTCAAAGCTCCTATCTTGCAACCACCGGATTGGTCAAAGCCGTTCGAGATAATGTGTGATGCAAGCGACACCACTATTGGTGCAGTTTTGGGTCAACGGGTTGATAGAAAGCCGGTGGTGATTTACTATGCAAGCAAAACTTTATCCGAAGCGCAACTCAATTACACCACAACCGAAAAGGAGTTATTAGCGGTGGTGTATGCTTTGGATAAGTTTCGTGCTTATATTTGGGGGAGCAAAGTGGTGGTTTATTCGGATCATAGTGCGGTCCGATATTTGATGGAGAAAAAGGACGCGAAGCCTCGGTTGATTCGGTGGGTATTATTGTTGCAAGAGTTTGATTTAGAGATCCGAGACAAAAAGGGAAGTGAGAACGTAGTGGCGGATCACTTGTCTTGGATTCCGGTGGAAGGGATCGATGATGTTAGTGAAATTAATGAAAGTTTTCCTGACGAGCAACTCCTAGCCGTTTCCACCTTTGTTGCACCGTGGTATGCTCATTATGTCAATTATTTAGCCACGGGTGCCATCCCAAGTCATTGGACCAAGAAGCGCCGAAAACAATTTATGGTCCAAGTGAAGCAATACATTTGGGATGAACCGGATCTCTTCAAGATTGGACCGGATCAAGTTATACGAAGGTGTGTGCCCGAGACAGAAGTGTTGGAGATTTTGACCCATGCTCATTCGTCTGCATGTGGAGGTCATTTTAGTGGGCACAAAACAGGCTACCGGGTTTTCTCATGTGGGTTTTATTGGCCCACAATTTTCAAGGATGATTGTGAGTTTGCTAAAAATTGCATAAATTGTCAAAAGATGGGAAGCATATCGAAGAGGGATGAGATGCCATTACAACCAATCTTGGTTGTAGAGATATTTGATGTATGGGGTATAGACTTTATGGGTCCCTTCCCGAATTCGAATGGTTTTCTATACATTTTGGTAGCGGTGGATTACGTCTCGAAGTGGATTGAAGCTATTGCAACACGAACAAACGACCATTCGGTTGTTTGTAAATTTGTTCAATCCAACATCTTCTCTCGTTTTGGCATCCCGCGGGTTATTATAAGCGATGGTGGTTCGCATTTCAAGAACTTCAACTTCGGGAAATTATTGAAGAGGTATAGCGTGAATCACCGGATTGCCACACCTTACCATCCACAAACGAGTGGACAAGTCGAAGTGTCCAACCGTCAAATCAAGGAAATTCTCATGAAGACGGTTAGAACGGATAGGAAGGATTGGTCAAGTAAGTTAGACGATGCATTGTGGGCATACCGAACGGCCTACAAGACTCCAATTGGTACAACGCCTTACCGGATGGTGTATGGAAAGGGTTGTCACTTGCCAATGGAGCTAGCGCATCGGGCACATTGGGCAATTAAGATGGTAAACGCGGATTATGACGAGGCGGGAAAGTTGAGAAAGCTACAATTAAGCTAGATAGAAGAGATTCGAGATGAGGCATATGAATGTGCATCGGCTTATAAAGACAAGCTCAAGAAAGTACACGATGCGAAATTGAGAAAGAAAATGTTTGAAGTGGGTCAAAAAGTTTTGTTGTACAACTCAAGACTCAAGATGTTTGCGGGCAAGCTTAAAAGTAAATGGATGGGCCCGTATGTCGTTCGGCGAGTTGGAAGGTTTGGTGACGTAGACATCCAAGACGAACAAACGTTAAAACAACAAACGGTGAACGGTCACCGGTTGAAACCGTACTTGGAGGGGAACGACATAAATAACTTGGAGCTTGAGAAAGCGGGCTACATCTTACGCCCGGTCGATGAGGAACAACCGTGAGAGGCCCAGGTTTGGTAGTGTAAATAGTAGCATTTTGTTTTGTTTTGTTTTGTTTTGTATAGTTTGCACAATTACCGTACTTCCTTGAAATCCGTGTTTGAAACAAGTGTGGGGATATTCGTGTCATAAATTATTCTAACATTGTGTTGAGGACAACACGGGACTTTCGAGGGGGTAGGGTGATTTTTACATGTTTTTGAAAAATTTTAAAAACATAAAAAAATTGAAAAACTTGAAAAATATAAAAAAATGAACCTTAAAACAGCATTCTGCAGCGAACCAGGAAGGCCCAGGTGCCACCGTAACTTACGGTGGCACCGTAAGTTACGGTGGAGAGAAAAGTGATTAGGGCTTTACGGTGAATTGCCCCTGTTTTACGGTAGGAACATGTTGCCAGGTTTCACCGTAATTTACGGTCCACACCGTAAGTTACGGTGGACCTGGCGAGACTCTGGTTCGTTTCAAGTTGCTGCATTACATAAAAAAATATATAATAAAACATCAGTTTTCGAGACATAACCCTAGCCACTCATATCCTTTTCACTTTTCTCTATCTATCATCACCCATCACTTTCTTCCAAGACCCACAAGATCTACATTCTTCTTCAACCTTCAATCATCCATATCTTACTAAATTCTTGTTCAAACTAAGTGAAATCGGAGTCTATCTTGACTAATTTTTCACGTAGTTTCTGATTTTGCCAAGAGATTTACGAGAAAACGCAGTTTTCAGATCCGAATTCCAAACCCTAGTTTTGAAATTTTGGGGCTTTTTGAAGTTGTTGCCTCATTTGTGTTTCTTACATCTTCAAACAAGGTATGGAAGTTTATTTACTATGTTTTGTTGATACATTGTGAGAATGAAGGTTAATAGTGTTATTTGTTTATACCCACTTGCTTGTTCATAGTTTTGACTTGTTACTTGTTACTTGAACATGATTATGGTTTGTAGATGTAGGATTGTTAGTAAAGTAGTGAACTTTTGGGAATCTTTACATTGTAGAGACACCATGCCCAATTTTTGAAAAATTTATAAACTTTGGTTCACTAACATCTACAACCATAGTAACAAGCAAGTGTGGGGATATGTTGGAGAAAAGAGTCTAATTTTGTTTCGTTTGGTTGTGTTGTTTGCTCTAATGTGTGTAGGAAATGGCACGAACAAAAGAAAAGACCGGAGCTAGTTCATCTTCATCTTCGAAGGGAAAGGGTAAACAGCCGGAACAACAACCAAGGAAGAGACAATACATGGGTCGAGTAAGCGAAAGTGAAAGTGAAGATGAGGAAATGGAGTTGGACCCGGCTGAAAAGCCGAAATGGGACTCGGGTCATTTGGATGAACAGCCAGAGCATTGGCAGCCAACGTTATATGATGACCGTATGAATAAGTTGAAGAATAAGGCAGCGGCCTTTATATGTGAGAGGGAAGTCCGGGAAGTTGAGTTTGGTCAGTTCGGGGTGTTTGACAAGTTCCGGGCTCTAGGTTGGGAGTCGGCACTTAGTTGTTTTGACAAAGATAAGAGCAACTTGTTTATAACCGAAATCCAAGAGTAGATGGCAACTCTTAAGGTTAATCAATATGACAGGCCATCGGAGATGAAGCTAATTGGTGAAGTGCATGGGGTTCCAGTGGAAATGTCTTTTGATACGTTGAAGAATCTTGGGAAATATGATAGTCTTCCAGCTCGTGATTATATGATACCCACTCTTGATGACCTTCTGGTAAAGCCGGAGAAGCATACGCGTTGGAATGATATGTTGGCAGCACTGTTTTTACCCGGTAAATACAGTGGTATTCTATACTGGAAGAACTTAAAAATAGAAGCGAAATTGTTGCTAGCAATCTGTGTTCTCAATGTCATTCCACGAAGGGGGGACAAGGAGCAGGTGAGGTTCCCGGAGGTACCTGTCCTCTATTCGCTAATGCATGGGTCTCCGTGCTTTCCGATCCGCTATCTGATCATGAACCACTTATGGATTTGCCGGAATAAGTATGGAAGAGATATCGTCCCGTATTGTCGAATAATCACAGAACTGATGAAACAGCGAAAGGCAATAACGTCTGAAGATAGAGTGGCTACAAAAAGGCATCAGCCTTTTACTTTAGACAAGATGGGGATTGGTTGGTCGTACACACAATCGGAGCGTTATCATAAGTTAAAGTCAGAAGGGCAAAGGTGGAGAGCACTAAAGGTGGGTGCACAAGATTTGTTGCCGGGTGAGCCGGATGAGCCGGAAAGTGAAGAGGAAGCAGCTCCAAGTGGTGACGAGGATTATGCGGACGAGCCGCAAGGAGGTGAGAATGTAGGTCAAGGGGGTTATGGTAGAGGTTATGGTGGTATGTTTTACGATTATACGGAGCAATCTTATGTGCCGGGTTGGGCTTATGAAGGCACAATGCAAGAAGTGATCGAGAATTAACGTCCGCCGGCACCCATTTTTGAGTCGTGGTCGGGGTCGGGGTCGGAGCGGACGTTATTTGACCAAAACACGAGGATGAGTGCAAGTATAGAGCGGTCCTTGAAACAAAACCTTGATCGTCAAGAGGCATGGAATCGCACACATGCGTATTCCCGTGAAGTGGAAATGAATAATCGTTATCATGATGATCAAGAAAGGAGATTGCACGCGGATTGGCATGCCGGGCGGCCGGTGGTTGTGGATCCACAACATGTGGATTATGCGTCTCTACCACCGTATGATGGTAGTGTTTCGTATCCAACCCCGCCGCTTCACCATTCACAATGGATTGACCCATGGCAACAAGAAGGAGCTCAACAAGAACAAAGTGGGAGTAGTGGCGGCTCATTTGCGTTTGGAGAATGGAACGACATGATGTCTTCCATTTTTGGGCCTCCGGGACCGCGCTATTATTAGTCAGGTTGTGTTCCTCCTTTGTATATTTTGTGCATATTGGTTAGTTTGTTTTGTTTATGGTTGGGCGGTTGGGTGGTGTTAGTTTGTGATGTTATGTTGGGTTGGTGCGAGTTGGTGGTGTCGTGTTTTAAAAAGAAAAAGAAAAAAATAAAAAATTATAAAATGAAAAAAAAGAAATTTGGGATTTGAGAGTATTTGCGAAAGCTAATGTTGCTGGTTAAAAGCGATCTTTTCCTCAAAACCATACATTGGGACAATGTATCCCAAGTGTGGGGATGGGGGAAATTTTTGAGAGTTTTAAAAATTTTGTAAATTCAAGCGAAAATTGTTAAAATTTGAAAACTTGATATTGTGCCATTTGACACACCGACACCCATTCCTAGTGTTTTCTTGGTGAGGATTTGAGCCACACATGATTGTTATTGATATTTCATTGTTTGAGTGGCGGTGTGTGTTGTGTGTTAATAGAACTTGTGTGTGAATACTTGTTAAATCCTAGAATTAGCATGCTTTTGAAAATGATAGGGGGACTTTTAGGAAGCCTCGTCTAGATGTGTGAGAGTGCGGGATTGGTGGGTTGGACCTCATACTTTACATATATGAGCTTGGTATTGTGAGGGGTGGGGGTTTGGTCCTTAGAAAGCCACATTTGAGCCTTAAACCATTCGATTGTGACCCGAGCCTACTTCCTACAAAAAATTTACCTTTTGAGATGACCCGATTTAGGAAATTTAGTATGTAGTGTTAATGTTGTGTAAATATTGTTGAACTTTTATGTTTTATGCTTATATTCAAAAAAAAAGAAAAAAATATGAAAAATACAAAAAGAAGTATTTAGTTGCAATAGAGTTGAGAATGTCAAGAAGCTTTGTATATATATTTGATGTTTGCTTCGTAGTAGTAGAAATAAAAAAAAACCGGGTCAAATCAATTAGCTCTTTCATATGTATTCCACCATTTTCCTACATTTACACCTAGCCCCGTTGCAACCCGCAAGTCCATTTGATTCTAAAGCATGTTAGATATTTGTTAGGAGGAAACTTGATTTGTATACAAGCTTATTGTCGCACACACACACACACACACGCATTGAGTGGTTTAGCATTATGCTAATAATTCTTGTAACCGAGAGATTTTTGTGAGGGGTGTGTCTTGTGGTATGATTGGAAGTTAGTAAAAGGTCGGCACATTTAGCTTGGTTTACATTGATCGCTTGTTTTGAAATTGATTTAATGAGTTGCTTGGGACAAGCAACGGTTAAGTGTTAGCTGCGGGTGCAGGAGCTGCCTGATGGCCTTGAGGAGGAGGGAATAGAGCTTGTGGTGCAGGAGCTTGACCTTGAGCTGGAGCTGGAGTTTGACGTGGACCAGTACGATAGTTTGCGGTGACGTGGTCGTACATGTTGCAATGAACACATAACCGGCATGCGATACCAACCGGGTGATGATAGGTACAACTACAAGTAGGGCAGAACGGGTGTGGTCCAGTGTAGGCACGCTTTGCTGGCTGTGCATTGGCCACAGGCGCCGCTACTTGGCGGTGTTGAGGTTGCAGTTGGGCAGGTACTGTTTGGAGCGGAGCAGCAGTAACTGCACAGTTCATGTTGCTAGAACTGCTGTTGTTCTTCCTCTTGCGACGTGAGAGCTTTGAAGTTTGCGACGCGGCGGTGGTTTTAGCGGGGGCAGTAGCGGTGACTTGATGTAGATTCTTGGAGGTTTTGTCGAAATAACCAGCCATGACTCGCTTATCGTTGATCTCAGCGGCGAGCAGGTAGGTTTCCTCGATTGTTGTCGTCTTTGCAACCTGAACAAAATCCGCGACACAATCCGGCAGAGCACGGACATAATTTTTTATCGTAATCTCAGGGGTAGTAACTTGACCAGGGAAGATGATGCTCACCTGCTTGAAGTAAGTAGTTAAACCAGCGTTATCTCCACCATCCTGCTTAATGTGCCAGAATTCATTCTCAAGCTTTTGGAGTTCATGGGGAGGATAGAACTCTTGCATCATGATGTTCTTCAACTCGTCCCACGACAATCCGAAAGCTGCATCGTTTCCTCGTTTGTTCCTTTCGGCCGTCCACCAATCAAGAGTGTGGGATTGGAAGATGCCGGTAACATTGACGGTGCGTAGGTTTTCTGGACAGCCACTCTGGCGCAGGGTGACTTCGATTGAATCAAACCATTGAAACAAGGCCGTAGGACCATCTTCGCCGGTAAATTCCTTTGGTCCGCAGGCTTTGAACTGCTTGAAGCTAAAAGCGGCTTTAAGAGTATCGGTCCTAGACTCTTCCGAGGACTTGCTAGCATTCTCATTCAACTCACTGACAATTTGTGGATGACTTTCGCCATTTGCTTAGCGACGAGAGAGGCGATTCGCTTGTCAGCGTGATTATGTCTAGGAGCGAGGGAGTGTTGCAATCCAAATGACGACATTGTCTACAACAGACATCGTTACAGGACTCAAACTCAAATTTGATTAATCCTAGTATAGTCTAGCGATAAAGCTCAGGAACACAACCATTCACAAAATTCACCTAGGCACATAGCCACAGAATCACATAAGCACATAAGCACGTAAGCTATCCTAAGCACATATTTTGCACGTATTCACCTATCCTTCAAAGCAGCGGGTAGCGATTAAGTATCATGATTGTGATTAGCGTGTAGCAATTGCGAGTAACAAAAGCGATTTGTTAGCGTGTTGGGATAGATGTGCAGTGCGAGTTGTGTGTGTTGATCAAAGCGAACAACGAAAAGCGAGTAATCACCGAAAATCGAAACATATAAACAGGTAAATCCACATAAAATCCCACATAAATCGATAAATTCTCAGAGTCAGTGGCGGCAAATCCAGAATCAAAACACATGAAATCGAGGATGGATTGTCTCGGCTTGATAGACATTGACTACCCAAAGTGATTCGACTATTCACAAGGACTCGTAAGTGCACACTAAGGCCTTCTGGACTGTGCTCTTGCCTCAATCCGGGCAATCGGCACGCATCCTTCCAGTTGAAGTGTGACTTCAAGTCGTTGGAGTCCGTTGAGACTTTGGTGAGAGTTTTGCAAAACCAGAATAAAGAGCGGAATAAGTCATCAAGATTCGGGTTTCACCCCTAACTTAACGACTATGTTTCCTGTTTTGACGAAGTAGAGGGGAAAATTTACGTCGAACTATGGATTTCACTCCTGATTCCATGCAAATTCTTTTGTTAATAGTAAAAATAGTTAATCGAAAGAGTAATCTGGTCGAGAGTTTGCGGTTTTCACACCTAATCTTCACCAGATCATCCGTTTGTGTGTGTATTCATCCTTTGGAAAGGCTCATCTTGCGCGGAACTATAGTATGCGATGTTCACGTAGGAGTATAGTGTACAACAAGTTGTAGCGAGAAATAGCAAGTAAGCTCGTTGATGTGCGGTAAGTGTCGTATATATTAGGTGTATATTTTAAGCCCTTTTTAACACTTATTTTAGCCAAGTTTTAAATTTATAAAACACGATATTTCACTAACACTAAACACACATATGGGCAAGTGCACCCATCGTTGAGTGTAGTATAGCGTTGGTAAGATACCGAGGTCGTCCAAGGACACAAGAGCTTTTAATACCGGTTTATCCTCAACGTCTAACCAAAATAAAAGTTTAGAAAAATGTTTTAAACTAAGAAAAATAAAACTAACTAAAATGCTGAAAATAAAAATAAAAATAAAAACAGATAGACAAGATGAATCACTTGGTTCCGACTCGTATCTAGTATAACCTTTGATTATTTCCGCACTTTTGCACATAATTAAGAGATTATCTTAGTTATTGTAGTAGGCCCCTCTTTTGAAGGTGACGTTACCCTCACCCCAGTAGTTTGAGTCAGCAGGGATACAATCCTAAAAGGGTGGATTATTAGAAGATAATGAATTAAGTTATTAATGCAGTATTGTGGTAGGCCCCGCTTTTGGCGGTGACGTTACCCTCGGCTAAGTAGTCTGAGTCAGCAGGGATACAGTCCTAAATAGCCGGGTTATAGTATTAATAGTAGTTAACTTATGAGGGGATCAAAGAGTTTGGACCCCCGCCATCCAATACCGTGAAGTATTGAAGGAGGTCCTACTAAATTTGACCCAGGTCCATTGCAGGACCTCTAAACGCTGAACAATGGCAAGACCTTTACCAAACCGTTCCCTTAACCCCCTACCAGGTAGCCAACATACCTCCATATAGACCGTGGAGATATGAATGGTGAAAATCCTTTATTTTATATAGACAGTAAAATAATGCCAAGACACCACGGACAAACGATAAGGAAAGATCACCTTCAACATAAGTAACTAGTTATTAAAGTCATTAATACAAAACCAAATAAAAAGTGCAAAAGATTAGAAATAAAAAGTATTATACTAGACACTTTGTCTTCACCAAGTGATGTAAGAGACTTAGGCAAACATGGCCTTGATTGTCAAGAACTCTTACGATCAATCTTGGATCCCGAGACGACTCACACACTCTACGATGGACAATGGATGATGGTGGTGGATGATGGTGTTGTGATGGTGGTGGGTGGTGGATGAAGTGTGAGAGAGGTAGTG
Organism: Helianthus tuberosus; assembly: GCA_030545235.1. Classification (NCBI taxonomy): domain Eukaryota; kingdom Viridiplantae; phylum Streptophyta; class Magnoliopsida; order Asterales; family Asteraceae; genus Helianthus; species Helianthus tuberosus. The sequence goes on along the minus strand of CM060354.1, from coordinate 163,568,112 downwards.
TGCCAAGGGATGAGATGAAATGAATCCAAGCACTCCTATTTATAGGCTGAACAGAGAGCTGGACACGGCCCCGTGTCCGCTGGACACGGGGCACTCTCTCTCCTCATTAATTGTAATTCGCAATTACAATAAATGCGCCTGCTGTACTTTCGACACGCCCCCGTGTCCACTGAGCACGGCCCCGTGATGGGCAATAGAAGCTTCTATAGGTTTGTCTTTTCTGCTGCTTCTTGGGCACGGCCCCGTGCTGGCTGAGCACGGGGCGTGTTCAGCCTTCTGTTTTCTCTATTTTGCTTTGGAAGGTGCCGTTGAGGGTTCGGGCAGTCCACTAATGTTCCTTTTCTTGTATTTATGTTGGATTTAGCTGTCTTTTTGCTTCTTTTGCGTTTTTGAGCTCATTTAATCCTAAAAATACAAAAGGAAGACACAAACACTCTTTTTCCAATATTAGTACTAAAAAAGGGTTAGTTTTATGCCTCATTTGATGTAATTTATATGTTGCATTTTACACACATCAAATACCCCCACACTTGAACTTTTGCTTGTCCTCAAGCAAAACTCTTTAATATGTGGCTTACACTCCCAAATGGAATAGGTAGAAGAGAAGGTTTTGGGCTTGTCGTAGAGTGTCGGGATTTCCAAGATCTTTTTGGGTTTTATTTTTATTTATTTACACTCCTATTCGTAATGATTTATTTAGAACTTGTTCATAAAAGAAATTACTTATTTGGGCATAACATGCCTTTTTAAAATTCTATTTATATACAAGTTCACATACCTCGCGGGGAAATCACTCACACTCGGCCGAAGGTGTATTTTTAGTGAATCACTCGAGAGCGGCACGGAACTTATTCCTACCATAGGCTTGCCAAGAAATCAATCCTCCTCCTTTTTAACTTTTATACCTTTGTAGATATCAAGAGGACTTTGTGGGTTAAGGGTTGGCTAGGGTTAAAGGTAGGTGGTTGGGTTAGTGGTTAGTAGAAAAAAAAGCTAAAAGCGTAACAAGTGTCGGTTTTCGTATTTTTGCAACTTTTTATTTTTGATGAAGCTTTTATTCAAACAAAGTTATTTTTGATTACTTTGTTTGTTTATTTTCTTTTTGCTTCATCATTATCAAATTTTTTTTTTATTTTTTTTTACGAAGACCCGAACTTGTTACAAAAATAAAGGGTTAAAAATGAAAAAGGTTTTGGTGGATGAAAGGGTTTTTGTTTGGGTGATGAAACGAAAAGGTTTAGGCTCAAAGGGGCTAACTAGGGGGATTTTTGGGTAGGTGGTAAAAGAAAAAGAAAAATAATGGTGTAGAAATGAAAAAGGTTAGTCCTAATGCCTCCATCATTTACTTACTCGGGTTTAAGTTGATAAGGACCGGGAATGTATTGTCATGGCAAGTTCTAGAGTCGTAAGAACCAAGCAGCTATTCACACAAGAAACGAAAAATGAGCATTTAGTCAAATGATATGTAATTGTGTGCTCAATAAAGGCTCAAAACTCACTTTTGTGGGAATGGGTTTTTATGTGATCAAGTATATATAATCAAATTTTAAATAAGTTTGTCATGCCTTTTCATAATTTTCTTATGTTGGTTCTTTTTATCACTACGCTATCGGTTGTAAATTTGTAAAAATATAACCTTTTTGAAGTCTTGAATTTCCCGAGTTAAACCTTAGACAAGTGAAAAAAATTTGGGGTGATTAGCGGTTCCAATAGAGTTTTGTGTAAGGCTTGTATTTAGGACTTGCAAAATTCAAGGTTTTAGCATCCCCCCACACTTAAATTACACATTGTCCTCAATGTGTCCCAAAAATAAATTTTTAGGTTGATTAGATGTGTAAAATAGTGTTTAAAAAGCAAAAATTTGTGTTACTGGGCACTGAACACGGCCCCGTGTTATCCGGGCACGGCCCCGTGTTCAAGTGCCAGTAACAAAATTGAAATAAGAGAAACAGAAGGCTGGACACGGGGGCGTGTTGGGTGAACACGGCCCGTGTCCAGGTACCTGTACTGGGCGTTTTTGTGCAGGTGGTTCGACACGGGGCCGTGTTGGTTGAGCACGGCCCGTGTTGAACCTTCTGAACTGGAGAGAATTGTCGGGTTGCCTCGTTCTTGTGCATGGGATCATTTTTCTCGTTCCCCTTTTCATCCTTTACCACCATGAGTGTGTTTTATTCCTTACAAACCATCCAAACCTTAAAACCATCATTTCATTTCATCATAGAGAGAACTTACATAATCCTAAATTAAACTAGATAAAACAAAGAAATAACAAACCATGGAGTCCTAGCCTTTACTTTATTTTAATTTAGCAAAATTTCCAAGAAGTAATCAATCTTGGTTAAACAAGGCCTTTTTGAACTCCTTCTTCCGAGTGCGGTTCTCCTCAAATGTCGGCGAGCCATTCTTCTACCTCCCTTGGAAGGAGAAAAGAAGGCTCATTGGCATTAGTTTGAGGAGTTTCAACTTCCACCGGGATCTCTTGTTGGTGTTCCATGGGAGGTTCCGCCGGAAAGTCTTCCCACCCGATAGGGTTGTTGATTCCGAGTGCCAGGTTCCAATCCTGTTGAGGAAGGACTGGTTCCATTGGAGGTGCTACAAGAATATTTAACCTCTGGTGCAAGAGGTTAATTTCTTGGAAGCTGCTTTCAAGTCCCATCGTTAGATCGTTAATACGGTCGATTAGGACCTCCTCTACTGAAGCCATTTCGTCGAGAGCCTCCCTTAATGCTATCACATAGTGTACAAGTGTAGCTTCAATGGAGGGTCTTCTTCCTCTACGGCTGTTTGGAGAATGCACAGGAGATGTTTCGCTGTTTTCACTCGTCATCCTACGAAAAATAAACTAAAAATAGTTTATTTAATGAAACAGTAACCGGACACGGCCCCGTGCTCACTGAGCACGGCCCCGTGTTCATCTTTCTGCAGAGTTTTGGAACAAGGAAACTTGGATTTTTAAGTTATTTTCTGAATGTTGTGGGGCCTTTTTGGCTACTAATAACTTAAAACAATGTTTCATAACATGTTTTACCAAGATTCTTTGAACAAGACTCATTTATCCCTACCATGGAGTTGGAAGAATTCCAATCTTTCAATGGTAGCTCTTGGAGAAAGATGAAGAAGAAGGAAATGGCTAAAAGAGGAAAGGACAAGATGGGTTGTTGGAACCTTCTTTTAGACTTACCTAGGATAGTTTGAGAGAAGATTCCTGCAAATCCCTGCCCCAAGTTGGTCCAAATGTGCAGAATTCTTGGCTGCATTTATAGAAAACGACAGCAACCTGGACACGGCCCCGTGTTCAGTGGACACGGCCCCGTGTGCAGATGGAGTTCTGACACAGTTTGTCCGTATTCTGACGTACTGATCAGAATGGAATCTTTCGATGGACACGGGGGCGTGTTGGCTGGGCACGGCCCCGTGTCTAGGGACTGTTTTATGAAGTTGTCTAGTTTTTTAAGGAACTTGTTAGTATCGGGTGGCTCCTGACTGGTTGGAACAACCCCAAAGTGCCTAATATACCTTAATTGTCCTAGACTAAGGCGAGAACGCAAGAGGTTGTCGGTGAGGGTAATTCCTATTTTCATTCTAGGTGGACAAGTCCAACCCTTTCCCGGGCTCTTGTTAAAGAAGGTATATGCCGAATCGCTCAGGTCTATGTATGCACCGAACGAAGTCGATGGAGAGTCCTTCACGGCACAATCGACACAGGGACGACTATCGTCCAAGTCTTTGCTAGGTACGAAGGTATTTTCGGGAGCAACGAGGTTGTCGGAATGCGGTTCCAACATTTATTCATGGGTATCATCTTGGGGTGGATCAATAAAATCCTTCCCAAGCTCGTCTATCCATTTCAGAATTAGCTCTTCTAGTTGAAATAACTCGCTAAGGAGCAATTCCCCTAGAATATCTGGCTGGGCGCATTCGAGGGAGAAATAATGCTTATTTTTACTTTCGCCCCTCTTAAGGTTGTGAGAAGATTGTGGGTCCATGTAGTGGGGCCTATAATTTAGGAAGTAGCATTTTACTTCTTCATGTTCGCCACCACATAATTGACACCACGTACCATCAGAGTGCCGAAAGTAAAAATAATTACTATCACTCATGTTTATGTCAGAAATTACCAACCGTCGGGATCTAACGGTTCTGTTTTCAGTAACTGAAACTTGGGCACGGGGGCGTGTTGAGTGGACACGGCCCCGTGTTCAGCTTACTGTCTGATGTAAAACAGGATTGCCAGTTCCAATGATTGAGCACGGGGGCGTGTTCAGCGGGCACGGCCCGTGCTGAGCTCTGCAGATGCTGAAAAACTAAGAAAATCCTAAAAAAAATAAAAAGGAAAATAAAAGATGATTAGGCCGTTGATTCCTAACTTTCTTAAAATCCATGTGTCCCCGGCAACGGCGCCAAAAACTTGATGTGCGGTAAGTGTCGTATATATTAGGTGTATATTTTAAGCCCTTTTTAACACTTATTTTAGCCAAGTTTTAAATTTATAAAACACGATATTTCACTAACACTAAACACACATATGGGCAAGTGCACCCATCGTTGAGTGTAGTATAGCGTTGGTAAGATACCGAGGTCGTCCAAGGACACAAGAGCTTTTAATACCGGTTTATCCTCAACGTCTAACCAAAATAAAAGTTTAGAAAAATGTTTTAAACTAAGAAAAATAAAACTAACTAAAATGCTGAAAATAAAAATAAAAATAAAAACAGATAGACAAGATGAATCACTTGGTTCCGACTCGTATCTAGTATAACCTTTGATTATTTCCGCACTTTTGCACATAATTAAGAGATTATCTTAGTTATTGTAGTAGGCCCCTCTTTTGAAGGTGACGTTACCCTCACCCCAGTAGTTTGAGTCAGCAGGGATACAATCCTAAAAGGGTGGATTATTGGAAGATAATGAATTAAGTTATTAATGCAGTATTGTGGTAGGCCCCGCTTTTGGCGGTGACGTTACCCTCGGCTAAGTAGTCTGAGTCAGCAGGGATACAGTCCTAAATAGCCGGGTTATAGTATTAATAGTAGTTAACTTATGAGGGGATTAAAGAGTTTGGACCCCCGCCATCCAATACCGTGAAGTATTGAAGGAGGTCCTACTAAATTTGACCCAGGTCCATTGCAGGACCTCTAAACGCTGAACAATGGCAAGACCTTTACCAAACCGTTCCCTTAACCCCCTACCAGGTAGCCAACATACCTCCATATAGACCGTGGAGATATGAATGGTGAAAATCCTTTATTTTATATAGACAGTAAAATAATGCCAAGACACCACGGACAAACGATAAGGAAAGATCACCTTCAACATAAGTAACTAGTTATTAAAGTCATTAATACAAAACCAAATAAAAAGTGCAAAAGATTAGAAATTAAGAGTATTATACTAGACACTTTGTCTTCACCAAGTGATGTAAGAGACTTAGGCAAACATGGCCTTGATTGTCAAGAACTCTTACGATCAATCTTGGATCCCGAGACGACTCACACACTCTACGATGGACAATGGATGATGGTGGTGGATGATGGTGTTGTGATGGTGGTGGGTGGTGGATGAAGTGTGAGAGAGGTGGTGTGCCAAGGGATGAGATGAAATGAATCCAAGCACTCCTATTTATAGGCTGAACAGAGAGCTGGACACGGCCCCGTGTCCGTCTGACACTCTCTCTCCTCATTAATTGTAATTCGCAATTACAATAAATGCGCCTGCTGTACTTTCGACACGCCCCCGTGTCCACTGAGCACGGCCCCGTGATGGGCAATAGAAGCTTCTATAGGTTTGTCTTTTCTGCTGCTTCTTGGGCACGGCCCCGTGCTGGCTGAGCACGGGGCGTGTTCAGCCTTCTGTTTTCTCTATTTTGCTTTGGAAGGTGCCGTTGAGGGTTCGGGCAGTCCACTAATGTTCCTTTTCTTGTATTTATGTTGGATTTAGCTGTCTTTTTGCTTCTTTTGCGTTTTTGAGCTCATTTAATCCTGAAAATACAAAAGGAAGACAAAAACACTCTTTTTCCAATATTAGTACTAAAAAAGGGTTAGTTTTATGCCTCATTTGATGTAATTTATATGTTGCATTTTACACACATCACTCGTACAAGACCCACACCGGGTATGCATAAGTTGGTCTGTTGGTACTTAGACTATAGACTAGGTCGTTTCTAAGACATCGACCTGGACTAGGTCGAGTCTTGCCTAATTCCCTATAGTTATGGCTTTGATACCAATCTTTCACACCCCAACCGATGGCGGAAACATCGGGGCGCGGCACTGAGAGAAACAGATTGTCCATGAGTTCCATAACAACTACGATTACCAATTATTTAAGCATACGTCCCATACCATGACATAATAAGTAGCATAGTTATTACAGACAAATAGTTCTTTAAGACAATAAAAATACTATTCTGACAACTCAGATTTAAATTGTTTGTTTGTTTCTAGACTCTCCTACTTGATTCCACAAAAGCAAGAGCACATCATCCTAAGCATTCAAACACCAGTCACACACATTAAAATAGAGGTCAATACACATAGTGTAAAGGTGAGCATACAAGTTTGATAGTAATAATAGAGTTCGAAAGTGTTTACGCATAACCAACATGTACAACGTATAATGTGAAGCATGCAAGTTATCGAAAAAGATCCAATCAATACCAATGACTGTGATTTGACTGCGAGTAGCGAGTGCGCATCACATGTTCACCACTACGAACACGTGAAGTATTGTCCTTAACAACCGCTGAATGAACAGGTGCTGAGTCCAAACTATACTACTATCGTTGCTAAGGCAGGTAGACAACAATCAATGTATAAACATAATAAACAGGCATTCATCGAGTCACGTATAACATGCATTAAAGGTCAGCGTATAAATAGTGTTTGTGTTGTGTGTTCAATGTGATTTAGAATAAGTAACATATGTAACACCCAAAAGTGCTTAAAGCAAAAAGGGATCGAGTATACTCACATCGATGGAAATTAATGGATTGAAGGGAGCGCTAGAGTGAGGTTAGCCTGATCAGAATGATAGCATAAGTGATAAGCGTCATGTAAAACGATGCATGGAAAACAAGTGACGAGTGGTCATCCGGCCGGATGGAAATCCGAACGGATGGGCATTCGACCGGATGTCAAGCCGTTCGGGTGGTCATCCGTTCGGATGGCCATTCGGTCGGATTAACACTCGTTGGGGTGGATGTGTTTGTGTATGATGGCATTGAAGTTTTCGTTGTAGCATCTTGAAAATAGAGAAGTACCTCTACCTTTCATGTCGTCGATCGAACTGTCTTTCGATCGGATATCGATCCGTCCGGTGAGGTATTCCCTAGAGAACAAGTTCACAGCAGGATTGTCACTCGATCGGATGGTCTATCGATCGGATGGCAATCCGTTAGGAATCGATGATCTTTGAAAATTGATAACAAGTTTAAGTGTTGGATACCAAGTGCAATCCGATCGGATTGCAGTTTGATCGGATGGCGATCCGATCGGATGGAAATCCGATCGGACGTCAATCCGTCCCAACGAATCTGATCGTCTTGAACTTGATTATTTTGCTAAGTTTTGCGGTTTTGCATCTCACAATCTTCCTCGTAATCTAAAAAATTATCAAAACCGATACAAGCAGTTACACTTCATTCGAAAAATAGTATATAATAACAGCTGTTATAAACAGAGAACAATACAAACAATACCTCCTTTACGTCTTCTTCTTGGCTGACTTTGCGTTCCGCGTCAGGCGACTTATTTATCTTATCCCCCCGGCCCTCGAAACCTACATCAAAATCTCATCAAAATACATTTTTCCTTTGTTGTATACACAGACAATACTTGTAACGGTTGTGTACACATGTCCTAATTTCACTTACCTTTACCAAAGTTATCCTTCCCATTGGGGGGGGGGGGGGTGTGTTCTTGCTTACGTTTATTACCATCAGAAACTTTATTACTTTTTTCCGTATTGCACCCCTGGTCGTTTTCTTAAAAATAAACCAAAACCATTTATCCCACAAAGATTTTAAAAATATCTACAGCTAAGACGCTAACTATAACTTGTGGGCAGACACACTACTTGGTTAGATTCATAAATATCAACGCATATAACGGTATACCTTCCTGGATATTGGAGAACGGCACACGAACCGCATGAAATGATCGACTACTCGACAGTCTACATGCTTGTCGTTTTCTCCTCTTTCCCAAAACTGTTTCATTCATAGGCCCAACAACTTAATACACACGATAAACAATGGTTACACAGACAATTTTAAATGTAACGTCAGTTAAAACCACAATTTACCTGTGCTCTTATTTACGTCTGTGATTGTTTTCTTTTCAACGTTAGGATTAACACAAACATTCGCTCCAGCAGTACCCGACTCTTTCTCATTTTTTTAACATTCGCCATCTCAATACCAGTTTCAAATTATAAAAACTTAAAACACAAAAACATAGGGCATACAAACTGTTTTGGTCAAAAATTACCGAAGCAATTTAGTGATCAAATTAGTTAAGTGTGGTAGTGTGCTAACAATGTGTGTTGAAAATATTCTGATTATCTTGTTTACACAAACAGTTTTCAGGATATAGCTCAGGATACCGAGCTATATCAACAATCAAACAACGAGCAAAAAAGTAAAGGGTGACACGAGATATACGAGGAAAGCCCTTGATCAATCTAGATCGCAGGCACAAAACCTCAGGAGCAGACAATCACAGCTGCCTTGTTCTTCTTATTACTTCAAACTTCAGGATACAGTGCAGGATATGATGTGGATCAACTAAGGGTTACAATGAGATTCGAGTGTAAGTGTATGTAACAACACGTAAAAAATGTGTCCAATTATATAAAGACATGTGTCCTATTATATAAAGACACGTGTCCTAAACTCTAAATATGTGAAAGTTTGAGTTTGAAGGATTAAAGTTGACAAACGATGAAAATATGTATGCGAAGGGACTAAAAGTGTCAACATGCCAAACTTGTGCCTCTGAATGACCACACACGAAGAATGTATTCTTAAATGAGTGATTGATTGGATATAAGAAGTCGTTTATGAAAATAATCGGAAGATTATAAACTATTGGGGTTAAACATGTCAACATGTTAATTCATACCTCTGAGTGACCTTTTAACGAACCCGAGGCTTCGTAATATTCAAATATACTCTCAAGAATAAGTGACATCAATTTCATGAGGTTTCGTGATCGTTATGCAAGTTTCAAGACTTTGGGTTAAAAGTGTCAATACATGGAAACTTGTGTTTATGGTATCTTTTAACGAAACCGGGCCTAACGGAGTTTGGTTATACTCCCTTGAACCTCTACAAACTAACTACAAGGGCCTTATATGCCAAAAATGAAGCTATAAAAAGTTACCAAGGACCAGGGACTGAAACTGCCAAAGTTAAAACAAGTTTCAACTGAACAGGGGGTTGTCGCGGCCCGCGTAGACTCCATTTGAGTCTTACGCGACCCGCGTAAAAGTGCCAGTTTTGCAGAAAGAGGACAACTGCATGTTGCAGCCTGTTACACCCCCTTAGATGACTGAATTTCGATACTTGGGGCTTGTTGTCGGTATTAGAATACTACTAGGACACATGGGGTGATCCTAAACCCTCCAAAAACACCTGCTATGATCCAAATGCATGGCAATTCACTATATAAAGGTCTCCATGTTGAAAATTATATTTGCTCATTCACTTGGAACTTTCACTACACTCTCATCTGGAGATATCTGGCCTTGAAGGGAGCTCAAGTTTGTAGAAAAGATAGCTAGGACCCTATGTAAGTGTCTTAGCCCTCTCTTAGTTCAGTTTATTAGTTTAAAAACTGAAAAGTCATATATATCGTAAATTGACTTTGACTTTCGGTTTAATCACAAATGGTCAAGCCACTGTCCGAATCAAAAGTGGTTATGTGACCATAATAAGGTAGGTGATTAACCCTTAAAAGGGCACCTCCTAATTATTTCATTTGACTAGTTAATTGTCGGGTCAAACTTATAAGTCAAAAAGTCAAACTGACTAGAATTTTAAATAATAATTATAACTAACAATGCAGTGGTTATAAATCATATTTTATCATTCTAATAACTTGGAAATTAGTATTAGAACATGTCTAAACATGTTCAACCCGACAATTATCGGTTTAGGGTCGGTTCACAACCGAAAGTCGTAAAAGCTTGACTTTTGCTTTGACTTTCAGTTCTGACCCGATTAAGCTTAATCCTTCCATGTTTTAAGCGTCCATTAGGACCACTTCTTGTTGTAGTATAACCCCCTGGAGTTATATTACCTGGTCCTTAGTAGTTTGAATTATATGCTCATGATCGTTATTATGCTTATAAATGTCGTTTTTCCCTTTTGACATATAAACGAGATTTTTTTAAATGTGAGTCGACAAAAACCTTTGTTACTAATATATAAGTATGTCCCGAAAATTTGACATCAGTTCTTGGTCTCAAATAGAAGTTATGCTCGATATCGTAAATTGAAGCTTTTTATTAATTAAATTGCGATATCTTGCATAAGGCATGTTTAAACTTGGATTTTGACCCAAAATTCATTACCTACTGTTAAGATATTATTTTTAACGATTTTTAGGATTTTTGGTCAGATTATAAACTGATCACATCATGGAGTTCTTGTATAATTCGGTAAATGACGATAATACCCTTTTTATGCATAAAATGAGATTTACAAATGATTTGAATGCCAAAACTTTTTCTACTGATTTCATACATTAAATAAATTATTTTGAGAATTTAAAACCGATCAAAATCTCATATTTCCATAAAACACTTTAATTATCGTCAATTAGCGATTTTACGCTAACTAGGTGCATAGTATGGTTTTAAACCATATTTAACACCTAAGACTTGTTACCTACTGAACTTTTAAGTAAATTTTAATATAATCATAGTAAGTAAAAGTCATGAACTCAGACTTCCAAAATTGTCCTTAAAAGCATATGTGAAATGACCAAAATGCCCTTCCGGGGCATAGTTTGGCTATAAATGGTAAACCTCACATATGTATAATATCTTACTGATGTAATGTGATAAAATAAATATTTTTACTGATTACCAAAGACCAGAACCTCAGTTTATTATAAAATCTCTTTTATAATCATTAAAATGACCAAAATGCCCTTACGGGACTTAAAATGGTTTTAAATACTTTTTGGGCATATATGTTAACATCCTACTGATGTATTAACATAATTTAAGCATAATAACATTTGAGAGCTATATATAATTCATTTGGTTACCCGTTACGCATTTATGCGTTCAGATCAGTTTATGTGACTAGTTTACAAAAAATAGCTGAAACGAGTTTAACCTTATCATTAAATCTTCAAATTCCAGAATGCGTTTAGTTTACCCATATTATACAAGTATCCAAACTTGTCGGGTCTAAACCACATTCTATTTCGGTCTCCGCTTAATCTAGCGTTTAGAACCGTAAAGTATCTTTCCCACTAACCGGTCTAAGTCTTTGACTTAAATAAAGACCCGTTAGTATCCTAATAGGTTATTAAACCTTCCATACAGATTGAGTAGCTTCAGTAGAAGGTATTTTCATAAGGCTTTAAGAATATACGGCTGAGTTACTTCTTCACATCTAGCTCAGGTAAATACTTTTAACTTATTTTCCCTTATACGAGCTTGGGATATGGTATTATAATACCACTTGGTCGGGTATGAAATCATTTAATCGGATTGTGATTAATAAATTTACATAACCCGTTTTAATCTGTCTTGTTTGATAACATAAACATTGGGGGTTAATACGACCGTGTCCTGGATATCCTCGGCTTATTTCATTTGAAAATGGCAACGACCTATGCACGGGGTATAGGCATACACCTGACAGATGCAAATGCTAATATAACCCACATGTTGGGGATAACTCCTTTGTGGGTTCTATAAGTGGTGAGTCGGTTAATCATGAACGGCTTCCAAACTGGCCCCATATGCAAGACAAACATGTAAAATTGTATACAAGATTATCTTAAATAATTGTCCCAAGTTATAAATGGTTTATGCCTTATGCACTTAAATCAATTTTATAAACACTTTTCAAATGAGTCGGTTAATTGTATTTACCAGTGTAAACTGACGTATTTTCCAAAGACTGATTGACAGGTACCTCTCATAAATAGGCTGGAGCTACTAGTTGTCAAATGAGAGGATCTTGCAAATCCCTAGATACCTGGAGTCTATTATTTCACTTTCTTGTATTTTATTTTATGATCCGCCTGTGGATCCTTATTACAACCAAGTCTGTATATTCTTTCATTTGTACACTCAGACACTATGGTTTGTAATAGTATTTATTCACCAAGCCTTCCGCTGTGCTATTATATTGTGTATATTGACTATGATGATATCAACTACGTCACGATACTCCCCGACGGGCCCACCGGTAATATGTGGAAATATCGGGATGTGAAAGGTTGGTATCAGAGCCAACATTGAGTGAATTAAACACTAGCCTTTTGTGTTTAATCTCAATGACACAATAAGCACATTCCTTAGACTTCCGAGTCTAGGCAACTGACCTAGGATTTATTCTTAACTTTCCTTTTGTTGTTTATGTTTTGTTTTACTTGTTTTCACAGGTTATTAATCGAAAATGCCACCGCGTGTACGAGGCAAGGGAAAAGGTCTGATGAGGGGAGGACCATTAGGCCATGCGGGACCCTCTCATAGGCGCACTCCATCCGCGTATTTTTATAGCTCGGATTCGCGTGACCATTGGGGACATTCGTTTGAGCCCGCGAGACACTCGGTCTCGTTGAGTTCATCACCCTCGTTTCATCCATCTTTTGGGCCGCCTATTCCAGACGAGCCCTAGCATTCCCATCATTCACAAGATTCACACCATTCGCACCATTCCTACCACTCTTTACACTCCCATTCTTTCCATCATTCTGATTCCACTTATTCCCCGGCCCAGTTCAACCCAAACGACTATGTCAACGAACTACTGGGTCACAATCCATTAGGACCCGAGGATCACTTCTCCCACGATATGGAGATCGATGACAATCTAGATCCAGAGCCGCCAACCGGGACACCAGGTCACCCCATCAGCATATCCAGCGGTTCACCTTACCAAGTGTTTTGGTAAAAAATTACCTAAGCAATTTAGTGATCAAATTAGTTAAGTGAGGTAGTGTGCTAAGAATGTGTATCGAAAATATGCTGAGTTGGTTGTTTGCAAAAACAGTTTTCAGGATATAGCTCAGGATATCGAGCTATATCTATAATCAAACAATGAGCAAAAAGTAAAGGGTGACACGAGATGTACGAGGAAAGCCCTTGATCAATCTAGATCGCCGTCACAAAACCTCGAGAGCTGACAATCGCAGCTGCCTTGTTCTTCTTATTACTACAAATGTCATGATACAGTGCAAGATATTGACCAGATCGCTACTAAGTGTTACAATGCTTTTTCAGAAAGTGAGAGTTGCGAGAGAGAGTAGAAGAGTTCGAGAGTGGTGAGTGTCCTATTTGATATGGTTTATCCGTCTATTTATAGCTAAGAAATGAAAACAAAATCTCCTACAAATGGGGGATGCCATCGAATATTCCTTTGTTAACGTTGGAGACCAAATAAAGCGGCCTCAACGTCTTTCTTCGAACAGCTTGGACCGAGTCTTCAGGGGAAGAGGTCTTCATGAACGTTGCACACTTGAGCTTGTACTCCTGCATATAATCCGTTAGCAATCCTCAGGATACCACACCAGGATGTTACCAATATCCTGAGTCAGCATCCTGAATATGAATATTTATCATATAGTCAAGATATAATTCAAGATATTATCCAGGATATGGGCTCAGAATTTCACCCATAACAATTGTTCCCAAAAATGTTACCGTTAAGGATCCTGAGTCCTAACGGTTACATTTTTACGTATTCCAAGGTAATTATGAGATAGGACTTTGATGTGACAACTTGTAACCATTCAGCCTATATTTACTCATTACTTCCCTATAACTTCTCATCCTCATCTTCATTTAACCTTCATCCGAAAAGCAAAAAGGTAAAATCCTCTCTTTCACCTTCATCTTCTTCTCTCTATTCTGCACAATATTTCGGCGATCATATGGCGAGACAAACCAGATCTAGCTTCGGCGACTCTGACCCTCATTTATTCACCAGAATATTCTCCAAGATCTGGAGAAAGAAATATGCTCCTTTGGCAGCGCTCATCTGTCAGCTCTCAAAACCTCCGGCATCTTCCCAAAGGGGACGGTGTTCCGGCCTTTTGATCGGGAAATCCGATCGGACATGGTTTCCGATGAGTGGTTGTGTTTTAATGCTTTTCCTTTTACCTTAGGGCTACAATTCCCATTTCCTGACTTTATTACCGAGTTCCTTAACATCACAAAAATCTGCTTCAGTCAAACAATGCCAATGCTTTGGCGAGTTTTACTTGTTCTTGATCAAATCAAGAACACCTATGTTCCTGATATTTCTGTTCATGACCTCCCCTTAGCATACCAGCTTAGGTTCCATGGCTCTTGCCGATTCCTGTTCTACTCCACCTCCAGTGATCCACTGATACTCCGTGCCACCAGGAATGAGGAGGAATGGAAATCCAAGTTTTTCTTTGTAAAAAGAGACTCAATTCCTGGTGGAGCGGATTATTCGGTGAAGTGGTTGAGAAAGGGTAGGATTTAGGGTTTTAGGATGATCATGTCTTATATCCTGATCTGATTTTCTTTTTCTTTCTTGTATACAGCTGAATTCAGAAAGCTTGCACCTCCTTTAGCTGACTCAAAGAAGAGAATCGATACCATCAGACTTCTTCCAGAAGTTGAAAGAAGTTTCAACCCCTTTCCAGCATCTTCAAGCCAACCCTCTAGTTCAAACATGTCTGGTAAGGATCCTGCTCAATATCCTGCATACATGTTTTTATTTGGTATGGTTCAAAAAGAGTTTTAAAGTTACTCCATGTATGCAGACTCCAGCAAAATTCCATTCCTCCTGGACCTTGATGAGCTTGACAGCTACCCTACTCTAGTTAATGTCAAGAAGGAAACTCCTGCCACCACCAGCTCCAAGACAGTTCCGGTTCCTAAGCCCAACCCAAGAACTCGTGCCTCCACCGCCAAAAAGAGAAAGGGTTCCGAGGTCAGCACTCCAGGCTCCGAAGGATTCTCTTATGAAGAACTCATCTTCACTGACTCCTTAGAGCCAATGACATCCTTCCTCAACAAGGTAATATCCCAGTACTATATCCTGCGTACATATCCTGATAGAACATCCTGGTTAGTAAGTTTAAACTTATACCTGAATTTTGACTTGCAGGGTCTCTAGCATCTGCTCCATCTCTACACCGATGCCTGTAGTACAAACAAGTTTCAAGAAGCCAGGATCAAGCAGCTTGAGACCACTGTTGCTGATCAGGGCACCATTGCTGAAGCCAAGACCCGGCACTATGAGGATAAGCTGAAGAAGGTCACTCAGGATGCCGAAGTAAAGCTGGCAGCCGTCCAAGTTGAGCATGAACAGGCCATGATCTCCTTCCTGGAGGGAATCAAAAACTCGGTTGTTGTCTCCCTGCTACAAGCTCGTATCAAGATGGCTTATGAGGCCAAGGAGACAGGTCTTGAGTGCCCATCCTGGCATGTTGATTCCTGGGTGGCAAAGCTGAAGGAGCTTGGAGGCAATCCTATGTCGTATCATGCTGGGGCCGGTGAATCTTCCAAGTCAGCAGAGGTGGCGGACAAGGCTGGAGAAAAGAAGGATACTGGAGAGGATCCTGGCGAGGATGCTGCTCAGGATGCTGAGGCTGAGAAGACGGAGAAGGCTGGTGAAGATGCCGCTGTGTGAGGGCATTCAAGTGGGCGATGATGGATATTGATGCCTAGGCCAGAGCCCACTTTTTTAAAATTTGAATGTTGGTCTGTAATCCCAAAACAATTTACTTTTTCTACACTTTACTTTTCCTACACTTTGAACAATATGATGGCCAAAAGGTGAAGGGATCCTGAGTTTCAGGACGAAGCCCTTGGTCATCAATGTTAGTATGCTTCATTTTTGGACAATATAACAGTTGGAGGTGGATGGGTCTCGTTTTGAGATGAAACCTTCAACTGTTAGGTAAATATGTTTAGGAACTAACTGTGCTTTTGGTGGATGGATCTCAGTTTGAGATGAAACCAAAAGCACAAACTTTTGCTATGCTAATAGTATAACTTTCTTTTGGCTTTATCCATTATTGTTATATTTTTATTGCATAAGTTTTATTTTGAAAATATTTTTCTTTGAACATCCTTGGAAACATATGGGGAACATATCCTGAGAGTATCCTGAGAGATATCCTGGTCAGGATACTGCTACATGGCTTAAAAAACTTAAGTTACTCAGAGGAGATTTCAAAAAATAAAAAAGGAGAGATCATACCAAAGACTCTTAGAGAGTCAATTCCAATCTTCCATCTTATGAATGTCCCCAGTGCACATTTAGAAATCTGAGCCCATCCTTTGAATTGTATTAAGGTGTATGTCCCCTGTGTTCAGCATATTTGAAGACTTAGGAAATTCTTAATGTAAATGTTGCCATATTTTGTTCGAAACCCGTTCTTAAAATTTAGTCTTTCTGGGAATAAACCCTGAATATCCTGGGGATAAACCCTTAATATACTAGGGATAAACCCTTAATATCCTGGGGATAAACCCTGATTTTCATGCGCTACAGGAGGGAGTGTATAAACTCCAAGACTTAGAAAGGTGAAAACCTTTAAACCTTAGAGAGTATGGAAATACCCTTTCGTGAGAGAGGGTGATCAATCCTCATATACCTTGAGGATCCAGGATATAGCCAATAGTAACGAAATTGTCAGCCACTTTTACATGAACTGGTCCCGCTACCTTGAACTATCCCTGGATAACTTGTGCTCCAGGTGGGGTGTTTAAACCCAATTCAAGAGAAAGGTGAATACCTTTAAACCTTTGAAGGGATAAGGATCCCTTAATCGTGAGAGAGGGGGCCAATCCTCTAATCTTTCGGTTTATCTTGAGCATATATCCTGGAGCTATATCCTGAGGCATATCCTGCAAAATAATCTTAAACTAAGGTGGGTGTTAGCTTGGCTAACAACCCTCCGATGCTTAATTCAGTATTGGGTTCAAAATAATAAATAAATTCGAACATATTTAAAAGAGATAGAATCCATACCATCCTGAGTTAGAAATAAAATTCTAAACTCACTTGAAATAGAGCTTTAAGTGTATAACATTCCAGGATCTTGGTAGCATATCCCCTTCCATATTATTGAGTCGGTATGCTCCTTTCCCAGATTCTGATTCAACCTCGTATGGTCCTTCCCACTTTGGAGCTAACTTTCCATCGGCAGGATTAGTAGTATTCTGAAAAGCCTTTCTTAACACCCAATCCCCAACTTGAAACCTTCTAGTCCTTATATTCTTGTTATATACTCTGGATATCCTCTGTTGATACGCTGCCATCCTTAGCTTTGCTGCATCTCTCGTTTCATCCACAGTGTCCAATTCTTGGCACAGAGCTTCAGGATTCCGCTCAGGGTCCCGGAGATTAGATCTTGCTGTAGGTATCACCATTTCTGTTGGGATCACCGCTTCTGCTCCAAATACTAAGGAGAATGGAGTTTGTCCAGTTGCACTCTTTATCGTTGTTCTATCATCCCATAAAACAAAGGGTAATTCTTCTGCCCATCTTCCTTTCTTAGCTCCTAGTCTCTTCTTCAAATTGTTGACAATTATCTTGTTCGAGGATTCTGCTTGTCCATTTGCTTGAGGATGTACTGGAGTAGATGTGATCATTTTGATTCCCCAACTCTTGCAAAAGTCAGTAGTCCTCTTACTTATAAACTGAGAACCATTGTCACAAATTATCTCGGCTGGTACCCCAAACCTGGTCAGGATATTCCTTTTTATGAAGGATACTACTTCTTGATCTCTAACTTGAACAAATGCTTCAGCTTCAACCCATTTAGAAAAAATAATCAGTCATTGCCAGCATAAAGACTTTTCCTCCTGGCGCTTTTGGCAATTTTCCCACTATGTCCATCCCCCACTTCATGAATGGCCAAGGGGAAGCAATATGATAAAGTGGTTCAACAGGTTGATGTAATATGTTACTGTGCCTTTGACATGCATCACATCTTCGAGCATATTCCGCAACATCTTTCTTCATCGTCGGCCAATAGTATCCTGTTCTTAATACCTTTGAAAATAATGATCTGCCCCCAGTATGGTTACCACAATCCCCTTCGTGTATATCCTGATGCACTTCTTTAGTTTCGGGATCCTCCAAGCACCTCAGGTATTGTCCTGCAAGAGATTTCTTGTACAAAAGATCATTTATAATAGTGAATTGTGATACCTTCATTCTAAAGGCCTTAGGATTTTCATCCTTTGGGATGTGTCCTTCCTTAAGATATTTCATGATTGGAGCCGTCCAGGACTTAGGATCCTCATCAGGATCATGGCCAGGATCCTGAATGCTTGTTACCTCCTTATCCTGAGACTTGAAAAGATTCACAGCAGGATGTAGGATGTGAAGTATTGGTATTTGGGTTCCTTCAGGTATCCTGACTGATGATCCTAGATTCGTCAAGGCATCTGCTTCAGCATTATCTTCTCTCGGTACCTGTTCAAGTGTAAAAACATCTAAATATCCTGCTAATTTTTTGAGAATTTCGAGATACTCGATTAACTTCTCACCTTTAACTACATAGGATCCATTAAAATGATTAGTAATTAACAAGGAATCAACAAATACTTGTAAACTCTTAATATTCATATTCCTGGCCAATTCTAATCCTGCAATCAAAGCTTCATATTCTGCTTCATTATTAGTGGCAGGGAATTCACACCTAATAGCCTGGGGTAATATGTCCCCCTGTGGCGATTTTAGTAGTATACCCAATCCTACACCTCTAACATTAGATGCACCATCAGTATATAATGTCCAGGATTCTGAGGTTTCTCCTAGTTGTTGAACTTCTAGGTCTACTTCATTTTGAATACCACTACTGAAATCAGCCACAAAGTCAGCTAGAGCCTGAGACTTTATGGCATTTCTAGGTTCATATACTAGATCATAGGCACTTAATTTTACTGACCACCTAGCCATTCTACCTGACATCTCAGGTTTCCTAAGCACATTTTTAACATGATAATTGGTTTTAACATGAATCCTATGTGTCTCAAAGTAATGTCTAAGCTTTGTTGATGCCATAACTAGGGCTAATATTATTTTTTCTAAATAAGAATATCTAGTTTCAGCATCTAATAAACTTTTACTAACATAATAGACAGGATACTGCTGACCTTCATGATCCTTTACAAGAATGGCACTTACGGCATTCCCTGATACTGCAAGATACAGGGATAATGGTTCACCGTCCTCAGGCTTCATCAATAGAGGTGCAGTTTAAAGATACTACTTCAACTCCTGCAAGGCTGCTTCATGTTTCTCTCCCCATTTGAATTTCTTATTTTTCTTCAGGATATCATAGAATTCCTTGCATTTTTTCGAGGATCTTGAGATAAATCTGTTTAATGCTGCTACTTGTCCCGTCAGTCTTTGTACATCTTTCATGTTGGAAGGTGACTTGATATCCATGATGGCTTTGATCTGTTCTGGGCTTGCTTCTATCCCTCTTTTAGTCATCATGTATCCTAAAAACTTTCCTGCTCCTACTCCAAAATGGCACTTGGCAGGATTTAGCTTCATGTTATATTGATCCAGGATATCAAATGCTCCCTTAATATCCTGGAGGTGATCCTCGGCCTTCTTAGATTTTACTACCATGTCATCGATGTACACCTCCATGGTGTCCCCCATCTTGTCTTTAAACATCATGTTCACCAATCTCTGGTACGTTGCACCTGCATTTTTCAAACCAAAAGGCATAGCAGTATAACAATAAATACCTGTTGGTGTCATGAAAGCAGTATCCTCCTGGTCTGAAGGTTCTATTTGGATCTGCTAGAATCCTGAGGATGCATCCATGAAGGTTAACATCTCATGGCCGGCAGTAGCATCTACCATTAAGTCAATATGAGGTAGAGGAAATGGGTCTTTGGGACATGCTTTGTTCAAGTCTGTGTAATCCAGACAAACTCTCCATTTCCCATTTTTCTTTTGCACCACAACTACATTTGCTAGCCACCTTGGAAATTTAACCTCCCTGATCATATTGGATTTCAATAATCTCTCAACTTCTTCTTGAATAATTATATTTCATTTCGGAGCAAACTTCCTTCTCTTTTGCTGAACAGGCTTGAATGACCTGTCAATTCCAAGCTTGTGAGTGATAATATCTTTTGAAATACCAGTCATATCCTCATGCTTCCATGCAAAAGTTGACATCCTGCATTTCAAAAAGTTAGTTAACTGATCCTCAATATCCTGAGGGATATTGGTTCCTACGAGCACCGAGATATCTAGATTATCCTGATCCAGGATAACTTTCTTAACATCCTGCTCTGAAGCCTCCATGATATCCTGGGCTCGTATCTTTAATTGCTATGTTGCACTAGGCTTGGTTGAGGATTTCATTGAGGATGAATAACATTCCTTTGCCTCATGTTGATCACTTTCTACCTTGACAACCCCCAAGGGGTAGGGATCTTGATACACTGATGATAGGTTGATGGCACAACTTTCATATCATGGATCCATGGCCTACCCAACATAATATTGTAGCATGATAAGGAATCCATGACACAGAAGTGTTGCATTGAGTTGACCCCTTCAACATATACTGGCAACTTTATTTCTCCCACAGTATTCCTGGCCTCTCCACTGAACCCAACAAGCACAGTGGATTTTGAAGTTATATCCATCGGGGATACATTCATCCTCTTCAATGTTTCTAGATGAATTATGTTGACGGAGCTGCCATTATCCACCAGTATCCTGCGCACAAAATGATTAGCAACATACAAAGTTATTACCAAAGCATCATGATGAGGATCCTGGACAGTATCCCTGTCATCACTATCGAATGTGATCACTTTATCAGTCGTGAGGGTTGTCATCATGGTTGGCTTATCCCCCATTGCTGCCTTAGCCTCCTTTGCATGTCTTTTGGCTGCAGAATAAGAAGTTCCGCAGATATCAGACCCTCCTGAAATAAAGTTAATTATCTTGGCATCCGCAGGAGGTGATGCTGCTCGTTCAGGATCCTTCTTAGTATCCTGACCCTTATTCTTCTTTCTTCCCAGGAGATCCTTCAGATATCCCTTGCTCAAGAGATAGCTTATTTCTTTCCTCAGAGCAATGCAATCCTCAGTAACATGTCCGAAATCCTCATGGAAGGCACACCACTTGGACTTGTCCTTCCAATCAGCTTTTTGTTGGTTCTTCCTAGGCCACCTTGCTTTGTCTCCTAAACCCTGTATAGCATACATCAGTTCAGGTATGTTAACAGAAAAAAAATATTCTGACAATTCAGGATACTCTTCAGGATCCTCGTCTTCAACAACATTCACTTTCTTGCTATCATTCCTGCCATATGGCTTAGAACGATATGGCTTGTACGAGGATTCCGATTTCCTGTTGGTTGATTCGTAGGTCGAAGATGAATTCATCCTCTCTTGCATCTTTTTGTCATCCTCCAGTCGAATATATCTTAAAGCCCTGTTCCGAGCTTCATCTAGGTTCCTGCAGGGATTCATTACAAGATCCTGGTAAAATTGAGAATCTTTTTGCAATCCCATCTTGAAAGCTTGCACAGCTGTTGCAACATCAAGATGTGGGATATCTAAAGATTCCCAGCTAAACTTGATCACATAATCTCTTAAGGATTCCTGAGGTCCTTGAGTTATCCTATAGAGATCACTGGTTAGTTTTTTAAAACTTCGACTGCAAGAAAATTGACTATTAAATAAATTAACTAAGTGAGCAAATGATGTAATCGAATGAGGAGGAACGTTTAAGAGACATTTTAAGGCCGATCCTATTAAGGTAGAACCAAAACCCTTGCAGAGGCATGCTTCCTTGAGATCTAGAGGGATAGGGTTGATTTCCATCCTTTCCCTATACTGGGCAATATGCTCTTCAGGATCCGTGGTCCCGTCATAGAGCTTCATGTTGGGGGGTTTGAAATCTCTTTGGGATTTCAGCATCACATATAGGATATGCAAATCGAGATATCTTGTGGCTATCCTGGGATACTTCTGGGATCGGCTGGACTACTCCAGGTATACTGGATATCATGCCCTTTAACTTCTGAAGCTCCCTGGAAAGTGCTGATGTCACACCTGCATCCTACAAAGATCCAATACCATTAGTAGCAAGAGTATTATTATTATTAGATACGTTACCAGTCTGAGGATTCTGGCCATATCCTGAAGCATATCCTGAACTTCTCACAGTTGACACCCTAACAGAAGAGGGTATCTCAGGAATATGACTTTGGGAATGGCTAGGCACAATATTCCCCCTGTTATCCTCACTATATATTGCAGTACTGAAGTTCAAAGCTCTGGGCTGCAAGGGAGTGACAGTATCCTCAGCCGTATTTGGTTGGTCTCTTGCTGCTGCTTCATCTGCTCCTGTATACTACCAAATAAAGTTAGAATTTCATCATTAGAGGCCAAAACAGGAGCAGATCCCTGAACATTCCGAGTGGGGATAATATCCTGAGGCTGTGAAGAGGCTTGCGTCCTTGGAGGAGGTGGTGGAAGCACCAAACCAATTGTTGCAGAGGTTGTAGCAGACACGGTAGAAGAGCTCATGTTTGATCTTGAGGCCATTGAAAATAATGTGGCAAAAAATTTTGAAAATAGAAAACCAAGTAATGATTTTGCAAAAGCTTTTAGTAGAAGTAGCACCACTTTCCCCACGGTGGGAGCCAAATTGTTTTGGTCAAAAATTACCTAAGCAATTTAGTGATCAAATTAGTTAAGTGAGGTAGTGTGCTAAGAATGTGTATCGAAAATATGCTAAGTTGGTTGTTTACAAAAACAGTTTTCAGGATATAACTCAGGATATCGAGGTATATCTATAATCAAACAATGAGCAAAAAGTAAAGGGTGACACGAGATATACGAGGAAAGCCCTTGATCAATCTAGATCGCCGGCAAAAAACCTTGGGAGCTGACAATCGCAGCTGCCTTGTTCTTCTTATTACTTCAAATGTCAGGATACAGTGCAGGATATTGACCGGATCGCTACTAAGTGTTACAATGCTTTTTCAGAAAGTGAGAGTTGCGAGAGAGAGAGTAGAAGAGTTCGAGAGTGGTGAGTGTCCTATTTGATCTGGTTTATCCGTCTATTTATAGCTAAGAAATGAAAACAAAATCTCCTACAAATGGGGGATGCCATCGAATATTCCCTAGTTAACGTTGGAGACCAAATAAAGCGGCCTCAACGTCTTTCCTCGAACAGCTTGGACAGAATCTTCAGGGGAAGAGGTCTTCATGAACGTTGCACACTTGAGCTCGTACTCCTGCACATAATCCGTTAGCAATCCTCAGGATACCACACCAGGATGTTACCAATATCCTGAGTCAGCATCCTGAATATGAATATTTACCATACTAGTCACGTACCCGCGCGATGCGGCGGGAGTGACGATTTACAACAGGATACTCATTTACCATTAGTTTATTAGTCGTCTTGTGATATATTGTATAGTACTTAAGTTAGTTTTCTTATTCGTGATATGTTGGCACTGGTTTTTCTGTTCGTTTATCCAAGATATGGGCTCAGAATTTCACCCATAACACCAAGGATCGCCATATCAAGGGCCCGACTCATGGGCCGAAAGGTGGAACCAGTATGAATGGGAATTT
This sequence comes from Helianthus tuberosus, assembly GCA_030545235.1. Lineage (NCBI taxonomy): Eukaryota > Viridiplantae > Streptophyta > Magnoliopsida > Asterales > Asteraceae > Helianthus > Helianthus tuberosus. The sequence goes on along the minus strand of CM060354.1, from coordinate 163,544,304 downwards.
ACCCCTTCATTTCATAACTCTCCTTCTCAACCTCCTTTGGATGAGCCGTATCTTCAAGCGGTTACTCCACCGCCTCTACCCGTTGAGGAACCACCTCAACCACCTCCTGAGCCGCCGAGGCGAAGGTGGAATGCACGGATGTCCGTGCGAGGGGGACCAAGATTCAGTTCCCCTCAAGGTTCAAGCTCAAACCCTCCTATTCCCGAGGACCCACAAATGGGTGGACGCTCGCATGCGGTGCCGGAAGATGATCCCCCGCCAGTTTCTTTTGCACCACCGCCTCCGCCAGTGGGTTTTGAAAACCCGATACCGACTTACCCAGGTTCGTCTGGGTATAACCCATTTGAATACCCATCTCACACAGATTATGGATATCAAGCTCTTGCCCAAGATCCATATATTACGGCAGCACAATATAATGCACTTTATCCTTCATCATATCCTCCAGTTTACCCAACTGGATATCCAGTGCAAGGGTATCAATAGCCACCTTATCAACAACAACCTCCTCCTCCTCCTCAACAAATTCAAACTCAAGAAATTCTGCAGAGGTTGGACAAGGTTGAGTGAAAAGCGGACGAAACCAATAAGAAGCATAACAACTTTCTCAAGGGCCTTGCGAATCTCATAAAAGGCAAAAAGAAGTAGAAGTTGTTTACTTTATTTTGTATCGTACTTTCAATCAAGTCCTTGCAAGGACATTTTATTTTCTGTACTTGGTCCCTGCGAGGACTTATTTCTTTTTCTGTAGTCCCTGCGTGGACAGTGTGTTATTTCAAGACCCGTTTAGGGCATTCTTGTAATAGTTTAATAGTTTAATGGAATTTCTTTTTGAGATTTTAAATATGTATTTTATTACATCATCGTGCTATATCATTTCAATTTTTATTTGACCTGCCAAAGAAGTTCTTAGAGATATAACCTAGCCAAAATATTAATGGCTATGATGATACAACCTTTTTAAGACAATAAATTCCCTGTTAACATCTGAAAACATGTTAACATTCCCGGCTGTGTGATTCGAGAGACTACACAAGCTTCCGAATGTACTTGGATCTTCCAAGTCACTATCATAGCCTGTATGATCAATGTGAATCATGGCTATTGAACATCAATATGATGTATACACCAAAATATCCATTTGAGATGTATGCCTAAGAGCAAAGGTGTATTAATGACAGTGATAGTTTTATCTTATAAACTTCTTGTCAAAAAGGCGATGAACTATGTTCGACCCTTAAAAGATCACTAATCCAAGAGATAATTGGTTATGTTTTAATCGTCCTTGTGACAAGGCCTTTTGTGCCATCTAAATATCCTTCGAGACGAGCCTTGTGCTATATGAAAATGTCTTTCATGACATTGACAGTTGTGATTTATATCCCCTGTCTAATAAATATAAAGGATTATATCCTATTGATTGCTTATAATGGTTCAGTTGTAGCCTAGGCAAATTATAATCAAAATTGATTTTTACTTATTACTTAAAATGGTCTATATGGTTTAATAATACCATGACCATCTAATCATCAATGTGATGATTCATTATATAATCTAAGTATATCATTATTGTTTGATTTAGTACTCAAATCATGGCTGGCTCTGACGAAGCAAACAGTCATCCTGAAGAAGGAAACAATAATACCAGGATTAATATCACTGGTGCTGAATTACAAGCAATGATAACCGCAGCGGTTGCTCAAGCTGTGGATAATAAGTTCAAGGAGCCGAGTAATGTTCGGTCCAAAACTCATACAAAGTCCCTATCTCATTCGCAAACACTGTAGAAGGATGAGTCTCAACACTCATCTAACCAGAAAAGTGAACCACAGAGACAAGTTGTTGTTAATCAGGCTCCTAAGTACAACAAGAGTTGTACCTATAAATATTTCATCTCCTGTAAACCGAGAGATTTCACGGGAGAAAAGGGAGCAATCGACTGTATGAAGTGGTTGGATGAAATGGAAACTGTGATTGACATCAGTGGATGTGCTAAGGAAGACATCGTTAAGTTTGTGTCTCAATCCTTCAAGGGCGATGCCCTAACTTGGTGGAAAGCATTGGTGCAATCCACTGGAAAGGTTCCTCTGTATAACCTTTCGTGGAATAAATTTGTTGACCTTGTGAAGGACACTTACTATCCTCAGCATGAAGTTGAAAGGATAGAGACTGACTTCCTCACTTTGGTGATGAAGGATTTGGATTGTAGGTCCTATGTGACCAGTTTTAACTCCATGTCGAGGCTTGTACCGTACTTGGTCACTCCAGAACCCAAACGTATTGCGCATTTTATCGGTGGTTTAGCCCCTGAGGTGAAAGGAAATGTCAAGGCTTATAAGCCTGCTACTTACAGATCTGCTGTGGATCTATCTTTGTCCCTTACTCTCGATGTTGTAAGGAGTAGGGCAAAGAAAACCACCGATGAGGGAAAAAGAAAGAGGGAGGAAGACCAGTCCCATCAGTCGAACAAGAAGAACAAAGGGAACTCTGGTTCCAAGAAAGGGTAGTCGGGTGACAAGCCCAGATGCAAGACTTGCAACAAGAGGCACTTTGGAAAGTGCAACCAGGACCCACAAGCTAAACCTTGTGGGATCTGCAAGAAGAAAGGGTATAAGTCTATGGAGTGCTGAAACATCAAGGATGCGACCTGCTACGGTTGCAACGAAAAGGGGCACATCAAGACTAATTGCCCTAAGAATGTTAAGAAGCCCGAGGAGGCAAAGAAAAAAATGCTAGGGTTTTTTCAGATGAATGCAAGGGAGGCGGTGAATGACGGAAACGTTATAACAGGTACCTTCCTCATTAATGATATTTATGTTAGAGTTTTATTTGATTCAGGTGCCGATAAGTCTTTTGTAGACCATAAGTTTAGTAAATTACTGAATCTGCCTATTAAGACTCTAGACATAAAATATGAGGTTGAGCTCGCAGACGGTACCTTAGAAATAGCTTCAACTCTTCTTGATGGATGCTTTATATCTATTAAGAATCATTCTATCCCGCTATCCCTTTTGCCAATGAAATTGGCTGGGTTTGATGTAGTTTTAGGCATGGATTGGTTGTTGCATAACCAAGCCCAAATTGCCTGCGATAAAAAGCTAGTTATCATCAAAATCCCTTCTGGTGTATCCGTCACTATTCAAGGAGATACACAATATGGTTTACCCATCAATGTGTCTATTATCAAGGTATCGAAGTGTCTGAAGAACAGATGTGTCATTTACATGGCACAAGTGACAGTAAATGACCCGAAGCCCAAGATCGAAGATATTCCAATTATTTCCGAGTATCCTGATGTCTTTCCTGATGAATTACCTGGATTACCTCCTGAGAGGCAAGTTGAATTCAGGATAGACATTCTGCCAGGATCTGCACCAATTGCACGAGCTACTTATCGTCTTGAACCTCCTGAAATGAAAGAGCTCAGGACTCAATTGGATGACTTACTAGAAAAGGGTTTCATACAACCCAGCTCATCGCCTCGGGGAGCTCCTATTTTGTTTGTGAAGAAGAAGGATGGATCAATGCGTTTATGCATTGATTACCATGAGCTGAACAAAGTAACGATCAAGAATCGTTATCCTTCGCCCATGATCGACGACTTATTCGACCAACTTCAAGGGGCAAGTTTCTTCTCGAAGATCGATTTGAGATCAGGGTATCATCAACTCAAGGTTAGAACTGAAGATGTACCTAAAACAGCATTCAGAACAAGGATGGACATTACGAGTTTTTAGTGATGCCTTTCGGGCTCACTAATGCACCAGCAGCATTCATGGACCTCATGAATAGAGTCTGCAAGCCATACTTAGATAAGTTTGTCATTGTCTTTATAGACGACATACTTATTTATTCTCGTAATCAAGTTGATCACGAGAAACACCTTCGGTGTATTTTAGGGTTGTTTCGACAGGAGAAAATGTATGCTAAATTCTCCAAGTGTGAGTTCTGGCTTCGTGAAGTCCAATTTCTTGGACATGTTGTGAGCGAGCGTGGTATCCAAGTCGATCCCGCTAAAATAGAATCCATTATGAACTGGGAAGCACCAAAGACACCAACAGAAATTCGCAACTTTCTGGGATTAGCTGGTTATGATAGAAGATTCATTGAGAACTTCTCAAGGATAGCTGCACCATTGACTACTCTGACCCGTAAGAATGCAAAGTTTGATTGGGGTCCAAAACAACAAGAATCTTTTGAGATTCTTAAACAGAAATTGAGCAATGCTCCGGTATTGACATTACCCGAAGGAGTAGAGGATTTTGTCGTGTACTTTGATGCTTTACACACCTGTATGGGTTGTGTACTTATGCAAAGAGGCAACGTGATTGCCTATGCATCACAACAATTAAAGGTACACGAAAAGAATTACACCACCCACGATTTGGAATTGGGTGTCGTTGTCTTTGCACTTAAGTTATGGAGACACTATTTACATGGAACTAAATGCGTGATATATTCGGATCACAAAAGTCTCCAACATCTATTCAATCAAAAGGATCTTAACATGAGACAGCGCCGTTGGATGGAGACTCTAAATGACTATGATTGCGAAATTCGCTACCATCCTGGTAAAGAGAATGTGGTTGCTGATGCTCTAAGCCAAAAGGAAAGAGTCAAACCTATAAGGATTAATGCCAAGAGCATTGAACTCAAAAACAGCTTGAATGAAAGGCTATTAACTGCTCAGAAAGAAGCTGTTTTGGAAGCTAACTTTCCATATGAAAAGTTAGGTGTAACTGCTGAACAGTTAGCACCTGGCAAAGATGGAATCCTTAGGATGAATGGAAAAATCTGGGTTCCTATTCATGGAGGGCTTCGAGATATAATCCTCCAGGAAGCTCACAATTCCAAATACTCAGTTCACCCTGGAGGTGACAAGATGTATCAAGATTTGAAAACTAATTATTGGTGGATAGGTTTGAAGAAATCTATTGCCACACATGTAGCTAAGTGCCTGACTTGTGCTCAAACTAAAGTTGAACATCAAAAGCCATCGGGTCTGGTACAACAGCCAGAACTTCCCACATGGAAGTGGGAGATGGTAACCATGGATTTTATAACCAAGTTACCTAAAACAAGACATGGAAATGATACTGTATGGGTCATAGTTGATAGACTGACTAAGTTAGCACATTTCTTACCCATCAAGGAGACTCATAGTTCCGATAAGCTAGCCCAGTTGTACGTGGATAAGATTGTATCTCTCCATGGAGTGTCGGTATCTATTATATCCGATAGAGATACTAGATACACCTCTCACTTTTGGAAAAGTTTCCAACAATCATTAGGCACTCATTTGAATTTTAGTACTGCTTACCATCCTGAAACAGAAGGACAAAGTGAGCGTACAATTCAAACTTTGGAAGATATGCTTCGGGCATGTGTTATTGATTTGGGAGGTAGCTGGGATGACCACCTACCTTTGATCGAGTTCTCCTATAACAATAGCGACCATACTAGCATTCAGGCTGCGCCTTTTGAGGCATTGTATGGAAGGAAATGCAGAACGCCTGTTTGTTCGGAGGAAGTAGGAGAAGCTCAGTTGTCAGGACCTGATATAGTCCTTGAAACGACGGACAAGATTTTCCAAATTCATGATCGCCTAAAAGCTGCCAGGGATAGGCAGAAAAGTTATGCTGATAAGAGGCGAAAACCTCTAAAGTTTGAAGTGGGCGACAAAGTCTTACTAAAAGCACCCTGGAAAGGTGTGATGCGTTTTGGTAAGAAGGGCAAGCTAAGCCCAAGGTATATTGGACCATTCGAGATCATCGAATGCGTCGGCAGTGTAGCTTATAAGCTAAACTTGCCTGAGGAGCTGAGTGGAATTCACAATGTATTCCACATCTGTAATCTAAAGAAATGTCTAGCTGATGAATCGCTAGCAATGTCTCATAAAGACGTACAAATTGATGAAAGCCTGAGGTTTGTTGAAAGACCTATATCGATTGAGGATCGTCAGGTAAGCTCCGAAGAAAGCACGTTGTCACACCCCGACCGCGTAAAACAACAAATCGCGGCGGAATTGTCGGGGAGTGTTGTAACAGAATCATTGTTTCATAACACATGGAAATTGAAATTTTGTTTTATTGAATAAGAGAAGTTACAATGTCTTAAAACAAAGAATCATAACATAATTAACTAGTCTTGGATCTTTTGATGTCACTAAGGCCCAAGTCCGCCTAAGTGTATCTTGATCAATCCTATGCATCATTTCCTGAAAACACATGTGAAAATAGGTACGTCAGCATAAAAATGCCTGTGAGATACATAGGTTTTATTAAAATAGGATTCATGACTTGTAAGTTTAAAAGAAAATGTTTAACAAAAATTAGTCATGAACCTTGTAAAATGTTTTCTTTTATAAACCATACAAACAGTGATAAGAAATCAGATGATATAAAAGAAAGATGCACGGATAAATAAATGACCAAGTAAAATGAGTTTGTATAAAATATGTTGTTTGTAAAACAATGTTTCATGAAGATGTGGTATAAGTGTAAAATGTATTATGTCCAACTTGAAATGGTTTAAGTAACGCTACGATATGTAATACCATAAAAGCACTTATATATAGGAAGTACCAGCGGCGTATCCACCATGCTTTTATCATATTACACACGCCTCGTAACTTAAATCACTTACCAAAACAAACCCTGAAAAATGTCTTGTTTAAACCAATTGTCAAATGTTTTTGTAAAAATCATGTCTATTGTCAGATGTAAATCATGTAATGTGTAAACAAATGTCATGTACGGTAAGTAAAAAGTGACTACTTAAACCATATGTAAAATGCACAAAACAATGCGTTTGAATAAATCAAAAGTTATGTTTTGTAAAACAAACGCATGCCTTACTGATATAAACATCTATGCGGTATTGTTTTAATGAATACATTCAAGCCTTGCGACTGTGGCGACAAACCCTTAAACGAAGTTAAAGGTTTATCTGAATTATGTATATCGAATCCGGTCATTCCTTCCATCCAAATAAACCTAGGATCTCAGGAATGGGAGTTGTCAATTCCTATGGTACCACTACCTACTAACGAACGACGTGATCAATGTTAATGAATGTATTTTTATCCCATTTAAACAAACCAAATGTCATACCAAAATGTAAGCATGTTTTATGAAAATAATGTACTAAGTATGCAACAAATGAACATACATAGCATGAAATGTAATGTAAAACAATGTACTAAGTATGCACTAAATGGACATACATAGCATGAAATGTAATGTAAAACAATGTACTAAGTATGTACTAAATGGACATACATAGCATGAAATGTAATGTAAAACAATGTACTAAGTATGCACTAAATGGACATACATAGCATGAAATGTAATGTAAAATAATGTACTAAGTATGTACTAAATGGACATACATAGCATGAAATGTAATATAAAACAATGTACTAAGTATGCCCTAAATGAACATACATAGCAAAGATATGGATAAAATCATGTACTATACGTGTACTAATGAACATAGCAAGTATGTATAAAAACATGGAAAGCACGAAAGTAACAAGTGGGCATATGTGTTTCACCCCAAAATGTTTGAAAAACAGTAAAAGAGGGGACTATGTATTCACTTGAGGGTTCTTAGAAGTCTTGAATAACAACCAAGCAAAGCTAGAGGGATCACGGAAATTAAACGGCACCTAATATAGGTAACTACGTTAATAAACCGGACCTAAATCGGAAGATCGGATAAAATGAGGTTTCGTAAACCAAATGAGTGTAGGAACTCATGTAATATGGTTTAACAAAGCCTACATTCTAAATCGAAACCTATCCTAAGTGCTTACGACCCATTACGACCCGTTTTGGTAGCTTACGCTACTTTAACGCGTCGTTCACGTGAAACGCGTTTGGACCGCCTAACTAGTCATATGACAAGTTTTATATGCCTTAACACATCTAATAATGTTGCCTAATCAGTTTAGATGTCAAAATTTAGGTTACATATGCTTAAAATGAATTTATGCGTAAAAGAGCATTTTGGTCATTTTCCTAAGGCATATAAATTACCTATCATACAACTACTTAAACGAAGTGACCATAAGGTATAACCTCGAAAGGTTATTCCCTATACAACTATGGTCACAAAACATGTTTGGTCGGATCCTAATGATCGACCAAACGGGTCGGGTTCGAAAGTCTAAGCGGTTGTTTAGACCGCTTATCTTACGACCCTATATAAGCACTACATCTAAAGTGACGAGTTAAACATGTTAAAACATGTTTAACGAAGTTAGAAAACAAGTTTGGTATCAAAACAAAGGGTCTTGATACCCATAAATAGTTTGGTTGCAAAATACGCAAGAATGCGCATTTTGACCGAAACTATGACTCGTCACTACGCCTAAATAACGTGGTAATCAGTAGGTATAGTCACAAGGGACTATAACCATCGTGATTACGCTCACGTTGCGAAGTTCAAATGAACTTCATGTTGACCATAGACTGGTCAATGCAGAAAGTCAAACAGTGTTTGACTTTTATGCTTAAAAATGCATAAAAGAACGAAAGAATACTTACAAGAGGTCCAAGAAATGGAGATTTGATCTAAAAATTCTCAGGTATGAATTGTTTAAACTCCAACTTAGAGAATGAATTCAGATCAAGGTGAGTTTGCAAATGAGATCAAGGGGGTATATATAGTTTTTCCAAGACCATTAGGATCGTTCCTTGATAAACGAGCTTTGATCTTGGCCTTACACTTGTACCCACTGATTTGTAATACCATGGGAGCCCCCAAGTGAGCCCATAGAATGTTCAAAACCATTTGCAAGTCATGGAAACAGATGGATTAAGCTGTAACACAATTTCTGCTGAACTGGGCTGCTCTTGCGCCCCGCGTAAGTGTACCCACTTGTGTTACGCGGCCCGTGTAAGGGTAATTTGGCAGAATTACAGTTTAGGTCCCTGCATGTTCCAAACTTGGTTTTTGACTCATTTTTGGCACATTTAAGCCCCGTTAACCCCATTTCAAGGCTCTAAAATGGAGTTAAAGTATAGGGAACTTAAAATATGCTCAAAAATATCTCGAATATCGGTTCGTTTGGTCATACGGTTGCGTTGTTCGGTTAATTACGACGAAACACGAACGGACGCGAAAAACGATCCAAATTACGTGACGAATGGGATTTTATCATGCCAATCACTAAAATAAAATATTTTAATGATTACATAAATTTTTGGATGTCCGGATATATTCAGAACGTAAGATATGCGCGAAAATGCAAACTTATGCACTTTTTGACGCTTTTAGTCCATGTTGATCAAATAAGTTTATTTTTGCGCACCAAACACCTCAAAGCCTATTTCTAAGCCATGTAAAGGATATTTAGGGCATGTTTAACTTATGATCATGTTCCAGAATGTTTGTTACAGTACAAATCGGCATACTTTCACAGTTTGTTGAAATTAGTCCCTGTAAGAGAATAAACTTGATTTCGACACACCAAACCTTCCAAAACTTATTTCTAAGTTATGTAAAGGTTATTTAAGGTATGTTAAGCCCATGTCACTATTCCAGAGTGTTTGTTGCATTAAACTGATTACGTTTACGCATCAGTTCGCGTATAACTTCCCAGAAAGCGATTTAGAGCTCGAAATCGAACAAGAATTGATATGTGCAAATGGTACACATATTTATACAAATCCCAAATATGAAACATAATATTTCATTGGTTTGGTATTTGTTTGATGGCCGTGGAGGCACAGGTGTCACACACGTGCCTATAGTAAAGGTTAAATGGGACGCCCGTAGAGGCCCTGAATATACGTGGGAAGTTGAGTCCACTATGCGACAGAAGTACCCTCACTTATTCCATTAAATATCGGGGTCGAGATTTATTTTAAGGGGGTGAGGATGTAACAGCACGTAAAAAACGTGTCCAATTATATAAAGACACGTGTCCTAAACTCTAAATATATGAAAGTTTGAGTTTGAAGGACTAAAGTTGACAAACGATGAAAATATGTATGCGAAGGGACTAAAAGTGTCAACATGCCAAACTTGTGCCTCTGAATGACCACACACGAAGAATGCATTCTTAAATGAGTGATTGATTGGATATAAGAAGCCGTTTATGAAAATAATCGGAAGATTATAAACTACGGGGGTTAAACGTGTCAACATGTTAATTCTTACCTCTGAGTGACCTTTTAACGAACCTGAGGCTTCTTAATATTCAAATATACTCTCAAGAATAAGTGACATCAATTTCACGAGGTTTCGTGATCGTTATGCAAGTTTCAAGACTTTGGGTTAAAAGTGTCAATACATGGAAACTTGTGTTTATGGTGATCTTTTAACGAAACCGGGCCTAACCGAGTTTGGTTATACTCCCTTGAACCTCTACAAACTAACTACAAGGGCCTTATATGCCAAAAATGAAGCTATAAAAAGTTACCAAGGACCAGGGACTGAAACTGCCAAATTTAAAACAAGTTTCACCTGAACAGGAGGTTGTCGTGGCCCGTGTAGACTCCCTTAGAGTCTTACGCGGCCCGCGTAAAAGTGCCAGTTCTGCAGAAAGAGGACAGCTGCATGTTGCAGCCTGTTACACTGCCTTAGATGCCTGAATTTCGATACTTGGGGCTTGTTGTCGGTATTAGAATACTACTAGGACACCTGGGGTGATCCTAAACCGTCCAAAAAACACCTGCTATGATCCAAATGCATGGCAATTCACTATATAAAGGCCTCCATGTTGAAAATTATATTTGCTCATTCACTTGGAACTTTCACTACACTCTCATCTGGAGATATCTGGCCTTGAAGGGAGCTCAAGTTTGTAGAAAAGATAGCTAGGAACCTATGTAAGTGTCTTGGCTCAGTTTATTAGCTTAAAAACCGAAAAGTCAAAGATATCGTAAATTGACTTTGACTTTAAGTTTAATCACAAATGGTCCAGCCACTTTCCGAATCAAAAGTGGTTATGTGACCATAATAAGGTAGGTGATTAACCCTTAAAATGGTACCTCCTAATTATTTCATTTGACTAGTTAATTGTCGGGTCAAACTTATAAGTCAAAAAGTTAAACTGACTAGAATTTTAAATAATAATTATAACTAACAATGCAGAGGTTATAAATCATATTTTATCATGCTAATAACTTGGTAATTAGTATTAGAACATGTCTAAGCATGTTCAACCGGACAATTGTCGGTTTAGGGTCGGTTCACAACCGAAAGTCGCAAAAGCTTGACTTTTGCTTTGACTTTCAGTTCTGGCCTGATTAAGCTTAATACTTCCATGTTTTAAGCTTCCATTAGGACCACTTCATGTTGTAGTATAACCCCCTGGAGTTATATTACTTGGTCCTTAGTAGTTTGAATTATATGCTCATGATCGTTATTATGCTTATAAATGCCGTTTTTGCCCTTTTGACATATAAACGAGATTTTTTGAAATGTGAGTGGACAAAAACCTTTTTTTACTGATATATAAGTATGTCCCGAAAATTTGACATCAGTTCTTGGTCTCAAACAGAAGTTATGCTCGATATCGTAAATTGAAGCTTTTTATTAATTAAATTGCGATATCTTGCATAAGGCATGTTTAAACTTGGATTTTGAACCAACACTCATTACCTACTGTTAAGATATTATTTTTAAGGATTTTTAGGATTTTTGATCAGATTATAAACTGATCAAATCATGGAGTTCTTGTATAATTCGGTAAATGACGATAATACCCTTTTTATGCATAAAATGAGATTTACAAATGATTTGAATGCCAAACCTTTTTCTACTGATTTCATACATTAAATAAATTATTTTGAGCATTTAAAACCGATCAAAATCTCATATTTCCATAAAACACTTTAATTATCGTCAATTAGCGATTTTACGCTAACTAGGTGCATAGTATGGTTTTAAACCATATTTAACACCTAAGACTTGTTACCTACTGAACTTTTAAGTAAATTTTAATATAATTACAGTAAGTAAAATTCATGAACTCAGACTTCAAAAAATGTCCTTAAAAGCATATGTGAAATGACCAAAATTCCCTTTCGGGGCATAGTTTGGCTATAAATGGTAAACCTCACATATGTATAATATCTTACAGATGTAATGTGATAAAATAAAAATTTGTACTGATTACCAAAGACCGGAACATCAGTTTATTATAAAATCTCTTTTATAATCATTAAAATGACCAAAATGCCCTTACGGGACTTAAAATGGTTTTAAATACTTTTTGGGCATATATGTTAACATCCTACTGATGTATTAACATAATTTAAGCATAATAAAATTTGAGACCTGTATATAATTCATTTGGTTACCCGTTACGCATTTATGCGTTCGGATCAGTTTATGTGACTAGTTTACATAAAATATCCGAAACGGGTTTAACCTTATCATTAAATCTTCAAATTCCAGAATGTGTTTAGTTTACCCAAATTATACAAGTATCCAAACTTGTCGGGTCTAAACCACATTCTATTCTGGTCTCCGCTTAATCTAGCGTTTAGAACCGTAAAGTATCTTTCCCACTAACCGGTCTAAGTCTTTGACTTAAATAATGACCCGTTAGTATCCTAATAGATTATTAAACCTTCCATACAGATTGAGTAGCTTCAGTAGAAGGTATTTTCATAAGGCTTTAAGAATATACGGCTGAGTTACTTCTTCACATCTAGCTCAGGTAAATACTTTTAACTTATTTTCCCTTATACGGGCTTGGGATATGGTATTGTAATACCACTTGGTCGGGTATGGAATCATTTAATCGGATTGTGATTAATAAACATTACCAAAATGAAGTGGTGTTTAAACATTAGCCACCGTCAGTAAGTACTTTAAACATTACCAAAATGAAGTGGGGTTTTTTGCATGACTGGAGACGGAGCCAACTCTGTCATCCGGGTGGACACAGATGGAATCTCGGTAGAGATTCACAGGGGGGTTGTATTTTGCGGGGATACAATTCATAAAGTGACGGATTCAACTTTGGATAAAGCTTTACCCAAGTTTTAAGTTTCGCGGGCGTTGCTAGCCCTATCCTTGTCTAGTACATGCTTCGAGCGGGGAGCTCCTTAATGTCCGGACCGCGTCTACCTTTTGATAATGCTCAAGGATGCTTAGACAACCAGGGAGTAGTCTCTGACCAGGTATAAGTCACCGTACTTATATTTAGACTGGTTATAAAGTCTTTTCTAAAAATATAAGGGATCTCTTTTCATCTCATGAATGGATTCTAGGCGACTTTGTGGATCCGAAGTAGGAGTAGACATTTTTGTAAAAATCTTTAAGATCGGTTACCCTTTACTTTTTATAAGCATTGTAGTTCGGACTACCCCAGCGTAAGGTAGATGGAACAAAGGGAATAGCTAAGGATAAGAAGGCGGGTATTGATCAGGAAAGTGGAGTGGCTTCCTAACCTTCCTCGTCCAGTGGACGATCTTAGCAGAACAAAGTGCTCTTGCATATGTGGGACGAAGACTGATGGCTCCAAATGGTATCATAAGCCCAATAGGAGTAGTCTAGGACAAGGGACAAAAGCGCTCTTTTCCCTTCCTAATCGTAAGGAAAAAATTCCTGATTTTTTGTAAAGGGCTGGCTTAACCGAATACCCCTTCGGGAGTATTCTACGACAGAGCAGATCGCTCGGAAGGGTTCCCATTCCTCCCTTGCCCAGAGAGGTTTTTTCAATTCAATCGTAGGCGGGCTGGTAACAAACCAACTTTCAACGGCCTGAAAAAGCTTCAAAGACTACTCCTAAAGGGATACCGGTGGTGGATCAAAGCAGAGTTTGACCCTCGGGATGGCTTGAATTGGTTCTGTGTTCCGGGGGTGGTATTTAATTATGATGTATTACTTATTTATTGATGATTTACGGCCTTTCAAACAGTTTTTCAACAGGTTTCAAATGGTACCCTATATTGATATTGAAAGAAATCCTTTTGTCTTAAGTCAAGATGTCCATAGAATTCTTTTGTTCCCTCAACAAGCTGTCAGAGTCCCTTGTACTCTGACAACAGACGACAAAGAAAGCTGTTTTGAAACATAAAAACAGAAATGCTACACCATTGTTTTTAAATCTCAAAATGTCGATCTTGTTGTTTTGAGAACTCAAAACTGCAGCTATCATTATCGGGGTGCTCCGCCACCCCTCGTTTCCATCATGAGTCTATATATATATATAGGGGAAGGATAAATTGGAAACCCTCTTGAGTTAAAGAAACCCGGAAAACTCTATATCAACCATTGATAAATTGTGATCAATGGTTGGGATCAATTTGGTTGTAAAGTTGATAATACTTTTAATATAATACTAACAAAAGGTACAAGAGAGGGGTATTATGGGGATGAATGTAATTTTTGATCTATTTGAAAATTGTAACCAGCATGCATAAAGTGACATCCACCCCATTTAATGCTTTTTGATAAATGTGCGTGGTCAGATAGAAAAGCTTTTTGACATCCACATCAAATCACATAGCCATCTAGAAGCCCATTGTCTATTCTCTCTCATCTCTCTAACTTTTTATACTTTTTATTCTCTCTCCTCTCTCTAACTTTTTTCCTTTTTTTCTTTATTCTTCTAATTCTTTTTATCATTTATTTCAAAATTAAGATGTAAATGTAGAAAAATATTACATGTAAATTGACCCAAAAAAGTTACATAAATAGTTTATACAAAAAAGTTTCGTAAATAGTTTACACAAAAAAGTTACATATATCACTTGTGTAACAATAACAACAAAACTCACTTTTTACATGATCAAAGTAACGTCAACATATATAACAAGCACACTTTAATTTTTGTAACAGACCATCATATATCTAACAACAACAAAGAACATTTTATTTCTGTAACATGCTAGGTAGTTGTGTAATAACAACAAAACCAACTTTTTACATGATAAAAAATGTGACATGCATCTACAAATTTTCATTTTTGTCTGTAACTACAAAAAAAATCCCTTTCTAGCTGCTTTTGTAACAAGCTAAATTACAAATGTAACAACAAACTTTATTTTATGTAACAAGTAAGCTAACATTTGAAACAGTCATAAAATCCTTCATCCAGCGATTCAAACCTTGACACCGGTGTTGGAAAATGAAATGAGAAGGTTGCAAGAATCGAAACCAATACAAAACTACAAAAATGGTGAAATTAAATGATGTTGAAAAGAAATTAATAAGAACAAACAGAGATTAAAATTAGAAACAAAATAAAATGAATATAAAGGAATATGTAAAAAAGGAAATAAATTAGTTGTTTATTAATACAATTTATTTCTGGAAAATTATAGTATTTCTGGAACATTATAGGTAGTTGTGTAACAAAAACAAAACCCACTTTTTACTTTTGAAGTACTTTGCTTTTTCGTTTTTTATGTAAATCTAATTACTTTATTTTTTATATTTACATATAACTCACAAAGAAAAATATATATTAACTATATCATTTATGTTACATAAAATATAACATACATGATTAGATACAATTTATTTCTATAACACAAAAAATGTAACAGCGTACTTTATTTCTGTAACAGACACTTAAATTTTGCAAAAAATCTGATAACATGTAATAATGCACTTTATTTCCGTGACAACACAAAAATGTAACAATGCACTCTATTTTTACAATATTCTGAAAAATGTAACAACGCACTTTTTTTCTGTAACACACAAAATGTAACAAACATTTTTGCTTCGATTTTTACATTTCTAATACCTGGTTACGTAGTGTTACATAAAAAATACCAGATCTTGAAGGTGCATAACTTCAAAATAATCAAATCAAAGTATGTTTTTATCCATTAACACCCAGCTAATTAAAAGGAGGTTAATGAACATTTCTTCTTTTACCATTTCAATCCATAAAAAAACACCAAAAAATAAATCAACCAAGAAAAGTGATACAAAATTAAAATTTTAAACAAATACATATAAGAAAACTACATCTCTTAAACAATATTTTCTTAAACCTAAAAACATACTTGATCCTGACGGTGGTTGTCCGATTTCAGATCTTGGTCGCTAAACCACCACACCAAAACTTTCTTTTTCAGATCTTGGTGACTGATTCACATCTTCATGAACCAAAAATCGCACCATCGAAGCCGGTAAAAACCACACAACTTCATCTCCTTAAAGCCCTAACCACACTAGAAAAAACACACAGCTTCATCTCCTAAAAGCCCTTACAACACCGACAAAACCACCTCCAGTTTTTTTTTGTTTCAGATCTTGGTGACTGTTTCACACCTTCTTGAACCATAAATCGCAACATGGATGTGACGACCTGCAACTTCAGGTTACTACTTTTACTTAACCATAGTTAATTTAGACATACATTCATAGCACTGCATTTAACTAGGGTTAGTTAAATAAGTCTACTTTGGTAATTCGAGGAATTACTGGAACACACACATGATAGCTCTCGAACGTGGTTACTAATGCGAATAATAATTATAAACAGATGGTTTATACAAAAATTATGTGCTGCATGACAAATATGTGAACTACATGCTTTAATTGTAAATTACATGTCATTATGTGCTTCTTGTGTGAAAGTTGTATAGTTAGGCGGTGTTTAGAGTATTTGTGAAACTCTAATAAACTAATCTTAATCCTAAAACCTCCCATAATCACTGTACGACAGTTCATTTTTTCTCAAATCATTCTCTAATCATTTTGGCTTTGCAACACGACTCTCAAATCTTCAATCTTTCATTCCCCAAGATCAAAACCCTAAATCCATCTAAGGTAAGTGCTTTGTGTTATACTTTGTTGTTCTTGTTAGTTTGATTTCATGCAAACCCTAGACACCCAAACAATCTGTGATTAGTTTTCATGCCATGATGAATGCGTGATTGTGTTAGAATAAATGAATGGATGATTAGTACTGAACGTTGGTGTTGCGACTGACATGTTAGGAATGCTCTAGTTATGATAAAACTGCTGATGTGATTGATTTCATTGTTGAAAGTTAGGGTTTTTGCGTAGAACTGTTACATTGCGTGGTTGATTTCAGAAAAACATGTTAGTCTAACCTTGTGAAGTCACAAGGGTCAGGGTTTGTGATTAAGTATAAGGATCCGAACTTACATATGGTTGACTGAATTTATATGTCTGAATTTAATTGTTATGTGATGTGATGAATCCGAGTTTGTTTAAGTTAAGGACGTCCGAATTTGTTAAGTTTGAGGATGTCCGAGTTTGTTATTTCCTTTGATGAGTCCGTATATGTGTAATATGTTATGCACGAACTTGTTGATATATGAGGGTCTGAATTTGTGTGTTGCTTATGAGGGTCCGAATTTACATGTATGCATGGGTGTAGTCTAAATTTATATGTATAAATGTGGGTAGTCTAAGTTTAAGAAGGGAAAAGGGGGTTCCGAATGTGTTATGGGATGATGAATGTCCGAATTTATTGGACGTGTGCATATGAAGTCCAAATTTACCTTGTAAGAACTTATGTGACCTTGTAAGAACTTATGTGACCTTGTAATAACTTATGTGACCTTGTAAGAACTTATGTGATCTTGTAAGAACTTATGTGATCTTGTAAGGACTTATGTGATTGGAAGAGTTTATCTGGTGTTAGAACATCACCTGAAACAAGTCCCTTAACTGATTGATCCGATAAAGAGTGATCCGATCTTCGATCAGCAAAACAGAACACCGTTAGGACTCGTTACAGGAATGGGGTTATTCTTGTAACCACCATCCAGCATGAGAATAAGAATTCGTTGTGGGAGTAAAAGATAATTTAATGAGAGAGAATTGTGTGTTTTACCTTCACGATGGCATCTCCTATTTATACTTATGGGTGACTTAGTGTTTCCCCTAAAGTCGAGAAGTCGGTTGGGCGACATCTCCTACTTTGTCGGAGATTATTCCGTACTTATATTTGCAGGGGGATATATTCCATATTTATTTATTATCATATATTTAATGATGGCTATTCGACCCGGAATGGCCGGGCCGGGTCATTCCTCCACATGTCCCTCAGTCCGATGTTATGAGGTTGTGCATGGGGTCGGACTAAGAAAAGTGCAAAGCACCAAAAAGTAAATAAATAAATAAAGAAAGGAAAAGAAAAACCCATGTGTACAAAGTCCTCTGATGTCGGGTATCCAAAGGGGCGAATGGCGGTGTCAATTGTCACATCATGTGACTTGGTCATGATGACCTGTACCGCTACGCGTCGATTTGGGCTCCATTTTTTAATTTCGAAAACGTGGAGATGTGGGTATAAATAGGGGTTTAACCTCATAAGGTCAAAACTTTTCCCCCAAATATCTTGATCGTCATTTCCACGTTCAAGTTGCTCCTTCCATGGCTCTGAAAACCTCTGAATTATCCCCACGTGATGAAGCCTTGTACTTCAAATGGAATAAAACCTCATAAGGTCAAAACTTTTCCCCCAAATATCTTGTATCAGGCTGAAATGGCATCCGGTAATGTCATCGGAGAAGGATACCGCTTTTCCCCTAAGGGATGGCCAGATCACTCTGTTTGCAGACTTCTTCAAGTTTTGCAACTTCTGGCTTCCAATTACCAAATTCTATAAGTCGATGCTTGACGAATATGCTGTGCACATATCTCAAATGCACTCACTTGGTCTTGCAAAACTTCGTCATTTCGAGTATGCCTGTTTGGGTTTGGGGTTTTTGCTGGAATTCCTAGTGTTTCATGCATTATATACATTGGCATGGAAAGCGCCCTACTTTACATTCGACCGCCCGATGAAGCATGTCTGCGATTGGTGTCTTCGAGCTGTGGAGACAAGGATTGGAAGAAGAAATTATTCTTCGTAGATGCCAATGATATTCCTAAGGAGATGCATTGGAGAGTTATGGCAGCGAAGTAGAAATTGAAGGATGTTGTACCGCCCAAGGCGGAATATCAAGATAACGCATTGTTTAAGGCTTTGATTGCTAGACCTTCTAAGTGTCTGGTTATCCCTGAATGCGCGTTGGCGTTAGTAGGGATGAGCCTATGTTGGCGTGATGTTCAGACCTACCCTGCTTTCAAAACCACCGATGGAGGTAAGTTGTTTGATCACCAATATTTCTTCTCTTTTCCCTATGACAGTTATAACGGGAGTTTCTTGCAGCCCCCTATGCCTTGGCAAACTTCTTATACCCAGAGAAGTCTTCATCCATTCTGGCTGCTGATCGCCTGCTTCAAACCGGCGAGGAGAATATCCTACGGATGCATGTAGAAAACTTTATCATTTCCCCCTCCCATCTTGATGTTGTGCTTCAAGGCTTTCCTGTAAGCGGGAACACAGAGGAAAGTGGGGCTGTCGTAACTGCCCTAAGGAGAACTGTTCGTCTCCGAAAGGATGGGGGAGAAAGCAGCACTAAAGGGCAAGCTTCCAAGAGTGCCAGCACTGCTACCTCAACCGCGGTTGTCGAGGTGGTGGATGTCCTGGTCACTAATTTGGCGATGACTATGGTGGATGTAACATTGGGGCCACCATTGAAGAAACCTAAGACTTATGTGCCACTGTTGGCCCAGTTTGATGCAAAGAGGCATGCTATGTTAGCAGGCCTTGGTAAGTCCCTTAGGCTCTCCCTATCGCCCCTTGTAACACATTTTTTACTAAACCTTCAATATTTCTGCAGGTCCTACAACTACGGCATCGTCAAGCATCACCGTCTTGCCTTCTCCTATCGGATCTTCCGAAAGTGAGAAGGCAATTGTCGCTGCTAGCGACGTATGTGTTGCCGAGACAGTTGAAGTTGTGGATATGCCAGTTGGGGTTAGTTCTGGGGATCCTGTTACTACGGTAGAGATTGCCACCACACTTTTTACCGAGGTCACCACTGTGACCACTTTAGTAGCCCCCTCTACCACTGTGTCGGAGACGCTTAGGTTGTTACCTGATCCACCTTCCACTTCAAGTCAGAAAAAGACTATTGTAGCAACGATCCCATCCACCAACGTCATGCCTGTCACTATGCATCATCTTCCTTGGAACTTTCTAGTGACAGGGAAGTCAGCTTGGATGAAGCAACGGGGTCAAGTGGAGGGGTGCATGATGAAGGCAATCACATTGAAGGTTTATATCTGCCTACCATTGCCTGGGACCCCCGTATGCCTGACAGACCCTACAAACCATGATGGAATATTGCTTAATCAACACGTCTAATATATCCTCATGTGGTCAGTCATTGGGTAGATCGTGCCTTCCCCCAGCGAAAGTTTCTTATGTGGAGGGTCAAGACTGTGGCCAACTGTTGGATTTGAATTTGATAGACGTTGTGTCTGGTGTTAAAAGGATCGCCGAGAAAGCGTCGTTGGGGTCAAGACAATCGTGAGCTTCATCAAGCCCACCAAGCTGTGCAGCTGATGATGGATGAGCTCCAGTGGCAAGATAGTTTGTTGGACGTTGCCAAGGTGAGGGAGTCTCGCCTACTGGCGGAGAAACAGAAGGCGGAGGAAGACCTAAAATGGGTAACCGCAAATCTTGCTGAGGAGCGTGTGGTATAGGCTCGTGATTGTTAAGAGAAAGAAAGGCTGATATCTCATGCGTTAAAGACTCAAAAGGAGCTTAAGAGGAAAGCTGTGATGGGGGCAGAAAAGGTACGTGCCCTATCCTCACAAGTGGCAAGGTTACATATTGATCATGAGTTTGTATCGCAGGTGTAGGAGCACCATACCACTTTGATGGCAGAGATGGAGGATACTCAGGCACGGTATGAACAGGCCACCCAAAGGTGTGATGAGCTGATGGTTCAGCGAACTCGTTTGCAGTATTATCTGGATGCTGAAAGGTCTCGCCGTGCGGAAAGTGAAAGTGTCACAAACCAAGCATTGGCTGAAACGAGTGAGCTTACCACCTGAATGGCCGTAATGAAGGAGGAGAAGACATGGTGGAGCTCCCACGATGTTATCTCCTGCTTTGAGTATCTTAGGCGATCACCCCACATTAGTGGTTTATTGGATGACATGGCGATCGCGGTATATGAGACTGGGCGGCACGGTGGTATGCATGTCGCGTATCTGAGCTGTAGCCGCCAGAAGCTTATAACTGAAGAGTTCCGGGCCACGAATGCTTCTGCCTCCAACCGCATGGCGGAGACTTTATCCGCTGTGGCCAATGACCCGCTCCCTGAGTTCCAGCAGATTCGAGATGCGGCAGAGAACCCAGACCCGGAGATAATATGCCATCTGCTTGACTCTTCCTCTCCCCATGTTGATGCTAATTAGAACTTTGTTAACACATGTCGTGTTGTGAGCAATTTGAAACAATTGTGTATGGAAAATACTATTTCCTTTTTGTTTAGTTATGATGTTGTGACGTAATCGCCTCTTATGTGTTTAATAACTTGTCATGATTGCTCTGATTTCGCCTCCTGACATGGGGGTGATGTGACTGTCAACTGTCAATCCGATTAATTATTCTAACCATTATATAAGTATGATCAATGGAAACACCTGTTGACCATTTTTTAACTTCATGAGTAACTTCTACCGTCGCCGTCGTGTGTCGGAGGTGCTAGACGCTTGTGAGACCGCCAAGGCCTTACTGAACCTTCACAGGATGTCGGAGAGCACTAGTGTTCCTTCTTCCGACCAACATCCGTTGACCGAGACTGCTACAGGGGAACCCGGGCTTAATCATGGTGGATTGCTCCCCATTATGCCTGGATTATATCCTCCATTTCCTAAAGGTCCACGAGGGAAGCGTTATACGATAACAAGGAAAGCTGTCGGCGATCCTGAGGCTCTTCATTTTGGTCTTTCCCATGTTCGTCACCAGAGGGGTTCCCTCTAGTGAAGAAAACGTCATTGGACAAGGACGACAATGTGGTCCATCCTGTTACCTTAGAGGATGGCCTGGTTGTGTTTCCAGACCTAGTTGTATTGGACACTGGCATACTCCATACCCCTGTAGAGGTGATGGAGATGCTGTCGAGTGTCGATTAGCAAGTCTCTGAAAATGTTTTCTATTGTTATTCCCTACTATGCGGGGGTATGTACAAGTACTTGGTTTGTTTTGCAAACTATGATGAGAACGTATAAGTTCCATGTTAGTCTAATAGTAGATAATTAATGTACCTATTACCAAGGTACCCATCTATTAGCGTTGTATTTTTTTGGTCAGAAACGACATGTAAGTCGTTTGTTTTGACGTTGGTGTGCTGTATACTCCTTATGACTTACTGTATTAATTAAAAGGTTTAAATGTATTGTGCATGAATGTTTGTTATGATAACTTTAATCGAAGGATCGAAGTTTTATTTCAAATGGAATAGAAGTATCTGACAAAAATTGATCCAATGGTCGAAATTACAAATGGAACAACGCCATATTGTAAAAACAAGAAAAACAAAAATAATCTTTTCTGTCATGCTTGGTGAGTATCACATCTAACATTTCTTGAGTTGGGCGACGTTCCAGGACCGCGGGATCAATGTACCATCTAGGTGTTCCAATGTATACGCCCCTTTCCCTAGAACTTCCTTGATTCGATAAGGCCCTTCCCAGGTGGGACCCATTTTTCCGGTATTCTCCGCCCTACTGGCTTTGATGTCCCTTAGGACATAGTCGCCCACCCGGAAGATGACAGCGGTTGCCCTCTTGTTGTAATAACTGGCCATTGCTTGTGTATCATGCCTCACTGATAGCCGCTGGTTCGCGGCGTTCCTCCAAGAGATCAAGGTTTTCCCAAAGGTGCTGATCATTATCGTCTTGTGTCGTCAAGCGCCTTAAAGACGGGAGTCCGACGTCCACCGGAATCATTACTTTTGTGCCATATGTTAGGCTAAACGGCGTCTCTTTGTTGCCTAATTTCGGCGATGTTCGATGAGCCTATAAGACTATTGGTAGCTCGTCCACCCAGCATCCACCTTCCCAATCAAGGCGTTTTTTGATTCCATCAAGCAAACTCCTATTAGCCCTCTCCACCTGGCCATTGCCCTGGGGGTGGGCCACTAAGGTGAAAATTTGTTGTAAGCCCATGTCTTTGCACCATTTCTGGATCACCCTATCCGCGAACTGGGTTCCGTTATCACTGACCAAGTACAATGGTAAGCCGAAATGGCAAACTATGTGTTCCCACAGAAACTTCTTTACGTTATCCGCCCCAATCTTTGCCAGGGGTTTAGCCACAATCCACTTAGTGAAATAGTCTATTACAACGATGAGGAATTTGACTTTACCCGGGGTTGGGGGAAGGACCCACGATGTCAATGGCCCATTTTTGGAAAGGCCATGTCGCTGTTACTGGTATCATGCTGTTCTTGGGGCGCAAGGTCTGCGGTGCGTAACGTTGGCAGCTCATGCACTTACGTAGGTCCTTTACCGCGTCCTCATGCATCACAGGCCAATAGTACCCAGCATTTGTTATCTTGGCCACTACCGAACGGGTCCCAATGTGGATGCCACAGATTCCTTCGTGTATTTCTTTAATCAAATATTCCACCTCCGCTGGAGAAACACAGCGTAAAAGCAGACCCAGGTAAGATTTTCGAAACAACGTTCCTCCCGGCATCTTGTATTATAGGGATTTGGCCTGTATCTTCCTTGATGCACCTTTTGACACTGGAAATTCCCCTTTTGTCAAGTACTTTACAAGGGGTGTCATCCAACATTCTTCTGCAGTACTCGTAGCTGACACTTCCCCTTTCGCTGTTGATGGGGTGTGCAATGTCTCTATTCTTACATCATGCTCCATTCCTGATGTTGCTAGTTTACTAAGCGCGTCAGCGATTTGGATTTTTCCCCTGTGCACATGTGTAAAGCTCACGTTGTTAAACAAGGCGATGAGGCTTTTTTGCTTTAGCTAGATACTTGGCCATTGTTTCGTCGCGCGCTTCGTAGGTCTCATTAATTTGGTTGTTTACCAACAACGAATCCACGTACGCATCAACCTGGGTAGCTCCCATGGCATGCGCCATTCGTAACCCCGCCAGAAACACTTCACATTCTGACTCATTGTTTGAGCACTCAAATTTGAAATTTAGGGCATACATCAGCTTAACCCCTTCCGGGCTTATGAGCATTAGGCCCGCCCCGCTCCTTTACTACTGGAGGAACCATCTGTATACAGCTTCCAAGTTTCATTGGTGGTACTTGTTTCTGGTTTCTCAAAGTTCGTTTCCCGAATCTGCTCTCCCTCTAGGATTTCGGCAATGAAATCTGCCACCACCTGCCCTTTTATCGCTATTCTTTTACGGTACTCAATGTCCAATGATCCTAATTCAATTGCCCATTTCACGAGCCGACCTGAAATTTCTGGTTTGTTTAAAACCTATTGTAGGGAATAATTTGTCAAAACCTGAACTTTATGCCCCTGGAAATATCTTCGAAGTCGCCGAGAAGCGTGGACCAGTGCTAACACCAACTTTTCCAGTGTGGGATACCGGGTTTCTGAATCCGCTAGTACTCTGCTGACGTAGTAAATCGGCATTTGCACTCCGACATTTCTACCATGAGGACCACACTAGCCGCGTGATGGGCCGTGGATAGATACATCTTCAATGTTTTGTTTGGCTTCGGGGCTAATAACGTCGGAAAATGTGCCAAAAAATGTTTCATCTCTTGCAATGCCTCATCTGCTTCCGCCGTCCACCGGAAGTTGTTTTTATTTAGGCAATCCTTCAACTTCTTTATAAAGGTAGCGATCGTTCGGCGTGTTTGGCTAAGAACCTGTTAATGGCTACCGGCCAACCGTTTAAAGTCTTGGCTTCCTTTAGTGTGCGCGGTGAAGGCATGTTGGTAATGGCCATGACTTTCTCAGGATTTTCCTTAAAACCATCGCGTATGATGATGACTCTTAGGAACTTGCACTCCTCAATCCCGAACAAGCACTTTTTGGGGTTTAATTTAATGTTATATTCCCTTAGCGTCCGGAATGTTTCTTCGATATCTTGTAGCATAATTTTTTCTTTCATACTTTTGATCACCAGATCGTCGACGTATACCTCTAAGTTACGCCCAATTTGATTTCCAAATGCCTTATCCATTAGTCTCTGGTAAGTTGCCCCCGCGTTCCGCAATCCGAAAGGCATTTTCATGTAACAAAAGATGCCAATGTCTGTATAGAAGCCAATTTTTTCTTTGTCCTCTTCCACCATCTGGATCTGATGGTATCCTTTGTAGGCGTCGATCACGCACATGAAACGGAAAGGAACCAAGGAGTCGACTTTGAAGTCGATTTCAGGTAGTGGATACGCCTCTTTGGGGCATGCTTTGTTAAAATCTTTGTAATCCAAGCACATCCTCCATGTGCCATCTGTCTTCTTCACCATGACCGGGTTGGCTACCCAGGTATGATAATTTGTCTCCCGGAGAATTCCCGCCTCCATTAACTTTTGTACCTCCTTTACGATCGCTTCCTTCCTATCTGGAGCCATGCTACATCTCCTTTTGGCTATTGATTTGATTCCGGGCAATGTAGATAATCGATATTCTGTCCTATCATGAGGTATGCCCATCATGTTACCATGTTCGAAGGCGAAGACGTCCATGTTGTTACAGAGTAACATTTTGAGGCTCTCCTTTACTTCTGGGGAAAGAGTGTCACCAATCGTGACTATCTGGTCCGGGTATTCAGTGCTCAAAACCCATCCCTCAGGTCCTATTACACCCGTTGGTCCATGTCGGTATCTCTTCGTGTTCATTACCTCGCCCATGTGATCACGGTGCACTGTTGCCACCCTTCGAGGAGTTGGAAACTTCATAAACCCTCACGCCGTAGAGACGATCGCGTCCAATTTTCCCAATGTATAGCGTCCGATGATAATATTGTAGTGGGACTCAGCCCTGACTACCAAGAAAGGGATAACTAACGTCATTTCACATGGCGCTTCTCCAAAAGTTACCGGGAAGTGATTTGACCGATTGGGTCAACCTTTTTCCCCGTAAAATCCCTAATGGGGGCGTGGACTAGCTTTAGGAGCTCTTGATCTTCCCCCTGCATCCGGTTATAACAATGTTCGCAATTAATGTCTTTTGAGCTTCCCGTGTCTATCAGGATTCTTCTCATGTTATAGTCACCCACCGCTGTGGCGATTATGAGGGGATCTGTGCTAAGATGGGTTTCCCGCTGTCGAGAACCCGCGTGCATGTCGCCCGACATCCACGGTTCAAGGATCTCAGATCCCCGCTTAGTTCCTCTCATGTCTTCGACATAAACCATATTCATCTCGCGTTGTTTTTTACCTGCATTACCATCCTCATCCTTCACCAATGGAGGGCCTTGCTTAATATCTTTGACCAAATGGGCCAACTTCCCAGATTTTACATAATACTCAGTCGGCTTCTTTAACTAATAACAATCGTTGGTATCATGCCCATGCCCTTTATGAATTTCACAGTACTTGGAAGAATCCATCCTAGCTAAATCATTTAAAGGTTTAGGCGGGTTAAGCTAGAGATTTTCAGAAGCAAGGATTTCCGAGGGCGTTTTACTTAGCATGGGAAAATCTGACTTGGCTCCACTTGAAAAGTATTCACTCTTTGATGACGTGCTTCAGGGTCTGTCGTATCTCCCCTGGGATTCAGTGTGACTTCCCCTTGAAAACCTTCCGCTCTGACTCTTGATCTTACCCCCGTGATGGTCGGTTTCTTCTGATGATCAATATGACTCTTTTTTCTTGTTTGCCGCATAACTGGCTATGATAGATTTCTCTTGGCGTACGTAGACCTTGGAAATTCTCATAATTTCTTTGATGGTATTCGGAACCCCGTTCCTGTCATGCAGCTTTCTGAGGAGTTCATCATCGTTTACGCCTTGTAAAAAGGCGCCACACGCCAAATCTTGGGTTAGGCCAGGGATGACGATGCTTTTTTTGTTAAATATTGTCAAAAAGTTCTCTACTGTTTCGTTTTCCCATCGGCGTATGTGCAGCACTTCATTCCTATCCTTAGTGTGTCTCCGCTATTGGCTGAACTGTTGTGAAAACTTTGTTACCAGCTCCTCAAAGCTATCGATTCCACCGACAGGGAGACTGTCCCACCATACACGAGCCACCCCTACCAAAGTTTGAATAAACATCTTGCACCATATGGGCATTGGCCACAAGTCTACTTCCCCCGCGCTCCTAAACAGGTTAATATGATCATCCGGATCACTAGTTCCATCATACTTTCCCACAGTAGGCGGCATCTTCGGTTTTTTTAATAGGAGCTTCCGCTATGCGTCTGGAAAACTTTGATCTAAAAGTGACCTCAGTCATCTTGTATGGCCTAGTCAACTCATCTTCTTCATTTATTGGGATTACTACAGGCGAACCCTGAGTGATTGGGGGAGTTACTGTCTGGGTTACTAATGATGGACCTGTCTAACCGTAGTTGAGCTGTTGTTCGGTATAAGTGGTATTCCCGCCGGGTGCAGATGTCGTTGTATTTTGGCTGGGCATAGCGTATGGATTGTGACCCCCATTCCAAAACGGAGGTTGTGGGTACTAGAAACCCCACTTGGCCACTTGACTCCCTTCGTATGGATTCCCATACATCTAGGGAGGCGCGTACCCGTATGGCGACATGTAATAATAAGATGGAATATAAGACTGATTTCCGGGGGTAATTTGGGTGTTCAACATGGCCCTCGGCATTACCACCGGTGGATGAGGCGGCGTGGACATTGCCGCAGTAAGTGCTGCTGAGTCCAATGGAGGGATCTGCAAATTATCTGCCGGTGAAAAATACTGAGCCGTTGTTCCAGCTGAAGTCGTGTAAACAGGCTAGGCTGGCTGATAGTAGTAACTTCTTGTGCCTGAGGTTGGCGTAAACACCGGTGAGCTGGTGCTTAGCGATGTCCCCTGCGTTGAGGCAATCGGGGTAGTTGTCGTTTTCGCCGACACAGCGGGGGACTTTGTAGTACCCGTGATAGGGAAAGAAGGTCCCATTCCGGGGGACGCAGTATCGGCACGTCCCCTCTCATACCCTGGAGGCAACTCAGTGTCAAACTCGAACACTAGAGACCTAGTTATTGCTGGAACCAAAACTGTCGTTGTAATACTCGCTGATGTTATACTTCCTTCACCAATGGAAGTCGAAATGGTGCTAGCCATTGCAGTACTTGCGTTCGGAGCACTCATTGTGGTAACGGATTCTTAGAATTTCCAGGTCCCATGGATGGCGCCATTGTAAGAACGTCACTTGAACACGTCCCTTAACTGGTTGATCCAATAAAGAGTGATCCGATCTCCGATCTTCAAAACCGAACACCGTTAGGACACGTTAAAGGAATGCGGTTCCTCCTATAACCACACTCCGGCGTGAGAATAAGAATTCGTTGTAGGAGTAAAAGAGAATGTAATAAGAGAGTATTGTGTATTTTACCTTCACGATAGCATCTCCTATTTATACTTATGGGTGACTTAGGGTTTCCCCTTAAGTCGGGAAGTCGGTTGGGCGGCATCTCCTACTTTTTCGGAGATTATTCTGTACTTATATTTGCATGGGGATATCTTCCATATTTATTTATTATCATATATTTAATGATGGCTATTCAACCCAGAATGACCGGGCCGGGTCATTCCTCCACATCTGGTAAGGACTTATGTGATCTATTGAAAGAGTTTAATTTGTAAGGATTTATTTGATAGAGTTTATTTGCAAAAGGAAACCCTGGCTATCGTGCGGTACCGTATAATAAACATATTAACCTGATCACTAAACACTGAGTTGTCTGGACACTTAGGGTATTGCAAACACTCAACTCGCATACATACTTACACTAAAATGTACATTAGGTCGCTTGTAAGGGACCTAACACTGATTTAACGCATAAAGACACGATATCATTTACCGAGCAAACTAAGGTGAGTTCTCTACTCTTTCACAAGCATGCATCCCAGGGGGACAAACAAACTAATATTCCTGGGAGGAATACTTTTAAATATATTGGTTTAATTTTGATGTTAGTTAATAAACTCGACTCTATCATGAAAGTCACTACTTACATACCGAGCTAGTTGCCTGGGAGGCAATGGGGTATTAGTTGATAGCGCTATTAGGCCTGACAAACCTCATACCATGCTAGGAGCCGGGCATGAACTAATGACCTTAAACACTTTGATCAATCATGATAGACATTGAAGAGGGCACCAAAAAAAGAACAATCAATCGGTGCCAAGTTTATTATTCGTAACATGTCTTTAAACTAAAAACTTACATGATTTATGTAAACAAAGTTGTGAACTTGCCAAGTTTATGTTGACACACTTTTTTCTGCATGCTTTCAGGTCGATAGATACATCACGGAATGGAACTTGTAGTCTGGGGAGCTAGAGTTGTCATGGGTCGTGTCACTTGAGGATACATTTAACGTTTTCGCTTATGTTTTCCAAACAAAATGATGTTCGTTGTTTGAATGATGATTTATGCTTCCGTTGAACGTATGCTTGTTTAAATAAGACGTTTTGAAATGCACTTTTCATATTGAATAAGATTATGCGTTTATTATTTTATTGTTAGTTCAATGTGGTTAGTGGCTAGATCCTGGTACGTCACATGCCTCGCGGTGAGATCCACGTGTGGTATTTTGGGGGTGTGACAGTTTGGTATCAGAGCCAATTGTTTTAACGAACTAGATTTTAAAGAGTTTATAAAACCAGACTATAACCGAATCAGTTCCGAAAGTGACCATGACACTACGCTCCAGATTGCAAGGTTCGTCTTTTATTATCATATACATCATACATCTAACATGTGCATAAGCATTGCATTGCATATAGTTGCATACACAGAATAATAGCACAATTACATGTGTTACCTATTTACATTATAATGCACCGTTAGTATAACATTATCTCAAGACGTTTTGTGATCTGATCGTTTGACCACACTCGCTTTTCACACTCGAATATGAGGATCTTTGGACGCAAGTTAGGAGGAATTAAGATGAACATGCAAATCACATTATCATTATGTGTGCACACGTAATAATAATTTGGGGTGCATGTGAGTCCCGGTGAGGCTTAGCAAGTATAAAAGGATTCTGACCCATTATCTGACATAATTGGGGATTCAACAATCTATAGGAGTCTTAGCGATGATTGACTTCTACTCAATCTTGATCCTTACTCTTTCCACTCTTCTTGTGGATGCAGAAGCATGAGTGGACGCGGTGGTGGACGTGGTGGCGGCCGCGACGGTGGACGTGGAAACATCGTCATGACTCAGGCGGAGTTGACAAATCTCATCAACACATGTGTGGCTGAGGCCTTAGCAGCTCAGCAAGCTGGTACGACACTTACAACAAGATGATTCTTGTTATTTATTTGTATATTCGAAATCTCATTTGTGCGTTGTACGTTCTTTCATCTCCAGGTCAACACGTGAACCAGAATCAGAACAATCTGCCTGTCTGTACTTTCAAGATGTTCATGGATTGCAAACCACAAACTTTCAGTGGGGCTGAAGGAGCAGTGGGACTTCTTCGCTAGTTTGAGAAGGCTGAATCAGCGTTTGCTATGTGTAACTGTCCGGCTGGGGACAGGGTGAAGTTTGCTTCAGGCACACTGTAGGATGGTGCCTTAACTTGGTGGAACGCCCAAGTTCAGATGCTGGGAATTGACATGGCGAATGCTACTACTTTGGACGATTTCAAGGAATTGATGCGGGAGGAGTACTGCCCTCGTGATCTGATTCAAAAGTTGGAAAACGAGTACTATCACTTGAAGATGGTAAGATCGGAGATCGAAGCCTACACGAAGCGATCTCATGAGCTTGCAAAGATGTGTCCTAACTTATCGAACCCACCCTACAAACGAATCGAGTTGTATTTCAATGGTTTGGCGCCGCAGATCAAGAGTATGGTTACTTCGGTGAATCTCGATAACTTACCACGGATTATCCATCTAGCTCACAAGATTACTGATCAATAAGTGGAGCGCGGTACATTACCAGAGCGTGAGGCTGTGACTACTCCTGCTGCCGACAACAAACGAAAGTAGGACGACTCAGATAAGGCCTCCAATCCCAACCAGCAACAGAAGAAGGCAGATAACAACAACAACCGCAACTTCAACCAGTCTTCCTGTGCAAATCAGAACCAAAACAACAATCAGAATCAGGGTTTTTATGTAGACAAGCAACTAAAGTGTAACAAGTGTAACTATCATCATCATGGGCAGTGCACTCGAACTTGTCAGAGGTGTGACAAAGTGGGCCATATGGCGAAAGATTGCAGAGCTCCATTCCCGAAACAGCAGCAACAACAACAGCCGCAGCAACAACAGAGGCAATGGCCGCAGCAGAATCAAGGTAATCAAAAGGGGTGCTTTCAGTGTGGAAGTGAGGGCTACTTCAAGAAGGATTGCCCACAGTTGAACCAGAACGCCAACAATTTCGGGAACAACAACATTAACAACAACGCGAGCATCACAACAATAACAATGGTAACAACGGTGGAAATGGTGCTCGTGGGAGAGTATTCACTATTGGCGCGGGTGACGCCAGGAACGATGGCAATGTCGTGACCGGTACGTTTTCTGTGAACAATCTTTTCACCTCTGTTTTATTCGATTCCGGTGCCGATTGGAGTTACGTGTCCTTGAAATTCAGTAGGCTGTTAGGATCGACCCCGACACCTCTCGAAACCAAGAATATCATAGAATTGGCTGATGGTAAGCCAATTGAAGCGTCTCATGTTCACGTTGGGTGCAAAATCGACCTTCTAGGTCAAGTGTTTGACATTGACCTTCTTCCTGTCACTCTTGGTAGCTTTGACGTAGTCGTCGGTATGGACTGGTTGTCCAAACACCGAGCTGAAATTCTCTGTAAAGAGAAGATCGTTCGTATTCCCCTCCCTAGTGGATATTCTCTGTTTGTTCAAGGTCATCGGAGTGGTGCTACGGTTGGCATCATTTCGGCTATGAAAACCCAGAAATGCATATGGAAGGGCTATCCGGCTATTCTAACTCTCGTTACCGATACTCAATCTAAGGAAAAGAAGATCGAAGACATTACAGTCGTTCGTGACTTTTCTGACGTTTTTCCCGAGGAACTTCCAGGACTAACTCCACACCGACAGGTGGAATTTCAGATCGAACTTACGCTAGTAGTAGCTCTGATTGCTCGTGCTCCAAATCGTCTTGCCCCGAGAGAGTTGCAAGAATTGTCTAACCAACTCCAAGAACTGTTGGATAGAGGATTTATGCAACCTAGTTCTTCCCCGTGGGGAGCCCCAATCGTATTTGTGAAGAAGAAAGACGGGTCTTTCCGAATGTGTATCGATTACCGTGAACTCAACAAGGTGACGGTCAAGAACCGTTATCCTCTTCCTCGTATTGATGACCTGTTTGACCAGTTTCAAGGGTCAAGCTTCTACTCAAAAATCTATCTAAGATCGGGCTATCATCAAATGAGAGTCCGAGAGGAAGATGTTCCCAAAGTAGCCTTCTGAACGCGGTACGGCCATTACGAGTTTTTGGTCATGCCTTTCGGGATAACCAGCGCACCCGCAGTCTTCATGGATCTCATGAACCGAGTGTGTAAATTGTATCTTGATGACTTTGTCATTGTGTTTATTGATGACATTCTAATTTATTCTAAGAGCAAGGAGGATCATTAGCGACACTTGCATCTTATCTTGGAACTCCTAAGGAAGGAACAACTCTACGCGAAGTTTTCTAAATGTGATTTCTAGATTCGAGAAGTACACTTTCTTGGTCATGTGGTCAACGGGTCAGGAATACACGTTGACCCGACAAAAATCGATTCTATCAGGAATTGGGCGGCACTTAAGACTCCTACGGAGGTGCGACAATTTCTTGGTCTCGCGGGGTACTATCGCATATTTATCGAGGGCTTTTCGAAAATCGCTCAACCTCTTACCGCTCTAACTCACAAAGGTGTTACTTATTCGTGGGGAGCGAATCAGGAGAGCGCCTTTCAGCTTTTGAAACAAAAACTTAGCAGTGCTCCGATATTGTCCCTACCCGATGTACTGTGATGCTTTTATTCAAGGTCCCGGTTATGTTTTAATGCAACACGAGAAAGTGATAGCCTGTGCTTCTCGAAAGTTGAAGGTTCAAGAGAAGAATTACATGACTCACAACTTGGAGTTGGGAGCCGTGGTCTTCGCACTTAAAAT
Source organism: Helianthus tuberosus (assembly GCA_030545235.1). Classification (NCBI taxonomy): domain Eukaryota; kingdom Viridiplantae; phylum Streptophyta; class Magnoliopsida; order Asterales; family Asteraceae; genus Helianthus; species Helianthus tuberosus. Next base: position 163,511,249 of record CM060354.1, on the reverse strand, counting down.
TTGGAGGCATCACTTGTACGGTACTAAATTCACTATTTATACCGATCACAAAAGCCTTCAACACATTTTCGATCAGAAGGTGTTGAACATGCGACAGCGTCGCTGGGTGGAACTCCTAAACGATTACGATTGTGCAATTAAGTATCATCCAGGCAAAGCTAATGTTTTAGCTGACGCCCTCAGCCGGAAGGAAACCAAACCTAAACTTGTTCGAGCCTTACAGCTCACTATTCATTCTAACCTTCTCGACCAGATTCGTCCGCCCAAACTGAAGCATTGAAGGACGGGAACCTTCAAGCTGAATCCATGCGGGACATGGAGAAACAACTCATAACCAAGTCTGACAGTATTCGCTATTTCATGGAGCGAATATGGGTCCCTTTGCACGGTAACCTGAGAGAGCTTGTGTTATACGAAGCGCACAAGTCTCGATACCCCGTCCATCCGGGTTCTGATAAGATGTATCAGGATCTAAAAATATTATACTGGTGGCTGAACATGAAAGCGAACATATGGATGTATATGAGCAAATGCTTGACTTGCGCGAAAGTCAAGGTAGAGTACCAAAAAACCGTCTGGTTTGCTTCAGCAACCAGAACTGCCTATGTGGAATTGGGAACAGATTTCCATGGATTTCATCACCAGCTTTCCAAAAACTCAAAACGGAAACGATACCATCTGACAAAATCTGCACACTTCCTTGCGATCAAGGAAATTGACAAGTTTTCGCAACTTGCTAGTATTTACTTGAAGGAAGTGGTTTCTAGGCACGTGGTGCCCACTTACATCATCTCTGATCGCGATCCACATTTCGCATCTGATTTTTGGCAAGCTATGCGCAAATAATTTGGCTCACGTCTAGACATGAGCACCGCTTATCACCCTCAAACGGATGGTCAAAGTGAACGAATCATCTAGACGCTTGAAGACATGTTGCGAGCATGTGTGATCTATTTTGGTAAAGGTTTGGAAAGATATTTGCCTTTGGTAGAGTTTTCCTATAACAATAGTTACCACACTAGCATTCAGGCAGCTCCGTTCGAAGCGTTGTACGGACGGAAATGCCGATCTCCTCTTTGTTGGGCTGAGGTGGGTGACAGTCAAATCACGGGCCCAGAGCTTGTACTTGAAACTTTTGAGAAGATTGTTCAAATCAGAAATCATATGGCAGCAACACGTGATCGCCATAAAATCTATGCCGACAAGCGTGGGTATAACACCTCGAAAATTCATGTCCAATAAAGTATTGACACGTGTCATAAACTTTAAACGTGTAAAGGATTACCTTAGAAGGACTAGAGTTGACAAACAAGGAAAGTATGTGAATATAAGGGTTTAGAATGTCAACAATGGATAAATATACTTTACAATGACCATACATGATGTTTATACCTTTAAACGAATGAATCATGGATCATACGAAGCTGATAATGAAAGAAAGTGAGAGATTACAAACTACATGGGTTAAATGTGTCAACATGTTTAAAGTATACCTCTGAATGACCTTTTAACAAACCCGGAGTTTTGTAACGGTTAATTATGCTCAATAGAATGCATGATAAAAATTTCACCAAGTTTCGTCATCGTATGAGAAAGTTATGATAAAATTCGTACACGAGGGATTAAAAGCGTCGACATGTAAATGCATACCTCTGAGCGACCTATGTATAAATCCCAAACCTTAATCTGTGTTGTAAACATCTGATAAGCATCCTAATCCGGTTAATGCTTGTAATAATTGATCCAAATTGTGAAGATAGGATTCTATAAAAATGTGTTCGACAAATCTTCGTTTATGGCCTTTTCAAAAGCATCCAAGACCACTTTAGAACATGGCAAGGTGGTCATAACTGTTCAATCTGGAGTACCATTCCCCAAAAAGAGTATGACAATATATATTACTTTATTTTATTTTATTATTTTTCTCATTGTTTTCTATCGCCTGCGAATGCCAAACTATGTTTGATAAAAGTGCCATATGAGGAGTGGCGTATCCTAGTGTGTCCCATAGATTACTTCCATGCCTTATCAGTACGGAGGTTTAATGCATGGAACCCCTGAGATATCCCAATGGTCATATTGTACTAAAGTCGACTAGTAGTATTCAAAGAAGATATCCAATATAAAAATGTCCTTATAAGTATCTCTACTTAGGGCATCCTTGCATTTGTAAAGAGAATGTGTCATTTATCTGACACCGACATCGATAGATGAACCAAAGCCTGAGAATACGGACATCTCTAACATCTCTGTGTGTCATAATTACCTTCTTTACAAGAATTACCATGTTTACCTTCTGAGAGGCAAGTGGATGTTAGGACAAACATTCCGCTTAGGGCTGCAATTATTGTAAAAGCCTTATATCTGTTAGTACCAACGGAATAGGAAGAACTAAGAGCCAAATCGATAAGTTTTTAGAGAAGGTTTCATAAAGCCAAAATTCAAAGTTCTAAGAACTCCGATTTATATAAATAAGAAAGACGGTTCATCTTGCTTATGCATTGATTACCGCAACCCTATTTAGGCAACAATTAAGAATCGCTATTACCTGCACAGGATCGTCGATTAGTTCGACTAGCTATAAGGATTAGCTATTCTTTGAGACTAGTTTTAAGCAGTGGGTGGAATAACCATCTCACCATAAAATAAGTTTTTCTATAGCAATTATTATGTAAGTATCAAGGCTACTCCTTTGGAGACCTTGTATAGATGAAATATCAAAACATCCGTTGGATGGACGAGACTTTGGGAAGTCCACCTATCAGGATCTGAAAGTTGCATTGGAAACAACGAATAAGATCATACAAATCCCTAATCATCTGTAAGTTGCCAGTAATCGGCAGAAAATCAACAATAAATGAAAGTAGCAACCCTCCTAAATTCTTGTTAAGGAATAAGGTTCAATAAAAGATATTACCCAGGAAGGGTATGCCAAATTTGTTAAATTATCAGGCTAGTCAAGCTCTGAATATATAGAATCATTCGAAGGAAATCGAATGTATCAAGATCAAATAGCCTATAAGCTAAAACCTATTTAAGGAGCTTGGCGGAGCTCGCAATACATTGCACGCTAGTGACTGAAGGATGTGTTTCGCCAATAAGTCAAGAAGCACTATCACATAATGATATGCAGAATTATGATGTAATGAGCATCCTGTATCGATTGAGGTTCGACAGGTTAAGAAGCCCCAAAAGGATACATGTACCTAATATAGGGGTCACTTTGAGAGCTTGGCTGAGCTCGCAATACATTGCACGCTAGTGACTGAAGGATGTGTTTCGCCAATAAGTCAAGAAGCACTATCACATAATGATATGCAGAATTATGATGTAATGAGCATCCTGTATCGATTGAGGTTCGACAGGTTAAGAAGCCCCAAAAGGATACATGTACCTAATATAGAGGTCACTTTTAGAGCTTGGAAAGACTCCAGATATGTTATAGAAGTTAAGTCCATTATGCGACGAAAAGTACTTCCAGCATTTTAGTAAATCTCGAGGTCGAGATTTATTTTAAGGGGGTGAGGATGTAACACCTCGAAAATTCATGTCCAATAAAGTATTGACACGTGTCATAAACTTTAAACGTGTAAAGGATTACCTTAGAAGGACTAGAGTTGACAAACAAGGAAAGTATGTGAATATAAGGGTTCAGAATGTCAACAATGGATAAATATACTTTACAATGACCCTACATGATGTTTATACCTTTAAACGAATGAATCACGGATCATACGAAGCTGATTGTGAAAGAAAGTGAGAGATTACAAACTACATGGGTTAAATGTGTCAACATGTTTAAAGTATACCTCTGAATGACCTTTTAACAAACCTGGAGCTTTGTAACGGTTAATTATGCTCACTAGAATGCATGATAAAAATTTCACCAAGTTTCGTCATCGTATGAGAAAGTTATGATAAAATTCGTACACGAGGGATTAAAAGCGTCGACATGTAAATGCATACCTCTGAGCGACCTATGTATAAATCCCAAACCTTTACCTGTGTTGTAAACATCTGACAAGCATCCTAATCCGGTTAATGCTTGTAATAATTGATCCAAATTGTGAAGATAGGATTCTGTAAAAATGTGTTCGACAAATCTTCGTTTATGGCCTTTTCAAAAGCATCCAAGACCACTTTAGAACATGGCAAGGTGGTCATAACTGTTCAAGCATGATATAAAGGTCCCATACTGATAATTCAAGCCCCAAAATCGTAATATAAAGGTTGCCTGTTCGAAGCTTGAAAGGTCACAAGTTTTTGCCCTCTGGTAAAGGCTTACGGACCGTAAAGGCCATGCCTTACGGTCCGTAAGGCCTCCCCAGCGACAGAAAATAGGTTGATGCCTATTATGAACGATATAACCGACTTATATTGCCCTTTTACACTTCCATGAGTTTCCTAAGCTAGCTTTTAGACGTAAGGGACACTTGTGAATGATCCATGATCAGTTATAGCATTGTTTGTCATGATCTTGATGGATCAAACTCACTATATAAGGCCCTCATGTTGCAACTTTGATCATTCATTCACAACTTCATTTGTGGAACTTCCTGGAGCTCAGGGGTTGTCCCTAAGCATCTCTGGTCGTAATTAGAACCTTGGTAAGTATCCTTGACCTTCCTTAATCGTGTTTTACTTAGTTATTAGCTTAAAAGTCAAACCGTCGTAATTAAGGTTTGACTTATCGATTAATTACTAATGGTCCAGTGAATAGTCAAACTTAAAGTAGTTATAAGTTGGTAATTATGTGGGAAATAAACCCTTAAAAGGGCACCCTCTGATTCCCGCTCTAACTAGATCAAATGTCGGGTCAAAATTGTTTATAAAAAGTCAACAGGAACTTAATTTTCGAATTAACGCCTAATTAACAATGTAGAAGGCGTGCAACCTATTTTATCACTCATATAACTTAGTAATAGATATAAGAACATCTCTAAGCATGTTCGACCCGACAATTTTCTGTTTAGGCTCGGTTCGGAACCGAAAGTCGCAAAACTTTGACTTTTGCTTTGACTTCAGTTCTGACCCGATTTAGTATGATTTGGAAACGCCTTAGAGCTTCCTTAGGACCAGGTTACATGATAGTACAACCCTCTGTGGTTGGTTCGTTGATTGTCCGTTTCGTTTACACGTTTCCGTTAATTGCCTAATGTTGACCAATATACCCTTTTGACCATAAAACGAGAATTTTGGAAATGTGAGAGGACAATAATCTGTGTTACTGATTTATAAACATGTCCCTAAAGTTTCATATCAGTTCGAGGTCCAGAATAGGAGTTATACTAAATAGCGCATTTAAAAAGTTTTTTGTTAATTAAACGGCGCAATTAGCATAAAGCCTATCAAAGCCCAATTTTTGACACCAAACCTTTTACCCACTGATGTAATATAATATTTTGAGATTTTTGAAGATTTTTAATTATTTTTAGCCTGATCATAACCTAAGGTTATAGCCTTGATTTGGTAAATACTGATTATACCCTTTTTATGTATAAAATGAGTTTTACATAGTATTTTGACACCAATCCAATTGATACTGAGTTTATATAATAAATGAAGTATTTTGAACTTTATAACCTGATCAGAAAACTCAGATTTTCTGTATAACCCGGAAATCGCTTAAAACGGCTTTTTACGCGTTTTAAACACCTAGTAAGGGTTTAAAACCATTTTGTCATATAAGACTTATCACCAAATGATATGAAATATTAAACTAAGTTGTTTTACTGATTATTTCAGACCCGAATCTCAGAATTTTAATTAATCTCTTTTATAATCTTTAAAATGACCAAAATACCCCTACGGGGCTTAAATTGAGATTAAACTCGTTCTGGGCATAATGGAAGGTATCCTACTGACATCACAACATATTTAAGGCATATTAACTTAGGAAACCTGTATATGACTCTTATGGTTACCCGTTACGCTTCTTGCGCGTTCAGTTCGGTTTATGTAACTAGTTTGCATAAATTAGCCAAAACGGGTAAAACCTTATCGTTTTTATCTCAAACTCCAGAATGTGGTTAGATTACCCATATTATAAAAGTATTCAAACTTGTCGGGTCTAAATCACATTCTATTCCGATCTTCGCTTAATCGTGCGTTTGAACCGTATCTTTCCTTAAAACTAACTGGTTTAAGTTTAGGCTTAATTAAAGACCCGTTAGCATTCTAGTTGGTCATTTATACCATCATTCTAGACTAGAGCCTTCCGGTAAATTGTACCTACGCTTACTTAAGTGAATACGGCTGAGTTATAATAATTCTTGCTATTTAAGACAGGAGCTAGCTCAGGTAAATACTCTTAACCTATTTTCCCTTATACGGGCTTGGGATACGGTAATATAAATACCGCATGGTCAGGTATGGGATTCAAAGACCAATAAGTCGGGAAATCCAAATAACCTGTTTTAATTCGTATTGCTTGACTGAAACATTGGGGGTTAATGCGACCGTGTCCTGGATATCCTTGACTCATTAATTGCAATGGCCACGACCTAAGCACGGGGTGTAGACATACACCTGAAAGATGCAATATGCTTATTAATAAATTAATTATACCCAATATGGGATTCCCAATAAGGGAATAAGTGGTGTGTCGGTTAATCTTGAACCGGCATAGAACCGGGCCCCGTATGTAGAGCAAGTTATGTAAAACTGATAACATGAGATATAGTTTGTCCTAAGTATAAAAGATTAATTTTGCCTTGTGAATTTTAATCAAAGTATCAAAATATTTTCGTGCCTTGTGCACCTAAACCAATTTTCATAAACATTTTCAAATGAGTCGGTTGAGTGTATTTACCAGTGAAAACTGACGTATTTTCCAAAGTCTAAGTGACAGGTACAAGTAGGTAATAGGTTGGAAGCTGCTCAGGACTTGTTAGTTGAGGACTTTGCAACTCCTTCACATAAGCCATTAGTCTGATAACTTCTTTTGTTGATTTGATCCGCCTGTGGATTATTACAAGCTAGTCTGTACGGAATACTTTTATATTATCAGACATTTGTGTTTGTAATAATATTTTATATTTCAAGACTTCCGCTGTGCATTTAAATTGTGTTGTTTGACTATGATGATATCAACTACGTCATGATACTCCCCACCGGGCCCACCGGTAATACGTGGAAATATCGGGGTGTGACAGGTTGGTATCAGAGCCAACATTGAGTGAATTAAACATTATCCTTTTGTGTTTAATCTCAATGACACAGTAGCACATTCCTCGACCTTCTGAGTCTAGACTTAACATAGGAATATTCTCAGCTCTATTCAGAGAATTATTGCTTTCAATTCTATATATTTTAAATATGTCGCCAAGCAAAGAAGCCATAGTGGAAATTCTCCCCATTTGACCTAGGGAAGGCCAAACTTCGTACTGCGACTAGGTTTAACGTGCAACTAAGGAGAGATCATTCAGAAATGAAATGAAGAAGAAGCTCCTTTTACAGAAATTCGTTTCCTTAGTAAGTCCTTATAAGGGTATACTTATCTTCAGTCCCTTCATGGACAACATCATTTCTTTCAAGTCCCGTTCAGGGAAATTCTGTATTTTTTAAATCCTTGGAATACTTTATCAAAATTTCATCTTATCAATATATATAATAAATGAAATGAATTAAAAGTATCATTCCTTTTATAAGATCTACCATTATAATAAAATGACAAAATCTGAAAAGGACAAAACCTAGCCCATGTGTCATTTTAAGACAGGGCCTAGATGGTAGTTCCTCAATTAGATTAAGATCCTTGTTAACATCTCAATTTAGAATTGTTCTGCATTAAATATTAAAAAGAATCTTAAGGGTAAGACCTAGCCACATGTCATTTTAGACATGGACAAGATGGTAAAACCTATTCAAAAGATTCAAATCCCTGTTAACATCTGAAAGCATATTAACATGTTTGACAAAATGTGATTTGATAAAACCACATAAGTCATTCTTAAAATTGGGTTATTCTAATTTCCCTTATTTATATAATCATCCCTTAAGGATGAAGTGCCTACAGGCTATAATTAACGTCCTTTGAGACTAAAGACAGTAGTGGTCTACAACCCCCTGTTAAAAAGGGCAATGAACTTTGAATCAAGCCTTAATACCTCGATTCTATAAAATCCTGGTTTATAAATTAAATCTGTCCATGTGACTAGGCTGTTGAGCTATTATTAAATTATAATTAGGGATATAATACTTACGGGCCATATCCATTGTCATATAAGACAAAAGACAGTCGTAGCCTACAACTCCCTGTCAAGGAAAGGCAATGAAAAATGTTCATGCCTAAATACCGTGATCTTACAAAAACATGGTTTATAATTTAAAGTTGCCCCTGTGACTTGGCCTTATGTGCCATAGTTATATTTAATTAAATTTAGGATAATTATAATGAAAATCCTGAATAAAATAAATATCACTCCTTTCCTACCAGTATACATATTGAGAAGAATCTTAAAGGCTATAACCTAGCTTGAATGTCATTAAAGACCTGGCTACGATGGTAAAACCTGTTTAAAGGAGATTCAGATCCTTGTTAACATCTGAAAACATGTTAACACTCCTGACAATGGTGGTGCGATAAAATCACACTTGTCATCTTTATATTAGGAAATTTTTCTTCCAAACCCCTTATTTAGCATAAATGATCAATAAGAATCATGGCTAATAAACGTCGAGCATGATGCACAGATCAAAACATCCATTTGGGATGTATACCTACGGGCAAAGATGTATACATGAAAAAGATAGTTTTATTTCATAACTTCTTGTCAAGACAATGAACTATGAAATTTTCCGATCCAAAGGAGTCATTGATTATGTTTTAAAATTTCCCTAGTGACAAGCCCTCTGTGCCATCAAGAGTCCTTTCGAACAAGCCCTTGTGCTATATAAAATGTCAGTACGACATTGACAGTCGTGATTTATGTCCCCTGTCTAATAAATATGAAGGATTATATTTCGTTTACACGCCAAGGATGGTTTATTTAAAAACCTAGGCGAAACATAATCAAATAAAATTTAATACTATCTATTTGCCTATATGGTTTATTTACACCATAGTTGTTTAATCATCAAATTCGACAATTCGCTATATAATTAAACAAATTATTACTACTTGGTTAGTAGCCTTCAAAGCTTCACCACGGCTGACTCCTCTGAAGTTCACAATCATCCAGTTAGTCAAAATGATGTCCATTGACTAGCCTTTGTGGCAAAATAAATTATCTTCCAAAGAGATGACGGCTGTAGTCTTTGACTCTTTGTCCAAATGTGAAGAACTATGTTCGAACCTTAAGATCTCTGATCCAATAAGATTGCGACTTATATATTAATGCCTTAAGTACCATGTCTTATATGTCCTTTATGACAAGGCCTTCGTGCCTATGACTATTAATGTCCTTCGTGACAAGCCTTCCAACTATCTAAAGATTGTCGTTATGACAAGGACAATTGTGACATTGTGATTCCCTGTCAAAAGGTAATGGACTTGGTCCAAACCTTAAACACAATTGATGGTCCTTTTTTACCTAGGCTAAGTATAATTGACGTACTTTCTAGTAGCATACTATAATGAAGTTAAAAACCTAACATCCATTAGGATTTAATAATACCATGGCTTATAAATCATCCATTACGATGGTTCCATAATAGTTTGTGGCTAAGCATATGTTATTATTGGTGTTTAGTTCCAAAGCCCCAGAATGGTGGATTCCGACGAAGCACACAACAGTACTGCGGCTAGAAACAAGGATGCAAATATAAATATAAATGTTAATGGCACTGCTCTTCAGGCCTTGATTGACGCAACAATTAGTGAAGTTGTGGATAAGATCCTTGAGAACAAAAAGGAACCGGTTGACACTCACTCAAAGGTCCATACGGAAACACATACATCAGCTCGTAAGGAGAGCTCCGTTCACTCTTCAGATGAAAAGAGCAAACCTCAGAAGTTAGTACTCTATGATAAGCCCTGTTAAACTGAAGACGGGTGCACCTACAAATACTTCGTCTCATGCAAACCCAGAGATTTCAATGGCGAAAAAGGAGCAATTGATGCTATGGAATGGCTTGAGGAAATGGAAACTGTTGTGGACATCAACAATTGTGCTGATAAGGACGTAGTAAAATTTGTTTCACAATCTTTCAAGGGCGAGGCTCTTGCATGGTGGAGGGCCATGATGCAGTCCACGGGGAAAATTCCCCTATACAATATGGGATGGTCCAAGTTTGTGGACCTTATCAAAGAGAACTACTGTCCACAACACGAAGTGGAAAAGGTGGAGACATATTTTCTGACTCTCACAATGAAGAACCTAAATTGCCAGCAATATGTTACCGACTTCAACTCCCTATCTAGATTGGTACCCTACCTAATTACCCCTGAACCAAAACGCATTGCGCATTTCATCGGTGGTTTGGCACCCGAAATAAAAGGGAATGTTAAGGCATCAAGGCCAATCACCTTCAGAACAGCTGTAGATCTATCCTTGTCTCTCACTCTAGATATAGTGAGACAAAAGTCAATCAAGAATGAAACTAATGAGAAAAGACAAAGGGAGGAGGATAACTCCCAGAATCCTAAGAAGAGCAAATCTGAGTTCAACAATAACCAACAGGATTCCAACAAAAAGCCTACATGCAAAACCTGCAAAAGAAGACACTGGGGACAGTGTCGATTAAACCAAAATATAAAGCAATGTGGCATCTGTAAGAGAACTGGCCACCAGTCCCACGAATGTAGGGACATAAAGAATGAAAACTGTTTCAGCTGTGGTGAAAAGGGCCACATCAGTACTAATTGCCCTAAGGCTGCCAAGGAAGGAGCAGCTAAGTCTGGGAAGGATAAGAAAGGAAACGCCTGAACTACCGGTTGAATGCCAGAGACAGTGCATATCAATAATAGCATTAGGTACGTCCTTACCATTTAGCATTGATAATGTCTGCTAAGTATCTTACGTTAATGCAAGGGATAATAAACCTTTTGTAAACCATAAGCTTAGCAAACTTTTGATTACATTCATAAGAGCTCCAGATATTAAATATAAGGTATAACTTACCAATGGAATCTATAATGACCATCTCTCCCTTCCTCGAAGTTAATCCTTTCATAAGAATCTGGAGTACCCTTCCCCAAAAAGAGTACGACAATATATATTACTTTATTTTATTTTATTATTTTTCTCATTGTTTTCTATCGCATGCGAATGCCAAACTATGTTTGATAAAAGTGCCATATGAGGAGTGACGTATCCTAGTGTGTCCCATAGATTGCTTCCATGCCTGATCAGTATGGAGGTTTAATGCATGGAACCCCTGAGATATCCCAATGGTTATATTGTACTAAAGTCGACTAGTAGTATTCAAAGAAGATATCCAATATAAAAATGTCCTTATAAGTATCTCTACTTAGGGCATCCTTGCATTTGTAAAGAGAATGTGTCATTTATCTGACACCGACATCGATAGATGAACCAAAGCCTGAGAATACGGACATCTCTGACATCTCTGTTTGTCATAATTATCTTCTTTACAAGAATTACCATGTTTACCTTCTGAGAGGCAAGTGGATGTTAGGACAAACATCCCGCTTAGGGCTGCAGTTATTGTAAAAGCCTTATATCTGTTAGTACCAACGGAATAGGAAGAACTAAGAGCCAAATCGATAAGTTTTTAGAGAAGGTTTCATAAAGCCAAAATTCAAAGTTCTAAGAACTCCGATTTATATAAATAAGAAAGACGGATCATCTTGCTTATGCATTGATTACCGCAACCCTATTTAGGAAACAATTAAGAATCGCTATTACCTACCCAGGATCGTCGATTGGTTCGACTAGCTGTAAGGATTAGCTATTCTTTGAGACTAGTTTTAAGCAGTGGGTGGAATAACCATCTCACCATAAAATAAGTTTTTCTATAGCAATTATTATGTAAGTATCAAGGCTACTCCTTTAAAGACCTTGTATAGATGAAATATCAAAACATCCGTTGGATGGACGAGACTTTGGGAAGTGCACCTATCAGGATCTGAAAGTTGCATTGGAAACAACGAATAAGATCATACAAATCCCTAATCATCTGTAAGTTGCCAGTATTCGGCAGAAAATCAACAATAAATGAAAGTAGCAACCCTCCTAAATTCTTGTTAAGGAATAAGGTTCAACAAAGGATATCACCTAGGAAGGGTATGCCAAATTTGTTAAATTATCAGGCTAGTCAAGCTCTGAATATATATAATCATTCGAAGGATATCGAATGTATCAAGATCAAGTAGCTTATAAGCTAAAACCTATTTAAGGAGCTTGGCGGAGCTCGCAATACATTGCACGCTAGTGACTGAAGGATGTGTTTCGCCAATAAGTCAAGAAGCACTATCACATAATGATATGCAGAATTATGATGTAATGAGCATCCTGTATCGATTGAGGTTCGACAGGTTAAGAAGCCCCAAAAGGATACATGTACCTAATATAGGGGTCACTTTGAGAGCTTGGAAAGACTCCAGATATGTTATAGAAGTTAAGTCCATTATGCGTCGAAAAGTACTTCCAGCATTTTAGCAAATCTCGAGGTCGAGATTTCTTTTAAGGGGGTGAGGATGTAACACCTCGAAAATTCATGTCCAATAAAGTATTGACACGTGTCATAAACTTTAAACGTGTAAAGGATTACCTTAGAAGGACTAGAGTTGACAAACAGAATGTCAACAATGGATAAATATACTTTACAATGACTCTACATGATGTTTATACCTTTAAACGAATGAATCATGGATCATACGAAGCTGATTGTGAAAGAAAGTGAGAGATTACAAACTACATTGGTTAAATGTGTCAACATGTTTGAAGTATACCTCTGAATGACCTTTTAACAAACCCGGAGCTTTGTAACGGTTAATTATGCTCACTAGAATGCATGATAAAAATTTCACCAAGTTTTGTCATCGTATGAGAAAGTTATGATAAAATTCGTACACGAGGGATTAAAAGCGTCGACATGTAAATGCATACCTCTGAGCGACCTATGTATAGATCCCAAACCTTAACCTGTGTTGTAAACATCTGATAATCATCCTAATCCGGTTAATGCTTGTAATAATTGATCCAAATTGTGAAGATAGGATTCTATAAAAATGTGTTCGACAAATCTTCGTTTATGGCCTTTTCAAAAGCATCCAAGACCACTTTAAAACATGGCAAGGTGGTCATAACTGTTCAAGCATGATATAAAGGTCCCATACTGATAATTCAAGCCCCAAAATCGTAATATAAAGGTTGCATGTTCGAAGCTTGAAAGGTCACAAGTTTTTGCCCTCTGGTAAAGGCTTACGGACCGTAAAGGTCATGCCTTACGGTCCGTAAGGCCTCCCCAGCGACAGAAAATAGGCTGATGCCTATTATGAACGATATAACCGACTTAGATTGCCCTTTTACACTTCCATGAGCCGCCTAAGCTTGCTTTTAGACCTTAGGGACACTTGTGAATGATCCATGATCAGTTATAGCATTGTTTGTCATGATCTTGATGGATCAAACTCACTATATAAGGCCCTCATATTGCAACTTTGATCATTCATTCACAACTTCATTTGTGGAACTTCCTGGAGCTCAAGAGCTGTCCCTAAGCATCTCTGGTCGTAATTAGAACCTTGGTAAGTATCCTTGACCTTCCTTAATCGTGTTTTACTTAGTTATTAGCTTAAAAGTCAAACCGTCGTAATTAAGGTTTGACTTATCGATTAATCACTAATGGTCCAGTGAATAGTCAAACTTAAGGTAGTTATAAGTTGGTAATTATGTGGGCAATAAACCCTTAAAAGGGCACCCTCTGATTCCCGCTCTAACTATATCAAATGTCGGGTCAAAATTGTTTATAAAAAGTCAACAGGAACTTAATTTTCGAATTAACGCCTAATTAACAATGTAGAAGGTGTGCAACCTGTTTTATCACTCATATAACTTAGTAATAGATATAAGAACATGTCTAAGCATGTTCGACCCGACAATTTTCTGTTTAGGCTCGGTTCGGAACCGAAAGTCGCAAAACTTTGACTTTTGCTTTGACTTCAGTTCTGACCCGATTTAGTATGATTTGGAAATTCCTTAGAGCTTCCTTAGGACCAGGTTACATGATAGTATAACCCTCTGTGGTTGGTTCGTTGATTGTCTGTTTCGTTTACACGTTTCCGTTAATTGCCTAATGTTGACCAATATGCCCTTTTGACCATAAAACGAGAATTTTGGAAATGTGAGAGGACAATAATCTTTGTTACTGATTTATAAACATGTCCCTAAAGTTTCATATCAGTTCGAGGTCCAGAATGGGAGTTATGCTAAATAGCGCATTTAAAAAGCTTTTTATTAATTAAACGGCGCAATTAGCATAAAGCCTATCTAAGCCCATTTTTTGACACCAAACCTTTTACCCACTGATGTAATATAATATTTTGATATTTTTGAAGATTTTTAATTATTTTTAACCTGATCATAACCTAAGGTTATGGCCTTGATTCGGTAAATACCGATTATACCCTTTTTATGTATAAAATGAGTTTTACATAGTATTTTGACACCAATCCAATTGCTACTGATTTTATATAATAAATGAAGTATTTTGAACTTTATAACCTGATCAGAAAACTCAGATTTCCTGTATAACCCGGAAATCGCTTAAAACGGCTTTTTACTCGTTTTAAACACCTGGTAAGGGTTTAAAACCACTTTGTCATATAAGACTTATCACCAACTGATATGACCTATTAAATTAAGTTGTTTTACTGATTATTTCAGACCCGAATCTCATAATTTTAATTAATCTCTTTTATAATCTTTAAAATGACCAAAATACCCCTACGAGGCTTAAATTGAGATTAAACTAGTTTTGGGCATAATGGAAGGTATCCTACTGATATCACAACATATTTAAGGCATATTAACTTAGGAAACATGTATATGACTCTTATGGTTACCCGTTACGTTTCTTGCGCGTTCGGTTCGGTTTATGTAACTAGTTTGCATAAATTAGCCGAAACGGGTCAAACCTTATCGTTTTTATCTCAAAATCCAGAATGTGGTTAGATTACCCATATTATACAATTCTTCAAAATTGTCGGGTCTAAATCACATTCTATTCCGGTCTTCTCTTAATCTTGCGTTTGAACCGTATCGTTCCTTAAAACTAACCGGTTTAAGTTTAGGCTTAATTAAAGACCCGTTAGGATTCTAATTGGTTATTTATACCATCATTCCAGACTAGAGCCTTCCAGTAAATTGTACCTACGCTTACTTAAGGGAATACGGCTGAGTTATTATAATTCTTTCTATTTAAGACAGGAGCTAGCTCAGGTAAATACTCTTAACCTATTTTCCCTTATACGGGCTTGGGATACGGTAATATAAATACCGCATCGTCAGGTATGGGATTCAAAGACCAATAAGTCAGGAAATCCAAATAACCTGTTTTAATTCGTATTGCTTGACTGAAACATTGGGGGTTAATGCGACCGTGTCCTGGATATCCTTGACTCATTAATTGCAATGGCCACGACCTAAGCACGGGGTGTAGGCATACACCTGACAGATGCAATATGCTTATTAATAAATTAATTATACCCAATATGGGATTCCCAATAAGGGAATAAGTGGTGTGTCGGTTAATCTTGAACCGGCATAGAACCGGGCCCCATATGTAGAGCAAGTTATGTAAAACTGATAACATGAGATATAGTTTGTCCCAAGTATAAAAGATTAATTTTGTCTTGTGCATTTTAATCAAAGTGTCAAGATATTTTCGTGCCTTGTGCACCTAAACCAATTTTCATAAACATTTTCAAATGAGTCGGTTGAGTGTATTTACCAGTGAAAACTGACGTATTTTCCAAAGTCTAAGTGACAGGTACAAGTACGTAATAGGCTGGAAGCTGCCCAGGACTTGTTAGTTGAGGACTTTGCAACTCCTTCACATAAGCCATTAGTCTGATAACTTCTTTTGTTGATTTGATCCGCCTGTGGATTATTACAAGCTAGTCTGTACGGAATACTTTTATATTATCAGACATTTGTGTTTGTAATAATATTTTATATTTCAAGACTTCCGCTGTGCATTTAAATTGTGTTGTTTGACTATGATGATATCAACTACGTCATGATACTCCCCACCGGGCCCACCGGTAATACGTGGAAATACCGGGGTGTGACAGTAGGAAACCTTTGGAATTCACCACGGGCATCTGTGTTCTATTGAAGGTCTCACCCTGGAAGGGTGTGGTTCATTTTGGGAAACGCGGCAAGCTCAATCCGCGTTATGTTGGGCCGTTCAAGATTTTGGAAAGAATCGATAAGGTGGCCTACAGACTTGAGTTGCCTGATGAACTTGATAATGTTCACAACGTTTTTCACGTCTCTAATCTAAAGAAGTGTTTGTCGAATGAAACACTTGTGGTTCCTTTTCAAGAACTGAAGATCGATAACAAGTTGCAGTTTATCGAGGAACCCGTCGAAATCATGGACCGGGAAGTTAAGGTCCGTAAACACAGCCATATACCTATCGTGAGAGTTCGTTGGAACTCAAGACGTGGACCCGAGTTCACGTGGGAGCGCGAGGATCAGATGATGCTCAAGTATCCCCACTTATTCAAAACTACTGAACCTAACCATGATGCAACTAGTGAATTTCAGGACGAAATTCCCTTTCAGGTTGGGGATGATGTGGTATCCGAGGAAAACCCACAGTCATCTTAAGTTACCGTTTCACTTCTCCGTGACTGCTTATCAAATTTCGGGATGAAATTTCTTTCAAGTTGGGGTTGATGTGACAACCCGCAACTTCAGGTGACTACTTTAACTTAACCACAGTTAATTTAGACATACATTCATAGCACTGCATTTAACTAGGGTTAGTTAAACGAGTCTACTTTGGTAATTCAGGGAATTACTGGAACACACACATGATAACTCTCGAACGTGGTGACTAACGCGAATAATAATTATAAACGGATGGTTTATACGAAACTTATGTGCTGCATGACAAATACGTGAACTACATGCTTTAATTATATATTACATGTCATCATGTGCTTCTTGTGTGAATGTTGTATAGTTAGGGGTGTTTAGAGTATTTGTGAAACTCTAATAAACTACTCTTAACCCTAAAACCTCCCATAATCATTGTACGGCAATTCATTTTTCTCAAATCATTATCTAATCATTTTAGCTTTGCAACACAACTCTCAACTCATCAATCTTTCATTCCCCAAGATCAAACCCTAAATCCATCTAAGGTAAGTGCTTTGTGTTATACTATGTTGTTCTTGTTATTTTGATTTCATGCAAACCCTAGACACCCAAACAATCTGTGATAGTTTTCATGCCATGATGAATGCGTGATTGTGTTAGAATAAATGAATGCATGATTACTACTGAACGTTGTTGTTGCGATTGACATGTTAGGAATGCTCTACTTATGATAAAACTGCTGATGTGATTGATTTCATTGTTGAAAGTTAGGGTTTTTGCGTAGAACTGTTACATTACGTTGTTGATTTCAGAAAAACATGTTAGTCCGACCTTGTGAAGTCACAAGGGTCAGGGTTTGTGATTAAGTACATGGATCCGAATTTACATATGGTTGTCCGAATTTACATGTCTGAATTTAATTGTTATGTGATGAATCCGAGTTTGTTTAAGTTGAGGACTTCCGAATTTGTTAAGTTTGAGGATGCTCGAGTTTGTTATTTCCTTTGATGAGTTCGTGTATGTGTAATATGTTATGTCCGAACTTGTTGATATATGAGGGTCCGAATTTGTGTTTTGCTTATGAGAGTCCGAATTTACATGTATGCATGGGTGTAGTGCGAATTTATATGTATACATGTGGGTAGTCCGAGTTTAAGAAGGCGAAAAGGGGTTCCGAATTTGTTAAGGGATGATGAATGTCCGAATTTATTGAACGTGTGCATATGAAGTCCGAATTTTCCTTATAAGAACTTATGTGACCTTGTAAGAACTTATGTGATTGGAAGAGTTTATCTGGTAAGGACTTATGTTATCTATTGAAAGAGTTTATTTTATAAGGATTTATTTGATAGAGTTTATTTGCAAAAGGAAACCCTGGCTACTGTGCAGTACTGTATAATAAATATACTAACCTGATCACTAAACAATGAGTTGTTTGGACACTTAGGGTATTGCAAACACTCTACTCGCATACATACTTACATTTAAACGTACATTAGGTCGTGTGTAACAGACCTAACACTGATTTAACGCATAAAGACATGATATCATTTACCGAGCAAAGTAAGGTGAGTTCACTACTCTTTCACAAGCATGCTTTCCGGGGGGACAAACAAACTAATATTCCTGGGAGGAATACTTTTAAATGTATTGGTTTAATTTTGATGTTAGTTAATAAACTCAACTCTATCACGAAAGTCCCTACTTACATACCGAGCTAGTTGCTTAGGAGGCAATGGGGTATTAGTTGATAGCGCTATTAGGCCTGACAAACCTCACACCATGCTGGGAGCCGGGCGTGAACTAATGACCTTAAACACTTTGATCAATGATGATAGACATTGATGAGGGAACCAAAAACAGAATAGTCAATCGGTACCGAGTTTACTATTCGTAACATGTCTTTAAACTAAACACTTACATGATTTATGTAAACAAAACTGTGAACTCGCCAACTTTATGCTGACACACTTTTTCTGCATGCTTGCAGGTCGATAGATACATCACGGAATGGAACTTGCAGTCTGGGGAGCTAGAGTTGTCATGGGTCGTGTCACTTGAGGATACATTTAACATTTTTGCTTATGTTTTCCAAACAAAATGATGTTGGTTGTTTGAATGATGATTTATGCTTCCATTGAACGTATGCTTGTTTAAATCAGACATTTTGAAATGCACTTTTCATATTGAATAAGATTATGCATTTATTATTTTACTGTTAGTTCAATGTGATTAGTGGCTAGATCCTGGTACGTCACACGCCTAGCGGTGAAATCCGCGTGTGGTATTTTGGGGGTGTGACAATAGAAGCCCTCAAACACGCCTCAAAAAACCCCACAACTTCATATCCTTAAAGCCCTAACTGCACCGGTAAAAGCACCTCCGATTCTTTTTTGTTCAGATTTGGTTCAGAACTGAAACCCAGATGTTTAGATATGTGTGTGAAAAAGATCTAAAATTGATGTGAGAACTGTTTAAAGAAGGTGTCACTTGTGGGTGAACCCATTAAAGAAGTTTGGCCGCCTACATCACTATAGGTTGGTTGGATGTTCAAGTCAAGCATGTTTAATGCAAGGGGTTTTGAGTGGTACTTCACTCTCATTTAATTCAAAATGAGCATGTTTGTGAAGAAAGGGGTAAGAGTTTGTGAAGAAAGGGGTAAGAGGGAAATGTGAGTAAAAAAACATGTGTATTGTATATAAAGACAATAAAGAAAAGCTGGTATATTAACATTAAATGGGATATTGATGTTTGGGTCATAAAAGAAGATGATGACCTTCAAAAGCAGCCATCAAACTTTAGTCAAGATAAAAGGAGGATACTGACTGACCATGCTTACTGTTACATCTTTTGTCCGTTGTAAAATGATGGATACACCCTTTTTTCATCTTGTACATATGTGACGTGGGTATATCCTAGCCACACAAGTGGGTTTAATTTCTTGAGTTTTCTAATCTGGAGTGGGTTTCTCCATTATAATTAGCATATATATATATATATATACATATACATATATATATATATGTATGTATATATATATATATATATATGTTAGTTAATGTACAATTTGCCTTAACGTACGATGCGTACGCGATGAAAAACATACGGATTTTAACGTACAAACTTGGAAACTTCACAAACTCAGAAGGTTCACCATGCGGACTATCAAATTTGGAAGGTTTCCAATATGCGGATTTATGGTTTTTGAGGTTTATAACGTGCTAAATTCTCATCGCGTACGCTCGTATGTTAAAGTCAATTGTACAGTACACTTTCTCTCTCTATATATCTATATATATATATATTATGGGTCAGGATTTAGAGAAAACGATGAAAAGTGTGAGAATGGTGAGAACGCTTATGGATCGTCCGATCAAAACAATCTATGGACTAGATTGGCGCAGTGGCGTTTTCGTAAATAACACGAATTCTATTGAGTCGACGCGCTTCATTAAGGGTAAAAAAGTCTTTACACTTCTATACCAAAACACGCCAACTAATGAATAAAACGCCATTACTGACCAAAACACATCCCTATATAAACAAAAATTCTCATACATAAGAACACAGCTCCCCAAACCTGAAAACGCCATATTTCTACTATATAACATTCATCTTACAACGCCAAAAAATCTAAAACATCAAACACACCTACTCAAAAACGCCATATTTTACTATATACCAATCATCTTAGAAAACGCCAAATATCTCAAATATCAAAAATTTCCAAAAAATGGACTTTTGTTTCAGATACACTATTTCCTCATAAAAAACGCCAAAAATCGTTTATCGTATATTCAATATTGTTCTACACGAAGTTTCGGAAAATGCATTCTTTCCTGAGGTGCTGCGATTCAAATAACATTTTGCTGAATGAGATGGACAAAACTTCAAGAAAAAGATACTGGGGTCAGACTTATGTCAGTTTTTGTGATTTGTTATTGATGAATATTATAATGGCAAGAATTAGACGAATGACACTGATGAGTGGTTTGAAGATACATATTCAAACAAAAAACTCATGTCATATTGCCTTTCCAAATGGCCAAAAAAACACAAGCATGACAAAGTCAAACCGCCAGTGAACATGTTTCAAAGAAAAAAGAGACTGACGACAGTGAAGATTTGAAAGATGAATTGTTTCTATTTTTATTTTTTTAATTTTCTTTTTCTGTTGTTTGTTATGTATTTTTCAACTTATAATAGAAAAATAACATTATATTAATAAAACGCCAAAAGTCTTAATTATTGTGAAACGCCATAATGAAGTAAAACGCCAAAAACTCCCAACCTATAATAAAAGTAATTTAGAGAAGAATTATTAAAAGCTAAAAATGGAAACAAACGCCAAAAACTACTTAAAGCCATTAAAAATGCCAAACTTGGAAGATGGAATGTCTAAGACCATAAAAACTCATAAAAATCTGAACAAAACCAATAAAAATACACACAGTAACTGAAAAGACCGCTACTTTATTAATATCGTTTATTATAAATAAAAATCTCGCCTAAACTACGCGCCAAAAACATCCTATATAAGAGACGTATCTGCACAATCAACTGATCACAACACCAAAAAAATAAACGCCATCTTTCAAACACTTTAAACGCCAAAAAAGATACTTAAAAAAGCCATAGATGCGGAATGTCGTTTCTTCTTTATTGAGTATTGTTCTGCATGAAGTCTCACTGAATGGATTCTAATCTGAGGTGGGTATATCTATAAGCTTTTGCTGAATGAGATGGACAAATTTTCATGAAAAAACGAAGAAAAAAAGATTTTTACCCCTTAATGAAGACGGGCATTATGTAGGAAAAAAAGATCTACATAAGGTATTCAAAAACAGGTTCAAAACGCCAAAAATGTTAAAGCAAAAGAGGCTGATGACAGTGAAGATTTGGAAGAGAAATTAGATTATAATTTTTTTTTTCAGTTTCTATTGTTTGTTTTCTAATTCTCTGATTTTATTATCTAATTCTCTACTAAAAAAAGTTAATATAAAACGCCAAAAACTGCAAAACGACTGATAGTGTGAAAACTGAGAGAACGGATGCTAGCAAAGCACAATGTTGCTATAAAACGCAAAAAAACGCCAAACAAGGTATTAATGAAAAATCAACACTGATTCACCGATGAAATTGAACGAAACAGTAATTGCTAAACAGTAAAATGAAGAGACGGTAACATTATTACCAAACATTAATTAAATTAAATACCAATACATGGATAACTGAATTTATTTATCTTTTCAAAACGCCATAATTGTATGTCAAATTATAGACCTGTATCCTACTTTGTTATAATAAACATCAAGAAAATTACTGATGTTTTTTACATCATAGACAGGCATCCTCATTAAAAAAAACAATAAAAACGCCAAAACATAATTAAAACGCCAAAAATATTAACTATGATCCTGATCTACAAACAATAAAACGCGGCGTATTTATTAAACGCCAAAAAAATGGAAACGGGATGTCACACGCGTTTAAAAAAAGAAATATGAAATGAGAAAAAAAAAAGCCCCTCCGCCCTTTTCTAGGCCGCGTGACACGAGTTAGGCCAGGAAGCGTTCTCACCGTTCTCACACTTTTGAGCGTTTTCTCCTAACGCCGTTTCTATATATTATATAATAATATAATTTTATTACAAAATATAACAGATACTTTGGAACTCAGGATACAAATCACAAACTGCTTCGGAGCACAAACGACTGGATCAAACAGAGCTATCAAAAATTGATTTGATAATAAACCCTAATCATCCAATTGCAATTCACACAGGTATACATATACATCTCTCCCTCTCTCTCTATCTCTATCTATCCACATGCATGTAGTAAACAATAATAATATTCTCACACGTGAAATTACGAACAAAAAACCTTAGATCATCGATCAAATTAAATCAACAACTGCCTTTTGTGTATTTTTCACAATTCTGTTTGTGTACTCTTGTCGTTTAGTGAAGAAAACACTTGTAGATTGTTATGATTTATGAACATGAAAGTAGGAATTATGCATCAATTCATTTTTACGTAACTTGGAACGTTTCCTTTTATTTCCCGTCTTTGGAACGTTATTAATACTGTATTGTTTCATGGAGATTGTTACTAGAAAAAAACATTTATATATGGCTTGTTTGAAGCTGGGTACAAAACCTGATGCCTTTCGTCTTGACGACCATACCTGGTACGAAATTCCTGTTTACGGTGTAGTCAAAACCACTACACATAGTCTAACATTCACTGGTGTTCCTTTTGATCAGGCAATGTATAGGCGGTCTTCCAAGCGATGTCACAATCGAGATTGGAGGAACGTCATTTAATCTCCACAAGGTGCGTAGTTGTCTAGTTTATTTAACTCCACAATATTTGTTTCATATTGTGAAGTGATCTTATTATACATACATACAGTTTCCTTTGATTTCAAGAAGTGGGCTATTGTCAAAGCTAATAGGTGACAGCCCGAATGAAGATGGACCAATTTGCGCTATACATCTTAATGATATACCTGGTGGAGCTAAAGTATTCGAGCTTATAGCCAAATTCTGTTATGACGTAAAGTTAGAGGTCACATCCCACAACGTTATCAGCCTTCGGTGTGCTGCAGAGTACCTCCAAATGACGGATGATTATGGAGACGAAAACCTAATTACACAAACCGAGATCTTTCTTAACGAAGCGTTTACCACATGGTCAGACACCATGAATGCTCTCGAAAGCTGCGAGGAAGTTTATTCAGATGCCGAGGAACTTGATCTTATCTCAAGGTGCATAGATTCTTTAGCTGTGAAAGCCTGCGCGGGTCCTAGTGCGTACATCATGCATAATACGAGTGCTGCATCAGCAGCTAAACCACAATCTTTAACTGACAACTGGTGGTATAAAGATGTATCGTTTCTTAATCTACATTTATACAAACGCGTAATTCAAGCAATGGAAGCGAACGGGATGAGACCTGAGATAATATCCGGGTCAATCGTGGGCTATGCAAAGAAATACATACCATTAATGAACCGACAATCGAGTTTTAACGATGCAAGCCATTCTAAACCGGTCTACACACCATCAGAAGCTGATCAAAGGGCACTTCTGGAAGAAATTGTCGGGTTACTTCCAAACCGAAAAAAGATTGTGGGCACTAAGTTTCTCATAAGGCTGCTTCGATCAGCCATGGTGTTACACGTGAGCCCATCGTGTAAGGAAAATCTTGAGAGACGCGTTGGAGCTCAGTTAGACTCGGCCCACGTAGATGATGTGTTGATACCCAACCAAGGTTTTAATTCGATAGATACGTTGTATGATGTCGATTGTTTTCAAAGAATGCTTGATTATTTCATGTCTATGGAGTCTTCTAGTATCCATAATTCTCCCTGTATCGTCGAAGAAGGGCCGTTCGAGGAGGATGTACCCCAATCTTTGACGTCTGTAACTTCAGTCGCCAATCTGGTTGATTTGTTTCTTGCTGATGTGGCTGCTGATGTTAACTTAAAGTTAAGTAAATTTCAATCTGTTGCTGCTGGTGTTCCTGACTATGCTCGCCCTCAATCCGATGGCATTTATCGTGCGATTGATATCTTTCTAAAGGTAAACTTGTCAAAACTCTTGATAATAATCATCATCATCATACTCAGTAAATCACACCAATAGCAAAGCTAAGGTAGGGTCTGAGGAGGGTAATATGTAGACAGCCTTACCTCTACCCCATAGGAATAGAGAGGCTGCTTCCAGTAAGACCCCCAGCTCGATAGTAGTTTTGATAATAATGATAATAGTAATACTAATAATGATAATGATATTGCAGGCACATCCATGGCTTGCAGACTGTGAGCGGGAGCAAATATGCAGATTAATGAATATTCAGAAGCTATCGTTGGATGCGAGCACACATGCGGCTCAAAATGAGAGGCTTCCGCTTAGGGTCATTGTTCAGGTGCTTTTCTTTGAACAGCTGAGGCTGCGTACATCGATTGCTGGGTGGTTTTTCGTGTCGGAAAATGAAGATCAAATGAGCAACAAAAATGAGGGTGAGGTGGTTTGTGCACAGGCGCCGCGGAGAATGAGTGAGATGCGGGAGCGGGTTCTTGAGCTTGAAAGAGAGTGTGAGAAGATGAAGTTTGAGATTCGGGAAGTGAAGACCAAAAAAAGTTGGATCTTTTTCTGCAAGCGGAGGAGGCATCGGCGTTATTAGTTTCAGTTTCGTCATTTTTGATAAACTGTTTTGCTCTTGTTATTTTTTTTTGTTCATTTATACGATAACTAACTTTTGTTGAATTGTTTTTGCGCTAACAAGATCTTTCTAAAGGAATCGATTTCTAACGGAGGTTGTTTTGAGGGGGCTGTTTGTGTGGACCAAAAAATGGCGTCAACCAACGTCTAAATACAACCTCTCATTCTTATTCTCTGGACTTTCCACCACGTCTCTCTCTTTATCTCTTCTCTGTGTCTATCCGAGGGAGGTGATGTCCTTGCGATTTGGAAAAAGTACAACTGATGATGGAACTTTCACCCAAATCGACGATGTGTCGTGTACTATCAATTTTCGTCTAATTATGAACATGAATTGATGGCAGCAGCTTTGGAGTTCATATTCTAAAGCCTAGAGATTTATGAAATGGCTATTTATACAAGTATTTCTTAAAATAAGATAAGTATTTGAACCAAAGTGATGAAATTGAAGCATGATTGTTGTGAATTTATGGAGTCACCATTCAGCTTTTGCTTTTTTTTTTCCTTTTTTAATTATTCCAAGATTGATGCATGATCCTTTTTCAGATTTCAAAGCTGGGTTTGTTAAAAGGTTGCCATCTTAGTGAAGACTGTAACATGCTGTATATGATATCTATGCGACTGCTAGGCACATAAGTTGGCACCGCGAAGCTTACCATGCATCTTCCTTGGTTATTGCACCCAATATAAAGGTTTTAAATGCCTTCAACCAACCATCTCTCGTATCTTTATTACGAGACATGCTCATTTTGATGAAACCACCTTACCATTAAAGTAGGACCATTCACCATCCGATTTGTCTAGTCTCTCTTGGCATACATATTCGGACACCAGCACCCATATTTCAGAACAACCCAGCAAAAATCCTAATCCAACACAATCACATAACACCCCTTGGCCTAATCCAAACCAGGCCACTTGCCCCATACCCCAGCCCCAGCCCCACACCCGAACCACTCAACATACCCAAACTGCCCAGCCTCATACCCTGTCCCCTCCCTACAGTCCCTCATCCACTGACCCAGTATCCTCGGCCCACTTAGATAGTACCACACAAGCCCAAGCCAACCCGCTTGCCTCGCCTCTTTCTCTCAACTCAGCGGGCCAACCACCACACCCCATTAACCCTTCGGCCCAAACCCAATCTGCTCAATGAACCCAATCCCAAACCCAGCCAGAACCCCAAACCCAAAATGTCATTCCACCACCTTCCAATGTCCATCCAATGGTCACTCGTGCTAAAGCGGGTATTTTTAAACCCAAACATCAGGCTAACCTCTCCCATGTTCAATCTCATTCGCTCTACCTAGCCTTGTCTCCAATACTAAACCCAAAGGGTTCAAATCTGCCATAAAACACCCACGCTGGCTTGATGCTATGAACAAAGAACTATTAGCACTTGAAAATAATAGAACATGGACTCTTGTCTCACGTACACAAGATCAAAATGTTGTTGGCTCTAAATGGTTATATCGTACCAAATACCGACCCGATGGCACCATTGATAGATATAAAGCTCTCCTTCTAGCTCAGGGGTTCAGTCAAATGCCTGGCTTGGACTACTCTGATACCTTTAGCCCGGTTGTGAAAACTTTAACCATTCATGTGGTCTTTTCCTTGGTTGTAATATATAACTGGAAACTTCACCAACTTAATGTGAACAATGCCTTTTTACATGGCCATATCTCTGAGAGGGTGTTCATGGAACAACCACCTAGTTCACTAACCCTCATTTTCCAGATCATGTGTGTCTTTTAAACACAGCTCTCTATGGACTTAAACTGGCACCTCGCGCTTGGTTTCATAGACTAAGCTCATTTTTACTAAATAATGGTGTTGTATGCAGCAGGGCAAACCCATCACTGTTCATCTTCAAACGTGACTCTCACGTTTTATATCTTCTAGTTTATGTGGATGATTTAATCTTAACAAGGAATGATGAAAGTATCATGGCTAGCTTCATCACTCACCACAATGGTCTTTTCTTATGTCACTGCTAATGAATCTTTTACTTCAACAGGGGATCATTATCATGATCCTAATTGGCACTTCAATATCTCACAATTACTAGACCAGACATCTCTAATGATGCAAATCAAGTCAGCTAGTTCTTACAGGCTCATGATGTCTTGCACTCTCAGCATGTCAAGCATATTCTTTGCTATATTAAAGGAACTTTGGCATACAGCCTCACCCTTACCAAACTTGTCCGCACTACCATTCTTGGTTTTTCTGATGTGGACTGGGCTCGCTGCATTGACACTCGTCGTTCCACATAAGGTTACTCAATATTCTTGGGTGGTAATCTTGTTTCTTGGAGTCACAAGAAGCAACCTAATGTTGCTCGCACAAGCTGTGAATCTGAGTATCGTGCAATGGCTAACACCGCTGTTGTAATCATCTGGATAACTCACCTTCTTCGGGAATTTCATCCCCTTCCTCCCGATCGCCCAACGTGACAATGAAAGTGCTTTATTTATGACACAAAATCCAGTCTCTCACAAACGTTCTAAACACATTTACTTGGATTATCACTTTGTTCGTGAGCTTGTTTACTCTAGAAAGTTGTATACTCGGTTTGTTCCGACCAAGCTTCAGGTTGCGGACATCTTTACTAAAAGCCTTCCTCGATCTCAGTTTGAATTTTTTCGTGATCGCCTAGGTCTTCGCCCGCCACCGTTCCGCTTGAGGGGGGATGTTATACAACCTTAATGCATTATGTACTCATTTGTAGCCAGGTCTGCCCAAACCCAAGTATTTTGAGTGGTGATGGAGTGGTGGTAGGTGTGAGAGAAGTGGTTTGCCAAGGGATGGCTAGCCACGGGATGGTTTGCAAATGAGCCAAGCACCTCCTTTTATAGCTGAAAACAGTAGCTTCCTTCCCTTCTCTGTCTTCATTTAATGCTGGTGTCAGTTCTTTTGCATACACGGCCCCGTGTGTCAACGACACGGCCCCGTGTCCTCTGTACTTGTTGTACGAACCCAGATTGCGAATCTGAGAGTTAACCATGACCCATGCTTAGGAGGCACGGCCCCGTGTCCCGTGTCCCTTGTCGTTTTCTATTTATCTTTATTCTCTGGGAATCTTAGATGGGGGCACGACCCATGCCTGGCTGGCACGGCCCCGTGCTTGGCTTCTGGTCTTGTTATTTTTGCCTTTGGGGTGAAGCTTGGAGGGTCGGCATAGTGTGCCAACTTCTTTTCTTCGTATTTATGTTGGTTTCATCGTTAATTTGTTCCTTTTGTCTGTTTAACCTCTTTTAATCATGAAAATCAAAAGAAAACAAAGAAACACACTTTTTCCAACATTAGTACTAAAAAATGTGTCTTTATACCTCATTTGATATGATTTATATGTTGTATTTTGTGCATATCAGTAGCGTTTTCCCTGTTGAGTCAAAGATGTAAGAGGAAAGACGATTTTTGAAAGTTGGAAATGAAACGACGGTAATAGATCGATAGTCTGAGGAACGAGCAAACTTCGGTAGGAGATTTTGGAGCAATCCAATTTTGGACGGCTACAATTTTGGCTGGATCCAAGTGGATTCCCTTCTCATAGACAAGGTGTTCTAAGAATTGAACTTCTTTTCGCAAAAATTCACACTTAGAGAATTTGACATACAATTGTTCTTTTCTTAAGAGATCCAGAATCAAGCAAAGGTGTTGTTCGTGGTAGGATATGGATTTCGAGTAGATGAGGATGTCGTCAATGAAAACAATGACGAATTTGTTGAGGTATGGTTTACACACACGAGTCATAAGATCCATGAAAACAGCGGGTGCTTTGGTTAATCCGAAGGGCATAACCATGAATTCGTAATATCCATAGCGAGTGCGAAAAACGGTTTTCGCTATGTCATCCTCGTGTACTCAAAGTTGATGGTAACCGAAGCGAAGGTCAATCTTGGAGAAACAAGTTGCACCTTGGAGTTGATCAAAGAGGTCATCGATACGGAGTAAAGGATAACGATTCTTGATTGTTGATTTGTTGTGCTCACGATAGTTAATGCACATTCAGAAAGAACCGTCCTTCTTTTTAACAAAGAGGACTGGAACACCCCAAGGGGATTAACTAGCATGAATGAATCCCTTGTCGGCCAATTCTTGGAGTTGGCTGGAAAGTTCTTGCATTTTAGAGGGAGCAAGTTTGACAACTGTGCCCTGTAAACTATATACAATGTAAAACAATATCAATTATCAATAAAACGATGTGTTTTGGTGTTAGTGTTTGTGTATTTGTGTTTGACGATTTTACGTTTTGATTCTAGTTCGATTTCAAGCGTTAAATTACTTTCTGGAAAGTTATACACAAACTGATGCATAAACATAATCAGTTTAATGCGAAAAACACTTTGGAATAGTGATATAGGCTTAACATACCTTAAATAACCTTTACATAACTTAGAAATAAGTTTTGGAGGGTTTGGTGTGTCGAAAACAAGTTTATTCGATCGTAGGGACTAATTGCGACAAACTACGAAAGTATGCCGATTTGTACTGTAACGAACATTCCGGAACTTGATCATAAGCTAAACATACCCTAAATATCCTTTACATAGCTTAGAAATAGGCTTTGAGGGGTTCGGTATGCGAAAATACGCTTATTTGATCAATAGGGACTAAAAGCGTCAAATATTGCATAAGTTTGCATTTACTCTCATATCTTACGTTCTGAACATATCCGGACATCCAAAAATTTTTGTAATCATTAAAATATTTTATTTTATTGATTGGAATGCAAAAATACCATTCGCCGTGTAATTTGGATCGTTTTCGCGTCCGTTCGAGTTTTCGTCGTAATTAACCGAATAACGTGACCGTACGACCAAACGAACCGACATCCAAGATGTTTTCAAGCATATTTCATGTTTCCTATGCTTTAACTTCATTATAGAGCCTTGAAATGGGGTTAACGGGGCTTAAAAACATCAAAATCAAAGTTTATAGCTTGCAGGGACTAATTTTGACAAGTGCTGATAGTTGGTCGCGGGGCGCGAAGACATAAGCATCAGGCTACGCGGGGCGTGACAGAGCATCAGACCAGAAACATTGAATCTGGCTTCAGCAGCTATTTTCATGCAACTTTAACATGGTTTTGGGATACCATTTGCTAGTTTTTGAGTTCCCATTTTATTAGAAACAATGTGCCACAAGTGTATGGCTTAGATCAAGCTTTGATTCTTGCAAAAACACTTGTAATCATCCTAAGAACTCAAGACTTCCTATAAATAACCAGCAAGTTTGCATTTGTTCTTTGCTCAAATTGATTTAATCTGCTCTAAGTTGAAGCTAAGGCTTCATACCTGAGTATTTTTAGATCAATTCTTCCTAGCTTGGACCCTTTGTAAGCTTCTTTCATGCTTGTTTATGCTTTTCAAGCTTGAAAGTCAAACATTGTTTGACTTTCTGCTTTGACCATGAATTGGTCAACACAAAGTTCGTTTGAACTTTGTAACGTTAGCGTAATCACGATGGTTATAGTCCCTTGTGACTATACCTACTGATTACCACGTCGATTAGTCGAAGTGACGAGTCAAAGTTTCGGTCAAAATGCGTATTTTGCGACAAAGCTATTTTTGGGTATCAAAACACTTTGTTTTGATATCAAACTTGTTTTCTAACTTAGTTAAACACGTTTTAACATGTTTAACTCGTCACTTTTAGTCTAGTGATTTTTTAGGGTCGTAAGTCAAGCGGTCTTGACAACCGCTTAGACTTTCGAACCCGACCCGTTTGGTCGATCGATAGGATCCGACCAAACATATATTGTGACCATAGTTGTATAGGGAATAACCTTCCGATGTTATACTTTATGGTCACTTAGTTTAATTAGTTGTATGATAGGTAGTTTATATGCCTTATGAAAATGACCAAAATGCCATTTTCATGCATAATTTGAATTTAAGCATATGTAACCTAACTTTTGTCACTTAAACTGATTATGCAACATATTTAAACATGTTAGGGCATATAACACTTGTCATAGGACTAGTTAGGCGTCTCGAACGCGTATTTGCGCGAACGACGCGTTAAAGTAGCATAAGCTACCTTAATGGGTCGTAACGGGTCGTAAGCACTTAGGATAGGTTCCGATTTAGAATGTAGGCTTTGTTAACCCATATCATATGAGTTCCAATACTCATTTGGTTTGCGAGACCTCATTCTACCCGATCTTCCGATTTAGGTGTCGATTTATTAACTTAGTGATCCGATTACTAGGTACTACTTGATTTCCTTGGTTTGCCCGAGCTTTGTTAAGTTCATTAGATCAAGGATACTTGCAATTCAACGTGAGCACATAGTTCCCCTATTTTACTGTTTTCAATTTTTTTGGGGTGATTCATATGTGTTAAACGATTTCGACGCTTTCAACGATGATTTCAAAAACGAATACTATGGTTTATATTAAACATAACGATTTCGATAATGTGAACGAACTTGTTGGGACGTAATTACATAACGAATGACATTCATTAGCTTTGGCCGAGCCGACCAGTAGTATGTTATGGTACCATAGGATCTGACAAATCCCGTTACCAAACTATCGCCATGGTTATATGTGGGGATATGTGGGTAACGACAAAACATGATGATTGTTAACTTACCCTTTGGTGGTTTGTTAATACGAGTTGAATGATGGACGAGTTACGAAGGTTTGAATGTATTCCGCGAGACGACCAAAAGTAGTTTTCACAATTAAAACGAGAACGATTTGAACGATTGAACGATTGAAACGATTGAACGATTTGGAACGATTTGAACGATTTAAACAAATGAACGATGGACTATAACACGAACGAGTTGAATGATTTAAACGATTGGTTTTGGTATGTGATTAGATAACGAGACGGGTATAATGTGATAAAAGCATGGTAGATACGCCGCTGGTACTTCTTATATATAAGTGTTTTTACCGTATTATATTCCGTGGCGTTATTTAGTTCACTTGGACGAACGATTTTAAACAATGTCACGCAACTATACGATATAAACCATACGAGTTTTATTACGAGAATGATTTACAATTGGTTTACTTAAACAAATGTTTTGGGTTCAGATACATGACAACGAGATTTTATAAACTATAACCAACTTATTTTGAGCTGGTTATTCATATTGCAATACTAAACTCTTTTCAAAACAAGTTTTTCAATTTATTGACTCTTGTAGTCAAACGAGCTATTGCAACATGTAAACGAGCCATGAATCTAACACTCTCACAAAACCTATGTGAACGACGGCATTTCTTTGCTGACTTTATTTTCACATATGTTTCAGGTGGTGTTGAATGATGTTGAAGGTGACTAAGATGCATGTTCACTTAGGACCGGACGAGGCGTTAGTGATTTAATAACGAAGATAGTCGATATGTGAACTTGTTTATTTTAACTTTAAGACAATGTAAATATTTAATAATTCAATAAAACGAAACTTTTGAATCCATGGTTGTGAAACAATAATTCTGTCGCTCCACTCCCTGACGTTTCCGCCGCGGTTTGTTGTTTTAACGCGGTCGGGGTGTGACAGCAAGAAGGTAAGGGGTTTTAGCAACGGGTGTAGCACTGGGTACAAGATCAATACGAAACTCGGTCGAACGAGTAGGAGGAAGATCGGGCAGATCTTCTAGAAAAACTTTAGGAAAATCACGGATGATGGGGATGTCTTTCACACTCTTCTCTTTGTCCTTCTTCTCCACTATGTGGGCTAAAAAGGCCATGTACCTCTTTCGTAAGTACTTTTGAGATTGAGTGCATGACAAGAGCTTGAGTCTACTGGATGGCTTTTCGCCATAGATTTGCAAAACATCGCCAGATGGAAGAGGGATACGTGTATACTTCTCGAAACAAACGACTTCAGCACGGTGTTGGGCAAGCCAATCCATGCCTACTATGATGTCAAAGCTACCTAACTGCATAGGTATGAGGTCGGCAGGAAAAGTATGCTCGTTAAGATTGAGAGTGCAATCACGAATAACAGAATCAACGGAGATGGGTTTCTCATCTACAACTTCATGGGTTCAAAAGCAAGGGACACAAAAGTTTTGTCCACACTAGTATAAAAAAGAATGGAAGCAAAAAGATTATTAACTAGAAACGTACCATTCACCACGTCATTATTGGCTTGGGCTTCGGCTGCATTTAGGACAAAAGCTCGACCTCTCGCTACCTGATTAGCATTGAGAAAACGAGGGCACTAAGGGCGCATGTTGTTTGGGTCACCACAATTAAAGCATGGCAGCCATTAACAAGAGCGACCAGATTTTGTGTAGTAGTTTGGACCAGGTTGCCTTGAGGCCTTGCCATGCCACGACAAGTAGGGGCAAGATGACCAAACCTTCCGCAAGTGGTGCATTGGCGACATGGAAGGTTGGTAGGGTGAAAACGACAAGTGTTGCATAAGGTGTTAAGTTTTTATTTTAAGTCATTGTAACTAGCTTTTTAGAATAATAGGTAAATACTATATAAATGAATAATTTTTGAAATAAATAAATAATAAATTTTAAAACAGAAAGTTTTTGTAATCTTAATATTTATTTTATGTCCAAATATATTTATCATGATTTTAGTTGAATAAAAGTAGGTTTTTGAGGTTGTTATGATGCATTAAAATAGCAAAAATCAATATAAGAACTATAAAATTCAGAATATTCAGAGAACAAATAAGGATTAATCCTCATAAGAGTTTTATCATAACACAAAATCACCAACTATTTGGTTAGTGAAATTTTGGTTCGGTGGAAAAATATAGGAAAATGGAGATATGGTTGTGAAATGTGCATGCAAGTGTGTAGATAGTGGGATTTGCATCCTAGACCACCACATAGTGCAACCTTAACACAAAACATCGAAATATTGGGCTAGTCTGGAGTTTTGTTTTGCTTTGGTATTGGCAATATAGTCCTAAACGGGTCAAACAATGCATAAAAATGAAGAAATAGATAAAGACATGAATGTAAGTTGTTTGGGGTAGGTTAGTGCACTTCTACAAGACCTAACCGGAACACAAAAACACTTAGATTTGGTGTTTTAGTTTGGGAAAAGGTTGGAAGTCAAGTTAGCGTTAGAAAGGCATAATGGTCAAGAACAATACATTAATGTTATAAATCCAGAAATGGGGCTTTACCATTCATGTTTATGGCTTAAACAAAAGGTTTCTAGCTTTGGATCCATTCTAATTGTAAGTGCATTCAAGAATGAAAGAAGAAATATAATTCTGGGAGTCAAACCTTTCAATTTTGACTTTTGAAGTTCTTCAAAGATGCAGAGATTTGAGAGAGTTTGGATGTGGATTTGAGGTGTGTAAAGTGAAATGGAGTGTAGGATAGGTTGTATTTATAATGGGAAAAATGGGTTAGGTCGAATTTAATCTTAAAAGTGGTTGGAGGTTCAAAAGTGGGTGAGATAACATAAATTCGCATCCGCGCGTCGTAGGGAGGAGCACGACTCCTCCGCGTGGCGTGTGGATGTGAAAGTCAACAAGTCAAACTGGAGGCCTCCGCTTGGTGCGAAGGGGGAGTCATCAAAAGGTTGCATTTTTAGCCCCTGAAGTTTATTTCGTGGTTAGTTTTTGCTAGAAACTCCATGTTCGTTTTAGTATATAAGCATATGTAAAGGTGTAAAACGATATAAGTAACACGAGTAGACATATGTAAGTATGTAAAATGATATAAACAATATTAAAAAACATTCTTAATGATTTTATTGATCCAAATGTCAACGATTACAAGTTTTGAAAATGAAAGCATAAGATTACAATGAACGGGAAAAGTACGAATGATGTATACCTCAAATACATATATGTAATTTAGGTTGCTTTATGTATAATTTTTAAAGTATGGTGAATTTAAATATTCCGTCCCAAATTCATAACAATCTTTTTTAAAAATATTTTGTTATAAATGCGTCGCACTTTTTTTAAATATTCCGTTGCAAATGCGTCACACCATATTTTTGTCATAAATATGTTGAAAATTGCGTAGTAAATAGTTTTCCACGGGACTTTTTCCAACATTAAGGTTTTGTACAAATCCGTAGCAAATCAGAATTTGTGACACATTTGTGACAGAAAAATGCATTAAAAATAGCCATTTTCTAGCAATCATGGGCGAAGTATAATGGGTGCCCGGGGGTGCACCCGCCCACCCTAATGTTTCGGTTAGAAGTGTATATGGTCCGATTTTTCGTCCGAAAATTTTAAAATTATATAGGATCGCTCCCTCGATTATTTTTCCTAAATGATGGGTAGTTTGGTAAATATATTTTAACTCTTATTTTATTTTTTTAACCCTAGATTACCCACCACACAATAAACTTAATATCTCACAAATAGCTTGATGATTTACATAGAAAAAGAAATTGCTGATAAGTTTGATTCGGAAGACATAATTGATGAATTCAAAAATCTTAAAGGTCGCAGGGCTAAGTTGAAATTATTCGTCCAAGTTTCATTTATCTCGTATCATTATATATCATTATATATATAGATCTTTTGTTTGTTATACAATATTTAGTTTTTCTATGTGCAAGAACGGGTCCTTTAAATGAATGAATTTTTTTAGTTTTATTTGGAACTGTTATTATTTGACCTTACCTGAATCGAATAGCCGACCCGACCCGAAACATAACGATAGGAAAAAAAAAATTTGGGCCCATAACTTTACGCCCCCTCGAAACTTTTGGCCAAACTCCGCCAGTGCTAGCAATGACATGGCACCCATTATTCCATTAACGTATCTTGTATTTTAGGGTAATTGTGAGATAATTTATACACATTTCATAGTTTTTAAAATACAAAATTGTATTATTAATCACGTATAAAAGAAAAATGTAGCAAACCCTAATGGATACAAATAACATACACTTATGATCATTTTACTTTGAAAATATTAGCTATGCGAACAAGATGAGAGTACGGATGATTAGGGTTGATAATTTTTGAAACGACATAAAAGCAAACATGTTTTGGGTTGATATGCTAAACTCTTTTAGAAATGGGTTGTTTCTAAAAAAACATTTTTAACCTATTTAATTAAACAAGTCTGTTGCTAGCCCGTTTAGGACCCATAACCACCTACCAACCCAATTAACACGTTTATACCTTGATTACCACTCACTGACCACTTCGACACGTTTATATAAAATGGATTAAAGGGTCATTTTCGGATTAAGTTTATGCGGGTTAGAGTTATTGTTCATGACATAAAAAAATTATGGGTTATGCTCGGATTGAATTATTTAACCCATTACGATTAACACACCTAAGTATGATATACACGATATATTTCATATTAATAAATCATATATATTTTTATGAGAGGTTGGAAGTAAAGAATTAGGATATATAGGGGCGTAGGTTAGTGGATGCCGTGCACTCGTCCCCTTCAATGTTTCGGTTAGAAGTGTATAATTTCTGATTTTTCGTCCGAAAATTTTAAAATTATATAGGGTCGACCCTCCAATTATTTTGCCTAAATATTTATACAATATATAAATCGAAGTAAAGTTTGTTACCACTTTAAATCTTAAAGGTCGTCGGGCTGAGTTGTAATTCTTCGTCCAGGTTTCATTTATCTCGTACCATTATATATATATATATATATATATATATATATATATATATATTGGTCTTTTGTTTGTTAAACAATATTTAGTTTTTTTATATGTAAGAACGGATCCTTTGAATGAATGAATTTTTTTTAGTTTTATTTGAAACTATTATTATTTGACCCGACCTGAATCGAATAGCTAGCCCGACCCAAAACATAACAAAACATAATAATAGGAAAAAAATTTAGGTCCCATAACTTTACGCCCCCTTAAAAATTTTGATCAAGTGATACACATATTTCTACATATTGTATGACTACAGGCTACTATATATTAAGTGATACACATATTTTTAATTAATAAAATAACTACTATTGAAAGAATTTTCTAATTTAAGGACTTACAATCATGGCTTGATGACCTCTATTATCCCGAATACCCTCCCTCAATAAATACAATTATTAATAAGAAAAAAAAAACAATTAAGTATGAACCTCCAATAATATCTTGCCACCTAACCCTTGTGAAAGAGAGGAAGTCTAGAGGTCATAGTCAAAAAAGATTCCCCACCATCGGATCAACTCTTTGATCCAACGGCTCTTGTCACATGTAGATAATCAACCCCATGTAATGCACATTTTAACTAACAGGCATAAATACACCAATTAGTAACGCCATTGCTCTAATTATTCTCTCTTAACTCAATCATGAACGGTGGTGACTACGGTGGTTATGGTGGTGGCCACGGTGGTTTTGCTAATAATTATGTGAATTATCATAACCATCATTCTTTGTACAAGCCTGCACCTCCACCATTAACAGCCATTGATAGATTCTTATGTGGTCGAACAAGAGTTGATCATCAAACTCTAAACCATGAGATTAGTCAAGCCTCGTTCGCCTCTTCGAACGCGGTTTCTGATTTTTCGGCTTGGAGTAACATGATCAACAATGAAAGTAGAATTTTTAATTTAGCAACATTTTTACCATCGGTCAATAGCTTTGCAGTTGATGTTAATGCCGATCATGTGTTTACTAATAACGTTGGGCATCAAGATAGAAATTACTCGATTTATGATCGAAATGGAGAATCTAAATTGAAAGGTGGTGTGGCCTCTAAGATTTTGATCAAGGGACAATGGACAGATGAAGAAGACGAGTAAATTTCTAGCGCTTTTTCATACATTTAATTTCATATTAATTTATTTTTATTTTTTGTTATTTTTTTGTGTGTTTTTAGCAAGCTAATCAGGCTGGTGAATGAATACGGAGAACGGAAATGGGCTATAATAGCGGAGAAGATGACTGGAAGAGCGGGGAAGCAGTGTCGCGAGAGGTGGCGCAACCATTTGCGGCCCGATATCAAGGTTTTGTTTCTGTCATTAGTTGGTTTAAGTTCTTCATTTCGTCTATAATCTGCTTTGAGTTATTAAATTATTACTACAATGATGAACATTTTATGTTCTAGTTAAAGATGCAAAGATGCAAATAGTCACATTTACAATGATGAACGTTTTATGTTCTAGTTAAAGACACAAATAGTCACATTTTTCCCACTTTGTGATTTTATGAGATCAACTTAGATATCGTACTTTGTCTTATAATTATTGTTATCAATCTATCCAAAAAAACAATCTTTTATACATGAATTTGGATTTGGATAACGATATTCATAAACTCGATCTCTATCTTGATTAATTATCTTCGAACTTGTTTATATTTTTTGAATTAGTTTTACAGGTTTTTGTTCCATTTATCATCTAATCCAATAGTAAATCTTTTTAAACAACAATTTTTTAACACCTAAATACCAGCTAATTTTTAACTTTTAATGATTTAAACTCACGTCACTTTTGTGAGGGTCAAGCATCATACCATTAGATCATGAGTATCACCCAGTATGGTAAATAACACGCATAAAGCGTGACAAAATGATAAAAAAATTCCATGTGACCGGGTATACTATAATTTCTTAAATAATTTATAACAAGTTTCATGTGACTTTTGTATACTTTTTTTTACCAAATGATTATAATCTGTGACAAAAAGGTGTATAAATAGTAAATTCTCAATTGTTATATACTATAATTTCTTAAAAACTTTTAACAAGTTTCATGTGACTTTTGAATACTTTTTTTATACCAAATGATTATAATCTGTTACAAAAAGATGTATAAATAGTAAATTCTCAATTGTTATATACTATAATTTCTTAAATAATTATAACAAGTTTCATGTGACTTTTGATACTTTTATTCATCAAATGATTATAATCTGTTACAAAAAGGTGCATAAAAAGTAACTTTCAATTATTTGCTATCAGAAAGATACATGGAGTGAAGAAGAAGTGAGAATGCTAATTGAAGCTCATCAGAAACTCGGCAACAAATGGGCGGAAATCGCGAAATTTATTCCTGGAAGAACAGAAAACTCGATTAAGAATCAATGGAATGCAACAAAAAGAAAGCAAAATTCCCGTAGAAAGAGCAAGAAAAGTGATGCAAAAGATAGAAAGTCTAAATCAACTCTTTTACAAGATTACATTAGAAGCAAGACTATTGATCACAGTCTTGCCTCCTCTTCCTCAACCGCCACCGCCACCACAACCAT
The DNA here is from genome assembly GCA_030545235.1 of Helianthus tuberosus. Lineage (NCBI taxonomy): Eukaryota > Viridiplantae > Streptophyta > Magnoliopsida > Asterales > Asteraceae > Helianthus > Helianthus tuberosus. The sequence goes on along the minus strand of CM060354.1, from coordinate 163,472,126 downwards.
CGGAGACTCCACCATTGTGGGCCCTGAGCTAACAAACTCAAACAACAACAGCACTTCTGATCCATCTATAGAGATGACTCAGGCCTATGACGATGAGTTAGCTTTTATGCAAGCCTTTTTCCAAACCACCTCTAATGATTCCTCCAGCCATGTTTCTGAACTTAAATCGTCGAGTATCGATCATTCAATAGGGTTTTCTGGCAATTCACAATGCGGGTTTTCTTCAACTTCTTTTGATGAGAACTGGAATGTGTACTTGAACAATTACCATGAAGATGATATGTCGCAAACCCTAGTTGCTCGTGATTTGGAAGAAGTCATTGCAATGGCTAGTTCAGGTTATCATGTGCATGGTTGACATGAAGGTGGTGGTTCTTATTAGTTATTTGTCACAGGGTCCTACTCAAGTACTCATGTTTTTCTTGAAAATAAAAATTTGTCGGATTCCAATAATCGGAAGGTCAGTAGACCCTCTTAAGCTGTTTCTGCCTGCGGCTGATATGGGTCAATGATTGACGGTTTTTTATTAGGTTGGAACTTTGTGATTTTAAGGTTGATGGTTCATTTTTTTTCTAGAGTTAAATGCCATTTTAGTCCCTGTGGTTTGGGCCATTTTGACAGTTTAGTCCAAAGGTTTCATTTATAACATGTGGGTCCAAAAAGGTTTCATAGTTGCCATTTTAGTCCACTTGGTTAACTTCATCCATTTTTTCTGTTAACCAGAAGGCCAATTTGGTCATTTTGTATGTAATTCTGTTAACTAAAAGGGCAATTCAGCCATATAAAATGACCGAAATGGCCTTCTGGTTAACAGAAAAAATGAATGAAGTTAACCCAGTGGACTAAAATGGCAACTGTGAAACCTTTTTGGACCCACAGGTTAAAAATGAAACCTTTGGACTAAACTGGCAAAATGGACCAAACCACAGGGACTAAAATGGCATTTAACTCTTTTTTCTATGTTTCATGTATCCTAAGTTATTGTTTTTCCAACTTGCTATTGTTATGGGAAAGTAGACTGAATTTAGGGATGTTTTATCATTTTAGAAAAAAAAAGTTATCAAAAGTTTTATTTGTAGCTACATTTTTATAAAGTATAGCTAAATTTATAAAAAGCGTTTAAAAAATATAATTTCTACTCATACAGTCATACTAGCTAAAAGGCTAAAAGCTATATTTGAATTTGTCTTTTATTATATTTAATTAAAACTAGGTTTGGTACCGTTATGAACGACATGAAAATGTAAAATATATAGCTCACAATTCTGTATAATTTTATTTTACATTTAAGAAATTGGTGACAACGTATTATGTGCAAATGACAAATAGAAGAAAATTTATTTACAATAAATGGAGATAAATGACCAATTAATGCGCTATTACTAAGGGTTTGTTTGGTATCGGGTAATGGAATGGACGAGTTAATGGAATGGACAAAGAAATGAAATGGATCATTCCATTCCATGGTCTTTCCATGTGAGAATGAAATGAATCATTACCTTGTAGTGTTTGGTGGGCAGAAAAAGAAGAATGAATAAAATTGGCGATGGGTGGCGCTAGTCGATTGTGGCGGTGGGTGGCGGCGGCGGTTGGTGGCAGTGGTAGGGGTAGGTTGTGGCGGCAGTGATGCCGGTGTTTGGTGGCGGAGGGTAGCGATGGTCGGAAGTGGTGCCGATGTTGTGGCGAAGGGTGGTGGCGGCGGGTGGGCGGTGTTAGTTGTGGTGGCGCCGGTGTTCGGTGGCGGAAGTAGGTGGTCAGTGGTGTTTGGTGGTGGCGTTGGCGCCGATGTTCGGTGGCGGAGGTGCTGGTTGCGGTTGCGGGTGGTGGCGGTGGCGCCGGTGTTCGGTGGCGGAGGGTGGCAGTGGTCGGCGGTGGCACGACGGGTGGCGGCGATGGTGGCGCCAGTGGTCGACGGCGTAAGGTGGCGGCGGCAGGTGGTGGTGGCATATGTGGGTGGCTAGTGGTGGAGGTGGTGGGAGGTCTTGGTGATGAAGGTAGGTGAGGAAATGGAATGGAAAAAAAAAACAAGGGATGTGGATGGAATGAATTTGAGTTAATGAAATGCCATATGTAATGGGTGATTCCATTACCTTGACCAACCAAATTTTTTTTCCATTCCCTCGTAGTAGTCCATTTCATTCCCTCTCTCATTCCTACGTATCAACTACCTAATAGTTTTTTAGTATGATATAAAAACCAAACAATGATTATCTTATAGAATTATAGAATGCTTTACATTAAAAATTCTCACAAAAATATACATTATCCTTATTAAATATTATATACTACCATTCAAAAACCAAAATTGGTCAAAATATACGTACTTACATAGTTAAAAACACACACTTACGATCTCATACATTAATCATATGCATTGTCACAAATTATGCAGTTAAAAACACACTCTTACTAACATCCAAATTGGTCAATATATGTATGGATTTTATATATAATCCCACAGACAGTGTCTTGTTTTTTTTTTTTTTTTTTTTTTACAAAAATACCACAAAAGCCTAATAGTCAGTGAAACCCAAAATCTATGTCTTAACCGAAAAACACCTGCATTTTCCATTTGTGTCCGTCAACATTCCTAAATGTCACATCCACTCGCTTATCCAAACCACAAAAGCCTAATAGTCGGTGAAACCCAAAATCTATGTTTTAACCGAAAAACACCTGCATTTTCCATTTGTGTCCGTCAACATTCCTAAATGTCACATCCACTTGCTTATCCAAATCAACCAACCTTGAAAACTCTTGTGATAAACACTACAAAAATGTAAAAATGATATATTTTAAAGTTTGTGTATAAAGTTTTTTTTTTATTTTAATAAGAAGAGTAACGTACAATTTACCTCTCTGTGGTTTATACCTACTTACACGTTCAGTCCCCAATTTCAAAAAATCAACACTCCGGTCCCCGTGGTTGTCTATTGCTCGCATCAGGTCCTTATTGGTTGACACCTTTAGTTGACTGTAAAAAAACTCAACTGTTGACAAGGGTAAACTGATAAATTCACTAAAACTAATCCCAATGTTCACCATATCACTCATTTATCTTCCTTTATAAGTTACACTTCAATCCTTCTCCCCCAAATCACCCCCGGCGCCTAAGTACATTATCCGATCACCCTACAAAGACAATTGTTTCAAGTCCAATCAAGGTCAAAATGTGTTGGTGCATATTCTGTGACAACAGCTTAATAGTTTGATTATTTAGTCTTTGGATATTTTGTAATGGGCTTAGCTTATTGGTTAGTGAGTTATTTGTTGTATTGGGCTTGGAAAATGGCCTAGCCCAGTAGGAAGCCCAGTTCACAAACATGTGGTATATAAACATGTTTTTGTGATTAGGGTTTTAGAGTTCTTAGAACACTAAGAGGATTTAGAGAGAGAAAGTCTAGAGAGAGAGAGAGAATTCGAAATTTAGGGTTCTTAGGCAAGATCACAGAGATAGGTTGTGAGGTCTTGAATTGATTGTAAACTGCAAGTTGGATAATCAATAGAAGACCCGTTTGATTGTGAATTCTGTTTTCTACTCGTTTCTGTAACAAATCTGATCTAGAGGATTCCGCACTCTAGGTTAGATATACAATTCTGTGACGATCCGTACGAACAAGGGGACCTACAATTGGTATCAGAGCATTAGGCTCTTGAAGAAGCTCGGTTCAGAATTGTTGCTGCAGAAAAGGGTGGATTTTCGGGTTCTGTGCTGACATTTTAGAAAATTTTGAAGGTTGTAGACCTAGGGTTTCGAAATTTTGGAGGAAAATTTTCGAAATTTTTAGGGTTTTTGGTTGAAAATAGGCTGTTGTTGGTGTTCAGCGAATTTAATCCTGCATATTTAGTGTTTTTGCTTGAAGGAAACTTGAAGATTTGAAGAACTGTTCTTCGTGTTCTTCATATTTTCGAAAATTTGGTGCTGATTTGGTTGTTTAATTTTGCAGGAAAGTGTTAGAAGGATCTTGAAAATCTTTAGAAATTTCAAACAGATTGAGTTTCCAAAATTTTCTAGCATAATTAACAATTTCGCTGACAAACCAGCGAATTTGTGACCTAGCAACTCGGTGACCGATGAAATTAAATCCAAAGACGACTTTGGTAACCGTGTAATTGTCCTCATCGACATTATTACAGTGATCGGCGAAGTTACTAGACGTCGTTCAGCGAAATTAACCGGCGAACTTAACAACCAGCGAAATTAACTGGCGAATTTGATCAGCTAGCATAATTAACCAGCGAATTTGATCAGCTAGCATAATTAACCAGCATAATTATAATTACTCTACCAGCATACTTATAATTACTCTATCAGCATATTTAACTTGGTTAACCAGCATAATTAGCGTGACCCAGCGAAATTAACTTGGTTTGCCAGCAAAATTAGATAGAGGAATTAAAATTTAGCATAATTAAAAGGTGGAATATTTATTTTCGTGGAGGAATTAGATACGTATAGAGGATTTAACGTTTTTGAAAATAGAAAACGATCCGTAACTCATCTTGAAAAACCGTTTGCACGGTTGGATTCGGGGGATTTTTAGGACAAAAAAAAAGACAAAAAGACTCTGGAAAATCCCGAATTTGGTTTTCGACATTATATATCAGTGGATTCGTTTTTTCGAGACGATTCTAACGGTATAATTTGGTAAAAACTGTTTTCGGAAAAATTTTGTACGTTTTTATCAGTACGATTACGGTAAAAAACTTGTTTTAAGATGGTTAAAATGGATAAGGTCAGGGAGACTGTTAAGAATTGGCCAAAGCTGAGAAACGTCAAAGATTATTCTGTCTGGAAGGAAGAGTTTGAATCGGTTGTGAAGAGTGAAGATATCAGAATGTGGTATTGTATGATAGATGGATATGTCACAACCCCCGATCCCTGTTCCCCGGGAACGAGCGGACGTGATCACAGAGTTTGGTGGTATCAGTTTGTTTAGTCTCGCAGCGGAAGTTACATCAGGACCGTAGTTAGGAAATGTTTATCAGAGTAAAACCACCATATTTAATATTAATAAACACATGGGTAAAACCCAAGTTTCTTATTACAATACATTTATAGGGACAAACCCTATTTTATTTAATTTCAAACATCGTTTCTTAGATAACTTTTATAGCCACTTATTTTCCAAGCCGTCAGTGCTCTCGAGCTGGCTTTTTCCCAGTTGGCTTTCACATTGTGTTACCTGAAACATGTTTTAAAAATATTTTGTCAGCGGGAAATATTGGTGAGTGAATCCCAATTTAATCAAAACAAGTTTTATCAATTACCACAGTATTGAGAGCGATTACAATGTTTATATCTACACAATTACCCATTCAGTACTTGCCACTCGACGTATCTATGGCTATGGTCATATCACACATTGGCTACTCGTCGTCCAATTGTGAAGGTTATCAAGTAATGTATACAAAACCCCATAATACCGGCAATAATTGAAGAATTACACGACTCACATACTAGTAATATGATAATAACAATTGAGGTTTTATAAAACAGTTGACACAAAAAGGAGATTACTCACATTGCTAGCTTAGGCTCCTCGTAAGGGTTTCCTGGATATAATCTATAATTTATACAAATGTATATTGGTTAGTATCATAACCCTTTGAAAATATTAATGATACTTTCCCCGAGACGGTATTCCAACAACTACGTCGGGCAGAACCACGACAGTTATTACGGAATCCTAAATCAATCGGGTAGCGTATCTAATACGTAACCGGGGTTATAATACTTACAACGAGGCAGGGCTTCGCTAATTAGGGGGTATTATGCCCGAAGATTATTATTATTCTTCAGAAAGTCGAGATTGAGAAAGAAAGTGAACGATTGAAAGTGAAATCTGAAGCCTGCTATTTATAGTTGTGTAATATGGTCCTGTCGCGGCCCGCGTAAAAGACAAGGGATCCTTACGCGGCCCGCGTCAACACCAGTCAACGCAGTAGCTTAGCTGAGTCGTTCACTAGACCGCCACGATCATGACACGTGTCGGCCTCTAGGTGTATCCGCGTTTCACGAGCTCTCGCGGCCCGCGTTAAATAAGCATAACCCTTACGCGGCCCGCTTCAACTTAAGAAGTCAGCGGAGTCAAGTCTGGTCTTGATACGGCCTGCGTAAGCTTGAAGTGAGGTCTTTCGCGGCCCGCCTCAACTTACGTTTTCAGATTTTTATTTTCTTTTATATGTTATAATCTATTTAGGGCTTGGTTTTCACATACGGGGTGTAATATAAAACATATTGGGACATTCTAAGGTATATTAGGGTGTCGGGTTATTCGAGGGTTGTTACATTCTCCCCACATTGTTTTAGAGCTCGTCCTCGAGATCTATTGGAACAAGTGTGGATATTCTCAGATTCAAGTTCCTATGTGTACTCAGGTCCTCTTTTAGAATCTCACTTTTATTTGAATAGAACTAATCTATTGTGATTGAGATTCTTGACTTGAATGGTCTTGTCAGTTATTTCCTGCACTATCTCAGGTCCAGATAGTGGCTTTTCCCCAATTTCTGCCCAACAGACTGGGGTTTGGCACTTTTGTCCATAAAGTGCTTCGAATGGTGCAGCATTGTTACTTGTGTAATAACTAAGAAGATTCTTATGAAAGGTAAGTGATCGGTTGACCTTTTGGTGAATTTACTTGAATTGACTTTTGATCATATAAAGTACTGGCTTTATTGGCTATTAACCAATCTATTCTTAAAACAATATCCAATCTTACCAGATTCATTGGGTAAAGATTTGTAATAAACTTATGGTTTAAAATTTCTATTCTTGCTCCCTGCAAGATTTCAGAAATCTTAATGGTTTCTTCATTAACTGTCTCTATTAGACATGGTAGTTTAGTTAATGACTGATTTATAAATTTGCAAAACGAAGTATTAATAAAACTTTAGTTTGCACCAGAGTTAAATAATATTGTAGCAAAAATATCATTAACTAAAACATACCAGTGATCACATCCGGGATCATCTTGGCTTCTTCTGCCGTTAGAACAAATGCTCTAGCATTTTTAGTGTTCTTGTTGTCCGTAGCTGGAGCTAATTTTGGACAGTTTGGCTTGATGTGACCTGGTTCTCCGCAGTTATAGCATATCCTGTTGTTTTTCTTCCTGCAGTCTTCTTCCTGGTGTCCCGATATTTTGCAGAAGTTAGAGTATATGGAGCATCTTCCCGAATGCTTTCTTTTGCAATACCTACAGTAGGGTGCAGAGGTAGAACCTATATTTTTCTCATGATTAGAATTTCTAGAGTGAAATTCTTGTGTAAGCTTCTGGGTTAGGTTCCTTCTCTGATCTTCTTCTCGGGTACGGACTAATTCATCAGTCAAGGTATTCGCTAGTTCTACAGCTTCTTCTATAGTTTGAGGTCTAGCTGCCTTGACTACATGTCTTATCTCTCCAATTAATCCCCAGATATAACGGGAGATTAACACCGGTTCTGGTGAAGCAAAAGTTGGCACTATTCTAGCATATTCAAAGAATATTTTAGTGTATCCCTTACTATCTACACCAGTCATCCTAAGGTTTAAGAATTTGTTTGCAATCTGTTCCTTTTCATTGGGTGGGCAGAATTTCCTTTCCACCTTGTCCTTAAACTCCTCCCATTCCATATTATAAGTTCTATCAATTCCCTTAGTTTGGAGGATAGTGTTCCACAATTCTAAGGCTGAGTTCTTAAACAGATTAGAAGTAAACAATATTTTATCTTCTTCTGTGCATTTGCTTATTCTTAAGACTGCCTCAGTTTTCTTTATCCAGTGTAGGGTTGCAATGGCCTCTTCGTTGCCCGAGAATTCCATTGGTTTGCAGGACCAGAATTCTTTGTAAGAACAACCATAAGGCATGGTTCTTCTTCTTTTGGGAATAGGTGCTTGAAATACAGGTCCATTGTTAATGCTGTGTTCTGGTTCAATTGGTCGCTTACTGCTATGTTTACTCTTGTTATCAGCATCCTTAACAGTTTGAAGAATAAATGGCATAGCATCTATAATTCCCTGTGCTACTATATGTTGGATAGCACTATTATCCACTTGATTTCCATTGTTATTGAGATTAGAATTCTCATTAACCAAGTTAATGTTACTCTGGTTATTATTCAGATTTCCTTGATTTACTTCGTCGGCCATCTGAATTTTTAAACATCTACCAAATATTAATATCATAGAATAATATTTAATATAGCAAATCACATGATACGCAATTTAGTCAAAAGCATTGATCATTGCGATTTTACTTTATTCATCTATTATACATTAGTACTGAAATTAAAATTTACAATACCGACTGAAATAAATAATAATAGGCATCCGTACACATATTTATTTCATTTTATTATTATTACTATTACCGTTTCTGCCATCACATCTACAGATATGGATTTATTCAGAATTTCATATTATGCTTATCGTATTTTCATACGAGTCGCTCTCCTATCTGTCTCATTCTCTTACTGCTTTCTAAAATTTCTTCCCCAAAAGTACTAAGTTCTTGTACGTTCTCTACACTCATTGGGGTACAGGTTCTAGGACTGGGTTCGGAATCTAGGGTGCAGGTTACTGATATGGGGTGTAGGTGCCTGGATTCGATAAGGATTTTCTAAAATTTATTTAAAACAACTATTGCTAGATTACAACTGAACTTTCGAATCATACTAACGGTTTATTTAATAATTTAATGTTTCCGGCTTGTAAGTGTCGCAGGTGCTAGAACTGGTTTTGTGATTTAACTTATAAGTTAGCATTTACTGCTACAGTAGCTAACATGTAGAGATTTGCCCATTTTTCGTCTATTTTATCTTCCCAAGGTGGGTTACTGCCTATTTTCTGGGTTTCCTGAGACTTTTTCATGTTTTCTTGACTTTTTCTAAGAATCCAGCTTCTTTTACTAGGGGTAAGTGGATTTTCATAATATGCTTTACGAACAAATATTCCCTCCTCAGTATCTGCTAAGTATCTTGAGGAATTTGTTTGATATGAACTTCCTTTTTCTTTCGGTGAACTATCTAGTTTATAATAGATGTCCGAAATTCTTTTCTTACTCATACTGTAAACTAACAAATAGTCAATTAATATAAAACACATAATCACATAAGTTATTTCCTAACATAGAATTTAAAAATTAAGTGTCAGCAGAACACTTCTTTGGCTTGAGCCAGTGGCTAGGCTCTGATACCACCTTCTGTCGCAACCCCCGATCCCTGATTCCCGGGAACGGGCGGACGCGAGCTCAGAGTTTGGTGGTATCAGTTTGTTTAGTCTCGCAGCGGAAGTTACATCAGGACCGTAGTTAGGAAATGTTTATCAGAGTAAAACCATCATATTTAATATTAATAAACACATGGGTAAAACACAAGTTTCTTATTACAATACATTTATAGGGACAAACCCTATTTTATTTAATTTCAAACATCGTTTCTTAGATAACTTTTATAGCCACTTACTTTTCCAAGCCGTCAGTGCTCTCGAGCTGGCTTTTTCCCAGTTGGCTTTCACATTGTGTTACCTGAAACATGTTTTAAAAATATTTTGTCAGCGGGAAATACTGGTGAGTGAATCCCAATTTAATCAAAACAAGTTTTATCAATTACCACAGTATTGAGAGTGATTACAATGTTTATATCTACACAATTACCCATTCAGTACTTGCCACTCGACGTATCTATGGCTATGGTCATATCACACATTGGCTACTCGTCGTCCAATTGTGAAGGTTATCAAGTAATGTATACAAAACCCCATAATATCGGCGATAATTGAAGAATTACACGACTCACATACTGGTAATATGATAATAACAATTGAGGTTTTATAAAACAGTTGACACAAAAAGGAGATTACTCACATTGCTAGCTTAGGCTCCTCGTAAGGGTTTCCTGGATATAATCTATAATTTATACAAATGTATATTGGTTAGTATCATAACCCTTTGAAAATATTAATGATACTTTCCCCGAGACGGTATTCCAACAACTACGTCGGGCAGAACCACGACAGTTATTACAGAATCCTAAATCAATCGGGTAGCGTATCTAATACGTAACCGGAGTTATAATACTTACAACGAGGCAGGGCTTCGCTAATTAGGGGGTATTATGCCCGAAGATTATTATTATTCTTCTTCAGAAAGTCGAGATTGAGAAAGAAAGTGAACGATTGAAAGTGAAATCCAAAGCCTGCTATTTATAGTTGTGTAATATGGTCCTGTCGCGGCCCGCGTAAAAGACAAGGGATCCTTACGCGGCCCGCGTCAACACCAGTCAACGCAGTAGCTTAGCTGAGTCGTTCACTAGACCGCCACGATCATGAAACGTGTCGGCCTCTAGGTGTATCCGCGTTTCACGAGCTCTCGCGGCCCGCGTTAAATAAGCATAACCCTTACGCGGCCCGCTTCAACTTAAGAAGTCAGCGGAGTCAAGTCTGGTCTTGATACGGCCCGCGTAAGCTTGAAGTGAGGTCTTTCGTGGCCCGCCTCAACTTAAGTTTTCAGATTTTTATTTTCTTTTATATGTTATAATCTATTTAGGGCTTGGTTTTCACATACGGGGTGTAATATAAAACATATTGGGACATTCTAAGGTATATTAGGGTGTCGGGTTATTCGAGGGTTGTTACAGGATATGTTGCTCCTACGCGTCGTATTGAAGGAAGAGTAAAAGTGATTTCTTATGACAAGATGGATGAATCTGAGAAACTTATGGTTGATGCTAAGAAGAAAGCTTTAGCAGTGATAAAGATGTCCTTGCCTGAGGGCATTAAATATATCTTCACGAAATATGGGACTTCTAGAGATCTGTGGGAAGCTTTAGAAAAATGTTATCAGAGTTCATCAAGACAGAGTGTAGGAGGTCATGCTTTAGATGAAGAAGCAGATGCTGTGAAAGAAGAGAAGAAGGAGACATAAGTTTCAAAGGGCTTGAATGGTGTGAATGAACTTACAGCAGATGTAAGATCGTTGTTGGACCCAAACGAGTCAATTAGAAGAGTTTTTTCTCCGAATCAAAGGCGGAATCAGTGAAACGGATGTGGAAACAGCTTGATACTCTTTAATTTGTCACTTATATTGATAATAACACTGATTACAACCTGGACAAACTTTGGCAGCACTTCGTTACAAATCCAGAAGCCGTTTTTAAATGAAATGTCAAGTGCTCTTTATATAGGTGTGGTAGTTCGCTTGAGGGTGACCAGGCATGTTCAAGCGAACTCAACTCTGTTGGTTTCGCTTGAACTTGTCTCTTGTTCATTTCAAGCGAACTCAACACTAAACTCAGTTTCTCGAACCTCGAACACTGATTATCCTATTACATGACACAAGACGAAGTCAATAGACGTAGTGCACTAACAGACTCCCCCTCGGATATTGACGAAGTCTTCAGTGTCTAGTCTTCTTCATAACACATCTTCAGTCTTGATCATTCTGTCTTCTCATCCAAATTGTGACATTATAAGCATCCTTCAATTCTTCTCTTCTTCCATCAGCTTCAGGCTCCCCCTTTCGTCAAGCTTCCGTGCTTTGGGATCGACACCTAGCTATCCATCTTACAAGCTTTCTCTTGCTTCAAGCTTGTCTTCAGAATCCCCCTTAGACTCTGCTCTTAGGATCGTAATCTGGACTATCTGCAATCACTCAAACATCTATAAATACAATGCTTTCAAATTCAATTACCCAGAAATCGTAAACTAGCTCTTTTTAAACTCTTTAATTACTCCCCCTATAAAAAAACTAAATGATTTAGCAGCATTAAAGAATCCAACTCCCTCACAGTTAATCATCCAAGTCCAAACTAATGACCTTGGAGATATCACAAACTGTTTTTGAAATTTTTTTTATTTTAATTCAAGTTTCAAATTAATGAACTTGTTTTATTTTTAGAAACACAATCAGCTTACTTAGATTTTGAAACTTAGCATCTCAGACACTGGTTGTCGAAAATAAAGCAGAATCAAAAATCTTTTTGTATTTTCTGAAAATATAAAGCAGTAAAGAAATATGTACAAACATATTTACAGACAATATTTTTGTTTGAGTATGCATCAGAGGATCATATCAGTTTTTGACAAGTCACAAGTACCGTTGAGCTTAATTACACGTTAAGAATTAAACAATTCACTTAGATTGTCGATATACTGATCCACTTAAATTTTCACACAAATTTCAACTTATTCAGTATACGAATTAAGTGTTTTAAAGAACTTAAACTCATTCATGTGTCCCACCTCTTGAATATACTCTCGTATCCAGATCCCAATATTCAGTCTTACAGGTAAATATATCACAGATGATATCTGTAAGGGAATAAATTATGATCGAAACCGTGAGAGCTCAGGTCAGAACTACCCTTCAGCAGAGAGATCACGAATCGACTTGGGTGTGTCCCCTTTAGAGGATCTTTTTACAACAGCATTGATTAGCAATTTTATTGTCTTATCATTTATGCTAAGGGTGATGCTATGTTTCAAGCATTGCAAAAAGTATTATTCGAGGACTAGGTCAGAACTTCCATTCAGCAGAAGTCCCGGAATAATACCCCAGATATCACTGAGTATAAGACCTAGTATATCAGAAAAAAGAATCTTTCAAACGAGATTTCAGGGGTTACCTATATATCCAAGTAGTGTTCCCCATGAAATAAGCAAGTTTGAATTTAGGTTTATATCCCAAAAAATTTTACTAAATGTAAAAAAATCTACCGACACATCCACGGTGAGATCGTTTAACACATTTTGACTTTCCAATTCTTTAGCGTACTGTAACTGTCTACTGATGTACTATCATTTCCTCTTTTTACGCAAAAACTTCAATTTTTGAATTTTATCATGTTTTTGTCTTTTTTCAAATTTTCAAATGTTTTTTGTATTTTCTTACAATTTTTCTCCCCCTAAAATGCAAAACCATTTAAAATAAAATTTGACAACACGATGCTGATAGCTTTGTCTCGCCATCCATTTTCTGCTTCTCATGCACTGATTTGCAGAAAAAAAATGTACCCCCATGATTTACAACCCATTGATTTTCAACAGTTTGAAAACCGTTTTTCAATCTTGTGAAAGTAATCATGTTTGTTCAGTCGTGAGGGTTTCGGCGTATTCAATCAACATATTTTTGTAATTTTCTATTTTTGACAAAAATTAAAAACATATTTTTGGTTTTTTCAGAATTTTTGATTTTTAGGGTTTTTGAAATATTGTTTATTTATTTACAGAATGAAAATAAACTTCATGTTTCAACCAACACAGGATCCAGCAACCTCTTCCTCCACTCCATGTGCCAGGCTGCTCCAATTTTCATTCTCACAATCTTGATTTTTCTTGAACACCTGCACATTCAGACTACTTGATTACTTGAACAATTTAGCCCAGGTCTTTTGAACCTTAGGCATTTCAACACAATAATTTTCATTCAATGCTGTTTCATGCAGTTTCGGAAAATCTTTTTCATCAAAGACTTTTTCATCTTTGACTTCAACTGTCTCATCTTTTACCAAAGTCACTTGTATCTTAATAGACCATGTTTGACCTTTCGGCGTACCTCTTTTATAAAAATGAGACTCTTTTTTAACAATTTGTTTTTGAACAACTTTTGGTTTCCAAAACTCTTGTGGTTTTGTCATATCAACAGTTGTTTTCCAACTTTGAGTTGTTCTGACCCTGGGTGTATGAGAATTCCAGGTCTGTCTAGAATCAAACCTATATGGGTTTAACTTCCAATTTTGATTCGAAGCAAACTTGTTTGTGTTGTATCTCCAAGTTTGTTTTGAATCAAATCTGGTTGACCTTTGTCTCACATTCTCAGATTTTTGTTTCTCGGCATCAATCTTCTTTTTGTCAACATTCACAGGTTTCAGATTTGGACACTTGCGAGCAAGATGTCCTTTTTGATCACATTTAAAACATGTTCTCATGGAAACATTTTTGACCTGGGGTTGTCGATTTTTCTTTTGAGCTAGGAACTCTTCAATAGACTGTTGTCCAATTTTAAGTTCTTTTTCTTTTTCTAAACTGTTTCCTTGAACAAAACTCATTTTTGTCTGAAAATTCAGAGTTTCATTTCTTTTCCAACTTTGTTTCTTCTTATAACCCAACCCAGCCTTCATGTTTTTCTTTTTAAAACCAGGTTTGTTATAAAAAAATTTGTGACCTTTACCAGCAAACTTTGAAATCTCAGATTTCTCAATCTCAACCATTTTGAAAACTTTATCAACCTTTTCTGAAATCACATTCTGAATCGGGAATACAACATCTAAGAACAATTTGTCCGATCCAATCATGGTATAAACCAATCCTTTTGAATCATCATTCAAACTTTTCTCGGATTTTGTGTTTTTTCAGATAACTATCATGAAGATTTCCTTCATCTTCATCCTGTGATTCAGATTTACCTGTATCAACCGACTCTTCTTTCAACACACTTTCAACAACTTTACCTACCACCTCTGAATCATGAAAATCATCAGATTTGGAATAGGTTATGTCAATGTTGTCTGGCAATTGTGTTGATGCACTTTGTGTGGACGCGACTCGGCTCGGTTCGACTCGACCTTGAAGACTTGAAGACACGAAGATCGAGACAAAGCTACAGCCAAGGGGGAGTTTGTTGGTGCACTTGTGTCTGTACTTTGTCTGTATTTCGTCATGATACAAAACGATGTCTTTAATGTAAGGTTGATGTAAGTTTGACCAAGTCAACCATCCTCCTGGTTTGACTTGACCAAATAGTTAGAGAAATGTTGTAAGCTGGCTGTGTCGAAGGATGTGTCATCGAAGGATTGTTTTATATCCTTCGATGATGAGCTCGAAAGATGGACCTCGATAGATGAGTTCGAAACATAACCTTCGATGGATGAACTCGAAGGATAGACCACGAAGGATATCATCCTTCGTGGTGTAGGTGATCTTTCGATGAGTTTTCTGGTCGACAGATGATCTTTCGATCACTCTGTCTGATCCTTCGACCAGACCTGCTGTGTCGGGTATATATACCCATGTGTTGTGTTCAGTTCGAGAGGTGAAGAGATAGACAGAGAGTTGGACAGTGAGAGAGAGACAGGAACACACACACACTCTGAGAGTTTATAGAACACTTCTGTAAACATTGAGCTTGTAACCGGACCCTTCATTCGTATTAATACAAGTGGTGTTAATCGGTGAATCTTGCGTGTTGTGTTTGTGCTTGTTCTCGTATAAAGTCTCGGTTGCATACTAGCTTGGATTCCGCACTCGCTAGTGTGTTAGATATAACAAGGATAAGGTTTTATCTCATCCTCGAGAGGGACCTACAAGTGGTATCAGAGCATTGGCTCTTCTCCTTGTTAAAACCGAGGTGTTCTTGGGTGTTTTTCGGGTTTTGAAAAGTTGTATTTTTCTGAAAAAACTTTGTTTTATCCGGTTTAAATCTTGTTCGGAAGTTTGTAGTTTTACCGGAAAACCCTTTGTGTTCATAATATCTTCAAGTGTTCTTCAAAGTTTACATCTTTTGATCTTGTTTAGTTATTTTTGAAAGTTGTTGGTGTATTGGAAAAAGGAACTGATTAAAATAATCATACAAAATCTGTTTTTGCAGAAAAGCATGGTCTGACCATACTTTCTGCCGAAAGATTTACCAACCCGTCACCTTTTTCACCAACCTGTCACTTTTGTCAACCGTGTCAGAGCTGTTCGAAAGATATCCTTCGAAGTCGAAAGATCATCTTTCGACCAAAGGAGGTTCGACAGATAGTCATCCTTCGAGCATCCTTCGAAGTGTGAGACTTATCTTTCGGTCCAAGGAATATTTTCGAAACATATATCTTTCGGTCTACAGTACGTTTTCGAAGGATAAGGATCCTTCGTTGGAGAATCTTTCGAAAACATTGTTCGAAACTCAACAGTGATCTTTCGAACCCTGTTGATCTTTCGAACAGGTGTTGATCTTTCGATCCTTTGTCTATTTGTATCTAACAAGTTTGTGTTTCAGGTCTTTCGATTCTTGATCCTTCGGCTGGTTGTTATCCTTCGAGATTTTTAACATAGTTTGTGAAAATTAATTTTTCAAAAATAGAAAACTTGTTTTCATTTTTAAATCAATTTTCACTTAATATATTAATTTCATAAAATGGGAACAAACAGTCAGTGGGATCCAACTCAAATAACTTCGACTCCACAATCATCAGCTATGCAATCTACGCAATCTACGTCAGATTTCAACAAAACTGCATGGATGCGAGCTATTGTCCCACCTCAAGTTGCAATGATAACTGCAAATCAATGGGCTTTGGTCACAAATCAAAGCAACAGCATTCAATCTATGATGCAGAACGATAGTGAAACTGGTACAAGCACAAAACCGCCAAAATTAAATCACATCAATGATTGGGGATGGTGGAAAGAAAGGCTGAGAACTTATGTTCAGGGACAAGGTCAAGATCTATGGATGTGCTTCTTCACCGCATTTGAACATGATTTGGAGGTTGCAGGATCCAATCCAGAAACTTACAGCACTTTGTCTGAAGATGATAAGAAGAAATTTGAGTTAGAAAAGAAAGCATTCATGATTCTCACGCAAGCTCTTCACAGAGACATATACCACCAGTTTGTTTACTGCACGACTACTAAAAGCTTGTGGGATATGCTCACATTACGGTGTGAAGGAAATGCTCAATCTAGAAAGATCAAGCAAGAATTACTGAAGAAAGAGTTTGAAGGATTCACGTGTTTGGAGAATGAGACTTTGGCAGACTTATCTACAAGGTTTCATCACTTGTTGAGCGAGATGTTTGCTTTTAAAGTCACTGCCACTCCACAAGAAATGGTGAAGAGATTCGCTGATAGCTTACCAGCAAAGTGGAGCAGTTATCTTGAAATTCTCAAAGAAAACGGTGTTCTAGACACAATCACCGTTTATGAATTAATTCAAAGATTGGAGAACAAGGATGTGGAAGAAAAGCTTAAGGCGAAAAGAACATTGACTCCTCAAAATCCTGAGATGTACTTTGGGATTGCAGGAGGTATCAGTGGAGAAAAACCAGTCTCTCAACACGCAAAGCTTCAAACAGCCTTCATCTCAAACACCGGTCCTTCCACAACAAATCAGTTTGATCCTTCAGCATACACGATGATGTATTCAAGACCAGATTCTTCTTCTTCAGCTCAGCAGCAACAACCGCAACAGCAAGGGTTTTATGGAAACTCTTCAAACCTTCAAGCCACTTCCAATCCGAACACAGTCAGATTAGACACTTCCAACTTTTCCAAAGTCAGTGTCGAAATAGCCAAGGAGCATATGGAGATGTTGAACACCTTGGTTAGTGCTTATTCTGGATTGATCGCAGGTCAGATTGGGAATATCAATCTAACCAATGAAGATTATCAGCAAGTGGATAAAGAAGAGTTTGAAATGATGGATATCAAATGGGCTCTTGCTAGTGCAATTC
The DNA here is from genome assembly GCA_030545235.1 of Helianthus tuberosus. Classification (NCBI taxonomy): domain Eukaryota; kingdom Viridiplantae; phylum Streptophyta; class Magnoliopsida; order Asterales; family Asteraceae; genus Helianthus; species Helianthus tuberosus. Next base: position 163,454,717 of record CM060354.1, on the reverse strand, counting down.
GAAGAGCTAAGGAGTTTATGAAAAGGACGGGGAGGACCAACTTGGATAGCAAGAAAGACACCAAGTATGGGTTCGACAAGAAAGCTGTAACGTGCTTTAACTGTGGTGAACGGGGCCATTTCAAAAGGGAATGCACAAGACCAGCTCAGCATGGAAACCAGAATCCCTTCAGAAACCAAGGCAACCAGCAGAACCAGAACAGGAACAATGAGCGTATGTTGATACCTGTCAACAACCGAACTCAAGCAGGATCATCAAATGCCAACCGGGGGCTGGTGGTTCAAATAGATGAGGTTTGTGATTGGTCGCTTCAGCTTGGAGAAGGAGGAAATGGTGGAACAGCATGTTTTGCTGAAGTAGTAAAGGATTTAAAGCACGCCAGTGGTGGAGAATCTTCCACCAATGGTGTTGCATCTTCTGGAGATGAAGACAGTTCTGGTTATAGTGGAAGCTCAGATGAAGAATCCTCCACTTCAGGAAATGATCATGTGGATGAAACATCAAGTGCGTCAGTCGATGCAGATATTGATGAGCTTTTGGAAGAAGCTGCAGCAGGAACTGAAAGAAGATCTAATTTGATGGATCAAGCTGCTTACTCTTCGTCTTCTCTCCATTCAGCCTTTATGGCTAATGTCGACAGTTCATCAGGTCAGGTACGTGTCGATGAACCCACTGTAGTTAGCTGTGAAAATTGTGATAGTTTAAATGTTAAATATGCTGAACAGGAAAGTCAGATTGAAATCCTATCCAAACACAATCAAGAATTGATTGTAGATCTTTCTAAAGCAGCTGAAGCTAACGTGTTTTTAACCAGAAATGAAAAGGAATTTAAAACAATAATTGCGTCATTAAGACATGATGTTTCAGAATTACAAAAGGCTGTTTTGCGAAAACAACATGCTAACAATAATCTTATTGACACAATTGTAAAGCAAATGGTAGAGTTGGCCACCGCTCGATGTGAATGTGAAACAATCAAGCAGAAATTGGAAAGTTATTCCAATTCCCGCTATGTATTGGATCACATTATTGATGTTCAAAAGAAAAAGGGGGATAAGAAGTGTGTTGGATTCAAATCATGTCCTCCCCCTATGAATCACAATTACTCAAAATTGCCTGATAACGAGGATATGCCCCGTTTTGAACCTACTGTGCCACTCAATCTAGATGATTTTGCAGCAGGCCTCGGGTTCACAACTGGTACATCATCCTCGGGTCAATCTGAAACTGAATCTGAATCTGAGAATGTGACAGATTCATCATGTGTTAAGGAACAGAGTCCTCCCACTGTTGAGGATGCTGATTCTTCGGATGATGAATCTGAAGTAATTGTGAAACAACAGTCTAACTCGGTTACAACAGATATTCCAATCGAGAATCACATCCTGTGTGATCCACCAGTGAAACCGAGTAAGACTGAAATGTCAAAAGAAATGGAGTCGATTGTATCAAGTGTTGAAGGGAGTAACTTGTTGTACACGCTCAAAGGAGATGACAAAATTTACTCTAACAAAGATTTTCCAATTAAAAATGTAAATCAAGATTTAATTGAGCAAATTTTTGAAGGATGTACTGATAAGTTTTTGGGGAACAAAAGTGGCAAAATTACCGTCACTCAATGTGATCCAATTCCGTGTGAACAAATTCGAAAACAGTACGGAAACCAAAAACTACAAAGTGAGCGAAAACAACAAGTCAACTCCGGAAAGGGTAAGATACAGGGAAAGAAGGCTCAGAACAAGAATGTTCAAGCACCTAAGGTTCAACAACAATGGGTGCAAAACAAAAGAGCTCCTGTTAAGAAAAGAGAACCGAAAGTGAACTTTGTTGGATCCACGGGTTCAGACAAACTTGAAACATTTCAGGATAAATCTAACCTTGATTTTATAAAACAAGTTAGAATTTTAAAACGAAATGATCAGAATAATTACACCCAACACACCAACGGATGTGATTTAGGTCCAAGCACGTCTAGATCACAAAGTTCATGGTCTGGTTCTCAGTCTGGTCATCAACGTGTTTCTCCGAGGTTTGTAGAGCGGAGAATGTGCTTTGAGTGTGGCACAATTGGGCATATTGTAAGATACTGCCCATACCTGCAAAAGTTGAAGGCAAAAACAAGTGCTCCCCAAGAAACCAATTACCAAAAACGATCATTTTCCCCGAAACAAGACCCACGTGTCTTGAAAGAAAGGGAAAAGAAGTTAAAACAAAAGAATCAAAAGGTAATTGAAAAGGCCTTAAAATCAGAGGTCAAAGAAGAAAAACCTGTTCAAGCAAAACTTAAAACTGTAAAACCAGTAAATGCTAAAACAATTAATGCAAATACTGGTAAAGAACAAACAGCTTGGAAACAAAAACAGGTAATTCAGTCAGGGGGAGCACCACAGGTTCTTTTTCCTAATCATCAAGTGATTGAAATCACTTTTCTTGATGATCAAGGACGACCCAAGTCCACAAAGGCTTGGGTCCCTCTCTCCAACTAATTTTTGAGTGAGTGTGTAGGATATTCCAGGAGGAACTTTCGATAGTCGTAAGATTGTTGATAGTGGAGCATCCTTGCACAAGATAGGCGACAGAAGAAATTGTTGCCTTTGATGGAGAGGAAGAGAAAAGGGAAAAAGAAATGGCTGATGAAAGAGATTAAAAAGCTTCGACAAAATGAAAATCATTTCAAAATGTGAATGTTCAAGGCTTTGATCGGGTCCCCGGGATAGATTCAAATCAAAATGTACGCACCTGCAGCAAGTCTGAAGTTCAACAATCTACAAGATGAATGTGCAGTGTACATTTTTTCGTGGTGTGTTTGAAGAAAATGTGTTTGTTGAACAAACCAACCAGGTGTGCGGACGCCTTGGCATGGGTTGAACAACCGCACACTACTTCTGAAAGAGAAAGACAGAGACCTTCGCTGGTGCAATGTGGACGACCAGCCGGACCCAAAGGTTTCTGATCTTGTTGCTGTCAAGAGACTTCTAAGTAGCTACAAAGAATCGACTTTGAAATCCACACCGGGTGGATGTCCAGTTTGGGAGAGCACTCAGATTCCTTGCAATGCACGAAGCAGTTGCAGGACACGGTTCTAAATTTCTAATCTCTCCTATACTTGTCGATAATTAAGCTGCTTTGTGAATTATTATCTCGTACAGCACTCTTTGGCCAGACAATGCTGTCATGGTCCGCACCACAAACCGACATGCCAACTGATTTTTTTCCAAAATTCGCTAAATCATTTCTGATTAAAACTTATTTTTGGTAAACGGCATTGAGGTAAAACATGAGTTAACCAACATCGGAAAATCATTTTTGTAAATATCTTTGTGTTTAAATTTATTTTAGTTTGTTGATTTTAGGGGGAGTAATCCAAAATCTGAAAATCCAAAAACATTGAAAAATTTCAAAAACACAAAAACAATAGAAAAACAAAAATGAGTTTTCTGGCGAGCAAAAGAGAAAATGATAGTACATCAGTGGTCTGTCTAAAAACGATAAGCAGCTCTATATAAGATGTATCGGTAGGCTCACAATCATTTTAAAGTGTGCAGGGTGATATAAACTTAAATCCGACTGAAGACTGGGTGGGAACCATTCATTGGCATATGGTCTTAGTACCGAAATTCCGTTTGAGAGATTGCCGAGGTTCTGAGATATTCGGTCTTTATGCTGCTTATCATCTGGGTATCATGGTTGTATCTTTTTCCGAAAAATAACGGGGACGCAAGTCTAGATCTTCCATGATACCATACATACGTGTACATACTGCATACGACCTCAATAAGTGATCAACAATCACATGTCCCAATCAAAATAAGTGATAAAATATCACAAATTCTTTCCGGGAGTCAAGTTCATCTCTCTGCTGTACGAAAGTACTGACCTGTTCACGGACTTGCTCCTGTGCCCTCATGCATCGAAAATCAAGTTCCTCATCAATAAGTGATTATATCACATAGGGCTTGTTTTCAAATCAAATAAGTGAGAATCTCACATCATATACGGTCAAACAGATGATAATCGGTATACTCACCGGTAAGATGAACCCTCGTGCATACCTTGATACGGGAATGTGTCGTGATGTGGATGAACACCGGTCGGTAAGTATAAATTCTACCTTAACGTATCCCCTCGCCATGAGTACAAATGATAAGTTGAGCTTATGTGGACAACAATACCGATAATTGTTATAGGATGCTTATCTTAATGTTAATTAACTGAACAAAGAGAGTGTTTTTGGCATGACCGTACACTGATATGATTCTCTTACCCTCGAAACTCGCAAAAAGAATGTCTGTAAATATTTATTTAATGTTTCCTGTTTATGTATCTTGGTATATATTCATTTATTGCTTTCCATCTTTACATTTGAAAAATGAAAATTTCAAAAAGATTTTAGGTGTGTTTTAATTTAAACTTTATAAAATCCAAAAAGATTTTTCTTCAAGTTTATTTTTGATTGACTGATGTTGGAACTCGAGTCTATCCTACCCAAAATCCTGATCGTAAGCTGGAAAACAATTGCCTCTTCATAAACAGTCGAAGTTAACGAGTTTTGAAAGTTAAAGGATTAAAATGAATATTTTTCTAAACTTTCAAACTACTGTCGGTTGGTGTTTGATTGAGATTTGATCTCATATGTGTCGTTAGTTTAAATGTTAACTATATTCCAAGCGGTTGTTCTCATTATGCGTTTAGCTTTCTTGCATGTGCAGATGCTAAAGGCGAGGAGAACATGTTCGATGAAAAGCTTTGGAATGAAGACACGAAGTGGAGGCACTCAAAGGATAAGATGATCGAGTTGCCGCTGTTCCTTCATCAACACCACAAGGATCTGAAGAATTGACAAGTCAACGATTCACGAGCATGACTCAATGGAGAGTTCAATCTAAGGGGGAGTTTGTCAACACACTTTCTACATTAAACGGGGAGTTTGTTGATACACTTTCTACTTATGACGCGTGAAGACTTTGAAGATCCTCCGACTTGAATGTGATAGAAGACGAACCATCACGAGTAGCGTCCAAGGGGGAGTTTGTTGATGCACTTTGTGTGGACGCGACTCGGCTCGGTTCGACTCGACCTTGAAGACTTGAAGACACGAAGATCGAGACAAAGCTACAGCCAAGGGGGAGTTTGTTGGTGCACTTGTGTCTGTACTTTGTCTGTATTTCGTCATGATACAAAACGATGTCTTTAATGTAAGGTTGATGTAAGTTTGACCAAGTCAACCATCCTCCTGGTTTGACTTGACCAAATAGTTAGAGAAATGTTGTAAGCTGGCTGTGTCGAAGGATGTGTCATCGAAGGATTGTTTTATATCCTTCGATGATGAGCTCGAAAGATGGACCTCGATAGATGAGTTCGAAACATAACCTTCGATGGATGAACTCGAAGGATAGACCACGAAGGATATCATCCTTCGTGGTGTAGGTGATCTTTCGATGAGTTTTCTGGTCGACAGATGATCTTTCGATCACTCTGTCTGATCCTTCGACCAGACCTGCTGTGTCGGGTATATATACCCATGTGTTGTGTTCAGTTCGAGAGGTGAAGAGATAGACAGAGAGTTGGACAGTGAGAGAGAGACAGGAACACACACACACTCTGAGAGTTTATAGAACACTTCTGTAAACATTGAGCTTGTAACCGGACCCTTCATTCGTATTAATACAAGTGGTGTTAATCGGTGAATCTTGCGTGTTGTGTTTGTGCTTGTTCTCGTATAAAGTCTCGGTTGCATACTAGCTTGGATTCCGCACTCGCTAGTGTGTTAGATATAACAAGGATAAGGTTTTATCTCATCCTCGAGAGGGACCTACAAATTGATCTACCATGTTGAAAGCTTTTTCGACCTTTTCATCATCATAAAATGCAAATTTTCCCGGTGGTGGAACTTGATGAAACTCTGAGCCAATGCCTTTCTTGTTTTGCTCAGACTCACCATCTCCCGGTGTTATATTGAAAATACGTTCAAGCACATATGACGACACGTGATAACTCTTTAACTTGTTGTTGTCCTGTTCTAAATCAGCAATCCGTCGCTTTAACTTAGCAACATCCTCAATATAGGAATTAACAACATCTTGTTTTATGGAATACATTCGTTTAAGTTCTTTAGTTGTTTCAGAAAGATAATTCATTCTTGATTGAGCATATTTCATTTCATCTTTCACTTTTTCGTATGACTCTTTCGTAATGTGATATGCCAGTTTCATTGAGTCATATTCTTTCTTCATTTCTTGACAAGCAATTTCTTTTTCAGAACATTTTTCTGTCATTTTAGAAACATTTTCTTTCAAAACTTCATTTTCTTTTTCTAACTTTGTACATTTTTCTGAAAATTTTTCATCATTTTCTTTTAAAACTTTTTCTTTTTCAAGCATTTCTTTGCATTTTTCTTTAAAAATGTTTTCAATTTTAGTGAATTCAAGATCTCTTGTTCTGAATTGCTCATCTTTTTCAGTACAAGCTCTGCACGGTTCCATGCATTTCTTGCACTGATAAATCGCTTTTAAGATTTCAGAATCAGAATGTACCTCATTGATTAGCACTTCGGTGTTTGATGCAGTTGCCTCACTTTGCTTCTGATCAGCATCATCTTGCTTTTCTTCAACACCGACTTCATCACCAACATTACCAGCTTCCAAATTCTCATTCTTTACTTCTTCTTCTTCTTTCCTCATCTCTACTCCAATATGTTGTTCTTCAGTAACAGCTTTCTTAACCTCTTCATTCACCTCAACTTCTTCACTTTTGATTTCCTTCACAACCTTAACTTCAACAGCTCCTGCTTTAACCTCTTCAGCAACCTTCTTCAGATTGTTCACCATTTTTTCAACACTCTTTTTCATTCTCTCTTCATCCTTTTTTCTCAGACACGATGTCATGGCATATCTGATCTCCTTTTCATGCCTTTTAGCATATGTGTCATCTTTCATCACATTTCTATAATATTCGGCTCTCAAAGGAATTATGAGAAGAACATCATCAAAGATTATGTCTTTCTTTGGAACAACTGGTTCTCCTTCTCTGTTGTAGTAGCACTCTCTCTTCTTATCCCATCTTCTGCTCATAACAGCACTCTCATATTCTTCCTGCATCTCATCCATTCTGTTGTAAACAACGTTTCTTTCTCGATAAGTTTTCTCACTCAAGATCTCTTCTCGAGTTTTCTCCTTCATCTCAACTTTATCTTTTTCTTCATTGTTTTCTTCACGGATTTCAGCAACAAAAACAAACTTTCTTTCCTCTGTTATAGCTTTGCCATGAGCTGTTTTTCGAACATTCTCCAAACGATCTTCTTCTGGACAAATTGAGCTCTAGTCGAAACCTTCATCATCTTGAATTACAAAACAAGCTCTTGATTTGGTTTTATCTTCAATCAATTTCGGCTCTTCTTTGCTTCGGTGGTAGATCGCCTTTCGATAATAATCATCGTTGAAAGGACGTTCATTTCCTTCAGCAACTTCAGAATTTCTGCATTCTCTTTTGAAATGACCCTTTTGCTTGCATCTGAAGCAGGTCACTTTGGATTTGTCGAATCCAAGCTTTGTTGACGGACCACCCAATGATTGCTTCCCTGTAATCTCCATATATCTCTGAGCTCTGCGGATGCAACTAGCCAAACACCAGCGAATGTCAATTAGCTCCATCTCTTCCGGATCAATCTGGTCGTAGTCTTCTTTGGTTAATTCGGAGTTTCCAATTTTACCAGCTACAAGACCTTCATACGATTCCAGAACAGATGCAAGGAAACTCATTTGCTGCTTAGCTGCATTGATGCTCATCGATGGAGAATTCTTCAGTTTAAGAGCGATGTTGCACAGAATCTCCTCAGTTTCATCAGAAGTTGATTTTGAAGATGAATGATATCCAGAATGATAACTTGATGAAGTTGTTTGAGGTTCTTTCATTTTCTCTCCACTGAATGCTGTCTTTGGTGAACCAACACCTTTCTCCAAAGGTACACTGCCTTTGTAGTATAGACCAACATTCTGTTGATGTGAAGAACCAGTCATCTTGCTTTGCTTTTGTAGCTCCAGATCATGACTCTCAATCTTTTCAAACAAAGCATCAAGAGAAATCGTGTCATATAAAGCATCATTTTTCAAAATAAAAACAAATGTTTGCCACTGGTCAACTCGTGGTAACGCTTCAATGACTTTATCAATAATTTCCTCTCTTGTTTTCTCAATTTTAAAACGTTCAAGTTCAATTTTGAGGTAACAGAATCTCTCTATCATTTGCATCACCGACTCTCCTTTTAAACTATCAAATAAATCGAATTCTTTTTTAAGCAATGCAATTTTGTTTTTTCTAATCTGTTTACCCCCCCTCAGCTTTCACACGTAAAGCTTCCCAAACAGATTTTGACAACCCATCATGATTAAGCAGTGCAAAAATATCATTTCTAATTGCCGTCTGGATTAAAGCAATCATTCTCTGTTCAGCTGCATAATCTGCTTTGTCTTCTCTAGGTAATTTCTTAAATGAAGTTACTTCGCCTTTATCATCCTTCGGTCATTCGTATCCAAACTCTAAACAAAACCAGCTTTCATGCGCATACGCTTTCGCCCAGTTAAGAAACCGTTCTTTCCACCATGTATAATCTTCAATACTTTCCAGAGTTGGTGGCTTTGAGTGTGTTCCGTAGAAATTATCATGCTTGATGTTCTCATTGATTGCTTTCGTGATGTTTTTTGGTGTAACATTTGTAATCTCGGAAGACTCGGATGTGAATGCGTTGAAAAACGTGTTGTAGAATTCTTCAGCCATGATGTAATCCTGGACAAATAATCAAACAAACATAATCAGTACACACAATATCAAAAATCTTGAAACAAACTGACACTCAGTTGGTGTGAAATGATCTTGACTCAGAATTTCCACTTTCAAGCGAAATGAGACTTCAAGCGAAACAACAAGTTCAAGCGAATAGCAACTTTCAAGCGAAATGTCTAGATGACCATTCAAGCGAGATAGCACTTCAAGCGAAATGGCTGTTTGAAGCGAACTCAACTATATTTTCAAGCGAACTGACTGTTTGAAGCGAACACAGCAAGATTTTTCAAGCGAACCACTAAATTCAAGCGAGAACAGTTGATAATTTCAAGCGAAATGGCGAGTTGAAGCGAACTCAAATACTAATTTCAAGCGAACTGTCGATATCCGTTCAAGCGAACTCAAGTATTAGGCCTGTTTTTGTCATTTTTAGTCTGAATTTTGTAGTTAAACTTTCTAGGGTTTGTCAATATGTAGTTTTACACAATCTGTGAAAATTTGATCCAATTTTGACCGTTAAAACTTGCTCAGATTGAAAAAGAAGGTGTAGAAGTCAGAAAATAGATGATATCAAGCTAAACTCTTCTTCCTGAGCTCTGATACCACTTGTAAGATCGTTGTTGGACCCAAACGAGTCAATCAGAAGAGTTTTATCTCCGAATCAAAGGCGGAATCAGTGAAACGGATGTGGAAACATCTTGATACTCTTTAATTTTTCACTTATATTGATAATAACACTGATTACAACCTGGACAAACTTTGGCAGCACTTCGTTACAAATCCAGAAGCCGTTTTTAAATGAAATGTCAAGTGCTCTTTATATAGGTGTGGTAGTTCGCTTGAGGGTGACCAGGCATGTTCAAGCGAACTCAACTCTGTTGGTTTCGCTTGAACTTGTCTCTTGTTCATTTCAAGCGAACTCAACACTAAACTCAGTTTCTCGAACCTCGAACACTGATTATCCTATTAGATGACACAAGACGAAGTCAATAGACGTAGTGCACTAACAGCAGAGGTAAAGGTAAAATCAGAATCTGTAAGTCATACATGTCATAATTGCACTGAACTACAAGGTAAGGTTAACAGACTATCGGAGCAAAATAAAATTCTGTTAGCTGAATTGGAAAAACAAAAAGAGTCAAATGTTCTTTTGATTAAAAGAGAGTCAAATTGTTTAAATGAACTTAAATCAAATGAACAAGAAATCAGCAGTTTAACAAGCAAAGTCAATGAACTTTTACAGATCATTGATTTGGCTCGTGAAACTGTGAAGGATAAGACTAATGAATTTTCTGAAAAGTGCGGGGAATTGGCCATTGCACAAGACCAAATTGTGGAACTTAAAGGAAAATTCGACAAATTTGGAAAATCTTCATTAGTTAGGACTCACATTCAAAAAGGGCTAAAAAAGGAGTAATGATAAAACGGGAGTGGGGTTTAGTAAAGCTTCATCTTCTAAGGATCAAGTTTATTCTTTTTTACCAAATGAGGATGAGCTAATTAATTTTGTTCCCACTGCACAAGAGGTAGTGGATCCGATAGCTGTGGACTTGCCAAATAGTCCAGTTTCTTTGAAAGAATCTGTAGGGTCTAACAGTACACCTCATAAATCGGATGAGGATACTGAGGAGGAAAAGAAGAAAACATTTAAAAAGAGATTTAACAAAAAGAAAATTTATAAGACAAAATCTTGTTTTAAATGTCACACTAAAGGGCACGTGGCGAGTTGTTGTCCTTTAAAGAAAAATAAGCAAAAAGTTGATGAAGTTAAGGAAGGGAATAGGGTTGGTTTGAATAATAATGTTCAACAACATTTTCCACATAATCAACCATGATTTCAATCTAAACTTTCATCATCAGAACGATTTGATAGACCAAGAAGCAATTTTAACCATTTTAGTCATTTTAATGGTAAATCAAATCGGTTTCAAAGTCAAAGTAGAAATTTTGGATATCAAAATCGATACCAGACTTTTGGTTATCAAAATTTTCAAAGAAGAAAGCAACATAGGGGTTTTAGTAACTCAAATGTTCAGCAACATCCAATTTTTTTTCAAAATTCATGGTATAATAATGGGAGAAGAAGGTATCAAGATAATAATTTTCAAAGGTCAGAAAATCCGAGAGTTTATTGGAACTCTTATGATCAAAGACCTAGTGAAAATTATAAATCTTGTTTAACAACGGGTAAGACATCCAAGACACCAGTAAGGTGTGATGGATATTGGTTAGAAGCATCATATATGGATTTACATGGTCGACCCAAAACCGGTCAGGTTTGGGTTGTTAAGTCTAACTAAGTTGTTGAGTGTGTGCAGGATGACCAAGAAGGACTGTTGATGTGTTCAACAGTGGTTGTTCCTGTAAAGCATCTGAGGTGAATAGTAGGTTAAGATTGGTAACGAACTATTTACTAGAGTGATTGTTATGATTATTTTAAACTTTAACATTGAAAAACTTATTGTCAGGTTAAAGTGGGAGTCTGTTTGTGTTTGTAAATTTGTGTTTTTAAAACTTGCTCCAAAAAAACAAAAATTTAGGGGGAGAAATTTCCCTAAGCCAAAAAGAGTTTAGTTAGTGCATGTGTTTAGGGGGAGTAAGTTATGTTAAAAATTAAAAAAAAAACAAAAACATTGAAAAATGAAAAACATAAAAAAATAGAAAATAAAAAATGAGTTATCACTGTGTGAAAAAGAAGAAATGATGGTACATCAGCAAGTTAGACTGTCACACTGAAACTAAAATTAAATTGCTTAAGTGTGATAGCAGCTTCATCATATGATGTACCAATAGGCAAAAAGCATGAAATAATCATCTTACCAATGTGATATAAACCTAAATAAACTGGTATGAGTGGGGAACACATCAGTGGTGTATGGTTTAATGACCTTAAATCTTGCGTTGATAGATTGCCAAAATCTGAGGTTTTGGGTCTTTATACTGTTATTTCATCTGGGGATATCAGGGTTGTCCTTCTGCTGCATCCAGATACATGCTGACCTAGGCACAACCAGGATATCTTAAAAGAGCAAAAAAAAATGCCAAATCCCAAAAATGAAGAAGCTCTCCTAGAGAGTCATTCAAATGCATAAATCGTACCAAAAATGGTATTTGTCTTAGCCCTCGTTAGATATTTTGGTCTCTTTGTTGTATGGAAGTACTGACCTGATCACCAATTATCTATCGTTGAAATACAAAACGGATGAATTCAGTATACTCACCTACTACGATGAATCTTTGTGCATACCTTGATCGCGGGGGTATATCCTGAAGTGGGACACACTAATATATCAGAAATAAAATTACCTTAACGTATCATATGGTAATGGTACTTGAAATGTTCATGCATTTTGTTTAAGTGGACAAACATAATGGTAATCGTCTTGGACTGCTTTTCACGAAAAATTAAATAAAGAAATAACTACAAGTGCGAAACAGTTTGATTTTGTTGATATGATATTCTTGCACATGATTCTCACAAAAAGATGTATTGTAAATATTTTTGAATTTTTGTTTAGATGTTTTATTTATAAATTAAAAAAAAAACCAAAAACATTTTCTTTTTAAAAGACTTCCATTTTGAACTGAAAGTTGTTGTTTTTGCATGATAAGATAAAATATTGGTTTATCTTTAAATGTGAAAAAGACTAATGGTTTTTCGAGATACTTGCTTGTGTTTCTAAACAGATTGATGTAGTTATCAAAATGAAGTGTAGAATACAAGTAAAGTGCAGATTAAGAGTGAAATGAGAATGTGTTAAGATGCATGGTAGGATCCTTCTACTACATTGCAGAGAAAAAGTGATATGGAAGAGTTGGAGCTTACTTGGTTAACCAAGGATTGCTAGCTAACTGATCTACAACGAATGAAAGTTTTGGAGATTGGAAGCATCAGCTAAGGGGGAGTCTGTTGATGTCAGAAGCTGTGTAGCTGACGCTATCCAAAGACCAAAAGAACACAAGATGTTTGAAGACAAAGCTACACTATGAAGCTATTGTCAAGGGGGAGTCTGTTGGTGCATATTCTATGACAACAGCTTAATAGTTTGATTATTTAGTCTTTGGATATTTTGTAATGGGCTTAGCTTATTGGTTAGTGAGTTATTTGTTGTATTGGGCTTGGAAAATGGCCTAGCCCAGTAGGAAGCCCAGTTCACAAACATGTGGTATATAAACATGTTTTTGTGATTAGGGTTTTAGAGTTCTTAGAACACTAAGAGGATTTAGAGAGAGAGAGAGAATTCGAAATTTAGGGTTCTTAGGCAAGATCACAGAGATAGGCTGTGAGGTTGTGAGGTCTTGAATGTATTGTAAACTGCAAGTTGGATAATCAATAGAAGACTCGTTGATTGTGAATTATGTTTTCTACTCATTTCTGTAACAAATCTGATCTAGAGGATTCCGCACTCTAGGTTAGATATACAATTCTGTGACGATCCGTACGAACAAGGGGACCTACAAAATGTTGTCTTATTATTTAATCATGCGATCTGAGCAAGTGAAAGGTACGGTATTTTCTTAATTTCACTTAACAAGTAAGTATCAACTTAATACAGTTACATGAATATGTTAATCTGTGAAATTGCAGCCGGCTTAAGAGTCCAAAGCTCCAACGGTCGGGTAAGGATCCAACTACGAGCGATTGTTCGGGGTGTGGGGAGTGTTAGTGTCGAAGTTCTGGTGAACAGGGGCCGTGTTAGAATCAGGATCAGGCTTATGCGATATTGAAGTTTTGGGGTTAATTAGGGTTAACAGTCATAGTGGGTTTTTTAGTTTTATCATTTTTTGTGTTTTAGTATTTAACGATCACTCTCAACCCAATATGAAATCATCTGATTAATATGTAAGTTTAGAATGATTGGAAAGTACTAACTGAACTTTGATTATGTAACTTTTTGACTGTGTATAAGCAAGTAAGTTAATGCATGTTCTTGATTGCTATTGTAGTTATGCACAATATGATTTTGTTGTAATGTAGGTGTTGTAGGTTTTGCTTAATAGTGATTCTTTATTGTTGTGGTAGTTCACATATTATACAATTTGGTTAACTTGATCTGGCATTAACTTGATCAGGAATTTATAGGATTCTTGATTCTTTATCAAGGCCTTAGCTTGATTAGGAATTTCTAGAATTTAGGAGAGTTGTAAACAGTTGTGAGTTAGTTATACTAAGGGCTACGTGGTAGGCATTGGTTATAACTTGAACATGGATTTGACCAGGGAAGAAGTCAGTGTTGTTATAATAAAGGTCTTAACTTGATAGGGATTTGTAGGATTTAGGAGAGTTATAAACAGTTGTGAGTTATTATAATAGATCAAGGATGATACAATGCTCAAACCTGTTTGTAATTGAAGGTAGTTGATGTTGGTAGCCATGGCTTATATTAACTTTAGTAGCCATGTCATGTTTGACCAGAATAAATGGTTTACACTTTTGAGTAATTGAAGGTAGTTCTACTTCTGCAACTACAACTCAGTTGCAATTGCGAATGTCAATCCCAATTCAACTAAAACTCAGTTGCAAATTATGCAGGTCAAACCTTTCGAGTTCTAAAAGTAAAACATAGTGCAATTCTACTTAGATGTCTTAATACAGGCTTTACTAACTGTTATTCACTTCGTATTGTTGATTAATTAATGTTAATCGATGGTTAGTTACTAGATTTGGACAGAGTTTCGAATTTGGAGGGAATACATAACTTATACGTTCAAGGACTGAAACGGTAACTAAAATAGGGGTATTTTGGTCTTTTCACTGATTTACAAACGGGACGTTAGTGATAAGGACCTGATTGCGAGCAATCGACAACCACATGGACCAGAGTGTTGAATTTTTTTAAATTTGGGACTTAACGTGTAAGCGCGCGTAAACCCAAGGACGTAAATCGTACTTTACTCTAATAAGAAATTAAAAGAATGAAAAAAATGTTAAAAGGATGATGATAAATATTACAAGGCGAGAAGACACGGATATAGGATAATTCCACTTTCGTGTGAAAATGGTTAAGTTATTGATATGATTGCCAATACACATGTTTATGCTACTTATTAAAAAAACTTGTATTTTGGATTTTTTTTTTCTTTGGTGCTGGTTTGTAAATAGTCCCACTTCCTTTGTTTAAACATGTTGGTTTGTAAAAATTCCTAGTTTGTTTGATGCATGGTGGGTATGTATATGTCATAGGCTTAGCCACTTAGGTTAATTTAAAGGTAAAAGAAGCAATTGTCCACCAAATGTTGTTGAGGGAACTCATGCCTTGAGTACATAAATTATAAAAGCAGAAAACAAAGGAGAAAAGTGACTTTGGCGTCTTATTATTGTGGGTTTTAAGTAAAAGAGTGAATTACAGTTTTCATCTGTGAGGGTTGCGCTAATTAACAGTTTAGTCCACCCTTAACACCTTTGCTCCTTGACGTTTGACCTATTAACATAAACCGTCCCTCAACCTAACAACCATTAATTATTCTATTATTTTTTGTGTTAAATTACCAATTTGCCCTTGCTAAATAAATAATGATAAAAACTCTCTTTCTCCCAATCGACCTCCACCACCAACACACACGAACTCCGTCGACTTTAAAAAACTTCGATGACCTACAATCTTAGTCCGAAAACAAACCACCAACTTACCCTCTAAACCTTCATCTCCACCTTTTGTTTACTTTCCCCAACCATCCATCGCTTGAAACCACCATTTGTCGTTATTGTGCGTTTTTTCGGTCACCTCTAACCACGTCCATCGCCTCAAATCCGACCACCTAAGACCACCACTAGTTTTTTTTCGACCTCCTCAACACCTCGTCGCCCCTCCAACCTTCGAAAATAAGCATTGTTGTCGCCACCACGTTTTCCAGCGAGTCCTTGCACCAACGTTTAGTGATTTTGACCATATGTAACCACCTAACAATATATACACGTCTTATTTTCATGTTTCAAACATTAAAAAGTGGAAGGAACGTTAATATCATATGTGGATTTTAAAATTAGGGTTTGGGTAGGAGGATAGTGAAGAAGACGATGCATTTTAGTGGTGGAGGTGGTGAATGTCGAAGTTTGGTAGGGTCTCGTGGTGGCGGCTTGTAGGGGTGGTGAAGAAACACTAACCTTTGCGGTGTGTATTCGAATATGACTTCAACTCTTGGCGACCCGAACTGTTAGCTGCAAAACAGAACACCGTTAGGACTCGTTATAGGAATGGGGTTATTCCTGTAACCACCCTCCGGCGTGAGAATAAGTCTCGGTTTTGGGAGTAAGAAAGTATGTATAGAGAAGAGAGTAAAACGAGAGCAAGATGATCATACCTTAGAAGTTTTCCTTATTTATAGTTTACCATTAGGGTTTCTCCTAACTTGGGATGGGCTCCGATAAATTAGGGATTTACACAATCTTCCCAAAAGAACGGGGATTCAGTTACGTGATTTATCCATGCAGAATAGAAAATTCTAGAATAAATATTCATAATTAATTATTTAGAATAAAATAGTAGGTATTGACCGGGTCGGGTTGGCCGATCCGGGTCATACCTCGTCATGTCCCCCCAGTCCGAAGTTATGAAATGAAATTCATAAAATCAGACTAAAAAAGGAAAAGTCAAACCTTCCCCCTTTGAGGGTTAGTTTCTCGAGTGGGGTAACATTGCGTTTTTTGAAAAAATGGCGGCGATGGGAAAGGATGTGACAATTAAATCATCATTAAGGTGACAACTGTCACCACCCTACTCCGACGTGGTTCCCATCCGTTTGTCTTTTCGAATTCGAAAAGTTGCTATTTTCGTATAAATAGAGTACCCGTTTAGGGATTTTGAACTTCAATTTCTTCTTTTTGTGCGATCACTCTCTCCCATTTCTTGAACCGAAAAATGGCCTCCAAGACTGGTGAACCGTCTTCCTCAACAAGTTCCGACGCCCTGTATATCAAATGGGGGCAGACTTCGTTCAATAACCTTCTTCAAGATTACACTATTAGGGCAGAGTGGAATCCGGTATTTCCGTCAAAAACAGACACGGCCTTCCCGTTAAAGCAAGGTAAAATTACCCTGTTTAGTGACTTCTTTAAGTTCTTCAACTTCCGACTGCCGATTACGAAGTTCTGCAAATTGGTCCTTGACCATTATCCCATCCATATTTCCCAACTGCATCCCTTAGGGCTGGTGAAACTCCGACAATTTGAGTTTGCCTGTATCGCCCTATGACACATTCCAGAACTCCTCGTTTTTAGGGCTTTTTTCGTCCTTGTATGGAAATCCCCCTTTTTTACCTTCGATAGGAGGGATACCGAGGTATCTTGTTTGAGAGACATTCCTACCAGTTCAAGGGACAAGGATTGGAAGAAAAAGTTCTTTTACATCGATGCCACTGTCATCCCCGGAGAGATGCAGTGGAGGGAGATGGGGTTAAAAGACAAAGTTAAAGATGAGGCTCCTCCAAAAGATGCCTTTGTGTCCAATGCCCTGTATACTAAGCTATGTGAGCACCCGTCTGAGTGTACGGTAATCCCGGAGGGGGCGTTGGTGATGGCGGGCATGAGCCTTTCATGGCGGGATATAAAGTTGTATCCTTCCTTCCGGAAGGAGGATGAAGGTATGTAAGTTGTGGCTTTGCAATTGTTTTGCTTGCTGTATATATTGACATTTGTGTAACTCATAGGTAAATGGAGCTTGTTCGATTTTGTGGATCCTCCACGGCATGCTGCCTTAAAGGCTGCGGACCGCGTACTTGGTGAACAGGAGCCAGATGTCCTGAAGATCCATTTGGAGCAATTTTTGTTACCAGCTATACCGACGGACCCCACTGCTTATATTACAGTACCTCCCCCCAGTATAGGAAGAAATGTAGTTGCCATAGAGAAAAAACCTATCAAGGTGAAGATCACCGGGAGGAAATACATGGCGGTGGGGACGGGTGCTTCCTCGGTGAGCGTGACCACATCCACTGGTGGTGTTGCTGAGCTGACAAGTCCAACGCATGTGTTGAAAAAACGAAAGGTTGTCCCCGCTCTTACTGCTTTCGAGGCTATTCAAGCCGCTCATATCATACCTACTGGTAAGTAGCCTTCACCTGTGAGTGTTATCATTAACTTGATATCATATGTTCACGGAGAATTTAATTTTACACAGGTCCTGCTGCTGGGGTTCATATTGAGAATGTATCATCTGCCCCGTTAACATCTATGGGAACCATCCCGTCTGCTGCTGGCAAACCCAGCCTCTCCCACCTTATATCACAGGCAAGTGTTACCACTGTGGTTAGTTGTCCTATGCCGCCAGCCATGCCTACCGTTGATGTGGCTGTTACAACTAGTCCGATGTCAACTCCTCTGCCATCAAGTGTGACTCCTTCTTCTTTGTTCGATTCTCCTCTTAGCGTTTTTTCTGCAACTGAGAAAGAGAAACCCACGGTCTTTGCTGCCCATGAGGCGACTAGTACCCAAGATGCCGCCATAAGCGATGTCGGGGGTTCAAGCAGCGGCATCGCCGATGATGGAGCCCGCTTGGGTGATGACCTGTACTTGCCTACCATCAACTGGGATCCTAACATGCAAGATAAACGGTATCAACCTAAATGGAAAATAGCCGAGTCCTCAAGACTGATCTTTCCACCAGTGATTCAACACTGGGTTGAACGGGGTTATCCCCCGGCTAAGTCGGTGTATGTGGAAAGTTTAAACAATGAGAATTTGATGAATTCTACTATTGTAGATTCCGTTAGTCAGCCCCGGAGGCTTGCAGAGATCCGGCGTAGGTGGATGCATGACAATAACGAGCTCCACCAATCACGAGCTGTTATTGAGGAGTTGAAGGATGAAAAGTACCGTTTGGAGAGTCAACTCCAAGCCGCTGGATTGATGGAGAGCAGGTTTGTATCTGAGAAAAACAAAGCGGAGGATGACCTGAAACGGGTGACTGCCAACCTAGCTGAGGAACGGCTAATATGGGCTCGTGATATAGCCGAGAAGGACCGGGTCCTTGCTCATGCTAAAAATGTACATGAGGAACTGGAGCGTAAAGCCATTACCAAAGCCCAGAAGGTGAGATCTGAAATGTCCGCTCAAGTGGAAAGATTTCGAATTGACACTGACTTTGTGTCTCAGGTGCAGGAGCGGTACCAGGCTTTGACGGTTGAGGTGGAAACTTCCCATGCTAAGGTTCAAGCCAAACAAGCTGAGTTGGAGGAGCGGGAGGGCCAGCTTAGGAAATTGCAGCAGCAATGTGACTCCCTGGTTACCGAAAAGAACAAACTTACTCAGTCCTCCGCCGCCGATCAGGCGCGCCTTAAAGAGGCAGAAAATGCACTGGAGCAGTCAAACGCCGAGGTGGACAGCTTAACTAGCCAACTGGCTGCATTACGGGGTGATAGGAATTGGCTAATAACCAATGGCCTGGTTGGGGCATTTGAGTATCTTCGTCAATCAGGGTCTTTTATGGCGTTGCTAGACCTCCTTTCCACCGCGGCTTATCAGTCTGGTCATCATGATGGTGTGTACACAGGCTATCATGAGTGCCATCAATCAGGTAGGATTACTCCTGAGTTCCATGCGGCGAGGGGTAAGCTTCAGGGAGAATTGGCGGATGCCTTGGAGGCTGTATGCAACAATCCACTATCCGCTTATGCTGATTTAACAAAATACGTTGCTGAAGACGGCGTGGATGCCCTACGCCTGATGCTGGAGCCAGTGGAAGAATCAGAAGAGAAATGAGTGTTTTCGTTTTCATTTGTTATGTACACTTTTCCTCAGATATTTTGTATTAACACTGTTTTACATGGTTTTTGTGCAAGTACTTGAGTTGTTTGTCAGACATTTAATGCTAATGGCATGATTGATGACGCCGCCGTTTATCTTAAATGTGACGATTAGACATTTGATGATTATTTTTCATTAATTCTGCTAACGTCATCACTGTCGATCCTGTTTATCCTTCTATAAATTAAACTTCCTTTTCCATATTTGGTAATTTCAAAAAGATGAGCCGAAGGAGCTATAAAAAAAGACTCTCCGACATTTTTCGACGCCTAGATGCAGCTAACGGCCTGGTTCGTCTCCAGGTTCGGGTAACGGAGGAGATGATTAGGGGAGAAGGAGTGCCTCTTGCTGATGTCTTACCCCGGGTTAGCCGGTCCTGTAAGAGCATTATACATGAAGAGCCTTCTCATGCCGAGGCAAGTGCTGCTGTTCTATCAGTTGATACTTTAATAAGGGCCTTTCCACCCGATCACATTCAACGATGTGAAGTAGTGTATGAAAGACGTCGTGGTGGCCGTTCCGGCAAGAAACCGGTTGAGGATCAGGAGGTGATGGTTGCTCCGGTGGATGAGGGAAATACCGATGAGTTGATCGTTGATCCGCATCCGTTGGAGTGTTATGGAGAAGTGTTGCATACCCCTGCAGAGGTGATGGCAGACCTTTCCAAGAAGTAGGTTTTTGAACATGTTCGTTTTTGGTTCCCGTATGTTGGTATTTTAACAAGGGGCAAGTACTTGGTTTTTTGTAAGATAGTTGCATGTATTTATTACCAAAATACCTATCTTTTTGTAGCGGTTAGTGTATCTATCACCAAGATACCCGCTCTTAGCGCTGTATATTGTCACCCTTTGACTTATATAAAATATTTTGTGTCAAGGGTATCTTTTTTTACCGTTATGTGCAGTTTAGATGCGATGGTAATGTTTTGTACCGTATAGTGCAGTATAAAATGCGATGGTATATTATATATTTAAGTAATGAGGAAAACAAAAAAGGAATAACTTTTATTAACTCAAAACTTAGATAGAGGAAGCGACATCGCTATAGATGAATTACACTTGTTTGCAAAAAATTAAAAAAAATGATCAAACCCCGCCGTTAGGAGTAAGGCATTACATATAACACTTTTTTAATTGAGCCGCATTCCAGCTACGCGGTACCGCGGTACCATCAAGCCTGGATAGGCGATAGGACCCTTTGCCCAGATCTTCTTGAATGATGTAGGGGCCCTCCCAGTTGGGTCCCAGTTTGCCTGAGGGTTCCGCTCTATTGGCTTCATTATCACGCATGACGTACTCGCCTTCCTTGAAAGTATGCTGAGCCACGCGTTTATTGTAGTATTTTTCTAGGGTCTTCTTGTATTTTGCCTCGTTGATAGTGGCAGCCTCACGCCTTTCTTCGAGTAGATCCAGGCCTTCTCTTAGGAGCCTATCATTATCGTCGTTGGTAGCGAGGCGACGTAGCGAGGGCAATCCAACTTCCGCGAGTATCATTGCTTCCGCGCCATAGGTTAGGCTGAAGGGGGTTTCATTATTACTTGTCTTAGGCATTGTTCGGTGTGCCCAGAGGACATTTGGCAGTTCTTCCACCCAGGAGCTTCCTTCATAACCTAACCTTCTTTTTATGCCATCAAGCAAACTCCTATTCGCCCGCTCCACCTGGCCATTTCCTTGAGGACCCGCTACCGTTGTGAAAATTTGTTGAATTTGGAGCTCTACGCACCATTCCTGCAAAACCTTATCAGTGAACTGCGTTCCATTGTCGCTTACCAAATATAGCTGCAATCCGAATCGACATACTATGTATTCCCAAAGGAACTTTTTGGCATTCTCTACGGTGATTTTAGCCAACGGCTTGGCTTCAACCCACTTGGTAAAGTAATCAATTGCCACAATAAGATATTTTAGCCTCCCGGGGGCTAGCGGGAATGGCCCCACGATATCAACCGCCCATTTCTGGAAAGGCCAAGCAGTTGTGACTGGGATTAAGTTGTTTTTTGGGCGGAACGTTTGGGGAGCAAACTTCTGGCAACTGTGGCACCTTCTGAGTTCTTCTACCGCGTCCTCATGCATATCGGGCCAATAGTACCCGGCGTTATGAATTTTGGCGACCACTGCCCGGGGTCCCGCGTGAATGCCACATATACCCGCGTGTATCTCTTGAATTAGGTACTTAGCTTCTGCTGGGGATACACATCGCAGCAGTGGTCCCAAATATGATTTTCGGTATAGGACGCCACCGTTTATTTCATACTGCAACGCTTTTGTTTGTATCATTTGAGCTTCGCCCCTGGCGGAAGGTAATTCCCCCTTTGTGAGGAACTTTAATATGGGAGTGTACCAACATGGTTCTTCCACTGTAACGGCGGAGACATCCCGGGGTTCAATGGAAGGCATTTGCAATGTTTCTACCTTTACTTCTTTTTCCATGCCGGAAGTGGCGAGTTTGCTCAGAGCGTCTGCTATTTGATTTTTTCCTCTGTGAACGTGATTGAGTGTGACACTGTCAAAGGAAGCTATGAGCTCTTTCATTTTAGCTAGATACTTCGCCATTGACTCGTCCTTGGTCTCGTACGTTTCGTTTACCTGGTTATTGACCAGTAAAGAATCAACATACGCATCCACTCTTATAGCTCCCATGGATTGGGCCATCCTTAAACCCGCCAGTAGCACCTCATATTCTGCTTCATTGTTGGAGCATTCAAAGACAAAACGTAAGGTGTACATCAGTCTTATTTCATCCGGGCTTATCAACATTAGACCTGCTCCAGAGCCTTTTCCGCTGGACGATCCATCAGTATAAAACTTCCAGGTTTGTCTAGCTGTGCTGGACTCTGGGATATCCCGAATAGCGGGGTCCTGTATAGTTTCTCCCTCGGGAATTTCGGCCAGGAAGTCGGCGATTACCTGCCCTTTAACTGCTGTTCTTTTTTGGTACTCGATGTCCAATGCTCCCAACTCAATTGCACATTTAGCCAATCTTCCAGAGATCTCAGGTTTGTGCAAGATTTGCTGTAACGGGTAGTTTGTTAAAACTGTACGCGGTGCCCTTGAAAGTATCTTCGTAGCCGTCGGGTAGCTTGAACTAGAGCAAGCACCAACTTTTCAAGAGTTGGATACCTCGTTTCGGGTCCCGCCAAAACTCGGCTGATGTAGTAAATGGGTGTTTGTTTCCCATTTCTTTCTACCATGAGTACCGCGCTTACCGCGTTATGTGCCGCTTCCAGGTACATTTTGAGTAGCTCTTCCGGATATGGCGCAGTTAACATGGGTAGTTTCTCGATGAAACGCTTCATGTCTTGTAGGGCTTCTTCCGCTTCGCTGGTCCATTTGAAGTTCTTCTTGTTAAGGCAATCCTTCAGTGTTTTTATAAATGGCAAAGACCTTTCGGCGTGCCTTGCCAAGAATCTATTTATGGCCACCAGACGCCCGTTTAATGCTTGCGCTTCTTTCAGAGTCTTGGTGGAGGGCATCCGCGTTATGGCAGCTACTTTTCCGGGTTGGCTTTAAAACCGTCCCGGGTGACTACTACCCCCAAGAACTTGCCTTCCTCGACCCCGAATGAACACTTCTTGGGGTTGAGCTTGATGTTATACTCCCTGAGCATTTGGAAGGTTTCTTCGATGTCTACCAGCATTTGTTTTTCTTCCCTGCTCTTGATTACTAAATCGTCGACGTATACTTCTAAGTTCCTGCTGATTTGTTTTTCGAAAGCTTTGTCCATGAGCCGCTGATAAGTAGCTCCAGCGTTTCGCAGGCCAAAAGGCATCTTGGTTTAACAAAAGATACCCACATCAGTATGAAACTCCGTTTTCTCTTCATTGTCTTTGGACATTTTGATTTGGTGATAACCCTTATAGGCGTCTAAGATACATTTATACCTATAAGGGACCAGGGAGTCAACTTTGAAATCCATCTCCGGTAGCGGGTAAGCATCCTTGGGGCATGCTTTATTTAGATCTTTGAAGTCTATGCACATCCGCCACGTACCGTCTGGCTTCTTGACCATCACGGGGTTTGATACACATGTGTGGTACTTTGTTTCTCTGAGTATTCCAGCTTCAACCAGCTTTCGTACTTCTTTGACTACTGCTGCTTTTCTATTTGGGGCCATGCTTCGCTTTCCTTGTGCGACGGGTTTAATGCCCGGGAGTCTCGCTAGCCTGTGCTCTGCCCTCTCCCGGGGTATTCCGGTTATGTCAGAATGTTCGAAAGCGAAAATGTCAGTATTTCTTCTCAACAGTTGTTTTAGGTTGTTTTTGACTTCTGGGGAGAGACTATCCCCTATAGTTACTGTCTGGTCTGGATGGCGTCTGCTTAATACCCATCTTTCAAGACCGATGACGCCGGTAGGCCCCTGTCTGCATCTTTTGGCGTCCAATACCTCTCCCACCTTATCTCGAAATACTGTAGCAATACCCCACGGGGTGGGAAACTTCATGAAACCTCGCGCCGTAGATACGATAGCATCCAATTTTCCCAGGGTGAACCTTCCGATGATTACATTATGGTAAGACTCAGCGTGTACCACAAGGAATGTAAGGAGTATGGTTCTTTCCCGGGGGGCTTGTCTAAAGGTGACTGGGAAAGTAATTTGGCCGATGGGATCAACCTTTTCACCCGTAGAGCCTTTGATAGGGGCTTGTACTGACTCAAGCAGTCTTCTATCTTCTGGTTGCATTCTGTTGAAGCAATGCTCGTTGATGATATCCTCTGAACTCCCGGTTTCTACCATGATCCTTCTCATGTGATAATCACCTACCGCAACAGATATGATTAAGGCGTTTGTAGTGAGGTGCAAATCTTCCACGCGAGGCTCAATTGTCATGGTGGCCAGCATCCAAGGTTCAAGGGTGGAAAAACTCCGCTTGGCTCCTTTTCCCTTATCCGCGTGTACCATGTTTAGCTCCAGTGGCCTTTTACCCGCCGCCTTGTCGTTTTCTTCTTTGACGGGCAGCGGGCCCTGCTTGATGTCTCACACTAGGTGCGCCAATTTGCCCGCTTTCACGAAGTATTCTATCTGCTTCTTTAGCTGAAAACAGTCATTAGTATCATGGCTGCTCCCCTTCTGGTATTCACAATACTTGCTCGTATCTTTGTTGGGGTTATCCTTTAGGGGCTTCGGAGGGTTGAACTTGAGGTTCTCAGAGGCTAGGATTTCCGCTGGAGTTTTGTTCAAGTTAGGGTAATCGGATCGCGGCTTAGAGGGTTCATTCCTTGAGTAGGTATTTCTAGGCCTATCATACCGCGAGTCCGTTCTATCGCCTCTTTGGTATCGGTCTCCTCTGCCTTTACTTTTAGAACCCCGCTGCTCCCTCTCCTCTTGGCTTTTCTGAGCCTCCTTTTTTCTATTGGACACGTGACTAGCGGCTACCGCCTTTTCTTGTATCACATAAACCTAAGTTATTCTCAAGAATTCGTCGATGGTGGGAGGCACACCATCTCTTCCGTGAAGTGTTCTTAATAGCTCGTCATCATTTACTCCTTGTAGGAAAGCTCCACACGCTAGATCGTTTGTGACACCCGGGATTGCCAGGCTTTCTTTATTAAATCTAACGATGAAATTTTATACCGTTTCATTGTCTCGCCGGCGGATATGGGGGAGCTTGTTTCGGTCTTTAGTGTGCCTGCGCTGTTGGCTGAATTGCAAGATGAACTTGGACTCTAGATCTTTGAAACCGTCAATCTCCCCAATGGGCAGGCTGTCCCACCAGACCCGAGCCGCGCCTACCAGCATTTGTACAAACATTTTACACCAGAGGGGCATAGGCCAACAGGCTACTTCCCCTACGCTTTTGAATAGATTTAGATGGTCGTCAGGGTCACCTAGACCGTCGTATTTGCCTACAGTTTGAGGCATCTTGGGCTTCTCCTTGATAGGAGCTTCCGCTATTCTTCTGGTGAACTTGAATTTGAAAGTTGCATCCACTGGTTTGTAAGGTCTGGTGAGTTCATCTTCTTCTACATTAATGGGTTGTACTGGAGGGATGACCCCGCTTTGGCTGGTACCCTGGGTGACAGGGAGTTGAGCCGGGGCAATGTTTAGCGTGGAGCTGGGGCCTCCACCTATGGAGAATCGAGGCCTAGATGCATTTCCTCTGTCATAAGCAGGTTCCGCCGTTGGCAGGGTCTGACCATATACCGGCTGGGATGTTGGAAAAGTCCACCAGGGGGCATATAAGCCGCGTATAGCGACTGCTGAGCATAGCCTTGCGTCGTCCCCTGAGGAGTGTAAGCCGGAGTATTGTATGGAGGTAAATACCCATAAGAGGGTGCATAATAGTACCCGGGGAAGTAAGCCTGATTTCCCGGCGTAACCGGGGTGTTCATGATTCCAACTGGCATGACCACTGGTTGATGGGGTGGCGTAGATAACGTCGCCGTTAGCGCTGCCGAATACAAGGGTGGCATGGCTTAGGTGACTGAAGGTTGACAGTACTGAGGCATGCTCGCCTGTGGTATAACAGTACTTAGGCTTGCTGATGTTATTACTGGCATAGTACTGTAACGTATCGTCTGTGCTCTAGTGGTTGCTGCTGGGGTGAAAACATTAGCGCCTGTTGTAATTGGTTCCACTGACTGGAACTCCGGAGAAGTGTAGGAAAACAGGTTTGCCGCCGTCGTTCCAGAAGAAACAACGATAGTGCCTGTAAAGCCTGGTGGGGGTCCTTCTGCTTCAAATTCCAAGTCGAGTGACCTGGTTACGGCCGGTGAGGCTAGCACGGTGGTAACCGGGCTTGTCGCTAGCAATGGATCGCTAGTTACCATCGCCTGGCTTGGTGTGACTGCTACGACTGCTACGTTCTGATTGCTTGCCATAGGGTTCCGTCTGATTGTTACCGAAAGGTCCCACGGACGGCGCCAATGAAGAAACACTAACCTTTGCGGTGTGTATTCGAATATGACTTCAAGTCTTGGCGACCCGAACTGTTAGCTGCAAAACAGAACACCGTTAGGACTCGTTACAGGAATGGGGATATTCCTGTAACCACCCTCCGGCGTGAGAATAAGTCTAGGTTTTGGGAGTAAGAAAGTATGTATAGAGAAGAGAGTAAAACGAGAGCAAGATGATCATACCTTAGATGTTTTCCCTTATTTATAGTTTACTATTAGGGTTTCTCCTAACTTGGGATGGGCTTCGATTAGTTAGGGATTTACACAATCTTCCCAAAAGAACGGGGATTCAGTTACGTGATTTATCCATGCAGAATAAAACATTCTAGAATAAATATTCATAATTAATTATTTAGAATAAAATAGTAGGTAATGACCGGGTCGGGTTGACCGATCCGGGTCATACCTCGTCAGGTGGCAGTCGGGGCTGGTTGGAGTAAAAGATGTAGGTATATCAGTAATTTCACAAATAAACTAATAGAAAAGTTAACAGTCGTCAAGGCGAGAAACAATTTGTGTTAAAATAACATACATCAAGTAACAGATTTGGTAAAGATGAACTGAAACTGTTACCTAGGCCAAGGCCAAACCTCCGGGATGTAAAATGCAATTATTATTTGACATCTTATAGCTACAATAAATATATATTTTTTTTGCTTTTTAATCTAGATAATTTTCTTTAAAACCCAGTCATTTTGTTGTTATAGCTGCAAGCCCACAACAATAATTTATTTCCTTTAAACCCCTCATTTTTCATAAAAAGAATACTTTTATGTTTTTAGCTACAAGCCCACAATAGTAATTGAGTAAACATTCTAACTAGTGAAACTTACATCACCATTAACTTTCTTCCATCCAATGAGCTAGATCATTTCATGTGATACCGGCATATAACACGTGTTTGTAATTTCTTTTACAAACTAGATCTTAAATAAACATTCTAAATACAAAAGTTATATGTTTATAATTAGGCTGCATGGTATGAAATGGAGCCTCATGCGTCACTTTAGTGTTACGTATTCGGACGATTAGGTCTCAAATATTTTTATTAGTTATTAAAAAAACAAATAACTTACGAGTCTGGTTAACTGATAATCTAGACGAACCGATAACGGATTATTAAACTTAATTTACAATTTAGAAATATTAAAGCTTTAAACTCGAAAGCTTTGTCATGCGTGATCATGCTTCATCCCTCCCGTGAACGTCTCCGAAGAGATAGTGGGTTAATAGTGTTCGGTTCTTCGCATGCTTGATCGCCCGTCTGCTTCCCGCCTTTGTGAAAGCTTAACATAAACATCAAAAACAATTAGTATTTAAGTTAAACGAGCGAAACTATCGAAAACAACAACAAAACACTTTTTGTTGGTTTAGGTTCCCCCGTACGTCGCGGAGGGGCCTGGTGTGTCCCCCGCGTGGTGTGGCCATGACACTTTTCCATTATGACACGTTTTTCCTCTCAAATTCCAGTAGCTCCGAGTAGTAGCTTATGCCTGGGGAGTAGCTTACTCCTACCAGCTGCTGAAACATGCACCTGCGGTGTGTAGTCTTCCCAAATCGCGAACTGTAATGACTAAACAACCTTTATCTCGTCTTTTACCTAACCTTTCAGTTTCTTTATTGACCCAATCGATTCGGTAGTGATGGTAATAATTATTGCCAACTTAACTTAAATGACACTAAACATCATATAACTGGTGCCATTAAATCTAAAATCAATACAGCGTTTCACATTCTCGAACCCTAAAACACCATAACCAAAATTAGTCTATTTCTAAGCATTTTACTAAAACAAAACGACACCTCACACATATCTCACGAATTTTCCATGTCTGCAATATGCTAATCTAACCTTTAATCCATGAATTGAAGCAATGATCAACGCAAAGGCTTGGAACTTGAACACTTTATTTCTTCCTCAATTTCTAAGCAAATCAGGTAATTCCAAAGTCTATTAGGTTTAGTTTTTCGAGCTTTACAAAACCATACTATCCATTTATGTGATAGAGGGCATCTACAATACGAATTTTATTTCTTTTGTTTCTAGGGTTCTTAGTGGGAGTAGGCTACTCCTCGGAGCAGCTGAAATTTTCCAAAACTTGTTAGAAATTCGTTTTTGATCATTCGGATCTCATACCAATCCTCGTTAATGATTCTCACGACTCCCAGTAGATAAAATTAGAGTTTTCAAAGGCTATTCCAAGACCTTATCTGAATATGAATCCTTTAGTTTTTCAATTCATTCTTTCAGTTTGGAGTTTACTACCTAACCGACTCGTTAAGAGGCATTGTGCATACTAATTCATGCCTCCTATTTTCTTAATCAAGGTTTTATCATTTCTACCAACCACGGACCCAATTATGATTGGTTACTTTACGCAAAACCTTAATATTTCATTATTATCTACAGGTGTGGTGCTTTAACCAAACGACCCGTTATGAGATTTTACGCCCATTAGCTCACGCCTCCGATTTTTAGTTACCGAAATGATCAAATCTATTATAGGACTCATTATCAAATCTACCCTTGGAGGTAATTTACCCTTACCCATTATCTGGGACGTTTTAGTCAAACTTAAGCCCTCTTTTTATAACTGGGGAACCTTTATAAGTTTAAATGAAAACTAGCAGACACGTTTAGCTCATTATCCCATCAAGATTATTTATGTCCCTAAGGACATAAATAATTTCAAGGCCTGGTATTTTATATTTAACCGTAATTTCGCATCATAGACAAATTCTTGCCTCTAAGGGCCATTTTATCCAATTACTAGTTATACCTCACTTGAGGTGATCTTTAATCCAATTCTTACCCAACCATCTTTAATAAAGCCACATGACCTTACCATAAATATGACCCATTATACATACCTGGTGGGGTCAAGCAATGAGTTGTTATCAATACCTTGCGATTCTTTTCGCTAGTTCATGACAATGCATGCCCGTACATTATGCTTACCTGTAAGTATGAGACTTAACAAAATAAAGCATTAAAAATCATATTCAAATGGTGATAACATCACCATTTGACCCATATGACCTCGTTGTCTATTTGACCCATTCTTAGCTTACCCTGAGGCGTCTCAACCTAACAATGTATTGTTTACTGCCAAAAAGCGCTTACTAATCATCTTACCCATTTGACCCATTATGGTTTACACCATAAGGTCCTATTTCAAAAATTCATTGTTTGGTCACTAATATGTGGTTACTTACCCTTTTACTCATTTGACCCATTATGGTTCACACCATAGGATCCTATTTCTAAAATTCATTGGTCTATCACTAAAATATGGTTACTTACCATTTTAGTCGTTTGACCTGTTTTGGTTTACGCCACAGTGTCTTATTTCTGAAATTTATTGATTTATCACCAAAATACAGTTACTTACCATTTTACTTGTTTGACCTGTTTTGGTTTACGCCATAGGGTCTTATTTCTAAACTCAATTGTTTATCACCAAAATACGGTTACTTACCATTTTAGTTGTTTGACTCATTTTGGTTTACACCATAGGGTCTTATTTCAAAAATTAATTGGTTTATCACTAAATATGGTTAGTCATAGTTTTACTCCTTTTGACCCATTATAGTTTTCGCCATAAGGTCACATCTTAACAATTCTCGTTAATCACCAAAATACTTTCCTTCACATAAGTTGTGATTCTATTCTAGGAGTTGTAAGTTTTACTTACCTTGCATCCCTCCAAGCTTCCTTGTGCACTTTGACCTGTTTGACCCATTCCTTTCCAAGCTCCCACCTAGCTTGTCAAGAGTTAAACTCATTTATCATTCCATTTTACTTTGGTCAGTTTGACATTTAAAAAGTCAAACTGCCAATTAACATACATATATATACAGTAAAAAATTGATAAAACTCACTTAGACATTTTATCAAACACTTGGTGGCATCATTATTAAGCCATCATATTAGCTTAATTTGCCAACCAAATTTACCATGTTTTTACCAACTAAACAAGTACATACACTTGATATCATCACATTAGCATAAACTTCCAAGTATCATAAGCTAATTGGTATAGGTACACATATTCATTTTAATGGTTTTCTTATCGATGTAAAACACGTGTTGATTGTTATTGCTATACAGAATGCATATATCATATCAATGCTTTAACAAATCAAACCAATACCAATGCCATGTACGAGTCTCCCACTACTTTAAGGCCATGTGTAGTGGGGGGGGGGGTTATATAGCGCTATATTGGGCTATAACGCCCCATAGCGCCCCTCAACACCGCCCCAACAAAGTTATGGTAGGGTTATGAAACATGGCCGTGACACGCATAGCGGCGCCATGGTGGTTTCTCCCTCTCACACTTATATATATATATATATATATATATATATATATATATATATATATATAGGGAGTGTTATCTTGAGAACGCTAAATATTGCGAGAACCGTGAGAACGAATAGAAAAACCAATCAAAACCGATTTTTTTTAATACAAACCTCATTGTAATTAAAATATAACATAAAATAATTCATTTCTCCTCTCAAAATCACTCTTACTAGATTTTTTACGCATGTGTAAATATAACAAATTTACACATGTGTAAATGACAAACTTACACATGTGTCAATTTTCTTTATTTACGAATTCACGTAAATTTAAACGTGTAAATTGAATTTCTAACCTTGTATTTGCACAATAATGATAAGTGTAAAAAGAAATTTTGAATTTGAATTGTTTTTTACCGAGTTCTCGTGGTTTTTTCATTCGTTCTCACGGTTCTCAAGATATTTATCATTCTCATTTAAACCATCCCCTATATATATATGTATAATTGAAGGGGTATAGCCCCACTACACACTCAAGTTATATAACCTCTCATAACCCTTATTGTTTTACACATTTGTGACGTATCGTATAACCCACATCCGTGAAGGTTATGAGGCTTGACCATTATACGTAGTCTAATAACGGAACCCAAATGTGGGTTTGCTGTTAAACATGGTAAATAAAAGAAATAAAAAAGAGTAAATTACAAAAATCATCCTTTATGTTTATATCAAATTTCAAAGGTTGTCCTTTACCTTTTAAAACTGAGGAGATTCATACTTAATGTTAACAAATCTTGCACGTTATGTCTTTTGGGTCTAACCTAATTAATTTTAACCATTAAAATCAAGTCAGACAAGGGTCGTTTAGTCTTTTTACCCATTTATAATATCTAATTAAATAAACAAAAATAAAATTAAAATACTTAATGTTTGTATACATAATTAAATTAGATCACTTTTCGTTTTCTTTCTAGTTTCTCACCTCTTTCCCACTTGCCATCACCATCCACCACCACCCACCACACCAACACCACCACCACCCCAGCCCACCTGCCGCCGCCACATATTCATCGCACCACGTCTAGCACCCATAACTGTTGGCAATCTGGTTCGTTCATTGCACATCATCTTCATCCCCCATCTCTCTAGCAAGAAGAACTCCAATGACATGGAAACTGTAACACCCCGAAAATGGGTTTGGTAATTAACCCAGGTTAAAACTAAAAGACGGGTAAAATACCGTTAGTAGTAAAAGTAACCCGGTGAATATTAGGATTTTAAATAAATAAACCTAATATTAAATAAAAGTAGAATAAAGGCTTTTGAGGAAATAAAGTTTATAGAAGGCCCGACTTAACGGGACTTAAAATAAACTTAGTCATAAATATTCCTGAACCCGCTAAGTTAACTAGGAATATTAAACCTAGTTAATAAGTGGGAATATTGTTAAAAATAAGTAGGTTGTGGCCTACTTAATAACGAACCAAACACGAGGGGTTAAAGTGGGATAACTAGAAAAGTTATTTAATTAAACAAAACACAAACACACACACAAGTGTGTGTTCTGGATCGACATCAGGGAGCTCCCCATGGAGCCAAACCCTAACAAGCACAAATCAATGAAATTGGAAGGGCAAATCGAACCCAAATCGAAATTCAAGCACATATTCGTGATCACCAAGTCAAGGGGATCCTAAGGTATGTCAAATTTCTAACATTCATGAAGTTGTAAAAAGTTGATAATCATCCTAATCGCGAATTAGGCATGGATTAGAGAAGATATGACTAGATTAATGATGTATACTTGCTTAGGAACGAAACCCTAAGTGAAAATCATACTTAACATGCTATTAATTGAAGGAGTTGATGAATTAACACACTTAGACAAGTGGGTTTTAATGTTATGATGATTTTGAATGATATGACTATGCTTAGAATCAACATGCATGAAAACAAATAGAAGGTGTTCGATTTAACCATGAATTTGGGTACTTGTTCATATATGGTTGAAGTGGGTTTTGTTAGATATGGTGAAATTATGAAGAACTTGAAGTAATATCACTTGTATGTGATTAACAAGTAAACTAGGAAGTGGGTTTTGATATAATAGTAAAGATGATGATAAGTTATGTTTAAAATCATCATATTTGATAATAGAAACAAGGCACTCAAACAAATTAAATGATTTGGGAACTTGTTCATACATGATTGAAATGAGTTTTGAATGTTATGATGAAATTTGGTAGCCATGTTCATGTAACTAAGTGTATAAGATCATGTTAGCTACTAATTGATAGATAGAACTTGAATGTGCATTTATATGCTAAGGGGCGTTTGACTTTTAGTAGTCAAACCAACCCTTAGTAAGATCGAATGATAAATTGATAGAAAAATGCGTAAGATGGAATAGTTATGATTAACAATGACTAAATTACCCATCTTATGAAATATGATGATAGTTTGACGCGTAACAAGCTAGGTGAAGCTTGAGTGGAAAGCGGGTCGAACGAATCAAGAATGAAAAGGAAAGCGCAACTCGGATGAAAGGTAAGTGAAACTTACACACTTTGTAGAATACTTGTTTACTTTACAAGTAATAAATGCGATAACGATAATAATGAAAATATGGCTTCCGACGCGATTGGTACGAGTCGGAACATATAAAGATGATAAAAACCACGGTTTATGGTAAAAATGATAAATCGGTAAATCGGTCATGTAATGACTAAGAGATTATGAGTTTTGATAAGATTACCGCGTAGTGTAATCTAATATTGAGAAAAAGGCTAAAAATGGAAATTTAGTCAAGTGTCGACTAATGTAAATTGACAATAAAAGGGCACCCATGGCGTAAGCCGAACGGGTCAAATTTGTAAGAAATGAGTTAAAGAGAAAAGGAGGGGTCAAGTGGTAACATCCGACATAGGCCGGATGTGTAAATTTGAAATTTGAAAACCTCGTTTTACTACATATGTAAATGTTTGGTCATATGAGCCAAACGGGTCAAATGGTGATGATAACACCATTTGACAATAATGACTAATCTTGGTTGTCAAGTCATATGTAAACAGGAACGAGTAGCAATTCTGGGATAATCGCGACGCTATAGAATATTGGTTAATAAACGCGAGGTATAACGGGTCTATACGTTGATCCAAGCCAGGTACGCACAAATAAGTTGTAGTAAGAAGTGCGATTTGGTCAAATATTAGTGGAAGTCCTTATTGTAAAAATGAAGGATTAAATGTGACCAAAACGCCCTTGTTAGCTAATTCGAACAAACAACCTTTACAACCTTTAAAGGTTGTTGGGAAACAAGTTTTATGATTAAGCAAATACTTAGAATAAGTATAGAAACTGAAAGATGTATTATAATAGTCAAATGGCACTTTTTGAGTTTTGCCGTAAAATAATGATTCGAGAGGTAAAATTTGGTTTATATAGATCGCCACATTAAGCCCACCATAAATACAGTTGTGGTGGTAGATTATAGTATAAGAAATGTGGTGATGAAGTGCTAGAAGAAATCGAAAGCGATTTGAGGCTCGAAAGCGCTCAAATACCCTTAACGGGTCAAAAATAGAAGTATTAGCGAAACGGGTTAAGAATGTGTAATAATCCGTGATTTGAATCTTATACAATAGGAAATAATCATAATAATACGTTTACAAAAGAAGCAAGGGCTACAAACAAGTTTGTTAGATGAAATCACGAACGGGTTAAAAGATGGTAAAAAGGGTAATAAGCCGAAGAGATAAACTCTGAAATTTTATTATGAAAGTTGTTGGATCTTAACTCCATTAGATGGAGAATTAAATTACGGACGCGTAGGAAAAAGAATCGGGTAAAACGGATCAATAACGAAGAAGTTATGGCCGTTTCCGTGAAATCAGGTCGTGCAGGATTTGCACAGCAACAGCAAACGAACTTCTGTCAAAAACAAGCACTCGCGTAGCGCGAGAACCCGTAGCGCTACGCGAGCCCCTAAACTCCGAAAATTCTTGAATTTTATCAATTTTAACCCCTGTACTTGTTTGGACTTGATATTTGACTATCGAAACTAACTTTTAAGTTGGTTTTGATCCTAGGTGAATGTCAAGAGTGCACGGATGAAGATCAAGCAGCTACGAAGAACCGAACACACGAGATTAAAGCTTCCGCACAACATTACGTCATAACTTTTAAATGGCGAACTTATCTAAATTTTGTTTAAAACTTTTAAGTTGTAAAAGTTTTAATTTACTCGTATTTTTCTAAGGATACTTAATGATAAATTCATGTTTGTTTTCGTTAATTGCACGAAAACCCTTAGATTAATAACATGGGTGTTACAAGTTGGTATCAGAGCCCAAGGTTAAAGGGTAAAGTGTTCGGTTCGAGGCTTGATCGCAAATCCGGTAAGTACAAGTACGTTAATAGTTTAGTATGCTAAAGTGTTGTAAACAACACATAGGGCTATCGTGTGGTACATGTTACCCCAATTAAAATGATGGATATGTTTGACGAAAATACGCGCGTTGACGCGTATAGTAGAAAAAGCCTTGTATTATAATACGGGCGATTATTGAAGTTGACATTACTAACTCTTGTAAATGTTTTAATTGAAGGACACTCGCGTCTGATGATGACGGGAGTGAACGAATTATGGATATGATGATGGAACGGTCCGAGGTATGACAGGAAGAGCATACTCATCAAGGACCTAAATCGCGTAACGGTCGCGAACAAGACTAATGACAAGAGAAGCCCGTTAGGGCAAGCATTACCAGGTGCACACTTTTAAATTTAATCGCACCAGTCGTTATATGCAACAAACACGTAAGTAATAACGGTTGCATACACATATGATAGAACTTGGAAAACCCGATTTCCAAGAGAAATTTAATAGGAAATGTGTTATTCACAATGATGAATAACAAGACTTGTTTCTATAGAAACTTGGACGAGAGTGATCATCCAAGTAAGTATTCTCAATATAAATCCTATTGAGAAAAGTAGTGATCACATCAATAAATGTGAATAAATGTTTATAAAAAGGGACATTTTACATGTTCAAGGATAAACGACTAAAACTAATAATTGTTAACTAACAATTAAATAAAGTTTTACCAAATGAAACCGTAAACATGGAAATAAATTGAGGAGTTACTTACATGGGACGTGATGTGGTAATTATAATAAGGTCACGCGTACCATGTGTTGATCGCTTACTCTGGCCAAGTAAGTAGTGAACACATGATAGCATGAGCTTCTTATAATGAGCGCAGTTATGTCCGATGTAGTAAGGTCAAGATGAATGAAAATTTAAAGGATCCTTAGGGTCAAGAAATCTTATGGGCATACTCGTATAAATGGTTTCCGCGGGAACCATAAAAACGATGTATGGCGCACATAGAAATAAAAGACCCAAGGAAATTCGTGACATAAGTCATTTTTGACGAAACAACCATGGTAGACAAAAAGGGCATTGTAAAACCAAAGTATAAATGACCCGCGGGGTCATAGAAACAAAGGTATTGCCCACATGGGAAAAACGATCAAAAACCATGGTAGACGAAAAGGGCATTGCAAAACCAAAGTATAAATGACCCGCGGGGTCATAGAAACAAAGGTATTGCCCACGCGAGAAAGACAATCAAAGTCGTTGACTTTGGTCGTAGTAAAGAAATGATGATGATGATAATCATCATTCATAGTCTATAAGACTGTCAAGGATGGTCAAATAAGAATAAAGGTTTGGTTGAATAAAAGCGAAGGCTTCCGCTAAGACAACCAAACAAATCACAACGAAAACTTGATGTATACCGGAATGTTTGCACTAATAATGACTTCGGTAAAGTACCCGGGTGATGGGTAAGGATTTAAACACATGCGTAAACCGAGAAACGGGAACACGAATTTAAAGTCAAAAGACTCGGATTATGAGTTATGACTAAAAGACCATAAAATTTCGTAAACAGAAATTTTGATAATAATATTCAACTATTTTGAGGTTGAACTGGTTGATTAAAGTATAATGCTT
Source organism: Helianthus tuberosus (assembly GCA_030545235.1). Lineage (NCBI taxonomy): Eukaryota > Viridiplantae > Streptophyta > Magnoliopsida > Asterales > Asteraceae > Helianthus > Helianthus tuberosus. The sequence continues at coordinate 163,417,972 of CM060354.1, read as the reverse complement.
AATGGCATAAGAAAACGCAAGCATGTAAAATGATTTAGACAAGTATTGGGAGGGAGTGTACTTACACTCGAACCCAGAAAACGCAAACATGTAAGATGATTTATACAAGCATTGGGAGGGAGTGTACTTACACCCGAACCCGGAAAATGCGAATATGTCCCTTAACGGGTCGTTTTGTAAAACGTCAAACGTAAGGACAAAGTCAGAAAATTTCGCCCGGAAATAAACAAATGAAGCCTTAGACTACGGTCAAGGTCAACTAAAGCTCATAAGTGAAAATATACGATTTTAAACATAGCAAGACATGCTTTGAAGCTATATATGAATATATATATACATTTGAATGAAGATACAAATAACAGATGATTTACGGGATCATCATAACCTACGGGATTAAACACAGTGTTAAGGTCTACGGGACCAGAATGACCCTTGGGTCACGAAAAGAAAAGGAAATAAACCTTAGTGTTTTCAGTAAAAAGGGGGTGAAGACCTAAGGAAATAGCCTACAAGGCTACGTGAAAGAACCTACGGGTTACTTAACCAAGCGAGAGAACCAGTTGAAAATCCCCGCATAAAACTAAGACTGTAAAAGAATAAATTACAGACTGTCAATGTCCTATTACGGATAATTGACGAAAGATAAAGAGAAGATCCTAAACTAAAACCTTGGTTTTAGTAAGAAATAACGTTTTTACGAATGAGAATCCTGATAGGAATTTAAATAATAAGTATGAAAGATACAAGTCTTGACGCTGATAGGCGCAAGACAATATATTCGAAAAGCGATATTTTTCGAAAATTAAAAGGTTGATATAAATTAAACATGATGTAACATGATCACGGTCAAGAGGTACAATGTGAAGTAGAATCACATTATAACCAAGCGAGCGGTAAAAAAAAAAAAAAGAAACCGGACTAATAAGTCTAGTTAGTGAAACCGGTTAAGGTCAGTAATTCGAGTTAAGAAATTTGGTTGCTTGTAAGCGGTAAATTCGGTATAACTGAACCGAATAAATAAATTTGAAAATAAAAAGATTAGTTGCTAAAAGTGAAAAATTTCACTAAAGACCTTTAAACGGGTCAAAGTAACGGGTTCATAAAGAAATCCGATAGTCTATGAAAGTATTGAATAACGCTAAGTTGATTAAACTAGTGGAAATAACGAGATTACGTTATTTCAAGTCGCATTATGTCATATAAGATACGCAGATGGTTAGTAACCAAAAGGATATTACCATACTTTTCTGGTAATACTAACAATCGGTTAAGATATGGGAAATGCTTAATTGATTATCGAGAGCAAATGCATGGAGTGGAACTCGATAAATTAAGTAAGAAAAAGGTTTCGGGGACGAAACCTCTTTAAGGGGGGTAGACTTGTAACACCCCGAAAATGGGTTTGGTAATTAACCCACGTTAAAACTAAAAGACGGGTAAAATACCGTTAGTAGTAAAAGTAACCCGGTGAATATTAGGATTTTAAATAAATAAACCTAATATTAAATAAAAGTAGAATAAAGGCTTTTGAGGAAATAAAGTTTATAGAAGGCCCGACTTAACGGGACTTAAAATAAACTTAGTCATAAATATTCCTGAACCCGCTAAGTTAACTAGGAATATTAAACCTAGTTAATAAGTGAGAATATTGTTAAAAATAAGTAGGTTGTGGCCTACTTAATAACGAACCAAACACGAGGGGTTAAAGTGGGATAACTAGAAAAGTTATTTAATTAAACAAAACACAAACACACACACAAGTGTGTGTTCTGGATCGACATCAGGGAGCTCCCCATGGAGCCAAACCCTAACAAGCACAAATCAATGAAATTGGAAGGGCAAATCGAACCCAAATCGAAATTCAAGCACATATTCGTGATCACCAAGTCAAGGGGATCCTAAGGTATGTCAAATTTCTAACATTCATGAAGTTGTAAAAAGTTGATAATCATCCTAATCACGAATTAGGCATGGATTAGAGAAGATATGACTAGATTAATGATGTATACTTGCTTAGGAACGAAACCCTAAGTGAAAATCATACTTAACATGCTATTAATTGAAGGAGTTGATGAATTAACACACTTAGACAAGTGGGTTTTAATGTTATGATGATTTTGAATGATATGACTATGCTTAGAATCAACATGCATGAAAACAAATAGAAGGTGTTCAATTTAACCATGAATTTGGGTACTTGTTCATATATGGTTGAAGTGGGTTTTGTTAGATATGGTGAAATTATGAAGAACTTGAAGTAATATCACTTGTATGTGATTAACAAGTAAACTAGGAAGTGGGTTTTGATATAATAGTAAAGATGATGATAAGTTATGTTTAAAATCATCATATTTGATAATAGAAACAAGGCACTCAAACAAATTAAATGATTTGGGAACTTGTTCATACATGATTGAAATGAGTTTTGAATGTTATGATGAAATTTGGTAGCCATGTTCATGTAACTAAGTGTATAAGATCATGTTAGCTACTAATTGATAGATAGAACTTGAATGTGCATTTATATGCTAAGGGGCGTTTGACTTTTAGTAGTCAAACCAACCCTTAGTAAGATCGAATGATAAATTGATAGAAAAATGCGTAAGATGGAATAGTTATGATTAACAATGACTAAATTACCCATCTTATGAAATATGATGATAGTTTGACGCGTAACAAGCTAGGTGAAGCTTGAGTGGAAAGCGGGTCGAACGAATCAAGAATGAAAAGGAAAGCGCAACTCGGATGAAAGGTAAGTGAAACTTACACACTTTGTAGAATACTTGTTTACTTTACAAGTAATAAATGCGATAACGATAATAATGAAAATATGGCTTCCGACGCGATTGGTACGAGTCGGAACATATAAAGATGATAAAAACCACGGTTTATGGTAAAAATGATAAATCGGTAAATCGGTCATGTAATGACTAAGAGATTATGAGTTTTGATAAGATTACCGCGTAGTGTAATCTAATATTGAGAAAAAGGCTAAAAATGGAAATTTAGTCAAGTGTCGACTAATGTAAATTGACAATAAAAGGGCACCCATGGCGTAAGCCGAACGGGTCAAATTTGTAAGAAATGAGTTAAAGAGAAAAGGAGGGGTCAAGTGGTAACATCCGACATAGGCCGGATGTGTAAATTTGAAATTTGAAAACCTCGTTTTACTACATATGTAAATGTTTGGTCATATGAGCCAAACGGGTCAAATGGTGATGATAACACCATTTGACAATAATGACTAATCTTGGTTGTCAAGTCATATGTAAACAGGAACGAGTAGCAATTCTGGGATAATCGCGACGCTATAGAATATTGGTTAATAAACGCGAGGTATAACGGGTCTATACGTTGATCCAAGCCAGGTACGCACAAATAAGTTGTAGTAAGAAGTGCGATTTGGTCAAATATTAGTGGAAGTCCTTATTGTAAAAATGAAGGATTAAATGTGACCAAAACGCCCTTGTTAGCTAATTCGAACAAACAACCTTTACAACCTTTAAAGGTTGTTGGGAAACAAGTTTTATGATTAAGCAAATACTTAGAATAAGTATAGAAACTGAAAGATGTATTATAATAGTCAAATGGCACTTTTTGAGTTTTGCCGTAAAATAATGATTCGAGAGGTAAAATTTGGTTTATATAGATCGCCACATTAAGCCCACCATAAATACAGTTGTGGTGGGAGATTATAGTATAAGAAATGTGGTGATGAAGTGCTAGAAGAAATCGAAAGCGATTTGAGGCTCGAAAGCGCTCAAATACCCTTAACGGGTCAAAAATAGAAGTATTAGCGAAACGGGTTAAGAATGTGTAATAATCCGTGATTTGAATCTTATACAATAGGAAATAATCATAATAATACGTTTACAAAAGAAGCAAGGGCTACAAACAAGTTTGTTAGATGAAATCACGAACGGGTTAAAAGATGGTAAAAAGGGTAATAAGCCGAAGAGTTAAACTCTGAAATTTTATTATGAAAGTTGTTGGATCTTAACTCCATTAGATGGAGAATTAAATTACGGACGCGTAGGAAAAAGAATCGGGTAAAACGGATCAATAACGAAGAAGTTATGGCCGTTTCCGTGAAATCAGGTCGTGCAGGATTTGCACAGCAACAGCAAATGAACTTCTGTCAAAAACAAGCACTCGCGTAGCGCGAGAACCCGTAGCGCTACGCGAGCCCCTAAACTCCGAAAATTCTTGAATTTTATCAATTTTAACCCCTGTACTTGTTTGGACTTGATATTTGACTATCGAAACTAACTTTTAAGTTGGTTTTGATCCTAGGTGAATGTCAAGAGTGCACGGATGAAGATCAAACAGCTACGAAGAACCGAACACACGAGATTAAAGCTTCCGCACAACATTACGTCATAACTTTTAAATGGCGAACTTATCTAAATTTTGTTTAAAACTTTTAAGTTGTAAAAGTTTTAATTTACTCGTATTTTTCTAAGGATACTTAATGATAAATTCATGTTTGTTTTCGTTAATTGCACGAAAACCCTTAGATTAATAACATGGGTGTTACAGAAACCATGTGTTCAAGATCTAAAAACCCTGTCGCAGATCTGAGTCACCGCCAAGTTTTTATTACAAATAATCAGATTTAAGAAAGAGAAGAGGCATATGCGTTGTTTCTGTTTGTCATTGCAGATCTGAAACCTATCCGTCGGAACCCTTGCCGATCAGAAACTATCACAACCCCGACCCCACCCTGGGCAGCAGCCATGAACAGTCAGGTGGTACCGGTGTTTATTAAATACGCAGCGGAAAAATTTTCATCAGGACCATGGTTAGGAAAATTTCAGAGTTTGTAAAACACCGCATTTTTTATGTTAAACAACTGGGATAAAACCCATATTACAAATAAATATTTTTATAGGGATAAACCTTATTTTGACAAAACATAATTTCCTTTCTTTAATCTGGTGACATAGCCACTCTATTTAAGTCTTCAGTGCTTCATAACATGTTCCTTTACTTTCACAAGAAGTTACATGAAACGCATTTTAAAAACATTTGATCAGCAGGAAATACTGGTGAGTTCATTCATTGGTATAAACACATTCTTATAATTACAGCCTCTTGTTTATATCTTACCAAATTACTATTGGCTAACTCATTGTCCAATAGTAAAGAAATTATTTTAAATAGTATTTGTCACTCGGTGGCAGTTCCCGTGACTATGGTTATATCACTCATCGGCTAACCCATTGTCCAATAGTGAAGATTATCAAGTAATGTATACAAAACCCCACATACTGACGGTAGTTTCCTAGTAAGAATACAAAGACTTAATCACCGTAATATAACTGAAAAACATTTAGGGTTTTGCAAAGCATTTTGATAAAAGAAAGAATGACTCAGTTTGTAGATTTATGGTTTTAGATTAAAGTTTCCTGGTGCTAATACTGAGTTCCTAATAAAATTACAATGCAACACGTATCAGTGCATCAACTGTAACACCTCGAAAATTTCGGGTTTAATAATAAAATGACACGTGTCATGTAAGACAAAACGCGTTGAAAAACCCGGATTTAATAAAGATGTTTCGGTAGGATTAAAGTGGCGTCATGTTAAATTGTTACCTCCGAACGACCTCAATTATAAATCCCAAGACCCGATATAATATTACTACACATTCTCATGCCACAATTCAGAGAATTATTGCCAATAATAAACTTGCAAAGGCATGATAAGATCTCACAAAGAAAAAGCAACGATAGACCTTGTTTTCGGGTCTTGCAAATGCATTCAAATGGAACAAGCTTAAATGGTAGGGTATTATACAGGAACATGCACTTTAGGAGGGTCCTAAGTTGCAAATAGAGGCCCTAAAGTCGTACAAGTGGGCTGCCTTTTCGAATAAATGAAGAAACAAGCAAACAGCCCCTGAAGAGGCCATACGCATCGTAGGCCTAATGTCCCTACGATGCGCAGGGGGTGCCCAGTTCCGAAAAAACGGGTTGTTGCCTGTTGTGCGCGTTTCTGACCCACTAAACCGGTTGTTAAAATTATTTAAAGACCCCTAGACATCCCTAAGCAGTAGCAACAAGTGTTGAATGGTTATGGATGGCCCTAGAGTTAGTTGTCAACTTGTTGTGGTGTATGCACAAGTATAAAAAGGCCTTCAAGTGCACATTCATTCTTCACTCTTGCAACTGATCTTTGGAGCATTCCTGGAGCAAAGGAACTCTCCCTTCTGATCAAAATTCGTGCATTGGACTATTGTAAGTCTTCTAGTTCTTATTTGGTTGTGTTTAGCTTAGTTAATTAGCTAAAAGTCAAACCGTCGTAATTACGGTTTGACTTCGAGATTAGTCACTAATGACTTAGTCTTATCTCGAATTAAAAGTAGTTTTAGAATGGTATTTATGTGGGTAATAAAACCCCAAAAGGGTTTCCCCTGATCACCATCCTAAGCAGGTCAAATGTCGGGTCAAACATTTACTTAAAAAGTCAACATATTGCTTAAAATGTCAATTATGCATAATTAGCTATCTAGAACATTTGTAACCTGTTTGAACATTGTTATAACTTAGAAATAAGTGTAAGAACATGTCCCAACATGTTCAACCCGACTATTTCCTGTTTAGACCCGGTTCGGAACCGAAAGACACATAGTTTGACTTTTCGGTTGACTTTCAGTTCTGACCCGTTTGGGCATATTTTAGAAATGCCTCAGAGCTTAAATTGGATTAGGATACATGTTAGAACAACCCTATGTGATCATACACCTTGGTTCACTAGTTATCCAATTAATATGCAAGTTTCCGTTAAATGCTCATACTTGGACCGTTATGCCCTTATTACATTAAAACATGAATTATGAAAATGTAAAAGTGTAGAAACCTTGAATATTGATATAAAGACTTGCATGCAAAGTTTGACGTCAGTTTGACTTATAGATTAAGAGTTATGCTCGTTATCGCTAAACTAATGCTTTATGTTAACATAATGGCGTAATTAGCGTATAGCCTAGTTAAACATGCTTTTTGGTATCAAACGAATTACCCACTGATATAATATAATAATTTGGGAATTTTAAAGATTTTTAATTAATTTTAGGCTGAGCATAACTCATAGTCATAGGCTTAACCCGTTAATTGTCGGTTTTGCCCTTACGGGCCATAAAATGAGTTTTACTTATCAAAACGACTCCAAACCTTTTGCTACTGATCACATATGTTAAATAAATTATTTTAAGCCTTCTGGAAATATAAAAATATCAGATTTAAGTATAGAACCCGGAAATGGCCTTTAATCGCCATAATTAGCGTTTTAAACGCATAGTATGTCTTAATATCGTATTAGACATACCCGGGTTGATACCTACTGATATAAGAAACAAATTATCATATTTTAACAGTAAGCAAAATTTGATGAACTCAGACTTCAGTTTTGAGCTTGTCGGCTTATGTGAAATTACCAAAATACCCCTACGGGGCCTAGTTTGGTTAAATATGATAAATTTCACATACATGCCTTAGCCTACTGTTATAACCCATCAAAATGAGTATGTTTACTGTTTACATCAGACCTGTAACTTAGTTGAACATATAAACACTTTTACAAACTTTAAAATGACCAAACTACCCCTACGGGGCATAGTTTGTGTTTAAATTAGTTCGGGGCATAACGAAAGACATCCTACTGATGTTACAACATATTTGAAGCATATTAACTTAGGAAACCTGTATATGGCTCTTACGGATACCCGTTACGCATCTTACGCGTTCGGCTCGGTTTATGTAACAAGTTTACATAAATTAGCCGAAACGGGTCAAACCTTATCGGTTTAATCTCAAAATCCAGAATGTGAATAATGAACCCATATTAAACAAGTCTTCAAACTTGTCGGGTCTGAATCACATTCTATCCGGTCTTCGCTTAATAGTGCGTACGAACCGTATCTTTGAAACTAGCCGGTCTAAGCTTAAGCATAATTAAAGACCCGCTAGGATTCTAATAGGTTATATTTAACCTTCGTTCCAGATTAGGAGAAACAGTAAAAGCTACCTGCTATTTGATTATTGTGACCATACTTTGCATCAAGGTAAATACTTTTAACTTGTTTCCCCTATACGGGCTTGGGTTACGGTACATAGCGTACCGCTTGATCGAGCATCAAATCTTCCACGCTTAGTGGTTAATTGAATAATTTGATCGGCTCGTTTTAAACAGATGTGTTTACTTTACAGCCTTTGGGGGGTTAATGACCATGTCCCGGATATCCTCGGCATTATCTTACGAGATAGCCACGACCTGAGCACGGGGTGTAGGCGTACTCCCGTGTATAACTCACATAAGTGGTGTGTCTATTGATCTTTAACCCGGAATACGTTCCGGGCTACTGAACGCATAAGTAACATGTAAACCGTTCACAAGATTATAATATTAAATAATTCTCCCAAGTTAATAAAAATGTTTATGCCATGTGCATCCAAACCAATTTTCAATCATTTTATAAAATGAGTCAGTTGAATGTATTTACCAGTGTAAACTGACGTATTTTCCCAAAAAGATTAAATGCAGGTACTAGGCGAAATAGGCTGGGATTCTCCTAAGCATCATTAGAAGTCTCGCAAACTTAGAGATGCCGAAGTCTGTTGAACCATAAACAATATTTTGTTATTCGATCCTACTGTGGATAAACACCGGATAAATTGTGACTTTGTTTACAATAAATAAATTCGGTTGTATCTTATTTTAAAATTGCTTCCGCTGTGCATTATATTATTGTGTTGTTTGACTATTACGTTGCCAACCACGTCACGATACTCCCCCACCGGGCCCACCGGTGACACGTGGAAATCGGGGTGTGACAGGTTGGTATCAGAGCCAACACTGAGTGAATTAAACACTAGCCTTTTGTGTTTAATCTCAGTTACACAATTGCACATATCTAAACTTTTGAGTCTAGACTTATAACAAAGGACAAATTCCACTATTGATTGTGTTGTCCTTTATTTAAATTTTGCAGATATCTTTGTATTGTTATCTCATGCTGTATTGACAGGAATATCGAAAATGCCGCCAAGATTCTTCCGAACACGAGGACGTGGAAAAGGGCCAGTTACCGCCCCCAACGATCATGAAGCTGGACCTTCACGAAGGCGAGCTCCATCCAATACCGAGAGTGACGACCCTCGGGAAAACCGAAGAAACCAGTACGAGCCGGCCAGACGATCGGTTTCACATACTTCCACACCTCCTGCTCTAAATCCCTATGAACCCAATAACCCTCAACCGTCTTATGTACCACTACAGAGGTCCCTATCTCATCATTCATATGGGGACCCTACACCTATTTTTAGGGGACAGTTTAACCCGGTTGGGTTCATACCAGAGCCCGTGGGTTTTAACCCACTGGGTCCGGAGGACCACTTTTCAGGAGATCACGCCGACGATATGGACGAGGATACGGACCCCGTCATGCCGGCAAGTGGTACACCAAATCATCCGATTGAGATCTCCGATGGTTCGTCTTTCCATGGGTCACCCTATGGTGGTCCAGATAGCTTCCAGGCCCTATTTGATCAGCAACAGTGGTATTACACACCATCACACCACTCGTCATCACATGGACAGCACCAGCAGCAGCAGCATTCTCAACAGCACCAAGAGCCACAAGCACAGCCGCATCATCAAGATTCTTCAGAGGATCATCGCTTTGTGGCAGTTACGCCACCGCCTCCACCGCCACCAGTTCAACCGCCACCTCCTCAACCGCCAAGGCGCAGAAGAACCGGTGCTCGTATGTCGGTGCGACCAGGGGACTTCACTTTCGATTCCCCACGACAGTCTAGTGCTAGTCACTACCCACCGCACTATGAGGACCCACAAATGGGTGGGCCTTCACAGCCAGCTTTTCAGCAGCCGCCTCCAATGGGTTTTGAAAACCCGATACCAGCATACCCGGGTGGTATGGGCTACAACCCGTTTGAGCCACCAACACATCATAACTACGGTTATGGAGAGGCTGATCCATACTCGGTAGCAGCGAACTATGGCACGCAAGGACCTTATGGGGATCCTTGGGGGGTGAGTTACCCAACACAGGGATACTCGATACCACCTAGGCCCATCATAAGGACGCAGTCACAACCACCACGATTTTCTCCAAATAGGGAGGAAATTTTGCATAGGTTGGAGCAGGTGGAACGGGAAGCACATGAAGAACGAAGGGAAAGGCAAACATTCCTCCAAGGACTGATGGGTCTGATCAAGGGGAAGAACAAGAAGAATCGTTAAATTCTTCCATCGCTGATGTATAAGCCCCTGCGTGGGTGTAGTTGTTTTGTTAAGCCCCTGCGTGGGCATGCTTGTTTGTTTTAAAACCCTACGTGGGTGTGTGTGGTTTGAATAAGTAGTCCCTGTGTGGACATGTATTATATTTAGCCCCTTCGTGGGCATGTGTGTTATTTAACCCTTACGAGGGTGAGTATCTGTTGACCCTGAGAGGGTAAGTTTGAAATTTGAAGACCCGTTTAGGGCAAATGTGTAATATTCTAAATGAATTAATGGAATGGTTATTTTATAAATTTCATAGTTGCCATTTGAGCATAAATAAATTATAAATGAAATAAATAAATTAAAATCATTTTTTTTTATAAATCTGCCTATGTAATTAAGGATCTAATAGTGTGAAACCTAGCCACGTGTCAAATATAAGACCGGGCCAAAATGGTAAGACCTGTTTAAAAGATTCAAATCCCGGTTAACATCTTAAAACATGTTAACACTCCTGGCAGAAGTGATTCGCTAAAAATCACATGTCATTCTTAAATGAATAAGGATTCTTTAGAAGATTCCTAATCCAGTTTAATGATCTCTGAATCCTGGATTTACATCATCAATTAAGATGATTATACTTAACCATACGTGGTAATATAGTGCTTACGGGCCTTGCTCATTTCTACATGAGCCAAAAGACAGTGGTAGCTATGACTCCCTGTCCAATAAAGGTAATGAACTAGGTTCAAACCTTAAAAGTCTTGATTCTCTGAAATTATAGTTTATTAAATTGTCCATGTGACCAAGCCTTAGGTGCTAATATATATCATTATTGTTTATGTTTAGGACAAATTTTAATTGAAATCCTAAATTAATACGATTAATAAGTTAACCAAATATGGTCTCTGTTTACCATGGTTAACGAATTATCCTAAGGGGTAATTCCATAATAAAATCCCAAATAAAATATTGACCTTGTTTTCTGCAACAGTTCAATACAAATGGCTGACTCCAATAAAGGAAATAGCTATCCTGTGGAGCCGAATGTGAACGCCCAAATTACATTAACGGGTGCTGAACTAAAGGCAATCATTGACGGCGCTATCACACAAGCTTTGGATAGACAATATGACGAATACAGTGGTACTCGGAGTAGGACCCACTCTGTGTCACAGTCAAAGCCAAGGACCCATTCTGAGGCTCATAACAAGCCTCCTCCCAAAAAGGATGGACCAAAGAAAAATGACGATGATCGCCAGTCCACCAACCACCAAAGTAATCCATCTCAGCAGTTGGTACTGCATCAGGGACACCGTAACAAGGGTTGCACATATAAGTACTTTGTATCTTGTAAACCCAGGGATTTTACGGGAGAAAAAGGAGCCGTAGACTGCATGACGTGGCTGGATGAAATGGACACGGTCGTGGACATCAGCGGATGCGCTGAGGGTGATGTGGTTAAATTTGTCTCACAGTCCTTCAAGGGTGAGGCGTTAGCTTGGTGGAGATCACTGATGGAGGCCTCAGGAAAGATCCCGTTGTATAGCATGACGTGGGATCAATTTATTGCCCTGATCAAAGAAAATTTCTGCCCGCAACATGAGGTGGAAAAGATAGAATATGACTTCCTATCACTGGTTATGAAGAACCTCGATTGTCAAGCTTATCTGACAAGCTTCAATACACTATCCCGGTTGGTACCTTATCTGGTAACCCCGGAGCCTAAAAGGATCGCTCGTTTTATTGGTGGATTAGAGCCCGAGATCAAGGCCAGTGTAAAAGCTTCTCGGCCAGTTACCTTCAGGTCTGTAACTGACCTTTCCTTATCCCTCACACTGGATGCGGTCCGGCAGAGATCGCAGAGGAATAAGGCGGCCGAGAAGAGGAAGCATGATGATGACGGTTCGCGTAGGTCGAACAAGAAGCACCGTGGGAGCGGTGATCACAAGAAGGGGTCGGATTCGAAGAAGGATGGGCATCGTTCTGGGGAGAAGCCCACATGCAAAACTTGCAAGAAACAGCACTTTGGAAAGTGCAGATTCGAATCAAGCTCGAATAACGAGTCAAGGTCTTTTGCTTGTGGTTTGTGCAAGTCCAAGGAACACAAAACCTTGGATTGCAAGAAGATGAAAGATGCAACGTGTTACCGTTGCAACGAAAAGGGCCACATAAAGACTAACTGCCCTAAGTACAACAAGAAGCCTGAGGAGGCTAAGAAGACAAATGCCAGAGTCTTCAGGATGGATGCGAAGGAGGCTGTGCAGGATGATAACGTTATAACAGGTACTTTCCTTGTAAACGATGTTTTTGCAAGAGTACTTTTTGATTCAGGCGCAGATAAGTCCTTCGTAGATCATAAGTTTTGTAAATTGTTGAATTTGCCTGTCAAAACCCTAAAAGTGAACTATGAGGTAGAGTTAGCAGATGGTACCATAGAAACCGTCTCTACTGTGTTAGATGGATGTGTTATATCCATTAAGAACCATTCTTTTCCTCTGTCTCTCCTTCCGTTTAAATTAGCTGGTTTTGACATAGTTCTGGGTATGGACTGGTTATCTCATAACCAGGCCCAAATCGTCTGTAACCAGAAACAGGTGGTAATAAAGACTCCGTCTGGTGAATCACTTACCATTCGGGGAGATACTCAGTACGGGCTGCCTGAGCACGTGACTATGCTCAAGGCTTCCAAGTGTTTGAAGAAGGGGTGTGTCATTTACATGGCACAGGTAATTATTGATGAGCCTAAACCGAAGTTAGAAGACATCCCTGTCATCTCAGAATACCCAGAAGTATTTCCTGAAGATCTACCTGGCCTACCACCAGATAGACAAGTCGAATTCAGGATCGATATCATTCCCGGAGCTGCACCAGTTGCTAGAGCACCATACAGATTGGCACCCACCGAAATGAAGGAGTTGCGGACGCAGCTAGATGAATTGCTGGCTAAGGGTTTCATTCGACCTAGTTCATCTCCTTGGGGAGCGCCAATCCTGTTTGTCAAGAAGAAGGATGGGTCGATGCGTCTATGCATCGACTATCGTGAGCTTAATAAAGTCACGATCAAGAACAGATATCCATTACCCAGGATCGACGATTTGTTCGATCAGCTTCAAGGGGCAAGTTACTTCTCAAAGATTGATCTGAGGTCGGGATACCATCAGTTGAAGGTCAAAGATGAAGACGTACACAAGACTGCATTTAGGACTCGTTACGGTCACTACGAGTTTCTAGTGATGCCTTTTGGGCTCACCAATGCACCGGCTGCGTTCATGGATCTCATGAATCGCGTTTGCAAGCCGCACTTAGATAAATTCGTCATCGTTTTCATCGATGACATTCTCATTTATTCTAAGGACAAAGCTGACCACGAGAAACATCTTCGATGTATTCTCAAACTTCTGCATAAGGAGAAGCTCTATGCCAAATTCTCCAAGTGTGAATTTTGGCTTAGGGAAGTCCAATTTCTTGGACATGTGGTCAGTGAGCGTGGTATCCAGGTGGATCCCGCTAAGGTTGAAGCAGTGATGAACTGGCAAGAGCCGAAAACGCCTACAGAAATTCGTAGCTTCCTGGGTTTGGCAGGATATTATCGGCGTTTCATTGAAAATTTTTCAAGAATTGCTGCACCTCTAACCTCCTTAACTAAGAAAAAGGTTAAGTTTGTTTGGGGCCCTAAGCAGCAAGAGTCCTTCGATGTTTTAAGACAAAAGTTGAGCAACGCTCCTGTGCTTACCTTACCTGAAGGCGCTGAAGAATTTGTAGTTTATTGTGATGCATCACACACTGGCATGGGGTGTGTGCTTATGCAGAAAGGCAAGGTTATTGCCTATGCATCACGACAGTTAAAGGTGCACGAAAAGAATTACACCACCCATGACTTGGAGTTGGGTGCCGTTGTGTTCGCACTAAAACTGTGGAGGCATTATCTTTATGGAATCAAGTTTGTGATCTTTTCTGATCACAAGAGCCTCCAGCATCTGTTTAACCAGAAAGAATTAAACATGAGGCAACGCCGTTGGATGGAAACTTTGAACGATTATGATTGTGAAATCAAATACCATCCCGGCAAAGCGAATGTAGTCGCTGATGCCTTGAGCAGAAAGGAAAGGGTTAAACCCATTCGCATCAACGCCAAGCGTATGGAGATAAAGAACAGTTTGATAGAAAGGGTGTTAGCTGCACAGAAGGAAGCTGTGTTGGAAGCTAACTATCCTAATGAAAAGTTAGGAGTGACTGAGGAGCAGTTAACTCTTAGCAAGGACGGAATTTTACGGTTAAACGGACGAATATGGGTTCCAATTTTTGGAGGACTTCGTGATGTCATCCTCCAAGAAGCCCATAGTTCCAAATACTCTGTTCATCCTGGAGCTGACAAGATGTACCAGGATTTAAAGGCAAATTGTTGGTGGATAGGCTTGAAAAAGTCTGTAGCCGCCCATGTAGCAAAATGCTTGACATGTGCGCAAGTCAAAGCTGAGCATCAGAAACCGTCAGGTTTGCTACAACAGCCTGAACTTCCTACGTGGAAGTGGGAAATGGTAACTATGGATTTTATTACCAAGTTACCCAAGACAAGGAAAGGCAATGATACGATATGGGTTATAGTTGACCGACTAACTAAGTCAGCTCATTTCTTACCCATCAAGGAGACTTATAGCTCCGATATGTTAGCCCAATTATACGTTGATAAGATTGTAGCCCTACATGGCATACCTGTAGCTATTATCTCTGACCGGGATACTAGGTACACGTCACACTTTTGGAAGAGTTTCCAACAATCTTTGGGCACACGTTTGAACTTTAGTACGGCTTACCATCCTCAGACAGACGGTCAGAGTGAGCGTACTATTCAAACGTTAGAGGACATGCTACGTGCATGTGCGATCGAATTGGAAGGTAGCTGGGATAAGAACCTACCATTGATCGAATTCTCCTACAACAATAGCTACCATACCAGCATAAAGGCTGCGCCTTTCGAGGCATTATACGGTAGAAAGTGTAGATCGCCAGTTTGTTGGGCGGAAGTTGGGGAAGTCCAGTTATCAGGACCGGAGATCGTATTTGAAACGACGGACAAGATTGTCCAGATTCGTAACAATCTCCAAGCTGCCCGGAATAGGCAGAAGAGTTACGCAGATCCAAGTCGTAAGGATTTTCACTTCGAAGTGGGTGAAAAAGTCCTACTTAAAGTGTCACCCTGGAAAGGAGTGATGCGGTTTGGTAAGAAAGGCAAACTAAGCCCGAGATACATAGGACCTTTCGAGGTTATCGAACGTGTCGGGTCAGTGGCCTATAAGTTGAACTTACCAGAAGAGCTCAGTGGAATTCACAACGTGTTCCACATCTGCAATCTAAAGAAATGTTCCGCTGACGAAACACATGTCATGCCGCATACAGATGTGCATATTGACGAGAGCTTGAAATTCGTGGAAAAACCTGTGTCGATTGAAGATCGACAGGTAAGAAAGCTTCGGAGAAAGCATATACCTTTTGTTAAGGTCAAATGGGATGCCCGTAGAGGTCCCGATTTCACGTGGGAGGTTGAATCCACGATGAAAGAAAAGTACCCTTACCTGTTTCAGTAAATCTCGGGTCGAGATTTATTTTAAGGGGGTGAGGATGTAACACCTCGAAAATTTCGGGTTTAATAATAAAATGACACGTGTCATGTAAGACAAAACGCGTTGAAAAACCCGGATTTAATAAAGATGTTTCGGTAGGATTAAAGTGGCGTCATGTTAAATTGTTACCTCCGAACGACCTCAATTATAAATCCCAAGACCCGATATAATATTACTACACATTCTCATGCCACAATTCAGAGAATTATTGCCAATAATAAACTTGCAAAGGCATGATAAGATCTCACAAAGAAAAAGCAACGATAGACCTTGTTTTCGGGTCTTGCAAATGCATTCAAATGGAACAAGCTTAAATGGTAGGGTATTATACAGGAACATGCACTTTAGGAGGGTCCTAAGTTGCAAATAGAGGCCCTAAAGTCGTACAAGTGGGCTGCCTTTTCGAATAAATGAAGAAACAAGCAAACAGCCCCTGAAGAGGCCATACGCATCGTAGGCCTAATGTCCCTACGATGCGCAGGGGGTGCCCAGTTCCGAAAAAACGGGCTGTTGCCTGTTGTGCGCGTTTCTGACCCACTAAACCGGTTGTTAACATTATTTAAAGACCCCTAGACATCCCTAAGCAGTAGCAACAAGTGTTGAATGGTTATGGATGGCCCTAGAGTTAGTTGTCAACTTGTTGTGGTGTATGCACAAGTATAAAAAGGCCTTCAAGTGCACATTCATTCTTCACTCTTGCAACTGATCTTTGGAGCATTCCTGGAGAAAAGGAACTCTCCCTTCTGATCAAAATTCGTGCATTGGACTATTGTAAGTCTTCTAGTTCTTATTTGGTTGTGTTTAGCTTAGTTAATTAGCTAAAAGTCAAACCGTCGTAATTACGGTTTGACTTCGAGATTAGTCACTAATGACTCAGTCTTATCTCGAATTAAAAGTAGTTTTAGAATGGTATTTATGTGGGTAATAAAACCCCAAAAGGGTTTCCCCTGATCACCATCCTAAGCAGGTCAAATGTCGGGTCAAACATTTACTTAAAAAGTCAACATATTGCTTAAAATGTCAATTATGCATAATTAGCTATCTAGAACATTTGTAACCTGTTTGAACATTGTTATAACTTAGAAATAAGTGTAAGAACATGTCCCAACATGTTCAACCCGACTATTTCCTGTTTAGACCCGGTTCGGAACCGAAAGACACATAGTTTGACTTTTCGGTTGACTTTCAGTTCTGACCCGTTTGGGCATATTTTAGAAATGCCTCAGAGCTTAAATTGGATTAGGATACATGTTAGAACAACCCTCTGTGATCATACACCTTGGTTCACTAGTTATCCAATTAATATGCAAGTTTCCGTTAAATGCTCATACTTGGACCGTTATGCCCTTATTACATTAAAACATGAATTATGAAAATGTAAAAGTGTAGAAACCTTGAATATTGATATAAAGACTTGCATGCAAAGTTTGACGTCAGTTTGACTTATAGATTAAGAGTTATGCTCGTTATCGCTAAACTAATGCTTTATGTTAACATAATGGCGTAATTAGCGTATAGCCTAGTTAAACATGCTTTTTGGTATCAAAAGAATTACCCACTGATATAATATAATAATTTGGGAATTTTAAAGATTTTTAATTAATTTTAGGCTGAGCATAACTCATAGTCATAGGCTTAACCCGTTAATTGTCGGTTTTGCCCTTACGGGCCATAAAATGAGTTTTACTTATCAAAACGACTCCAAACCTTTTGCTACTGATCACATATGTTAAATAAATTATTTTAAGCCTTCTGGAAATATAAAAATATCAGATTTAAGTATAGAACCCGGAAATGGCCTTTAATCGCCATAATTAGCGTTTTAAACGCATAGTATGTCTTAATATCATATTAGACATACCCGGGTTGATACCTACTGATATAAGAAACAAATTATCATATTTTAACAGTAAGCAAAATTTGATGAACTCAGACTTCAGTTTTGAGCTTGTCGGCTTATGTGAAATTACCAAAATACCCCTACGGGGCCTAGTTTGGTTAAATATGATAAATTTCACATACATGCCTTAGCCTACTGTTATAACCCATCAAAATGAGTATGTTTACTGTTTACATCAGACCTGTAACTTAGTTGAACATATAAACACTTTTACAAACTTTAAAATGACCAAACTACCCCTACGGGGCATAGTTTGTGTTTAAATTAGTTCGGGGCATAACGAAAGACATCCTACTGATGTTACAACATATTTGAAGCATATTAACTTAGGAAACCTGTATATGGCTCTTACGGATACCCGTTACGCATCTTACGCGTTCGGCTCGGTTTATGTAACAAGTTTACATAAATTAGCCGAAACGGGTCAAACCTTATCGGTTTAATCTCAAAATCCAGAATGTGAATAATGAACCCATATTAAACAAGTCTTCAAACTTGTCGGGTCTGAATCACATTCTATCCGGTCTTCGCTTAATAGTGCGTACGAACCGTATCTTTGAAACTAGCCGGTCTAAGCTTAAGCATAATTAAAGACCCGCTAGGATTCTAATAGGTTATATTTAACCTTCGTTCCAGATTAGGAGAAACAGTAAAAGCTACCTGCTATTTGATTATTGTGACCATACTTTGCATCAAGGTAAATACTTTTAACTTATTTTCCCTATACGGGCTTGGGTTACGGTACATAGCGTACCGCTTGATCGAGCATCAAATCTTCCACGCTTAGTGGTTAATTGAATAATTTGATCGGCTCGTTTTAAACAGATGTGTTTACTTTACAGCCTTTGGGGGGTTAATGACCATGTCCCGGATATCCTCGGCATTATCTTACGAGATAGCCACGACCTGAGCACGGGGTGTAGGCGTACTCCCGTGTATAACTCACATAAGTGGTGTGTCTATTGATCTTTAACCCGGAATACGTTCCGGGCTACTGAACGCATAAGTAACATGTAAACCGTTCACAAGATTATAATATTAAATAATTCTCCCAAGTTAATAAAAATGTTTATGCCATGTGCATCCAAACCAATTTTCAATCATTTTATAAAATGAGTCAGTTGAATGTATTTACCAGTGTAAACTGACGTATTTTCCCAAAAAGATTAAATGCAGGTACTAGGCGAAATAGGCTGGGATTCTCCTAAGCATCATTAGAAGTCTCGCAAACTTAGAGATGCCGAAGTCTGTTGAACCATAAACAATATTTTGTTATTCGATCCTACTGTGGATAAACACCGGATAAATTGTGACTTTGTTTACAATAAATAAATTCGGTTGTATCTTATTTTAAAATTGCTTCCGCTGTGCATTATATTATTGTGTTGTTTGACTATTACGTTGCCAACCACGTCACGATACTCCCCCACCGGGCCCACCGGTGACACGTGGAAATCGGGGTGTGACATCAACCCACTTCAAACTTTAACGATACATCTCGAGATCAAAACCCCAACGTAGTTAACAAAGTATAATCTTATACAAGCAGTACTTTGGCATCCATTGCTGGTTTTCAGATCGATCGGACAGGGTATCGAATAGTGATCAGGATTAAGACACTTACAACGGGCCAGAGTTTCGCAGTTTAGGGGGTATAGTGCAAGAAAACAGAGAACAAGAGAAGAGAGTTCGTTAAAATTACGTCGAACTGGTGCATCTGAACATCTCCCAGACTGGCCTTTATATACCCAAATTGGATTATCCAGTAGTGCGTCGCGGAAGACTCCCTGACCTCTTCCGCGTGTCGCCGGGAGGGTTGGCCTGGCATAAGTCTACCACATATCCAGCATAGGTTTGACACGCGAAGCGATTTTGGACGCGTGTCCCTAGCTTCCTTTCTCGTCCAATTGCATGTTATTCTTGATTTTCGTGCTGATACTTATCGCGTATGCTCGGGTCTTTATCCCGATTGGTTCGGTTTTTAATTGTGAGTCTAATAAGGTTATTTGTGTGCGGGTTGGTCCATTAACCGTCAATTTTTCTTAACAACTAAGTTGAGTACACAACTTTCGTCACGCGCACTTCTGGTTTTGATTACGGGTTGCTGTCAAGAATATTTTTAAGGGTTGTTACAGAAACCTAGGCGCAGAACTGAAACGCTATCACAAAAAAACCAGATTTACAGCGGAACAAAACCTTATAAACCCTAGATGACAGAGATCAAACAATTAATCCAACTAAGTGAAGAATAGGTGAGAATCGGTTTTGGTTGATTAAATCGATTAATCTGAATAATTTATTTTGAAATTAGTGATTAGAAACAGACATGAAGCTAGCGGTTAAAATGTCTAGTAATCAAATTTAGCAGAATTAAACTTTAAAGGTTAAAATTGTAGATGTTCGCTAGCTATGATATATATCTATCTATATATATACAAACATTAAGTATTTTAATTTATTTTGTTTATTTAAGAGTTAAATGCTTGGTTGGTCCATGTGGTTTGCAAAAATTTCAGACTTGGTCCTAGTGGTTTACTAATTACGCGCTTGGTCCCAAAACTTGTCAAAAATGCACTCGGTTGGTCCCTAGCCCTAACATCAGTTAAATTTCTCAGTTAAGTCCATGTTAAATGATCAAAATACCCTTGCTTATTTACAAAACCCTCTTCATCATCTTCAAACCCTGCTACTCATCTTCTTCAACCCCTCTCTCTCTAAAAAAAACTCCTCCACCCCCTCTAGTTGTTTCTCTTTCTCTCTCTAAAACTCCTCTTTCTCTCTCTAGATTTCACCAAATTTGCGGTTGCGTCTGCCAATTGTTCACTCCACCATCCCCTCCAGTTGTTTCTATTTCTCTCTCTAAAACTCCTCTTTCTCTCTCTAGATTTCACCAAATTTGCGGTTGCGTCTGCCGATTGTTCACCGGTGTTGTACACCGGTAGTGTTTAGGTCACCGGAAACCGTTTTGTCGCCGGAGAAATTTCGTTTCGGAGCTCTGCTTTTTCGTTAAAGTCAGAAATTTGGAAATTGAGAGGCTATTTGAGCGGTTGTTTGTTGGATCGAGTTGTGATTCAATGGATTAGAGTGGTTTGGTTGATGATTCAGTTGGATCTTGTGACGGTTTTGTTCTTCTTCTTCCAACCACCGCCGGAAGTTCACATCTTGTTGTGAATTTCTGCTTCAATTTCAGTCATGGTTCAATCGACCCACATTAGAAAACCTTGAAATCGACACGGGTTTGTGACAAACTTCTCATCTTGTTGTGAATTTTTGCTTCAATTTCATGTTTTCTGTGATGGTTTATGTAGAAAAGATATGGGTATCTCTGTTTTTTATTGGGTGTTTGCAGGTTCTTGTCAATTTCAGTTGGAATCCCCAATTGATGGATGGGTTGTTTCAAAGTCAAGTTGCTGTAATTGGGTGGGAATTGTTTGTGGTTATGATCGTCACAATGCCCTTGAGGATGATGATGTTGTTAGTGGTGGTTGTTTATGACGGTGGAGGTGGCTGCGGTGGGTTGAAGATGACGGAGAAGGTGGAGGGTGGTTAAAGGTGACGATGGAGGTGGTGGGTTGAAGGTGACAGTGGTGGTGGTGGTGGGTTGAAGGTGGAGGTGGAGGTGGTGGGTGGTGAAAGGAGGAAGAAGATGAGGGGTGGACCCCATTGTTTTTTTTTTAATATTTATCAGTTATTTTTTGTAGTTCAAGGGCAATCTAGTCTTTTTACACCCACTTAACTGAGAAAATTAACATGGGTTAGATATAAGGACCAACCGAGTGCTTTTTTGACAAGTTTTGGGACCAAACGCGTAATTAGTAAACCACTAGGACCAAGTCTGAAATTTTTGCAAACCACAGGGACCAACCAAGCATTTAAATCTTTATTTAATTAAATATTAAAAATGAGTGAAAAGACTAATCTGTCCTTGCATGACTTGATTTTAACGGTTAAAATTAATCAGGTTAGACTTAAATGACAAAGTAAATTACAAAAATCGTCCTTTATTTATGTCAGTTAGTGTAAATTGTGTCCTTTGTCTTCAATAATTACAGAAAACGTACTCGATGTTTGCAAGTTATGTTCTTTCGCCCTAACTCAGTTAATTTTTTGTGGTTAAATCTGACCAAATGAACCCCATATGAGGGTATTTCGGTCATTTTACTCTCATGTGGGGTCCAATTGGTCAGATTTACCTACAAAAATACCCTCATGTGAGGTCCATTCAAGGGCCGACTTAGAATGTTAGTAGGGGTAGCACGGGCTACCCCCTCCACCCCGCTTACGTAGTGTAAAAATACCCCTTAACTTCGTTTCCGTAGTGTAAAAATACTCATCAACTTCGTCTCCGTTATACAAAGGATACCCCTTGTCTAAAAAATAAAAAATTGGGATACCCCTAAATTTTTGGGCTAGTTCCGCCGCTGGGTCCATTTAGTCAGATTTAACCACAAAAATTTACTGCGTTAGGGCTAAAGGACATAACTTGCAAGGGTTTGCAAACATCAAGTAAGTTTTCTGTAATTATTGAAGACAAATGACACAGTTTGCAATAAGTGACGTAACATGTAGGGTAAATTACACTTTTCGTCCTTTATGTTTGTATTAAATTGCAATGGATAGCCTTTAACTTCAATAATTACAGTCACAATCATTTATTTGTAAAACTCATTACACCCTAGGTCCTTTAGCATTAACATGGTTAATTTTACATGTTAAGTTATATCACGTGCCCCTTATGTGAGGGTATTTATGTCTTTTGCACCATTGTTCCTCCTCATCAGTGTTCTTCTTCAACCATCACACATATGAACATCAAAGAACAAGATCTGGAACATTTGTACTGCCTGAAATCCCACACACATATGAAGAATAAGAACAAAATAAAAAAATCACTTCCTCATGTTCCCCTTAACAACCAGCCACCACTTCTTCTTTTCCATCTCTCTCTCTCTCTGTAACTATCGGCCACCTGAAACACATAAAACCCCACATCCCCTTGAATACGCACCTGAAGACCACCACCATTTCTGGACATCACTTCATATACAACCCTAGATCTGAAAAACGTATCTTGATCTAAACATCTTATAACAACTTTTCAATAAAATTCAGTTCATAGCAAGTTTTCAACAACAATCACTAAAACAAAACACACATTCAGTAATTAAAGTATAACTAAATTACCTCAAAATCCTGATGGAGTTCGTACTCGAAGTTCTCAACAGGATCATACCTCCGATTCTTCTTCAACTCGTCATCCGGAACCTTTTCTTCATACTCATAAACATACAAATCGCCATCCGATTGAAGCTCTTGGTCGCTAATGTTTCTAGGGTTTAGTGAATCGAGCTCTTTCTGTAAGGCGTTTGGTAAATGAGGTCCTTTTTCCACTTCTTATCCTTGCCGCCTTTATTCCTCTTCGCCGGAGCCCTCTTATTCTTCCGTTTTGTCTCCGGCTCATTCTATACGCACCCCCCCTTCCTGATTATACCCCCCTTTTGAGAGGAAAACTGTCGGTCCCACGCAGGCCCCACCTGTAAGTATGTGAGAGGAGGGGGGTGAAAAAAGTAAATAGGGGGTGTAGAAAGTAGCACCCTTTGTCTCCACCATGGTGTACGACGACTCAGCGGTGGTTAATTGATGCAGGGGCGGTATCAGAAGTTGAGGGGGTTTGGGTATATTTCTCAGGTTTGGTTACTTTTGTGTATATAATAAAGAGATTCTTTAAAATTCATTTTGTATTATTTATGAAATATATTTTAAATAAAAAAAGTAAAATTACTAACATACCCTCATGTGTAAGACATATGTCATATTTAACTAAAAATTTTAACCAAATCAGTGCTAAAGGACCTAGAGTGTAATGAGTTTTATAAATAAAGGATTGTGACTGTAATTATTGAAGTTAAAGGGTATCCATTGCAATTCGATACAAACATAAAGAACGAAAAATGTAATTTTATTCTTATAAAGAAGCAAGTTCAATATGCATATATGTGTTGTAACATGTGCTTAGGGAGTTTTTCAAAAAAAAAAAAAACTAGAATTTTCCTTTTTAACCTTCAACTTTTAATCTCTAACAATTTAAGTTTTAAGTTTAATCTTTGTTTCCTTTTTAACCCTAAACTTTTAATCTTTGATAATTTAAGTTTAAAGTTTTAATCTTTGGTAATTTAACCCTTTTGATTAATTTGATTTTTCCCTTCTAATTCAAAAGTTTCTATCTTATACGATTTAACCCCTTTGATTAATTTGATTTTTCACTTCTAATTCAAAAGTTTCCATCTTTTGCAATTTAACCACTTTGATTTTTTTTACTTATGTGTGGTAATCTTGGCTTTGGGGGTTTTTCAAACAAAAAATGGTTATGCATATTGTTGTTAAAACGTTGGATTTTGGGGGTTTTTTTTAAAAAAAATTGATTTTTTTACTTTTCATCCAAAAGTATTTCATAAATTACTTTTAACCCAAAACTATTTGTTTTTTTTTACTTTTAACACAAAACTTTTTATCTTTTGCAATCTATCATCACAACTTTTTTTTACTTTCAGCTTTGGTGCTTTATAGCTTTAGTTTTCCGCAAATTTTTCGCTTTATGCTTCGTTCTAAATTTTGTGACTTAACACATCGCAACGTGCGTCTTTGGTTTAACGTTTTTACGTTTCGTCTATTTTTTCCCGTTTGACAGGTTCAACATAACGTGCGCGTCATAAATCGACTTAGTTATAACTAAAGAATCCCCGCCGCATTGCGACGGGTCGTAATTCTAGTTTACCCTAACATGTAAGATTGTAAACATTAAGTATGAATCCAGTTAGTTTTAAAGAAAAAAAACAACTTTGAAATTTGGTATAGACATAAAACGATTTTTGTAATTTACTCAACGAAAAAAAATCAGCCTTGCTTATAGAGGGTGTTTGGGGTTCCTTATTTTGAGGGTAAAAGGACTTTTGAAGGGCAAAAGGACTTTTGAAAAGTGTTTGGCTTTCCTTTTGAAGGGCAAAAGTCCTTTGGATTTGTCAAAAGTCAGTATTTCCTAACTTATTTTGGGCAAAAGTCTTTTTGCAAAAGTTGAAAATAAGCTAAGCCAAACATGCCTTGGTTCCAAAGGCCAAATTTTATACATATTATTTTAAAGCTACCATGAATAGTGAATTCACTTACATTCATTTTTATAGTATTTGATTATTTTAAAATAATATTAGTTATTATTGTTTCTATTAATGCCAACAAATTGGTTAATGTCTGATGTATTTTATTAAAATAAACATATTTGTGGTAATGAGATTTATTTAAACGAACCAATAGCATAAAAGTAAATAAGTGTAGAGTGTTCTTTTTAGTCGTAACTTATAATGAGTGCTGATATTGTACTGATATCGCGACTAATTGATCTAATTCAAACAAAACATTGGCACCGTTATTGGTATTCAAACCGATATATGTATCAGTTATATACGCTTTATCCGATTTAATTTCTATTTAATTTGATTTTTCTCTAATAACATGCATTTGCTAACTTTTTTTTAAACCTGAATATGCAATTTTGTTTACTTTTTTTTTCTCGACATTTCAATATAGTTTTGTATTCAAAATAGAGTGTTTTTGTTGCATCGTAAACTATACACGTCCAGGTATCGTATGGTACCGTGATGAACTGAGCCGATTCCAATCGAACAACATCGGAACCAGTATGGGTACTGAAATGATCGAAACTGGTACCCGTAATTATTTTTATGGTTTTCAATCAAAATTTGTATTCAAAATAAAGTTTCTTGTCTTTTTATATCATAAGCTATACAAATGTAGGTATCGTAGAGTACCGTGATGAACCGCATTGATTCCATGCGAACAACATGAGTACAGACATCGATATTGAAATAACCATAAGCGATACCAATAATTGTTTTTATGGTTTTCAATCGATATAAAACACGTATCAAGGTCCTTTTGGGTATATCAAGACCCTTATATTTTGTTTTCTTTTTCCAATTGCTATAGCGAGGGTCGATAGCGTAACGAACCAAATCGATATTGACCGAATTCCCGCTGTGTAACGCGGGGGAATTCCACTAGTTATATATATTGTTGATGAAGTATGATGAATAATAACTTTATTTTTATAATAATATATAGCTTTTAATTATTCTTTTATTTAATATATTATAATAGTTTACTATTATATTTAGTTTTAGTAACATATTTTTAATTTTTTTCTTTTTTATAACATATATTAATTTATCGATTAATTTGATACTTCTTCAATAATTTACGTTTATAACTTTTTTCTAAAAACTTAAGTACATAGTTGTGCTTGATTTTTTCCCCGACATTCTGTTATAACTTTTGTTACAACCGAGGTTGTACTCAAAATAAAATATTTATTTGGTATCATAAAACGGTACGATGATAAATTAAGTCGTTCTAATGCTTTGACTTTCTAAACAATATGGTTTATTTTCAAATCACGTTTGTTTTACATTATCATTTGCTCGGTTTCGCCGCAACGCGCGACGTCAATATAAACTAGTAATAATTAAAAGAAGGGAATGGAGTTTTTTTCTTTTGAGATATTCAAACTTTCAACATCTAAATAGTTTTATTTTTTCAAAATATACTTTCACTTTCAAGAATTGACATATTAGTCCCTCATGTTTTTGTGCTATTTCATAATAAATTTTCCACTTCCATCTTATGAAAACGATGGTCCTTCGTTCATTATTAATTAATTCTAGCTTTTCGTTTATTGATCGCTTAAGCTTATATTTAATCCTTTTTCGCAACGGGACCTGTAATAATAATAAATAATAAAATATATATCTAAATATTATAAAAATAACTCTAAATTTTATAAAATAATATACAAAATACACAAGGAAAATAAGATGCGTTTGTAACACATCAATCGTTGACTTAACGAAGTCAAAAGATAATTTTGGATCCAACAACCGGTCGGTTGATAAGAGATCAAGTTGTGGAATGAGACTAAAGCCCATGGAAAAGGGACATGAGGAAAACCTAACCTAGTTGACTGGAGATCCCAAGATCTAGGTTCAATAGGACAACTTAATCATGAACCGAAGGGTAGTCACTGTGGGGGCATATCTAATATATATATATTTATATATAAGCTGTTCATATACCCCCCTAAAACTATAAAAGAGTGTTTAAACACGTCCTAGTCCATTCCTATAATATTCAGTGACATTATTGTGAGGCTAATCATAAAATATTGTTAATTGATTTGTGAAAAATCATAGTAAGCCATAATGCTTTTAATGATTTAAAGGAATCACCTATGTGAGAGAGAAGTAGGGTCGCTTCGAATGGCATTGTGGGTTTCGCAATCCTAGAGCTCTCGCAGAACCAGGCTAGTGTTCCAGGACCATAATACGACATGATAATGAAGGGATGGCCCAGCTAGGGAAAGTATTGTGTGGATGTATATTGTCATTTACACAAATGGGAGGTTGTTCAAGGATGCCACGTCTACAAAACCCTAGTATGCTAAGTATGCTTCACAAAGGAAGGTTCAAAGGAAAAACCTACCTATCCTGCAATACTCGACTGTCGAGGTTTCATCGAGGAATTTGGGTGTTTCAATCGATCTCCATTCATGTGGGGGATTGTTGGAAATTTTAGTGAAAATAGGGTTTTCACTAAACATTTTGGACAACAATAATAATATTTATATATGTTGTATAATTACTTATTTATGGGTTTTTGTTCTACGTTGTGAAAGCTTCATAACGAACCAAACTATGTCCAAAATATAGCTAAGATGAATGAGATAACGAAGCTTGAAGTTGTATGTTTGGAACAACCAAAGAAGAGAAAAATATATTTAGATTTGTCAACTTTACCCACATAGGTGGGATGACAAAACGTGAAGTGGTTTATAAGGAAAAGTACTCTTTGTATATTGTTTCCTTAAAGGAAAACACTAGTGGGAACCCACCCTAACTCACACACGCGCACGCACATGGCATCGGTGATAGGCGCATCACAGAGCCGCCTTTCTATTTTTGCCCATGAGCGCGTGGTCAAATACATGGCGGGTCCATTTATGGCGCACCCTTGGGTGGCGTAGGCGGACGCCATGGCGCACGCGGACGCCATGGCGCACGTCAATGGCTAGTTGAAATAACAATAAACCTATCCATAGACCATAAAGCCTGAGCAAGAGGATAACGATACTCATCCCTTTCTTTCTCCCACACAACAACAATGGCGACCTTCATACGACCCCCATCATCACTCTCCTTCCTTTCATCCCAAACCCCTTCATCCCTCTTCACCAAACCCCCAAAACCCCACACTCTCAAACCCATTTCCAGCCTAACCCGCTGCCAACTCTCCACCCTCCCAATCCTCTCATTCGACGGCACCAAAGTCGGCGAAACCTCCATCAACCTCAAGTCCGCCAGCCCCGACACCGCCCGCGCCGTCGTCCACCGTGGCATCACCACCGACCTCAACAACAAGCGCCGCGGTACCGCCTCCACCCTCACCCGAGCAGAGGTTCGGGGAGGCGGTAAAAAACCCTTCCCACAAAAGAAACTGGGCCGTGCCCGCCGCGGGTCGCAGCGCACCCCGCTTCGACCCGGGGGAGGGGTTGTTTTCGGCCCGAAACCTCGGGATTGGTCGGTTAAGATTAATAAGAAGGAGAAGAGGTTGGCGATATCCACTGCGTTGGCGTCGGCTGCGGTTAATGGGATTGTGGTGGAGGAATTTGGGGGTAAGTTTGAGAAACCGAAGACCAAGGAGTTTATTGAGGCGTTGAGGCGATGGGGGATTGACCCGAAGGAGAAATCGATGTTTTTCATGACGGAGGATGAGGTGGAGGATAATGTGGTTCTTTCCAGTAGGAATATTGGGACTTTGAGGATGTTGACACCCCGGACTTTGAATTTGTTTGATATTTTGAATGCGGATAAGTTGGTGTTTACGAAAGGCGGGTTGGAGTATTTGAACCAGGCGTACGGGGCGGATGATGGAGAGGATGAAGAGGATTTCGAGGAAGAAACCGAAGAAGGTGAATTGATTAATTCATAGTTGTGAATTTTGGAGCTGGGTTATTCGATTAATGATTGATTGATTGTTTTGATATGAATAAACAGGAACCGAAGCAGAGGAGATTGTGTTGCCACCAAGTGATTCTTGAAAGTTGAAAGCCACTTTGTAGTTGCATCGAATTTCTGTTTGGTAAATTTGTATTTTTGTAGTAGATTAATGGATATTGATATGAGGCATTGAGGTGTTGTGTGTTTACTTGTGTTCTATAATGTTTGCGCCGGTTTATAAGGTTCCTGGTGCTCAGTATCGAGTTCTTTATATGTAAGAATTCTAGGTAAGGTAAGAAACAATCAAACATTGATCCTTTTATGTTAGTTTTTGAAATTGCGAAAAAGGTTATGTTTAATTTTCTGTCATTTTTTTAAACTGCCAACATTGTATTGTGATTCGGAAGGTTATGAGGTATATGTGTGTAGAAATTAGTATGGGCGCGCGTATGACTCAAAACTTTGTGATCAAAATGGTGAAAATGTTTGGTCAAAATTGTTTATGTTGTGTTAAGAGAGCCTGATTGAGGAGAATGTTCTTTAAGATAAAGAGAAACAACCGGTTTTTGGAGGCTGCTTCCTCTAACGACGAGGTGTTGCCGGTGGTCGATTTGAAGGTTTACAAGTATTCAGATTGAAGTCTTGCAAGACCAATGGAAAGAATCAAGTAAGTTATGCAAAGGTGTGTTGTGTATGGTTAATATGTTGTTACTTTTAGTTATTTGCTATTGTAGTTGATGACTGTTAATAAAACACGATGAATTTGACACTATTGATTTGTCTGATAATGAGATTGTTAAACTCGAAAAAATCATTACTGGCATCACTTCGGTGATATGGTGGATCAATATCTGTCACACCTCGCATGATGTCCAGAACTCTCCAAACATTACGTGTTAATACTAAGGGGCTGTTTGGCAACTTCTGAATGGTTAAGTGCTAAACCAGTAAGGGGTCTGAACCATTAAGTGTTGAATCAGTAAGAGGTCTGAACCATTAAGACTTAAGAGAGAGTATAATGCTTAACCATTCAAAGGCAAATGTCTGACCAATTCAGATTAGAGGTCTTAACCATTCAGACTCAGTGTAATGCTTAACCATTCGGAGGCAAATGTCTAAACTATTCAGACATCTGCTCGCGAAACAAATAGTCTGAACCGTTAAGTGTTGAACTAGTAAGAGGTCTGAGCCATTAAGAGGTAAACAAACAGCCCCTAAGTGATTAACTTCATAGAACTTGAATGTGTGATTTGTTGTTACTTGAATTTCTTTGATATTCAATTTGCATATAGAATCTAAATGCATCACTTAATCTGTCACAGTTGGCTGCATCCGAACGGGAGAGCTTCATCCATGTTGCCAAGCAAGCCAAGCGCTACGAAGGTTAGCAACTTTTGTGCTCTTTCTTCAGCCATCACCACCCGCTACACTAGAAACACCCCAAATTTTTATACACCTGTACACAGATACGGAATGTTGTATATGTTTGTATGAATCCTATAAACATTTTTCAGTTAGTTACACAGAATGTAAGATATAGTTTTGGTCGTTTAGTTCAGATTATTATAGCCAATAGCCATTAACACAATTCTGTAATACGCAATGTAATTATTAGTAATTGTTAAGATGCTTTACTCAAATTACAAATTTGGGTAACCTACACATGTTCCCTTAATGACACATCTGATAGGTTGATAGACAGTTTGTTAACTTGATTTGTAGGGTTATCGAGGCTGTGATTATGAGGGGCACCCATGTTGGAAGCAAAGCATTCATTTGTAGAATTTCCGACCTCTACATGTGGGCCGTTTCCCGTAAAGGTTTGCTTTGCTGTAACAATCAACAAAAGTCAAGGACAGACATTTAATCATGATTATGTGCAGTGGCGAAGCTTGAAAATTTCCACCGGGGGTCGAAAACGTATATACCAAAAAAATTCTATATGAAACGTACATACATAACACTAATGAGTGAAAAGTTTGGGGGGTCGAGCGCCCCTCCCGGCCCCTTGAAAGCTGCGCCAATGTTTGTGTGTATCTAATAAAGTCTATTTTTACACATGGGTAGCTAGCTCTATGTGGCAGTATCGCGTGTAACGTCTTGGCATGACCTATGGTTTTATGTGGACAACGGTGGAAGTGTGACAATACACTTGACTAGGAATGTTGTTTATAAAGACGGTTGTTCTTTTTTTGGTGGGAAGATAAGATGCTATTTGATTGTAGTTTGTACTCTTGGTAGCAAGGGTTAGCAAATATTAAAAAAGTTGATGATTCAGAATTTTGGTTGATTCTAATGAAATCTTCCCCACTTGCTGCAAGTCAAGAGGTATACGGTGCAAATAATGTTTTTTTTTTTTTTTTTTTTTTTTGGTAGAATGCAAAGCAACCCGTCTGTGGCGGTTTCCTGCACGCAGATTCTGGAGTTCGGGCCGGGACTCGAACCCAGGTGGCTGGCAACTCCGCCAAGCCGGTAGACCAATCGGTCTGCAGCTGTAAAAAAAAATGTCATACCTCGCCACCGTATGAGTATAAAACTAGTTAAGAAAAGTATTCAAATTACTTATGTTACATACACCCAACATAATACTTACTAATATATAATATATAATATATATTATATATAAGTCTAAAATTAATAATGTAGTTTTAGACGTTTAGATATTGAATGACAGTGACACACCAATCAGGTATAGTAATTTAGCAAGTGGTAATATCAAATTAAAGATTACAAATTATATAAAAGAGTAAATTACTTTTTAAGTCCCTGTGTTTTATTAGTTTTAACCACTTGAGTACAAAATCAAAATGTTTAACGCCCTGAGTCTCTATAGCTAATTTTCTTAACCATTTGAGTCCAAATTTCTAACATAGTTAGAATTCTGTTGTTGTTAAGTTTTGTTAAATAACCAAATTACCCCTATAACTAAAAAATAAAAAAAGAACTAATTTATTTAGATTTTTCTCTCTCTCTCTCTCATGCCCTTATACATCTCTCTCTCCTTATTGTATTTCTTTCAAAAACAAATCTGCAACTTTTTCTCTCATATTTCTCTCTCTCTAAACCACCTTCATTCTCCCAACATCTACACTACACCACCAAAACACAAAGTAGAATTTGGGTAACTATCCGTAACCCTAACAAGTAACAAACAACATTTCACAATCATCATCATCAATGGCGTCTCGATACCGCTCAATCTGTAAACCAGCTTCAACAATCTTCAATCCATGAGAACCACATCTCCTAAACCCACTTCAATTCCATCATTCACTCCTCATTCATCTCCAACGACATCATCTTTAACAAGGTAAAACCCTATACAAAATCCCTATTAAATTCACCCAATTTATAACTCCATTTTTAGGGCTTTTCATGTTTTACACATCTTGAAGAGTGGGTCAATTGAAATTCATAAGTTGAACAAAAAAAATTGTTTTTTTTTGTTGCAGGGCATTTCGTTGTACTGGTGGTTGTTGGGGTTTTGAAAGGATGGTGGTGTTGGTGGTTGTTCAGAGGTAACAGCAGTTGGATGGTGGTGTTGGGGTTTCAGTGGGATGGTGGTGTTGGCGACAGTGGGATGGTGGTGGAGGGTGGTGGTAGGATGTCTAGAGGTAGTAGGATGGTGGTGGCGGGTGTTTTGAGCTGTCGATAGTGCGATGGTGGTGGCAGTGGTGGGGATGGTGGCGGTGTGATGGTGTTTATAGAGAGAGAAGAGTGTCTAAGAGAGAGAAAGTGTGTGTAGGTGTGTGTGTTTTATTATATATATGTAATATATATATATATATATATATATATATATATAGGGTCAAGATTTAGAGAAAACGGTGGAAAGTGTGAGAACAGTGAGAACGCTTATGGATCGTCTGATCAAAACAATCTATTGACTAGATTGGCGCGGTGGCGTTTTCGTAAATAACATCAATTTTATTACGTGGATGCGCTTCATTAAGGGTAAAAACGTCTTTTGACTACTCCAAACAAAACGTCATCTCATGAAAATAAAACGCTAAACAAAAATCACACACCATTCTAACTAAAAACGCCTTTAGATATAAAACGCCAAACTTAATTATAATAAAATCCCGCCTAAAAAAAGGCCAAAAAATCCTATATATACAACAACTCAGACCTTCAATTAAAAACACACACAAAACCCCAAACGCCATATTTAATATATACCATTCGTATGATAAAAGCCAGAAAACCCAAACATCAAATATCTTCTAACCCAAAACGTTTATTAGAAATTCAGTTTGGTTGTCTGTAGGCTATCGCTCAATGTAATGGACAAAATCATTAAGTGAAGATATTGTTCATCTCATTGAGTAAAATCATATTGACTTATCCTCAACTTCCATCCAATTTATAACGCCAAAACATACAAAAACTGTGACAACCCTCAAATTCCATGTATCCGTACAATCTATTAATGATAATTAAAGTGTTTGACGACTGTGTGGAATTACTTAACTGCTCTCTGATTACTGTGTTATATTTACATGCGCTTGTTAACACACCAGTAGTATACAGAAAAGTCATTAAATAGTCCGTTATGCTTTCCTGAGTGTTGAAAATTAAAAACGTTACAAAAATATATATGTATGACACTTTACGGATTAATTAAGCACTTTAACGGAACAGTGTCAAAACGAACAACCGGACATTACCCGGAACATGAAAATATTGTTAAACACATTATTCTTATTTTTCTTGAGCTAGTAAGGGTCCCCGAACAACTTAACACACCTTATAAACAACAATGCATCATAACCATTAACTAAACACTTAACTTCCTAACTAAAGCACTAACTTAGTTGAAATCCAACTACACCAACCCCCCCCCCCCCCAACCGGTTATGAACATGGGAAATCCCCCATGACTTTCTCTAATTGTTTAATAGGAATGTATGGTACTTATGAGACATTGGATCTATTGGACATTAGCATGTTGGAAGATATTATAAGTAACCACAAGTTCCTCATTCTCATTCCACCAT
The DNA here is from genome assembly GCA_030545235.1 of Helianthus tuberosus. Classification (NCBI taxonomy): domain Eukaryota; kingdom Viridiplantae; phylum Streptophyta; class Magnoliopsida; order Asterales; family Asteraceae; genus Helianthus; species Helianthus tuberosus. Next base: position 163,384,143 of record CM060354.1, on the reverse strand, counting down.
TCACCCACCAACACTATCACACCCTCTCCCTCCCTTCTTGATCTCGGCAGCCCTTAGTAGCACCACCACCACCATTTTTCACTTCCATTCCATCCATTCTCTAGTGATACAAAGGTGCTACGGGTCATACAACGAAGCTTGGTGCTCTCGGAAGTGGAAGGACCATCTCCATTCACTATTAACCATCATTTTTCTACTCTCGAACTTCCCTAGCCTTGAGCTAGTGGTAAGAACTTAGATCCATTCATTCTTCATGTTATTTAAGTGGTTAATAGGTGATTAAATGATTAAAATTATGAAACACTAAAGAACTTGCACTAAAGTCTTGAACATATGGAATAAAAGATGGATAAAGAGAAAATATGTGTGTAAAACATGTAGATCTTGTGTTGTTATGATTCTTGGCTGATTATCTGATGTTTTGCTGGTTAATATTGATGTTTGATGTTGTTGTGATCACTAAACATGCTAACAGAATTAATCGAACGCGCCTTAGAAGGTTAAAGACTGAAAACAGAAAGCTGTCTAGTGATTATAGCCAACTTCAGTTGGCTGTAACAGGACCATAACTTAACGAGAAATGTATTTTCTGAAGTCTAGGGTTATGTATTATGAAATACGGTTCTAATGGCACCGGAATCATAATTTTTGGACTTCGTTTACTATTTTTAAAGTATCATTTCGTAACAGCAGCTAGAGCTGCATTTCTTCTGCTGAAAATATGTGTTTTGTTTTCTGCCATAACTCGAGTTCTTTGTAGAGTTAGATCATGAAACTTGTACTGTAGATGACCACCGATGTATTTGTAATTCTCTCACTGGAATTTCGCAAATCGGACTCTCGATGAATTTTAAATAAATTATTCCGTGGACTGTGGTCAGAAAAGGATAAATCTGAGTTCAGTCCGGAAAATGAATTTTTATAAAATATTAGTAATGAACTGGACCCCGATATTTTTACACAATAAAATTTGGAACGTTTAAGACATTCTGTAAAAATTTGGGAATTTTTAGGATAAGTTAACTATTTTATTAAAATGTCCGAAAACATCCCGGTTTTGAATATTTAAGCTAAAACGACATAAGTTGTAATTTGCATGTCTAAATGTCGAGTATGCTATCTGTGAATGATCTAACATGTTATATGTGTTATGTGCATTATCGTATGTTTGTTTATGAGTGGGGAATGGATGGGAAGTATATATGGGCATAAACAGTTAAAGTAATGCATGCTATGTGATAGATACATGTAGGAACTTTGTGCTCTATTTGAAAATCACTAAATGACTAACTGGTAATCATATTAGGACGTGATTGACCGACCTTGACTGTTAGCTATATTTGAGAATCTAACCGAGTAAACCGAGGTGAGTTCACACTTTCTACAAGGCATGGGATTCCCGGTGGTTTGGGAATGGGTTAAGAAACTAAAATGAAATCCACATATCCTCCTTGGGTAGGATATGTACGGCCATCCTCCATAGATTGGATGCCATTATTAATCCTACGAATTCTCCTGGTGCAGAATACGTACATTCGTCCTCCTGGTGTAGGACAACAACCTTAAAAAATAGCTAGACAAAACTCTATCAATAAGTCCCTCTTCATTATATTGACTTAATCGCCGAGGCCAATGGCGAGCGGGTCATTAGTTAATAGCGCTATTAGGTTTAACAAACCTCACACCGTGCCGGTAGGACGGGCGTGTACTAATGGACTATGGCAGATTATCAGTGATGATAGACGCTGATATAGGGCACAACTTATTTGCGTAGTAGTCGATATCATACCGTCTAGTAGTTCACACGGGGAAAGCCCCCACTGATTATGGTTATGGTTTGGGTAATGAAAAAGGAACTGGTTAAACACACTTTCAACTACGGGGTAACCCTCACGGCAATTAAGCCAACGAAAGTCAAAACACGTTTTTCAGAAACAACTTAAAACTAAACAACCAAACGTGAACTCACTCAACTTTGTTGTTGACTCGTTGTTACATGCCTTACAGGTCGCTAAACGCTTGGAGCTTGCACGAGGAAGGAGTCGTTGTGGTGTACGGACTGTTATGTTCCGTGCCTATTATTTAAATCCTTATGAACTTATTAAACTTGCGTTTTGAACTTTAACTTATAAACTATGGACTTATGCTTTTGGATTTACTTTTATGCTTCCGCTGTTTAAACTAAACATGGTTAACTAGCTTTGGTCACCAATCGTATTGTGGTTGGTCTTATTTACTTAATTACGATGTTCAATATGATTGGTGGCTTGATCCTGGTCACGTCACGCCTCCAAGCGGTGGTACTCCGCATGGTGGATTTTGGGGGTGTGACAAAAACATTACTAAGATTTGTTGTCAATAAAGTTTAGCTGTATGGGGTGGACAACATTCTCAGTTATCTTTCTTAACTGAGGATTAACAATGTTGTCCATCACCATACAACAACACTTTATTGATTTTAGCATGATCAAATTTACAGTTTTAAGATGGTTTATTTAGTGGCGTTCTTTTTCTCGGTAAAACGCCAAAAAAGATAACATTTTGGCTGAAAGGGTGTAAACTCAATAACATTTTGCTGCATGAGATGGACAAATATTATAGAAAAAGAGGCTGATTTCAGACTTTGTAATTCCACACGGCGACAAAAAAACTACTTTAAAAAAAAATAAAATAAAATCATACGAAAGTCGAAACAGCCAGTGAAGATGCTTCAAAAGAAGAAAGAGACTGGTGACAGTGAAGATTTGGAAGATCAATATTTATTTTGTTTAATTTTCTTTTTAAGTTGATTGTTATATAATAACAACGCCATATCTAATAAAAACGCCAAAAAGCCAAATTCTTGTCAAAACGCCAACATGCCATAAAACGCCACAAAAATTACCAAACCATAATAAAATTACTTTGGACAAGTATTAAAAAAATAAAAAAAAATAAAAAACAAACTTGAAAATGTAACTAGAAACAGTAACTACAAATCAGTAATACTGAAGATAGGGAAAATTTATTATATTAGAATCTAAAACGCCAAACTTAAAAGATGGGACGTATTACAGACTTCAGAGATAAAGCTTATCTAAAACAATAATTACAAACAGTAACTGAAAAGACGAATACTTTATTATAATAATGCACCGCCTAACTTAGGCGCCAAAAAGACATCCTATAAAATGATACGTCTCAGCAACTTCCATTTGATCAAACAAAAAAAAAACAAACGCCAATACTACTAAATACCACTCACTGTAAAACGCCAAAAAATAAAAAAAATCAAAGATGGCTAATATGTTTTCTTGGATATTCAGTATTGTTCTTCGTGAAGTTTCACTGAATGAATTGTTAGCAGAGCGGAGTAACTCAGTAAGATTTTGCTCATGAGATGGACAAAAATTCAAGAAAAAGATACTGATGCCAGTCATATGGCATTTTCTATTTTTTGTTCTTGAAGAAGGCTTGGATGAGGAGAAGATATCAATGACACTGAAGAGTGGGATGATTTTAAAGATGAAGATCAAGATAAAGAAAAAACGAAAAACCCACCCACACGTCATAGATCTATGTCCCCAAACATCCACAAAAAAACCACTTCAATAGACGAGCAGGCAAAATAATCAAACCGATGGGTTTGTTAAGTTTTACATAAAACGCCATATATTTGGTGACAGTTCTTGTACTATTAAAGAAAAGAGAGACTGATGGCAGTGAAGATTTTGAAGAGAGATCCGATTAGAATTTTTAATTTATTTTCTTCGCTTCTATTTTTTTCCCTGTGGTTGTAATATAATCTTACAATTGTAAAACGCCAAGATATCACAAACGCCAAAATGTAAATAAAAATAATAGAACAATGGGTCATCTTGTTTTAAACGCCTTGAAAAAACGCCATTCAGATAGATTTCCTGGCCCCCTGGGTTCCAATGGCATACGATTTGAATAAACGCCATAAAAGCCAAACTGTTAATACAATGAAACCATTAAACGCCATTAATTATTGAATTTGGTTAACGCCAAAAATCTTAAACACCAAAAAATCAAACAATATTGTGAAAAGCGGAACTGGAAAAGCAGAAGATAAAATGACAAAAAAAACCCCTCTGCCCTTCTATATGCCGCGTGACACGTGTTGGGTCAGGATGCGTTCTCACCGTTCTCACACTTTTGAATTGATGGATGAGATCATTTTGGTCTTGCCCCCTTTTTTACCTTTTTAATATAATATTAATAAGAGGTACAAGAAGGGTATATATGGAAATGTAACAATTTCTCTCTAGTCTCTAATGACAGAAAGTGTAACATTGGTCTACTTTTCTATCTCTCCTGACAGAAAGTGTAACATTTGTCTACTTTCCTCTTTCCCCTCTCTCTATAATTTTGATCTTTTTTGTTTACTTTTGTATACGTACACTACAAAAAAATGTGTTACAAATATCATCTATTTATGTTTTTTTAGAATTTTTAAATATGTAACTAACAAAACATATTCGAATTGTTACATTACTAAAACCCAGCTATGTTGTTACATAAAGATGTTACACAAAAAAAGTGTAACATAACCAAAGAACAATTTATTTTTTGTTACATAATTATCACCCAGTTGTTACACTCACATGAATCACTAAAACCCATCTATGTTGTTACATAAAGATGTTACACAAAAAAGTGTAACATAACCAAAGAACAATTTATTTTTGTTACATTATTATCACTTAGTTGTTACACTCACACGAATCACCCTGACTTTTGTCAACTAGCACATTTGTTTCATCTAACAAACAAAAACATATTAGAACTGTTACTTTACTAAAACCCAGTTATGTTGGGTTACATAAAGATGTTACGCAAAAAAGTGTAAGATAGCCAAAGAACAATTTATTTTCTATTACATTATTATGACCAAGATCTGAAACAAATTTTACACAAAAAATTGATAAAATCAATAATAAAAAGCAAAAAAAGGTGTTACATATATCATCTATTTATGTTTTTTTTAGAATTTTTAAATATGTAACTAACAAAACATATTAAAATTTTTACATTACTAAAACCCAGCTATGTTGAGTTACATAAAGATGTTACACAAAAAAAGCGTAACATAACCAAAGAACAATTTATTTTCTGTTACATTATTATGACCCAGTTGTTAAACTCACACGAATCCCCTGACTTTTGTCAACTATCACATTTGTTTCATCTAACAAGCAAAACATATTAGAATTGTTACATTAACTAAACCCAACTATGTTGGGTTACATAAAGATGTTACACAAAAAAAGTGTAACATAACCAAAGAACAATTTATTTTATATTACATTATTTTCTATTACACTCATATGAATCCCTCTGACTTTTGTAAACTAGCATATTTGTTTCATGTAACAAAATTCATTTTATTTTTATTATACAAAACCCACATTTTTCATGATTATATCAAGAAAAAACTACAAATAATAACATTAAACAAGAAAAGTAACTTCGATTTTAATCCAATAAACAAAATTTAAAACAAATTGTTTTGATTGGTACATATCTGAAATAAATTTTACACAAAAATTTGATTCAATCAATAATCAAAACAAACAGATCCATAAAATAAGAACTTAAAAACCTTCATCTTCTTGAACGAAAAAAAATTTGCAGATCCACAAAACACAACAAAAATGCAGATTAAAAAAGTGTAGATTTGCAAACAAAGCCGAAAAACAAACACACTTTTTCACCTTCTTGAACAAAAATTTCGAACAAAAACCTTCAGCCTCCTCTAAAACAAAAAAATTGTGTAATTTCACCAGATCTTTGCCTGGTTCGAACGAAAATTTATTCCTTCTCTTCGATATCTGATTCATCATCTTCTTCGTGTGCGATTTTCTTCAAAATAAACCAAAGAGGATCCGTCTTCATGGGGTTTGAAAGAAATATGACGGATCCTGATCTAGATGACGGTCCAGATCTAGATCTTGATGGGTTTAAAAGAAACATGGTGGATCCAGATCTACATGACGGTCCAGATCTAGATCTAGATGGCGTCTACATGGATATGATGCTCATCAGTTTCTCGATTTCATTTGTGATCTTGTTTTATATCTATTGGAACAAGAGAGAGATAGGGAAAAGTATGGTAGAGAGGATAGATGAATGAGAAGAGATGTAGTGAGATCTGATGAGTTTTTTATAAATTATAGGGAGAGAAAAGGTACAAAGTTGTCATTACAAACATGCTTACATTTTCTGACCATAGGTAAAATGACGTATATACCCTTTAGTTCATCTTTGTGCATATATGACGTGGCTGAATCCTAGCCACACAGGTGGGTTTCTTGAGTTTTCTCATCTGGAGTGGGTTTTCTCATTATAATTAGCCTATATATATATATTGGGGATCCTGCGGAAAGTGTGTTTTTCCTAGAAAGTCTAGGAAGCGATCTGGGCCATACGATGGGTGTGTTTAATGGTTGAGACGAAATCAATGGCAATATTGTAATATTTGAGTTTATTTAATTGATTAAAAAACATAAAAAATGTGTAATTTCACCAGATCCTTGCCTGGTTCGAACAAAAATTTATTCCTTCTCTTCGATATCTGATTCATCATCTTCTTCGTGTGCGATTTTCTTCAAAATAAACCAAAGAGGATCCGTCTTCATGGGGTTTGAAAGAAATATGACGGATCCAGATCTAGATGACGGGTCCAAATCTAGATCTTGATGGGTTTAAAAGAAACATGGTGGATCCAGATCTACATGACGGTTCAGATCTAGATCTAGATGGCGTCTACATGGATATGATGCTCATCAGTTTCTCGATTTCATTTGTGATCTTGTTTTATATCTATTGGAACAAGAGAGAGATAGGGAAAAGTATGGTAGAGAGGATAGATGAATGAGGAGAGATGTAGTGAGATCTGATGAGTTTTTTATAAATTATAGGGAGAGAAAAGGTACAAAGTTGTCATTACAAACATGCTTACATTTTCTGACCATAGGTAAAATGACGTATATACCCTTTAGTTCATCTTTGTGCATATATGATGTGGCTGAATCCTAGCCACACATGTGGGTTTCTTGAGTTTTCTCATCTGGAGTGGGTTTTCTCATTATAATTAGCCTATATATATATATATATATATATATATATATATATATATATTGGGGATCCTGCGGAAAGTGTGTTTTTCCTAGAAAGTCTAGGAAGCGATCTGGGCCATACGATGGGTGTGTTTAATGGTTGAGACGAAGTCAATGGCAATCTTGTAATACTTGAGTTTATTTAATTGATTGTTTTAAAAGAGTAGGGGCAATTTTGTCAATAACCGTGTTTTAAATCAATCAAAATAACCGTCAGGCAATCCCAACTCCCTATTTCCACATGATTTTCCCTCTCTCTCTCTCTCTATGCCCACATACGAAAACCCCCAAAATCATACCAAAAATACCTACAATCATGGATGAAGATAAGAGATTTTGCTTGTTTTATTAACGTAAGATCAAGCTGACATTGTGCTATGTGTTTTCAAGGAGATTACAGGTGCTTGGTTTGTTATTGATGGAATATCTTGGTTGCAGGCAAGAGATTCAAAAAGCATAATACTTTGGAAGGGATGGAGAACATCGGAACAGTAGACGGAAGCCGATCGAAGATCCCCGGAGTTGTAGCTATGTTTTTAACATAAAGAGGTTGTTAGGTTTAAAGATTAGCGATTAAATGTGTTTTATAATGTGTTTATGTGGGTGTGTTTTACCATCATACTGAACTTAGGTGCATCTGAATATATAAAGTGAACATTTTTTACAATCCTAATTTTGATTTTTAGCTGTGTTTTTGCAAAGCCAGGGCATATGAATCCCAAAGTTCAATTATGTTTTAATTGTGTTTGGGCTGTTATAATTGTGTTTTACACAATGGGTGTAATAGAAAAGGGGTTTCCATGTGTCAGATTAGTTCAATTGTGTTTTAATTGTGTTTGGGCTGTTATAATTGTGTTTTACACAATGGGTGTAATAGAAAAGAGGTTTCCATGTGACAGATTAGTTCAATTGTGTTTGGGTTGTTATAATTGTGTTTTACACAATGGGTGTAATAAAAAAGAGGTTTCCATGACGAGCTATAGTTGTAAACCAATATAGAAGGCGTGTGTGTGTTTTAGTATTGAATATAAGGTTGATGTAAAAAAATGAATGCTTAAAAAAATGTTTTTCAGTAAGACGGAGAAAGAGTGAAAGATTAAAGGGAAAATGGCTTTTGAAAAAACCCGGGAACAAACCTGATCAACCAATTAGGTTGGACGAATCAAACACGGAAGAATCATCACCTATACAAGGTGCGGTTACTTGTGGGGGTGGGGGTGGGGGGTTATTTGTATAGTGATTTGTCTTACCACTTGTGTTTTTTTGTTATAAGAAGTTATAGATGGTAACAAAACTACTGAAATGATAGACAATGTAGGTGACTGTGCACAACCACCGCCTGCTGGCACCATTATGTCTGATATTGCCAATCTTTTCCCGTACATAATGGATAGAAATGTTGAGTTACAATCTGAAACCGTCCAAATTCGTGAATTGCCTATATGTAAGTTAGAAGTACACTCGGCAAACCATAAGTTTGTTGTGGTAAACGCAATGCAATACTAACATCACCTCTTATGTGTTTTTGCAGCTAACACGAAGCAGAAGGGTATGAAGACTGATAAGAAGCGGAATGTAATGCCCTGCTTTTTCGTACTTTCCTTAATTAGAAAGCTTGTCTTGTAATTCTATTTTCGGAAACTCGTTTCCTTTGTAATCGTATTTCGTTTCAAGCCATTGTAAATCCGAGACTTTGATTATAATGAAATGAATCTTTTATATGAAATATACATTGTTTATACATTGATACATACAATTGTTTGATACTTGATTCGTGATTCTCATAAACGTAAGTGTAACTCGTAAACAACTATCGTGTATTCGTAATTCTTAAACGTTTCATACATGCAAAGCACTTGGTTATCGAATACGAGACTTACAACTAAGTGATACTTCATTATACATTGCCTATACTTGTTTAAATCTTTACAACACTTCTTTTATTCTTACAACATGTTTACATGCTTGTTTAAGACTTGATTTCATGCTTTATATACACTTTAGGACTTATTACATGTTACATACACATTGTTGAATCTTAAATACATAATGTACATTACATATATATAACATAAGTTGATAAAAGAAATAAAAAGAATAAAGGGTTGTCCAGATTGCGATTGGACCAGAGCCAGCCCACTCAAGTTCCTTTTTTTGATTCATTTAACCCACTAATCACTTCCAAAGCCCAACCCATTGAAACCCTGATCCCTTCCCTATATACTAAGCACTTCCCCATCCCTTATCCCACTTTACCACTCTCAAACACACTAAAAAACCCCCTCAAACACATCTAAGTTTCAGCAACATTTCAGAAAGTTCCAGCAGCAAAAAGTGAGTTTTAACTCACTTCCACTTCAATTTTCTTCTGGTTCTTTCTTTTACAACACTTGGATAACCTCTAGGAAGGTTTCATAAGTTTTCTTGGGTAAACTAAGGTGAAACGTCACCATTTTTGAGGTCCAAAGTATACCTATAATTCTGCTCATTTTTATATTTTTCATTCTTTATGTTTCGGAAGAAAACTCATGTTTTACTCATACAAACCTATGTCCTTATGCCACTAATCAAGTCTATGATTAGTGTGCTTAAAAACAAGGTTGTTACATACAAATCGGAGGTGTTTAATCCCTCCAAACTTTCTTTTTTTTGTAAGGGTTTCTAACCCACAAGTGTTCAACAAGACTTGAGCTTGTGTATGTGTGATTACTTGGAAAGCTTGGGCTATCCTAGTTACAATCCACACCTCACTTGATGATTTCCTCTTAGTTGATATGTATGTTTCATTTCCGTATTATTCATTCATGACCATCCTTGTTGTCCTTGTGACAACTTGTGCATTGGTGAATCTATGAAAGAGGTTTTTGAAGGAAGGTTACCCTCCTACCTCTATGCATGACTTCTATGATGATCCTTGTTGGACTATAATCATACTAATACTATATACCTTATATAAAAATATATAAACCGAACCTTTGATGATAACTAAATGATTATTCATCAAGGTACTAAGTTACATCACCTAAGTACTTAGTTCCTCGTTATGATTCTAATTGGTATTAAACCCGTGAAATCATTCAAACCCCTATGGGGTTTCCTAGTGTCAAGAACGAGTACTAAGTCTAGATGATTATTTTCTTGTATATTTACTTTTGCTATACTTTTCATTCCGAATTCCTAATCCCCCGTTATCATCCAAATACTTATACACCTACGTTTCCTTGTGTAGAAGGACTTGGTGTTCTGTCACGGCCCCCGACCCAGTTTCCTGGTTCGAATGCCGCGGGACAGAAAATCCCGTGGTATTAGTATTTAAATTGGCAGCGGAAATTTTAACAGGACCGTTTAACTGAAAACATCCATCTATTTTATTCCAAGTTTCGGGATAAACTCCGTAATTTACAATAAAGGAATTTCACTGGGAAATTCCCTAATTACAAAAAAAAAACATGTTTATTTATTTACTGAGCCACTTCATTTAAGCCGGTAGTGCTACGCGGCACTTTTCCTCATTCACAGTAAATCACCTAAAACATGTTTAAAAATATTTTATCAGCGGGGAAATACTGGCTTACAGTATTATGGACGATTACAATGTTTATATCAACCAATTACCCAAAACGGTATTTGTCACTCGACTGTATCTGTGACTATGGTCATATCACCCGTTGGCTAACCTGTTGTCCAATGGTGACGGTTATCAAGTAATGTATACAAAACCCCACATACCGGCTGTAATTGAAGATTACAAAGACTTAATCCCTGTAATTATAACTTTGAAAACAAATAGGGTTTTGGAAACAATTTGGTAAAAAGAGAATGACTCACATTGTAAGTTTAACTGGACAGAGTTTCCCTACTGATTAAGCCTAGTAACCTAGTTAAATAATGCAAATGAAATTAGGTTAGTAACTTAATACAACATTTACGATAAATTCACGAAATCAAAACCCTCACGACGAATGACAAAGTATAGCCCGGATACGGGTATCACTTAAACATCCATCGGATCGGTTTCAATCGATCGGACATTATATCGTAGCAGTGATCGAATTATTACCCTGTAATCGTAGCAGCGTCTCGACACTCGAATAGACTAAATTGAGCAGAATTTACGTTTTGAAAGGTATTTTTGAACACAGGGGAAAGGCCATGCAACGTCCAATTTATAGCTGAAATTTGAGTTTGTCGCGGCTCGCGTAAGCCGGAAGGAAATCCTTCGCGGCCCGCGAGGGCCACCCTAGCTACGGCTAGGGCTGTCGTGTCATGGCGTAGGTCTGCCACGTGTCTGACACGTGGCCCTAAAGCTTATCCGGAGAGTTGCAAGGTTGTCGCGCCCCGCGTAAGCGTTGCTTAATTCTTACGCGGCCCGCGACCGACTATTAAAACTTGATTTTCTTAATGTTTCATGAATTTTAGGGTTTTAGGGGTCCGGGTTTATACTTACTGAGTGTTTTAGGACATTTTCGTGCAGGTCCTTACATGTTCCATCCTCAAACAGCCAACAACTCGTCACGGAATAACAAGTGGAAGCTTGCAAAACCGTGAGTACATTTGACCCATTTTCTATTCACACTTTTTGGGTGCAATATGTTAACCTTATAAAAATCACAACACTATACTCTTTATGCAAATACATGAAACAATCCAAATGCATGTAAACTACTTATTATACTTAATTCATATATTCTTCGATGATTCTTAAGTGATACCATAATCATTAGCTTTGTACGAGCCTCCGTTTAACATGTATAGCGTTATAGGATTAACGCACCACCCGTGAACGAGAGGTCATGTTAAATTTCATTCTTTATTGCGTAAACATAGGGCTGACTAGAAATATTGCATGCCATGATATGTTGATCTTGAATAACTTAGGTTGCCATGTGGATTCATTTTAAACATTTTATGCTTATACTTATTTACTTAAACTTTTGTACTCGCCAATGCATTTTTGTGTTGAACTATACTTTGTTAACATGTTGCACGTTGATGAGGTTGATTATGACGAAATATAGTAGGGACGACACTAGAAACACATTTCAAATTACTAGACTAGTCATTTTATTTGTTAAACTTGTTGTACTTGAATTTCATGTTGTAATTTGACAATTTTGTTATGATATGAAATCGATTTTGAATTTAGTTATTATTGCCAATAGCGTTATGTGTGATGAGCAATCTATCTTCGTCTCACTCCGATGTTTCCGCCATCAGTTGGGGTGTGACACGGAAGGATCAGAAAGCTGGAATTAAACCGAAGCAAAAGAAGGTTGCCGTTAAACCAACAGATAAGAAACCTGATGAAGTAGCACATGGTAAATTGAAATTATACACTAATTACTAGTAATAAAGTTTCTCTTCCGCTTTATATGTTGGTGTGTTGTCAGATGCAAACATAGAAGATTCTGATGATGACTTTGACAACCCTCTGTGGAAAAAAACTAAGTCGGATCCAAAGCAACCAGTAATTGAAAAAACACAACGACCCCCGGTTGCTCGATCAATCGAAAACTCAAAAACACGCAAATGGTCAACAACGATCAAAAGTTACCTACCATTGGCAGATGGGAAACTGACATTGCGAACCGCTCTTCGCTACATGGGGGAGCTGATGCAGAGTTTGAACGAAGATCAACGGGCGGCTGTCAAAAATTTAGGTTCTGGATCAATACTTGGGTTTAAAATGGGCCAGATTTCATCAGCTTTGGGATGGTGGTTGGTAAAAAACTACGACCCTAAAACACGAGTGTTAAACTGCGGTAGCCACCACATCCAAATCACAGAGGAATTGGTGCATGATATCTTTGGCGTACCGAGAGGGAACATAGAAATAAAGGAGGTTAAGAGAGCAAGGGCAGATTTCCATGAGGTTGTCGCGGAATGGAAAGGCCAATTCAAAAACACTCCTACACGTTTGACACCTGTTCAATTCAAGACATACATGCAGGCACAAAATGTGAGCGGTAGAATTTTTGTGTTGAACTTCCTGCTATTCTACAACACACTACTAGGAGAGACAACTACCAATTCGTCAATTAATATGAGGTTTCTACCAGCCTTGCATCGAGGGATTGAAATCAGGAGTTCCGAATATTGGAAGCATGGGTATCAAATGACTGTTTTCTTGGGCCGATGCCTTTATTAGTGGTATGTTCCGAATATTTACATAATTTTCTAAACACACACTTGAAAAAACACTTGTACAACTTAGACTTATACATGTTAGCTGGATTCTGCATTAAAACACATCTTAATACACAACTTAGACTTATACATGTTAGATGTATAATATTAACACATTTTAAATCACATGGAGGCTGCCTACACTTAAAACACAGTCTGAGTGTTGTAAATTTCGAAAGATTTGTTATACTCCAGTTTAAAACACAATCTGATGTAAAACACAAGGTAACCCTTAAAACACAATAGTATGTAATGTGACATAGACAACAACATAAAACACATTCAGAGTATTTTAAATTGCAAAGGATTTGTTAAACTCCAATCTAAAACACAACCTGCTGTAAAACACATTATGATGTAAATGTGAACATCAACCCAAGCTAATCTGATGGTAAACACCTTAAAACACAATGTTATGTAATGTGACATAGACAAACAACATAAAACACATTTAGAGTACGTGCATCTGAAAACTAGTATATAAACTCCTTAAAACACAATCAGTATATAACCAAGTAAAACTGACTTCAGTTGTTCATGTTCTTTGCAAGCGGCGTTGATAGGTGACCAAAAGAAATTCAGGGCAGATGAACCAAGGTCAGTTAATCTCATTGAAGATATCACACAAGATGATATCGAGTTACTTAGTATCAAATTGAACACGATAAGGTTTGAGCAAGAGTTAGAGAATGAAAAGGGTCTGCATCCGGCTCAACAATATCCGTTTGAAAAAACAAAAAGTGATGAAGAATCAGCTGGCACAAAACCTGTCAAGAAGGCTGAACAAAAGGTTCAAGCAAGTGAAGTGAAGTATGATCAGAAAGATGTAAACAAAACAGTAAAACACAAACCAAAACCTGCAACGATTAAAGGAAAAAAGTTGTTGTGAAGGCAACCGACAAGGTGCTTCGTAAATCAGCAGGATATACCGAAAAACACATAGATTGCAAAAGTTGGGCACACCACTGCTGCTGATGACATAAAGATATCTGATTTTGATGTGGATAAAGGCACCACTGATGTCGTCGACGAATTCCCTGTTAATCTGGGAAAAAATACGAAGACTGAAGAAGACATGGACGTAAAAGGTGGAACAACTGCTGGTGATTACAATGTAGACGATATCGAGAAGTACTACACTGAGACCGGCGAGTATGGAGATACGCAAAATTAGCCTGGCATTCACCTAGGGTTTGATGGAGAGATTAGGATACCAATGGTATCTCAATATGGGTTAACGCAACCTGCGAGCCAAAGCGACGAGGTACTTTCATAAACGTTCAAGAAATATAAGTAAAACTAAAATGTAAAACCAAAACACAATTATGTTGTTCTTGCTTGCCGTTAATGTGTTGTGTGAAATCATCTAATACAGGTGCATGCGGGAATGTTGGAAGTATTTTTCAATTAGTTTGAGGAATGTGTGAACAGGATAAACGGGACTTTTGCAAAAGGGTTTCAGTTGTACCTGAAAGTGCGAAGATAAAAGAGAAACATACAATGTGGAATAAAATGCTGAAAAAAGTTGTGTCCACAGCTTTGACAAGTGGACAGCCACATAGTCCTAACGAAAACACACCAGAAAAAAAAGACAAATACGGAGAATGTGGAACTGTCATACTTGTTGCAATGGATGCCTACATTTGTTGAAGAGGTCTTGCAGACCGTTGAAAAGAAAACCACCGCGCAAACTCAGCTTGTTGAAGTTGTCAAAAAACCCCCACTCGTCGTCACACCAATCTCACAAAAAACGGCCAAGGAATATGAATTTTCAATTAGAAGGGGGCATGTTATACAAGAGTTAGACCTTGGAAAGCGAAAAATCAGGCCGCAACGACAAACAAAATTGACCGATGCTCTGAGGTCTCCATATATGAAGATGGCTGTAGAACTTAGGAAGAGGCTTGATAGCGATGAGGTATTAGTCACCGCGTACATGTTTTCATCCTGGGGTTCAATGTGGTATGTAACATTGTAATTTATATTCCCAACATTAAAAAAACTGTTAAAACACAAAAACTGTAACTGACTGGTTTGAAATTATTATAACAGAGTTGACGACACATACTTTTATCGCTATTGTTTAGTGAATATGTTGGTAAGTATGATCATAATGACATTGTATGAAAGTTTATTAGATTTGTAATATTATTTCACACAAGTAAGTGAGGAAATAAGAGCAACAACCTACGCTTAAAACATGGAATCAATGTTGTTATCTGCTGATGTGAAGAACATACGTGACATGTCGCTCGTATTTGTACCCATTTTGCACGATCATCATTTCTATTGTGTATGTTTCAATTTGAAGGAAAACAAGGTAGAGGTTTTGGACAACAGCGCTAAGGATGTGTCGATGAAAGGAAACACAATGAACGGCCAGAAAAATTGGTACGCCCCTTTTTCTATAAACTACAAATGTCCTTTGTTAAAAAATGCATGATATCTGATGACCTTTGTTATAAAACACAATTAAGTGATGCATGAACTTATTAATAAGTTAGAACACAGTCTGATATATTGAAAAATGTTTGTAATCTTAACACACAATATGGTTAATGGATGGTAGGTCTGAATTAGAAAAAAAGAAATTTAAAACACACTTTGATGTGATACTGCATGATGGCTTATATAATTGATGTGTGTAAAATGCAACATATAAATTACATCAAATGAGGCATAAAACTAACCGTTTTTTAGTACTAATTTTCGAAAAAATGTACTTTTATCTTCATTTTGTATTTTCAGGGTTAATTGAGCGTAAATGAACAAAATGAGCAAATATGCAGCAAACTCTAACATAATTACAAGAAAAGGAATAAACGTTGCATCCCGACCCCTCGACAACATCTTCCCAAGCAAAAACAAGCAAACAAAAGGCTGAACACGCCCCGTGCCCAGCGGACACGGGGGCGTGCTCAGGTGTCTGCAGAAAAGACAAAGTTGTAGAAGCTTCTATTTCCCGACACGGGGGCGTGCCCAGCCAACATGGCCGGGGTCAACGCTAAGATTCGCAGAATCTAAGCAAATCTTGATAGTACATATACGCTTCTGCACACGGGGCCGTGCTCAGCGGACACGGGGGCGTGTGGAGCTAATACAGACAAAATGCAATTAATGAAGAAAGAGAAAGTTGATGAACACGGGGCCGTGCCCAGCGGACACGGGGCCGTGTCCGGGCTTCTGTGCAGGCTATAAATAGGGGTGCTTGGTTCACTTCAAAGGCATCCCTTGGCAAACCACCTCTCTCACACTTCACCCACACTCCACCACCATCACAACCCACATCTACCACCATCATCCATCATCCGTCATAGAGTGTGTGTAGTAGTCTCGGGATCCAAGATTGATAGTAAGAGTTCTTGACAATCAAAGGCCATGTTTGCCTAAGTCTCTTACATCACTTGGTGAAGACAATCATTTAGTGTAATACTTTTGTTTTTTAATCTTTTCGCACTTTTTATTTGGTTTTGTATTAATGACTTTGATAACTAGTTTCTTATGTTGAAGGTGAAACTTCCTTATCATTTGTCTGTGGTGTCTTGGCGTTATTTTACTGTCTATATAAAATAAAAAGATTTACACCATTCATATCTCTACGGTCTATATAGAGATATGTTGGCTACCTGGTCGGGAGTTAAGGGAATGGTTTGGTAAGGTTCTTGCCTTGTTCAGTGTATAGATCCTGTAAGGACCTGGGTCAAGCTTACTAGGACCTCCTTCAATACCCACTGGTATTGGATGGCGGGGGTGCGAATGGCTTGATCCCCTCATATGTAAACTACTATTAATACACTAACCCGGCTACTTGGGATTGTATCCCTGCTAACTCAAACCACTTAGCCAAGGGTAACGTCACCTTCAAAAGAGGGGCCTACCACATTACGCATTAATAACTTAATTAATTATCTTCCAATATTCCAACCCTTTAGGATTGTATCCTTGTTGACTCAAACTACTGGGTTGAGGGTAACGTCACCTTCAAAAGAGGAGCCTACTACTATAACTAAGATAAACCTTTAAAAAGTGCAAAAGTGCGGAAATCATCAAAGGTTACAATAAAGGCGAGTCGGATCCAAGTGATTCATCTTGTCTATCTGTTTTTATTTTCAGCATTCTTAGTTTTTATTTTTTTTATGTTTAAAACCTTTTTCTAAATTTTTGATTTGATTATACGTTGAGGATAAACCGGTACTAAAAGCTCTTGTGTCCTTGGACGACCTCGGTATCTTACCAACGCTATACTACGCTCACGATGGGTGCACTTGCCCATATGTGTGTTTAGTGTTAGTAAGATATCGTGTTTCATAAATTTAAAACTTGACTAAAGTGTTAAAAATAACTTAAAATATACATAAAAACTTGTAACACACCGCACACATCAAGTTTTTGGCGTCGTTTCCGGGGACACAAGGATTTTAAGAAAGTTAGGAATCAACGGCCTAATCGTTTTTCTTATTTTTCTGTTTTTTTAGGATTTTTCTTAAATTTTCAATTTCTGCAGAAGCTCAGCACGGGGCCGTGCCCGCTGAACACGCCCCGTGCCCAATCTTTGGTACTGGCAATCTTGTTTTAAGTTAGACAGTAGCTGAACACGGGGCCGTGCCCACTTAACACGCCACGTTCCCAAGCTTCAGATACTGAAAACAGAGCCGTAAAATCCCGACGACTGGTAATTTCTGACGCAGTCATGAGCGATACTGATAATTCTTACTTTCGCTCCTCTTATGGTACGTGGTGTCAATTATGTGGTGGAACTCATGAAGATTTTAAATGTTATTTTTTAAATTACAATCCCCACTATATAGACCCATTGTTTTCATGTAGCCTTAAGATGGGCGAAAGTAAAAATAATCCCTATCTCTCCCTCGAATGCTCTCAATCATCCCTTCGAGATGAAATGATTCTTGAAGAATCATTTCAAATGGAAGAACTAATTCTACGATGGATAAAAGAACTTGAGATGGATATAACTAATTCGTCTCAAGACGACAAATAAGGAAAATTAGTGGGGTTGAATTTGAATTATAACAACAACGTTGCTCTCGAAATCACCTGTAACTCTTGCGAGGACTTGAGCGATAGTCGTCCCTGTGTCGATTGTGTCTTGAAGGACTCCTCATCGGTTTCCACCGATGCATACATAGACCTGAGCAATTCGACATATACTTTCTTTAACGAGAGCCTGGATAAGGGAAATAAAGGTTGGTTTTGCCCACCGGTATTTAGCTTAGGAATCACCCTTTTCCGATAACCTCTTGCGTTCTTGTCTAAAACTAGG
Organism: Helianthus tuberosus; assembly: GCA_030545235.1. Lineage (NCBI taxonomy): Eukaryota > Viridiplantae > Streptophyta > Magnoliopsida > Asterales > Asteraceae > Helianthus > Helianthus tuberosus. The sequence goes on along the minus strand of CM060354.1, from coordinate 163,365,555 downwards.
GCAACTTAGGTATCTCAGGCACTTCGGTGTTGTTCCGTCCTGTAAAGAACCGCCCGATCCGGATAAACTCCTTGAAAATAGACGAAACTTCATAAACAACTTCTAGCCACTGAGCCTTGTCCAGGTCAGCACGACCCCGTGTCCACCCAAAGATTCCCGTCTGACTCTTGGTCAGAATACGGACAAAAAGTGTCAGAATTTTGTCTGCACACGGGGCTGTGTCCAGCCGACACGGGGCCGTGTCCAGCGTGCTGTCGTTTTCTATAAATGCAGCAAGATTCCTGCACTCTTGGACCTATTCCAAAGACAGAGATCTGGTGGGATCTTCACATATACCATACTAGGTATATTCTAAAGAAGGTTCTCAACAACCATCTTGTCTTTTCTACTTTTGTCATTTGCCTTCTTCTTCATTTTCCCCTCCAAACCTCCATTAAAGCTTGAAATCCCCATAGTTTCAAGCTTTATTGTGATATTTGTTAGGTTTTTATTCAAGGAATCTTGTCAAAAATAAGTTTTACAACACTGTTTTAAGTTATTTCTGCTTAAAAATTCTTCAAAATTCGGAAAAATAATTTAAAGCTCCAAGATCCCTTGTTTCAAAAATCTGCAGAGAGGTGAACACGGGGTCGTGCTCAGTGAGCACGAGGCCATGTCCGAGGTATTGTTTCATTAAAATGAACTCTTTTTGGTTTGTTTTCTTAGAATGTCGAGCAGAAATAGCGGAACATATTCATCACACTCTAGGAACAACCAACAATGGAGAAGGTCATCGGTAGAAGACTCTCTTGTAAACTACGTGTATGCCTTGAGGGAGGCAATCAATGAAATGACGGGAGTAGAGGAAGCTTTGGTCGACCGTATCAATCATTTGATGGTGGGGCTGGAAGGATGTCTTCGAGAAGTCAACCTTTTGCACCAAAGGTTGAATATTCTCGCTTCTCCTCCTTTGGTACCAATCATTACACAAAGGGCATGGAATGTGGTGCCGGAAGTCATCATATCGGCCGAGTGGTATGCCATGCACACGGAACCCCCTCGAGATATATTACATGGGGTCCCGGTTGCCGTCACTCCTCCTCCACAATATGTTGTGGAAAATGAGCCCGTATTCTTCTTCCTAAGAGAGATAGAAGAATGGCTCAACGACATCTAGGGGACACCCCTCGGTTCTGAGTTCTACGACGCCTTTAAATACCGGAAAGCTATTTCCGGGCTTTTGCTATTCCTACAATAAGGGTAGAACTCCTTAGCATGATTTCATGTATCACTTGACCTATCTATCTTAGGAACTTTTTAGTTTTCTATTTTTTCTTTTTTTTTAAATTTTCTAGGACTTTGTGTAATTTGTTATCTTCTATGAATGATGGTTTTTAATTAGTAAAATGGTGTTTGGATGATGTTGTAATGAATAAAACACACTCGGGATGATGGAGGATACTAAGGGAAGCTTGAACCCACACCCCATGCACAAAAACAGAGCATCCCGACAATTTTTCTTCATTACAGAAAATTCAGCACGAGGCCGTGCTCAGCCAACACGCCCCGTGCCCGATGATCTGCAGAAAATGCCCAGTTCAGGTAACTGGACACGGGGCCGTGCTCGCTGAACACGCCCCCGTGCCCAACCTTCTGTAAACTATGATACTGCCAATCTGAACACGGGGTCGTGCCCGGTAAACACGACCCGTGTCCAGATGCCCAGTAACATAATTTTTTTGTTTTAAACACCTTTTTACACATTCAATCAACCTAAAAACTTATTTTTGGGATACATTGAGGACAACATGTAATTTAAGTGGGGGGGGGGGGGGATGCTAAAACCTTGAATTTTGCAAGTCCTAATAACAAGCCTTACACAAAACTCTATTGGAACCGCTAATCACCCCAAATGTTTTCAAAAACTTTTCATTTTTTTTACTTGTCTTGGTTTAATTTAGGAATAACAAGTTCTAAAAAAGGTTATATTTTTAAAAATTTACAACCGATAGCGTCGGGATAAAAAGGACCAACAAAAGAAAATTATGAAATGACATGACAAATCTAGTTAAAATTTGATTATATATACTTCATCACATTAAAAACCCATTCCCACAAAAAGTGAGTTTTTGAGCCTTTATTGAGCATATAAATACACATCTTTAAACTAAATGCTCATCTTTCGTTTCTTGTGTGAATAGCCGCTTGGTTTCTTACAACTATAGAACTTGCCACGACGATACATTCCCGGTCCTTACCAACTTAAACCCAAGTAAGTAAATGATGGAGACATTAGGACTAACCCTTTTTCTTTTCAACACCATTATTTTTCATTTTTTTTACCACCTATCCAAACTCCCCCTAGTTAACCCCTTTGAGCCTAAACCTTTTTATTTCTAAACCCACAAAACAAACACCCTTTACCCACCAAAACCTATTTTTAACCCTTTATTTTAGTAAAAAGCTCGGTCTTCATGTGACATCCCTTATCACAAAAAAAAAAAAAATGAAGTATGGCAATAAACAAACAAGTTCCTCAAAAGAAACTTTGTTTTAAAATGTTTTGTTTGAATAAAAGTCACAAAAACAAAAAGTTTTACGATGACCGACGCTTTTTACGCTTTTCGCCCTTTTTACTAACCACTAACCCAAACCACCTACCTTTAACCTAAGCCTAACCCTTCCCCAAAGTCCTCTTGATATTTACAAAGGTGTATAGTTAAAAAGGAGGATGATTGATTGCTTGGCAAGCATATGGTAGGAGTAAGTTCCATGCCGGTCCCGAGTGTTTCACAAAAATACATCTTCGGCTGAGTGTTGAGTGATCTCCCGTGAGTTATGTGAACTTGTATATAAATGGGATTTTAAAGAGGCATGCTATGAAGAAAGAGAAAGTTGATGAACACAGGGCCGTGCCCAGCGGACACGGGGCCGTGTCCGGGCTTCTGTGCAGGCTATAAATAGGGGTGCTTGGTTCACTTCAAAGGCATCCCTTGGCAAACCACCCCTCTCACACATCACCCACACTCCACCACCATCACAACCCACATCCACCACCATCATCCATCATAGAGTGTGTGTAGTAGTCTCGGGATCCAAGATTGATAGTAAGAGTTCTTGACAATCAAATGCCATGTTTGCCTAAGTCTCTTACATCACTTGGTGAAAACAATCATTTAGTGTAATACTTTTGTTTTTTAATCTTTTCGCACTTTTTATTTGGTTTTGTATTAATGACTTTAATAACTAGTTTCTTATGTTGAAGGTGAAACTTCCTTATCATTTGTCCGTGGTGTCTTGGCGTTATTTTACTGTCTATATACCATAAAAGATTTACACCATTCATATCTCTATGGTCTATATAGAGATATGTTGGCTACCTGGTCGGGGGTTAAGGGAATGGTTTGGTTTGGTAAGGTTCTTGCCTTGTTCAGTGTATAGATCCTGCAAGGACCTGGGTCAAGCTTACTAGGACCTCCTTCAATACCCACTGGTATTGGATGGCGGGGCGTGTGAATGGCTTAATCCCCTCATATGTAAACTACTATTAATACATTAACCCGGCTACTTGGGATTGTATCCCTGCTGACTCAAACCACTTAGCCGAGGGTAACGTCACCTTCAAAAGAGGGGCATACCACATTACGCATTAATAACTTAATTAATATCTTCCAATATTCCAACCCTTTAGGATTGTATCCTTGCTGACTCAAACTACTGGGTTGAGGGTAACGTCACCTTCAAAAGAGGGGCCTACTACTATAACTAAGATGATCCCTTAAAAAGTGTAAAAGTGCGGAAATCATCAAAGGTTACACTAAAGGCGAGTCGGACCCAAGTGATTCATCGTGTCTATCTGTTTTTATTTTATTTTTATTTTCAACATTTTTAGTTTTTATTTTTTTTTCTATTTAAAACCTTTTTCTAAATTTTTGATTTGATTAGACGTTGAGGATAAACCGGTACTAAAAGCTCTTGTGTCCTTGGACGACCTCGGTATCTTACCAACGCTATACTACGCTCACGATGGGTTCACTTGCCCATATTTGTGTTTAGTGTTAGTAAAATATCTTGTTTTATAAATTTAAAACTTGACTAAAGTGTTAAAAGGGCTTAAAATACACATAAAAACTTATAACACACCGCACACATTAATAATCTGATAATAACTTAACAAAAATTTAATGTGATAATGCATGATAGCTTATTTTCTTTGTTAATCACTTAAACACAATTCATACTGAATCAAATCATATGCCCTCTGTTAATAATTTAAAGCACAATTTGATGTGATACTACATGATAGCTTGAGTTCCCTGTGTATAAAGTTATGAGCTTAAAACAAAGTGCATACTGCATGATACCTTATGTCCACTATTAATAACTTAAAACACAAGTTGATGTGATACTACGTGATTGCTCATGTCCCTTGTTATGTACTTAAAACACAATTCATCCACATGATAAATTATGCCCTCTGTTAATAACTGTTACACGGGAAACGTAAACAAAACCTAGATCACAATATGGATAATCTAGGCTGGTACATCAAATTAAAACACAATCTAATGAAAATGTTTATTATGCAGCGCGATGCTTTGTCAATGTATTTGGATAATGTTGGGCATCCAGCGGGCAGGAAGATCAGATAAGTTGAGCCGGTGAGATTGGAGATGCCATGGCGTACAAAGCATAAGGTAACCGACTGTGGCGTTTATATGATGCGCTACATGGAAATGTACAAAGGCGTGACTGGGATAGCTTGGGAATGTGGATTCTCAAACGAGTGCACAAATGCTGGTGAGATAACGTACGAACAACGCAAAGAAATTGATGATCTTAGGAATAAGTACGTTGCGAAGATGCTTCTAAGTGACACAAACACATACAGAAAATTTGTTGAAGCTGACGTTGCTAGATATAAAAAGTTGACGGACGATGAAAAAAAGAGGCTCGAAGCGGCAGCCTTTGATGCAATCACGGAAAGATTGGACAATTGAATTAACATGGGATGTCTTCCAAAAACAATAATAACATTTCGTTGGTGGTGGTTTCTTGAATATTATGCCTTAACGTATGGTCAGTGATGTTAAGATGGGACAACTGAAGTAATATGGGATGTCTTTGAAAAACAATATTAACTTTTCGTTGGTGGTGTTATTTTGAATTTTATGGCTTAACATATAGTCGGTTATGTTTTTTGAGTTTTATAGCGATAAAAATGTCATATATAACAGTTTGTACCTGTTCAAGGTTGTGAATTTATGGCCAAAATGTTAGTTTGTTTGGATCCACAAAAATATGCGATTTGTAAAAATGTATACCAGCTTAAACACAACTAATACACTTTATGATATAATGTGAACTGGAAACCCAATTAGCTATTTCATGGTATCTATAAACTGTGAACCAAGTTAAAACACATTCTTATAGCAGTAAAGGTAAACTGTATACCAAATTAGCTAGTACATGGGATTCGTAAAAAAAATGTAAAACACCGTAAAACATAGCATGAATTCTGTAGAGTATAAGACCAGGTTACATGTCATCACATTTACATAGAAAATGGGGTATTATAATGTGTGTAATTAGTAAAACACAGTACTGCATCATTTCAAAACCCCCAAAACCCATACAATGAATACGGTAGATAAAACACAGGGAGCAGTTCAAAAAAACAAAGTTACCCCTAAAACACACAATAACAAGAACACCTAAGAGCTTAAGAAAATGTTTAAACCAACCCAGTTTAAAAATCAACAATATTATTCCAATCAATCACATGGGAAAAATTAAAAACCAAAAGCGAAAGTTCAAAAAAACATTTATTTTTTTTAAAAAGGGAACTACTCTGACATGTCTTCGTCATTCAGATCTGCATCATTTCCCGATGTGTAAAACACATCATCAACATTGTTGGAACCAGGACCATAACCTTCAACAATTGTAGCAGCATCACCTTCAACAAGTGTAGCAGCATTACCTTTAGCATTCCCCGAAGTGCCTACCTCAGGCACGACCACGCTGTATTTCCAACATGTTCGATTATTATGACCATATTTTTTACATATTGAACAGTTCTGCCATTTACTTCCAGCCTGACTAATGGCTCGCTCCTTTTGAGATTTCATGCATTTATGAGAACCACATCGTTTGAACCTGGTACCAACTGGAACACGGATATTGGCCATGCTCAATGGAGCAACCTCAACAGTTAAGCAAATCGATTACGTCGTGTCTTAGGAGGTGCATTTATCTGAACCTCGTCGACGACTGACATAAACTGCTTGATGTGTTCACGAAAAGTACACAACTGATCAAATTTTGAAACCAATTTGTTCACAACATACTCAGTTGCGTGACTAATCTCACGAACACAACAATTGACCTCCTCGCTACGATCTGGATCACCCCCATCAGAAAGAATTGACCCGGGTAATGTATAAATCAGTTGGCTACTTAAAATAAAAAAAATAATGTAGAAATAACATAAAACACAATATCACCTCGAAGAACGCAGAGCATGGCTGATTGAGATCCTTAATAAAAAAACTTAATGAAATCACCGATATGATCTAATCTGACACTAGTACAACGATGAATTGCGTGTTGAATCTCAAGTTGAACATCATAAAATATAGTTTTGGTATATATCTGAATTGCTTGCCTCTCGATAAAAAAATCACTCCACGGATCAGGCTTGGTGTAGCAAGTGTCATGATCGTTTTGTCGATGCTCATGTCTTTGGGCTTCAATAGCTGTGTCGAAGTGGCTAAGAAATTCAACCAAAGTGCACTTTGGATTGCTAATATTGCCAAAAAAGTGATTCTCGCTTTTGGATCTAGATGAGGTCCGCATAAGTCTAGACATTTCTTCTTTGCGATAATAAGCTGGAATCCATGATTCGCGGAGCCCGTATATATACGTCAACCATTCATGGTCAGTTAATCCGAAATCATTTAAGATAGCTGCCCATCCAGTCTCAAACGCTTCAAGCAATAAAGAATCAGTCCAAACAACTGTAGACATTCTTTCCCTGAAATCGGTAGTTAAACATAGGGTAGCCCCGACCTGAGAAACATTTTAGCGTGTAGGGTAAAAAAAATTAAATAACAGAAAAAAAACACATCTAAAAAACACACTAACATAAAAAAGAGTAAATAGACCTTTGTGGTAAGTTTATCCATGATGTGCCACATACATAACCGATGCCTCGACTCAGGCCAAACATCCACAATAGTCCTTTTCATCGCAGGGTCTTGGTCAGTAACGATTACGGGGGCGCGTACCCATATGCGTCCTTGATCACCTTAAGTAACCAACTATACGTCTCTGTCTTTTCAGAACCAAGAATTGCAGCACCAAGCGTGACGTTCCTGTTGTGAGTATCAATCCTAGTGAAAGGGACAAACATCATGTTATACCTACAAAAATAAACAGATTGTAATCACAAAATATCATAATGTATTTATAACACAGAAGGGCTAAAACACAATGCATATAGAAAAATGAATCTCGTCGTTACTTGTTCCGCTTGTAGGTAGCATCAAAGGATACATCTCCAAACATATAAAAATTCCTCTTCATGTCCTCGTCAGCCCAGAAAATACACTTCAACACACCTTCATCCGTCGTTTGATATTCGCAAGATAAGTTCGGTAAAAACTCTTTTTTTCCTCATTAGTCGCTTGACAAACATTTCAGCATCAAACTCTCCGTTGAACAAATTTAATTCTCTTTTGAAATTTTTGAAATCAACTTTGGTCGCACTGACTTTATCGAACCCTCCACACACCTCCTTCATAATATTAAATGCTCGAACAAGACCAATGTTTAGATTTGACATCTTATTTATCATCTCTTCGTGCTCACGATTAACACCTCTGTTTTCCTTAAGCAAATGTAAATCTTCGTGCACAAAATCATGGTTGTGCGCCTCTGTGAAATGATATAGCTCATACTTCTTGGCATCATTCAGCTTTATTCTGATCATCGATTAGCATCTAGTCCTTTTGGATGGTACCCTACGTACCCACCTGTCAAAAGGCTGTTCGGCTAAAGTATCCACCGGTCGAAATTCTTTGTGGCCCTCTTTTGAATAGAAAAAAAAATACTTATTTATTATAATACCACGATTTTCATGCTGTGTACCCTTCCTAACTGTCCAACCTCCAGCATCTGCATAAGCTTTGTAACAGTTATACGCAGCATCAACTGTGTCAAATAACATGCCCTCTGCTGGAGTCAACGAAGATGATGAATTTGGAATATATGTCTTTGTTTTCGAGTTAGGAGAAACTTGTTCCACGCCACGTGGTTGGTAATTGGGAACATCTACAAACATGACAAAAAATGCATACACATCATTAACGTATACTAAAACTTTTACCACACACTTAAAAGAAATCTACACAAAAGTGAACCTTAAAACACATTGGATCTAAAAGACAGAAAAACCAAAACTGTTTTTAAACAAACAAAAAACACAAAGACAAAAATTGATTTTAAACACTGAAACACACTGATCTTATTCAAAAAAAAAAAAAAAAAAAAAACAAATAAATTCACAAACATGTTGCCCAACAATATAACACATTGTGTTATCTAACAACAATGAGCTTTGATCTAAATAAAAACAAAACACATACTAACATAAAAAAATTAGGTGATTTTTTAACACGTAACACACAACTGATTTAATGAGCATAAAACACATTGTGTTGAAATCCTTCAATGCTACATGTCACATTCTTATTGCTTCCTAGACTTTCTAGGAAAAACACACTTTCAAGCCAACTCCCACATATATATATATATATATGTCAGTTAACGTACAATAGGGCTTATCGTACGATACTGTTACACCCTAATTCGTATTTGACAAAAAGTCGCAGCGGAAACACGAACCATAAAATTTCTTTCATTATAAATACCTCAACTTATTTAAAATTTAACTTTAACATAATTCTTATTCATAAATCCGTCATCCTCTTATTTACTAATTAAAAACATAGCTTCCGTTTACTACATTTTACATTCAACGTCCCCGTACAATCTCTCTAGTGGCTCGGTCTTCAATCCCTAATCCTTCTGATAATCGCTCATTATCCGTACAACCTGCATTCACCACATACATTCATAACATTAGCACACATTAACGAAACAAAGTTCATTCGCGTACACTTCACACTTCGTCATCTACTAAGCTTTAAGCGTTCCATCTGCATTCCATTTCCTGGTGAGGCTTCAATAATGTACCTGCATTACTTTTCATTCTCGAGGCACACCATTAATAACGTTAACCCTCATCGTCTCTAAATCATGCTTACATACGTACTCACATACGTATCTACATACGTACATATTTTCATTACAACTTTACATACGTGCATACACTCATACATGCCTTTATCCATACATACGTACACATCTACATACATACAAACCTTTCCTACATCATTACATACATACATACCCTCGTACATATCTTTACACATACATACATACACATCACCATGCATACAAACCCTTCCCACATCATTGCATACATACATACCCTCGTACATATCTTTACACATACATACATACACATCTCCATGCATACAAACCTTTCCCACATCATTGCATACATACATACCCTCGTACATATCTTTACACATACATACATACACATCTACATGCATACAAACCGTTCCCACATCATTGCATACATACATACCCTCGTACATATCTTTACACATACATACATACACATCTACATGCATACAAACCTTTCCCACATCATTGCATATTTGCCAATGAGAATTAAATTAATAATTCTTACCTGGGGTACGAGATCCCACTTTAAGGTTCCTAAATGGAACCTAAGGTGGGATTCTTACCTGGGCTATGGGATCCCGCTTTAAGGTTCAGGAACCTGAGGTGGGATTCTTACCTGGGCTATGGGATCCCGCTTTAAGGTTCAGGAACCTGAGGTGGGATTCTTACCTGGGCTATGGGATCCCGCTTTAACCTCCCGTTTCTTCCTACATGCTTGTAAATTCACATTCTATCATATGAACTTAAAATCCCACATCCGGATTACGGAAATTCATAACTTACGCTCTATCGGCTTATTATCATTTTCTAACTATTTGACCCGTTATGGGTATTTGCGCATTAAACGGTTTATGACAACAAAACCATACTTCCCATTTCCATACTTGTCCAAAACATTAAACTAATCGTATAACTTGTTCTTAAACCACTTATTAAGATCATTTGCCCAAAATACCCATCAAGGGCATTTTGGTCAACTTTAATCCCATCCTTTATGACGAAAGACTACGACACATAATTGACTTCAACCATCATGCTTAGTTAATTAAAACGCCTTATAACTTAAACGAACATAAGAAGTGATTGCAGAAACCACTTACCTCGTGCGTCCGAGTTCGTGTCCGTTATCTTGTCTCCTTTTGACCCGTTAGCCTTTCATGCTTGAGTCCTTCTCGACATGATTCCTGTACTTTCATGTCACCAAATCTCATTCTTATTAGCATACATAATTGTACAAGCTAACGATCATATTGATCGTATAATTCATATTTGACGTTCATAGTCACTTCTAACAAGCATAATACATGTAACCAAATTCATATCATTTCCAACTCGTGGAGTCCGTAATGTCATCGCATTAGACACACATACGTCTAACACGCATCATATAACTTACTTTAGTCTTACAATTATGACAACATGACAGTTGACTTTTAGAAGTCAACGGTCCATTTACTTTAACTTTTGACTTTTCATTATATACCCGTAACATTATAATCGACTATACGGATATCACTATATACATATCATCTTTTACTTACATACAATTTCATCTATTAAGCTCACCTAGGCATTTCATCAAACACTTGGTGTGCGTACTACCTTCTAAGCATAACGTACAACTAATTCATGCACAATCTTCTAATTTCATACATAATTCATCAATTTCTTCCTTCCAATCAACACGAATCATACATGCATAATCATCAAACATATAATCATCACATTTCTTCCAATCCTTCTAACAAGAATCCATCATACATAACATGATACATCAATTTTGGACAAGAATTGGACCTTGATGATATATCCATGCTATCATCTTCACCCTAACAATTGGGTTTCACCTTTACACATCAAATTAACACAAACCATACATAACATATGTTCTATATGATGATTCTAACACTTATACATGATCAATTTCACATTAACTTACGGATTAGAACATAACCCACTTCACACATGATCACCAATCTTTGATTCAAGACATACCTTACGATCCCCTTGTGAAGGTGATCACTAATTCATGCTCGGTTGTGAATTTGGGCCTTGATTCATTCTTCAATTTGAAGCTTTTGCATGAACTAGGGTTTGGTTCATGGGGGTGTTCCCCTGATCGATCTAGAACACACACGATGTGTGTGTTGTGTGTGTGTTTGTTTTGTTTTTAAAACATAACTTTCCCCTTTTTCAACTTTGGCCCCTCATGTTTATTACTTACTCATGTTTGGCACAACTTTCATCTTCTAAATAGTTTTTATCATACACTTTATTAGGTTAAATAACCTAGTCATTTATTTCTTAATGTGCCATAGCATAACATTTAACGAACATAAACATTCGGGTTTTGGGGTGTTACAAGTCTACCCCCCTTAAATAAGGTTTCGTCCCCGAAACCTTTCTCATTTCCTCTTACACACACACATTCATGTTTGACTTCATAGTCGCATCATAATCATAAGTAACCATCCTATCTCAATTCATAATTATTCAATCAATTGGCTTCTTCTTCTTAACAAGTCTATACTCTCCATGGCATACTTTCATATAACATTCTCATTTCCTTTGACCCGTTAAAACAGGTTAATATACATTCTTATTCAAACTTATAATAATGCTTACACTCATATGATCATTTCATAACAGATTAAATACCTTCATCTCATCCTTTAAGATTTCATTCTATAGACGCATTGCATAACATTTAACCCTTGTTTTGTTATCACAACAAAACTACCATTTCATAGTCACACCTACGTGCTTAACTCCGTAGCTAACATCATTCTACGCTTCTATAATCTTTTGTACCATACATATCCTCACGTTACTTGCACATTCGGATATTTTCATTCCTATCATTCTTTTGTTCTTTTGCTTTACATTACTTTTATGACTTGTTTGACGCATACATGGTCAAGCTATTGACTTCTTCTTATGTAGACTAGTTCCGTCTTTTATATCTTAAATCCGTTTCGCGGATTCGAACACATTATTCATACCTTTCGTACCTTCTATGTTTTGAATCCGTCTCGCGGATTCAAACATTGCATTTACGCCTTTCATTCTTTGAATCCGTCTTGCGGATTCAAACATTGCATATACACTTTTCATCCCTTGAATCCGTCTCGCGGGTTCAAGCATTGCATTCATATCTTTCATTCTTTGAATCCGTCTCGCGGATTCAAACATTGCATATACGCTTTTCATCCCTTGAATCCGTCTCGCGGGTTCAAGCATTGCATTTCATGTTTCGAATCCGTCTCGCGGATTCTAGCATAGCATTTCATGTTTCGAATCCGTCTCGCGGATTCTAGCATAGCATTTCATGTTTCGAATCCGTCTCGCGGATTCTAGCATAGCATTTCATGTTTCGAATCCGTCTCGCGGATTCTAGCATAGCATTTCATGTTTCGAATCCGTCTCGCGGATTCTAGCATAGCATTTCATACTCTCATTCTTGAGAGTCTTACATTTCTCTTCACCCTCACGTCCACCTACTACTTAATTCTAACGGACATACCTGTATTAATTATCACGGTCCCACGAACGTCATATGCTTCACGTGTATTGGCCAGGTACACAATCCACATACTAGTTTCGTGTCTTCATGTAATTGTCACCTTATGTCCGAAGAATTAGGTTTCGGCACGTGTATCATTTTTCAAAACATGTTTACTATACCATCATGGTCCTTCATTTAGCATTTTTCTTCCCTTAATGCATTTTACCATTTCATATACCGACATATTGAATTTACGTACCTGGGTTCAACTTTATCTTATTTCATGCCTTGGTGTCGGTACTTGACCGCACTCGCGGATCATCCTCTTCAAACGCTTATACTTACCTTGCATATACAAAACCGTCAGTTTCTTTATGCGTGTACATAAGTACATACTTACATTCTCTTTTACCTTTGGATCTTGACCGAGTCTTGGATTGTACGGGTTTCTTATCACAAGAGCACACAGGTTTGAGTTCAAGCACTTACCTTCTTACACTTGATTCTCTCAAACCAGGGCTCTGATACCAACTTGTTACACCCTAATTCGTATTTGACAAAAAGTCGCAGCGGAAACACGAACCATAAAATTTCTTTCATTATAAATACCTCAACTTATTTAAAATTTAACTTTAACATAATTCTTATTCATAAATCCATCATCCTCTTATTTACTAATTAAAAACATAGCTTCCGTTTACTACATTTTACATTCAACGTCCCCGTACAATCTCTCTAGTGGCTCGGTCTTCAATCCCTAATCCTTCTGATAATCGCTCATTATCCGTACAACCTGCATTCACCACATACATTCATAACATTAGCACACATTAACGAAACAAAGTTCATTCGCGTACACTTCACACTTCGTCATCTACTAAGCTTTAAGCGTTCCATCTGCATTCCATTTCCTGGTGAGGCTTCAATAATGTACCTGCATTACTTTTCATTCTCGAGGCACACCATTAATAACGTTAACCCTCATCGTCTCTAAATCATGCTTACATACGTACTCACATACGTATCTACATACGTACATATTTTCCTTACAACTTTACATACGTGCATACACTCATACATGCCTTTATCCATACATACGTACACATCTACATACATACAAACCTTTCCTACATCATTACATACATACATACCCTCGTACATATCTTTACACATACATACATACACATCACCATGCATACAAACCCTTCCCACATCATTGCATACATACATACCCTCGTACATATCTTTACACATACATACATACACATCTCCATGCATACAAACCTTTCCCACATCATTGCATACATACATACCCTCGTACATATCTTTACACATACATACATACACATCTACATGCATACAAACCGTTCCCACATCATTGCATACATACATACCCTCGTACATATCTTTACACATACATACATACACATCTACATGCATACAAACCTTTCCCACATCATTGCATATTTGCCAATGAGAATTAAATTAATAATTCTTACCTGGGGTACGAGATCCCACTTTAAGGTTCCTAAATGGAACCTAAGGTGGGATTCTTACCTGGGCTATGGGATCCCGCTTTAAGGTTCAGGAACCTGAGGTGGGATTCTTACCTGGGCTATGGGATCCCGCTTTAAGGTTCAGGAACCTGAGGTGGGATTCTTACCTGGGCTATGGGATCCCGCTTTAACCTCCCGTTTCTTCCTACATGCTTGTAAATTCACATTCTATCATATGAACTTAAAATCCCACATCCGGATTACGGAAATTCATAACTTACGCTCTATCGGCTTATTATCATTTTCTAACTATTTGACCCGTTATGGGTATTTGCGCATTAAACGGTTTATGACAACAAAACCATACTTCCCATTTCCATACTTGTCCAAAACATTAAACTAATCGTATAACTTGTTCTTAAACCACTTATTAAGATCATTTGCCCAAAATACCCATCAAGGGCATTTTGGTCAACTTTAATCCCATCCTTTATGACGAAAGACTACGACACATAATTGACTTCAACCATCATGCTTAGTTAATTAAAACGCCTTATAACTTAAACGAACATAAGAAGTGATTGCAGAAACCACTTACCTCGTGCGTCCGAGTTCGTGTCCGTTATCTTGTCTCCTTTTGACCCGTTAGCCTTTCATGCTTGAGTCCTTCTCGACATGATTCCTGTACTTTCATGTCACCAAATCTCATTCTTATTAGCATACATAATTGTACAAGCTAACGATCATATTGATCGTATAATTCATATTTGACGTTCATAGTCACTTCTAACAAGCATAATACATGTAACCAAATTTATATCATTTCCAACTCGTGGAGTCCGTAATGTCATCGCATTAGACACACATACGTCTAACACGCATCATATAACTTACTTTAGTCTTACAATTATGACAACATGACAGTTGACTTTTAGAAGTCAACGGTCCATTTACTTTAACTTTTGACTTTTCATTATATACCCGTAACATTATAATCGACTATACGGATATCACTATATACATATCATCTTTTACTTACATACAATTTCATCTATTAAGCTCACCTAGGCATTTCATCAAACACTTGGTGTGCGTACTACCTTCTAAGCATAACGTACAACTAATTCATGCACAATCTTCTAATTTCATACATAATTCATCAATTTCTTCCTTCCAATCAACACGAATCATACATGCATAATCATCAAACATATAATCATCACATTTCTTCCAATCCTTCTAACAAGAATCCATCATACATAACATGATACATCAATTTTGGACAAGAATTGGACCTTGATGATATATCCATGCTATCATCTTCACCCTAACAATTGGGTTTCACCTTTACACATCAAATTAACACAAACCATACATAACATATGTTCTATATGATGATTCTAACACTTATACATGATCAATTTCACATTAACTTACGGATTAGAACATAACCCACTTCACACATGATCACCAATCTTTGATTCAAGACATACCTTACGATCCCCTTGTGAAGGTGATCACTAATTCATGCTCGGTTGTGAATTTGGGCCTTGATTCATTCTTCAATTTGAAGCTTTTGCATGAACTAGGGTTTGGTTCATGGGGGTGTTCCCCTGATCGATCTAGAACACACACGATGTGTGTGTTGTGTGTGTGTTTGTTTTGTTTTTAAAACATAACTTTCCCCTTTTTCAACTTTGGCCCCTCATGTTTATTACTTACTCATGTTTGGCACAACTTTCATCTTCTAAATAGTTTTTATCATACACTTTATTAGGTTAAATAACCTAGTCATTTATTTCTTAATGTGCCATAGCATAACATTTAACGAACATAAACATTCGGGTTTTGGGGTGTTACAGATACGTACGCGATCATCCCAGCCGTACGATCTGGTGCGAATTCAAACTTCCACATGCGATTTTGTCCATCTACACACCCCGTGCCATTTTTCACATTACCCCACGCTAGCCATTTTTTCACATGCGATATTCAATGATTTTGTCCATCTACACAACCCATGCCATTTTTCACATTACCCCATGCTAGCCATTTTTTCACATGTGATATTCAATCTTCCATATGCTATTTTGTAAATCTACACACCCCATGCCATTTTTCACATTACCACATGCTAGCCATTTTTTCACATGCGATTTCATTTGCATGGGATTTCAAACATGCGATTTCATTGCATTTTCAAGCCATGCGATTTCATTTGCCTTTTTATAACATGCGAAAATTGAATTCGCACCAGATCCTACGGCTGGGATGATCGCGTACGTATCGTACGATAAGCCCTATTGTACGTTACACTTTTTCTATATATATAGGGGAAGGTTCATTGGGGAACACTAAAAAAGTAGGGAACAGCGGGGAACCGACTCAAACGAACTCCGATTGGACTCATTCCAGCGGCGTAGGAACCGACTCGTCGAGCCCTAACTAAGATCTCTTAACCCTAAACCCTAAACCCTAAATCCTAACTCCTAAACTTTAAACCCTAAAGCTAAAAAATTAGATTAAAATCTAGAGTTAACTGCCATTTTCGTCCCTGTGGTTTGGTCACTTTGGCCATTTCAGTCCATTTTTCAAAAATGCGTCATTTTCGTCCCCCACGTTCTGGAAAGGTGCCATTTCAGTCCAAAAATCATAACCCAGTTAAGTCAGTTTGTAAATAAGGACTGATTGTGTAAATTTGTAACATAAAGGACTGATTGTGTAAATTTGGAAAATGGACTGAAATGGCAGTTAACACCACCACCACTAGCCCTGCCACCACCACCACCACTCCGCTGCCACCACCACCACCACCGCCACCACAGCCCTGCCACCACCACCACTCCGCCACCACCGCCACCACAACCACTGCCACCACCACCCAGGTCAGTTACTTCTTCTAGCCATGGAGATTGTTTTGATTTCTTGTTCGTTCGTGTCTTTTTACATGTATGTTTATATTTTGTGCGTTTAACTGGAATTCACTGAACAATTCTTCTGTTCTGGCATATATATTCACCAGTTATTATTGCAATTTCGTTGCAATGCTGCAAGATTAGACCGTTTTTCAGTTGTTAATGTGTATCAAAACTACAATGCTTCACTTGATTCTGCAATGCATATTGAAGTTTCTTACTCTTAAGTTAAGATAGTCTGTATTTTTATATCATTTTGTCTGTTTATCATATTTGTTGAGTAGTATTATTATTATAGTAAATCAGAAGCTTGCATATATTGGTTTTTACAATTGTTAGCTTAGTTTTAATAGGGGAAAACACCTCTGTGCAGTGATTTTATGAGGTGGTGTAGTATGCCCGAGTCATTTGCATTGCTTGAAGCAGCCAATACGACGCTTTTTGTTTGTGGTGGCTGCATCTGAAGGATCTTGGCCACCAAAACAATCAAAGCCCTAAATGCTAACCTCTAATTTGTATTTGTTTGGTGGTATGAGCTTCTGATTTACAACGGCTATGTTTTAGAAGCGCCAGGCGCACCGAGGCGATAGGGTCTCCTGAGCTGAGGCCTATGCAGTTAATATCGGTGATATATCGATTATATCGGTCCCTTAGTAAAATATCGATGTCGAATATCGGTACCAATATTATCGGCGATTATATACCCAAAAATTTCTATATGAAAACTACATATATAACACTACTGAGCAAAAAGTTCGGGGGTCGGGCGCCCCTCCCCGCCCATTCTATACTTCGCCATTGATGACACTATTCAGATACACATTTGTTATGAGTTCTATTACAGAGTTCATATTGATGTTAAATTTTTTTTTCATATGAAACTAATGATTACATATGCTTGAAGTTAAAACATTTTAGAGACAGTTATATTATATAGATATACAGTTACACAAATTTTTTACATTTTGATTGATTCTTGCAGGTGTTTCATATTTTCATCATTTGAAAATATAATTTTTTTCTGAATTCTTGAATTTTAGGTAAAAAGAGATTGTGGCTGTGGTGGCGGTGGTGGCTGTGGTGGCGGTGGTGGCGGTGGTGGCGGTGGTGGCTGTGGTGGCGGTGGTGGCGGAGTGGTGGTGGTGGCAGGGCTGTGGTGGCTGTGGTGGCGGTGGTGGCAGCGGAGTGGTGGTGGTGGCAGGGCTAGTGGTGGTGGTGGTAACTGCCATTTCAGTCCATTTTTCAAATTTACACAATCAGTCCTTTATGTTACAAATTTACACAATCAGTCCTTATTTACAAACTGACTTAACTGGGTTATGATTTTTGGACTGAAATGGCACCTTTCCAGAACGTGGGGGACGAAAATGGCGCATTTTTGAAAAATGGACTGAAATGGCCAAAGTGACCAAACCACAGGGACGAAAATGGCAGTTAACTCTAAAATCTAAGCTAAACCGTAAAATCTAAACTATAAACCCTAAAAGCTAAACCCTAAAGGCTAAACACTAAAGCTAAACCCTAAAGCTAAACCCTAATATATTTAGGGTTTAGGGGTTATGATTTAGGGTTTAGGGTTTAGGGTTAAGAGATCCTAGTTAGGGTTTGGCGAGCCGGTTCTAACGCCGCTGGAATGAGTGAAATCGGAGTTCGTTTGAGTCGGTTCTCCACTGTTCCCCACTTTTTGAGTATTCCCCAATGAACCTCACACTATATATATATATATATATATATATATATATATATATATATATAGGGTAAGGTTTATGCGAGAACCAATGTGAACACAACATAAAATAGCTAAAAAAACCTAACCCCCCCCCCCCCCCCCCCAAAAAAAAAAAACCTAACCCCCCCAAGCTAAAATGCTAAAAACTAAACCCTCAAAAAACCTAAAATATCTAAAAAAAATCTAATTTTTTTTTTGCTACTAAAAGTAGCGATTTTTTATAAAAAAATATTAAAGAAAACAATTTGTGTGTTTTTTAGCTATTTTTAGGCATTTTTGGTTGTGTTCAAATTGGTTCTCGCGGTTCTCGCAATAAATGGTGGTTGCTAACGGATATTTGTCCTATATATATATAGAGAGAGAGAGAGAGAGTTGGACCAATTTTTTTTTCATAAACGTAGATGCTTGTATTATAAACACATTTGTAAAAAAAATTCAAAAAAAAAAATGTCGTGTGTGTAGTTTTGAACACCACAAGTTTGTGTTTACGGGTACCGTAAATTTTAAATAAAATATACGGGTCCCGTAAACGTAAATTTTGGGTGCTCAAAACTACACACTTGACATTTTTTTTTTTGAATTTTTTTTACAAATGTGTTTATAATACATGCATCTACGTTTATGAAAAAAAATTTGGTCCACCTCGCCCCGTACGGTGTAGTTCTCACGGTTCTTACAACTGAAGGTGGTTCTCATTTTAGCGGTCCCCTATATATATATATATAAAAGGTATAAGATTCACAAAAATTTCTTCGATTTATTAAGGTAATTGATAGAAATTTTGTAGTTTTTTAATAAATGCGATAACAAATCTTATTTAATTTTAATTTTGTAATAATTAATATAAAAATAAAAAAATATTATTTAACTTAGGGTAAATTACTTTTTGAGTCCCTGTGTTTTATGGGTTTTAACTAGTTGAGTCCAAAAGCAAAAAGTTTAACGACCTGAGTCTCTATAAGCATTTTCCTTAACCATTTGAGTCCAACTTTCTAACACCATCCATATTTTCTATTAAAAGACTAAAATGCCCCTGTCTTCTTTACCCTTATAAAAACCTAAAAGTTCTACATCAAACCCACTCTCTGTTTTCTCTCGAGTACACACCGGAGATCGGAGCTCCGGCTATCTTCTCCGACAAGCACCACCCTTACAACCCGTTCACCTAAATCCCATCTTTCTCTATTGCAACTCAGGCGACCGGAGTCGCACCTATGCGATCTCCAGCGTCTTCTCGTTCACCGGCGACAACCACCCACATACCCCAGCTGCCCTTCTTCTTATCCGGTGAGCCACACTCCACACGCACCCCTGTAAACCCCCAACACCTCCCTGTTACCCTTGGTTAGATGGCCAACCACCACCAACCGGTGGTGGCGTGCGGCGGCAGTTAAGCGCAGGAGAGAGAGAGGGTTAGAGAGAGAAAGATCGGAGGAGGAAGGAGAGGGGCCGACCAAGCTGTCCAGATCCAACGACAAGAGATGGAGTTCCGAGAGTTACCAGGTACGCCTCCTCGGCTGATAAAAGCCTAATCGATCCTGCAGAAACCGCCTTCAGCAGCCACTCCACTGTTTCTGAAGGTGATTTTGTTTGAAACGATTTAAATGATTTGATGGTTTAGAGCTGTTGTTGCTTAATTGTAGAAGAAAACAGAGTGTGCGTGTAGTTGTTTGTGTTGAGAGAATTTTTAGGGTTTTGCCTTTAAAATGGAAAAGAAAGAGTAGAGACTTTTGTTGTTTGAGAATTATGTTTGAGTGGGTTAATGAAAGGTTATTTCTTGATTTGATAAAGTTTGAGAATTATATTTTAGTGGCCGGAAATTATATTTGCAGCGGTAAGGGTGGATGGTGGAGGGGAGACGGTGGAATAGAGAAGAATATTCAGAGGGAGAGAGTAAGAGATAAAGGGGGAGAGATATATAAGAGAGAGAAACCTAATAATAATTTATTTTTATTTTTTTACTGTAATGGTATTTTGGTCATTTAACAATACTTAAACAAAAAGTTCTAACAGTGTTAAAAATTTGGACTCAAATGGTTAAAGAAAATACTTATGGGGACTCAGGTCGTTAAACTTTTTGCTTTTGGACTCACTTAGTTAAAACCTATAAAACACAGGAACTCAAAAAGTAATTTACCCTTTAACTTATGCTTAAAAAGTGGTGTTGACCCAATTTGTGTATTCATATAAATTATTTCTATACCTTTATAATATAATTAAATAATAATAATAATAATAAGGAAAATTGGTAATTAATAAACCAACCTTTGCCCCATTGGTAATTAATAATCATACCTACAGAATTGGTAATTAATAATCCTACGTTTCAATATGTTGGTACTCAATAGACCTCCGTTAGTTTTTTTTAACTGAAGTTAGTTTTTAAGTTTTATTTGTTACACAAACAGTCCCTGTAGTTATAATTTACTAGTTTTAAGTTTTATTTATTACACAAACAGTCCCTGTAGTTATAAAAAAAATCATAAAAATCCTAAAAAATCAAAAAAATTCAAAAAAAATCAAAAAAATCATAAAAATTCTAAAAAAATCAAAAAAATTCAAAAAAATCATAAGAATTCAAAAAAAATCTAAAAAATCATAAAAAATCATAAAAAGTCATAAAAATTCAAAAAATTCAAAAAAAGAAAACGTTTCGACCCGGACCGTTTCGACCCGTACCGTTTCGACCCGTACCGTTTCGACGCGTACCGTTTCGACCCGGACCGTTTCGACCCGGACCGTTTCGACCCGGACCGTTTCGACCCGGACCGTTTCGACCCGTACCGTTTCGACCCGTACCGTTTCGACCCGTACCGTTTCGACCCGTACCGTTTCGACGCGTACCGTTTCGACCCGGACCGTTTTCGACCCGTACCGTTTCAAAAACGGTGGTGGTGGTGGTGGTGGCGGTGCTGTGGTGGTGGTGGCGGTGGTGGTGGTGGCGGCGGTGCGGTGGTGGTGGTGGCGGTGCTGTGGTGGCGGTGGTGGCGGTGGTGGCGGCGGTGCGGTGGTGGTGGGTGGCGGTGGCGGTGGCGGGTGGCGGTGGTGGTGGTGGCGGTGCTGTGGTGGTGGTGGTGGTGGTGGCGGTGGTGGTGGTGGTGGCGGCGGTGGTGGCGGTGGTGGTGGTGGTACGGTTCGAAACGGTTCGCGTCGAAACATTTGCTTTTTTTGAATTTTTATGATTTTTATGATTTTTTATGATTTTTTTTTATTTTTTTGAATTTTTATGATTTTTTTGAATTTTTTTTGAATTCTTTAGAATTTTTTTGATGTTTTTAGAATTTTTATGATTTTTTTGAATTTTTTAGATTTTTTAGATTTTTTTTTTATTTTTATGATTTTTTTTATAACTACATGGACTGTTTGTGTAATAAATAAAACTTAAAACTAGTAAATTATAACTACAGGGACTGTTTGTGTAACAAATAAAACTTAAAAACTAACTTCAGTTAAAAAAAACTAACGGAGGTCTATTGAGTACCAACATATTGAAACGTAGGATTATTAATTACCAATTCTGTAGGTAGGATTATTAATTACCAATGGGGCAAAGATTGGTTTATTAATTACCAATTTTCCTAATAATAATAATAAAAATTGATTGACTCTATATTATTCTTCCTCTTCTTACGTATTTTCATTCTTCCTGTTTTAACTATATACACAAAAGTCTCTTTTAGGCATTACAACAAACACCCGGTAGATTAGTGTAAGTTCAGTTAAACTGAAGACGCCAATAATCCCATTTAAGATCTAATGTAGTCTGGCATTCATATTCAATACAATGGCCCATGGCTTTATAGCTTAGTGGTATCTTAGGGTTGAGATAAGGCTTTGAGACCAATAGGTCCTGGGTTTATTGGGTTTTCCCATATTTATTCCCACAAGGGGAGTTTTCCCATATTTATTGGGTTTACTCCTGAATTGAAGTATAGTCATTATGCCTAGTGGAGATAGATATGATCAAGTGGTTCTGCTGATGGCGCAATGATGTGGTCCGTCAGTGATCCAAATTTGTCATTTAAAAAAAATTCAATACAATGACAGTAACAAGTATAGTAACGAAGCAAGTGACATTATCAATGTCAAAGACTATAAATTATATAAAATTTGTGCATGAGTCACAATGTCACATGATGATGGAGTGTGGGCATGTATAATGTGAATGATAATAATATTCAGATGATCAACTTGAAGTTTTGCAAAGTTTAGACTTACAAGTTACATGAACATGGATGACACCAGAACCGGCAGCGACTATCCAGCAGTCGAGTCACCGCTACTCAACAACTTCGTTCGCGGCGTCGTTGACTACAAAGGTAATCCTGTCCTCAGAGCAAAATCCGGTTCTTGGCGATCTGCATATTTCATCTCAGGTAACATTAAGCCTCTCGAACACACACTCGAATTAGTACAAGTTTTCAAACTTTTAATGTTGTATTCAGGTGTCGAATTGGCGGAGAGATTTGCGTACAATGGAGTCAGTTCAAATCTAATCACGTACTTGACCGGACCATTGGGGCAGTCGACCGCAAAAGCTGCTGAGAATGTCAACGCCTGGTCTGGAACGGTGTCGCTTCTTCCCCTAGTCGGAGCTTTCATCGCAGATGCTTTTCTTGGTCCATACCTCACAATTATAATTGCTTCTCTGCTCTATGTTCTGGTTTGCAAATGTTTTCATTTTCACTTTGGAAAAGGGTGGCTCAAGGGAGTGAAATAAAGCAATATAACTCGAGAAAATTACCAAAATAAACATTTTGACTCTAGATTTAATCAAAATAAACATTCATTTTTAATATTTTCAAATACACCAATCAAAGTGCACCACATAAGCATAGCCGGCTAAGAATATTGTAATCTAGCTGGCGTGGAAATAAATGAAAAGTACGATTGATCCACAAAAGAAAAACAATAAACGTGTAAAGAGCCAAATAAATTTCGTGGAGCTTTTTCTGATCCAGCAACACTGGATGTTTTTCTGGACGGGTACCGGTATTACTTTTCAAGGATATTAGTGCCGGCTCTTTACATGTGTATTGTTTCATTGGATGTTTTTCTGGACCGGTATTACTTTTCAAGGATATTAGTGCCGGCTAAATTTAGCAAGTTTTGATTGGTTGGTTTTGGAAATGTTATGATATAGGAATCATAATATTGAAACCGAAATAATTTTATTTTTGATCCACTTGGAGACAAAAGCTTGAGCCAGTCCCTACTTTGAAATTTGAATGATCACCAAATTAATCAAGAAAATTAATGATAAACAGGCACTTGCATTGCTGGCTTTTTCGACGTTGATTCCAACTGACTGTAATGCCATTGATGGGTCATCATGTTCACCTCAGCTCCAAGTTATCATATTTTTCATGTCCTTATATCTTGTAGCGTTTGCCCAAGGTGGACAGAGGCCATGTGTTGAGGCTTTTGGGGCTGACCAGTTTGATGCAAATCATCCAGAAGAACTCAAATCTAAAAGCTCATTCTTCAACTGGTGGTTTTTTGGATCATGTGCATCGCCTACAGTTGGGATCTTTGTCCTTAGTTACATTCAAGATAACCTTAGTTGGGGTCTTGGCTTTGGGATTCTTTGTGTTATCATGGGGTTTGCTCTCATAATATTCTTGTTTGGAACCATGACTTACAGGTTTGGTGAGAAAACCCAAGGAAAAAACCCATTTCTGCGAATCAGCCATGCGTTTGTTACAACATATAGGAATTGGTGGAGGGTTAAGCCTCATCAAGATTCTAAACAATTCAGGTAACATGCTTATTAAGGATAATTCTGATTTGGAGATTATCTTAAAAGTTAATTTAATGCGTTCAAGGATAAAGATTAGTTGGTTTATTATATAAACTAGAATTACTATCCGCTGTAATGTGGTGGGATTCATTAGTTATATATATATATTTTTTAACTACAATATTCATCCATTAAATCTTTTTTTTTATACAATGTAATCGAAGAATTTATATCGAGATAATTGGTAAACGGGCAACAAGTTGCGCCGCTACCCCTTTTTGAATAGCAAAACTAAGCCTTTTAAAAACTACGTTCATAGATCTCGAGGTCATAACATTACTATGCATGACCCTTTGAACTCGACTAAGTAGGTCCACAGCCTCTGACGCCAGAAAACCAAAAGTATCAAAAGCAAATGGGATAAAAACGTGCTGGTTGTCAAGGCACGCTTTCTCATGCCCGCAAACCTGTGTGTAAAACATAGAAAAGAATAACTAAGTTGATCTCTGCCCGAACGTTGCGACGGACTTATCAAACGGGGGGAAATAGACGCGTTGCGTTAGGCCTGTCAAATGGGAAAAATAGATAAAAAAAAACGTGGAGCCCCACACGCACGTTACGATGTGTTAACTCGGAAAATTTAGAATGAAACGTTAAACAGAAAACTTGCGAAAGATGAAAAGTATAAAGGACCAAAGTTGAAAGTTAAAAAGTCTTGGGTTAAATTGCAAATGATGAAAAAGATTTGTGTTAAAAGTAAAAAAAAAAAAATCAAATGGGTTAAATTGCAAAAGATAGAAACTTTTGAATTAAAAATGAAAACAAAGGGTTTAAATTACCAAAGAATGAAACTTTAGACTTAAATTGACAAAGATTAAAACTTTAGGGTTAAAAAGGAAAACTACAATTTGTTTTTGAAAAACTCCCAAAACAAATGGTACAACTACCATATGCACATACATGTTGCTTATTTATAGTTTATAATTTATAATAGTTTGAATTATCTATTCAATATATAGCTAGTTAGTGTAATAAATTATTTAAATAGAGTTTTAGTTGAGTTAGGATTAGTTTCTGTTTAGTATGAATACATGGTTATGTATTCAGTTTTATTTGTCGAGTTAAGTTTAATAGTACAAAGAGTACGAGACGTGTTAGTCTTCAAGTCATTTGTGTTTGGTTTTGTATGTTCGTAATTGGAAGCCTGGCCAACAATTGGTATCAAAGCTTCATCTAACAGCCGAAGAAGACAAGCCGAAACAATAATCGATCACACGTTTAAGATATTAAGCCGAACTCAACCAAGGATACAAAGATGAAGAAAAGATCGACCAAGTGGCTATTTTTAACGGGTGTTGTTGGGTGACTAAAAATTGTTAGCGGAATGCATACATGATGATCATTAATGTCCAGCAATTGCGAGGCAGTTCGGGTTAGTCAGTGTTATGGAGAGGTCCCGCTTGAGATAGTGGTTGTCCGATAGTATTCAACTGCAACGGGTGGCGTTTCAAGGCTTAATTGCTGACAAGAAGGCGCGAACAGTGGTTCGGGTTAGCCGATGTCAAAGGGAGTATCGTTGGGAAAATGGTAGTGACAAGTGATCAGTTCAGTTCGTTTCAGTGGTGATGAAGTTTATTGCTTTAGCAATTTTCAATCCAGGTAAGATCAAGACCCGGTCTTTATCGCAAAGGATAAAAACAGAGTAACAGGGGTAGGTTGTTTTTTATTGGCAGAAGTATCCGATCTGATTTGCGGGTAGACGGACGGAAGAAGATTCGTCAAAGCAGGGTGCTTTCAATCTTATCGCGTCTAGCAAGGGAATAAGAAAATAGTAGAAGCAGAGCGCTTGTTTTTTCCTTGATTTGTGGTCAAGAACGGTATGGTTCTAATGACCGGGGAAGAGGGAGCTATCAAGATTGGTCAAGGTATTGGAGTTGTCGATAACAATGCGGATGTGAAGCGAGTCCAAATCAGAATTAATGGGGTGAGTAAAGGATAATTATGATTTGGAGATTATCTTGAAAATTTAAGTGGGTTCAAGATACAGATTACTTGGTTTATTATTTAAATACTTTCAATTGTCTATTTAATGGACAAGTTAATCTAGTTAGTTAGAGTAAGTACAATTTTCATTCCTCTGGTTTACACTCGTTCTCACATACAATCCCTATTTGAAAAAAACGGCTATTCCAGTCCATGTAATTGTCAATCAGAATCATTAACATCCTTGTTGGAAATGTCCGTTAGTTGAACGTTAGTATTATGGTTAAATGACCATAATACCCTTAAGGGCTGAAATTGCAATACAAAAAGGTCATCTCCCCTTTTACAGGCACTGCAACAACAACATTCATTCTTTCCTCTTTCTAGACTAAATCACCACCAGCCACCATGTTCCAAATCAGTCACTCATCCATGTTGTAACAACTTTGATTCCACCACATCCTTTGAACTCGAAGAAAAGGAAGTTTAGATGGGTCGTGTCTTTCTTTATTCATATTTTCTCTTCATGTTCACCAAGAACCATAAGTGTTGCATCATCATTCCATTCTTTCTCAATAGAATACCCATACAACAACAAAACTAAACAAATTTTAGCTTTATGAAAAAAACGAAACTGGAAATTCGGCGATATTGTGTTCAGACAATTGTGAGTTACATGTCTATAATTCTAAATATTATTATTAAACTTACATGGGTTCTGATCAATCTTCAACAAACTTCGGCGCCTTCAACAACCTCCATCGATGTGTCTCACATAAATCGCCCGCACCTGCACCACTGTTAGATAATCATATTTAGATATGCTGCTTTGTACTTATTTAATTCTTTAGGGGGTTTTGTGTTATTTATTTGTGTATATAATGTTGTATCTCAGTCAATAGAATTCATTGAGTTCAAAACCCATTCATGGTATCAGCCAATGACTAAGGATTGGTTGAGTTTCTCCCCCTCCTCTCCTCCCCTCCCCTCCCTCCTGTTCGTTCACCTCTCCCTATCTTTCGATCTTCTCCTCTGACCTATGGCCTCCCCTTCGTCTTCCATCTCCAACATGCCGATGACCAGCCTTGCCCCTCTTCTTGCTGTCAAGCTATCTGGCTCCAACTATCTCTACTGGCGGCAACAAATGCTCCCTCTCCTCTCACTAAATCATCTCTTATCTCATGTTGATGGAACTGAATCTGCCCCATCCCAAACCATTACCTCCGGTGAGAAAGTCATTGACAACCCGGACTTTGCTTCATGGCTGCGTAATGAGCAGCAAACCATTGTCGTTCTGAATGCCTCCATCATTGAAGAGGTGCTCTCGGTGGCTGTAGGGCTGTCATCGGCTCGTGAAATTTGGCTTGCACTCGAGAAAGCTTTCTGTAACTCTTCCATTGAATGGATTCAGAACCTACGCAATAATCTTCGCAATCTTAAAAAGGGTGATACATCTGTGTCTGATTTTGGGCGCTTCTTCAAAGCCCTGTGTGATCAACTGTAATAACCATAAATTTAAAATCATTATTTTAGAAATAAAAGAATAATAATTTATAATAAACTAAATATTTATCTTATGATCCATCTTTCTGTATATTAACCAAAACTATTATTATTATTTATAAATTATCCAATAGGAAACCCTAGTTAAGACACCCAAGTGATTCTGCACAAACCCTAAAATTCTCAAAATTTTCAGAATCAGGATCAGGGCCCCTAAAACTCAGGGAGGGGGGTATTTTCTAGTGATGATTATCCATTTATCTCGCTGTCTAAATTAAATATTCTCGAAATGTTGACTCAGCTAAGCTAGTCTCACGCGTGGCAACCCTATGATCAATATGTGTCCCTTACGGACCGTAAGGATTAAGTCTTACGGTCCATAAGCAAGGGTAAAATTCGACTATAAATAGAGGACATTGGCACTTGAATCTGGGCGCTGAAACGACGAAAGAATTCGTAAAATACTTCGAGTTATCGTCTGTTTACTTCAAATTAACACACACGAAACACTAATTAGTATAGCGGGGTGCTGCAAAACAGGGTATTAACTCAATTGCTGATACGATTCAATGTCCGATTGATTGAAATCAATCCAATGGATGTTTAAGTGCTGCTCAAATTTGGGTTATGCTTTGTCATTAGTCGTGATTCCGATAGATGTTTAAGTAATCTCACTTTGTCATTAATTGTGATTTCGATGGATGTTTAAGTGTTTACACTTTGTCATTCGTTGTGAATCCGATGGATGTTTAAGTATCGCACTTTGTCATTCGTTGTGAGGATTTTAATCTCGTGAGTTATCGTAAATGTTGTATTAAGTTACTAACCTAGTTTGTGTGCATATTATTTAAATTAGGTTAAAAGATTAATCAGTAGTCTAAACTCTGCCCGTATAAATCTGAAATATTATCACAAGGTAGCATCACTTTGGAATTATTAAGGTACGGATCCTTACCCCACTCCTTATTGCTTCATATTCAAATTGTTATAAACCCATTAAATTACTATATCTTTTAAAAACTCCTAACGTCTTTGATTATCGATTCATTTGACAGTCCGTTGAATTCCTATTCTAATCATAACTTTGGATTTAGCTTTCATGTCATGCGATAACGTTATGTTAGTTGTACTCATTATCGCATGGTCCAATATATGTTCCGTCTTGTTATGAAAATAAGTTTTATAAGTTATGTGAATAAGTCCATTTGTACTCTGATACCCTGAGTATCGCTTCTCGTGGAGTGTCCCACGAGCATGTTGTTGCGGCATCGACATCATGTGCTCCATCCGTGACGGAGAGATCAGTTCACGGCGTCTCTTAAGTACAAGTGTGGTACATATAAGCTATTACGAGGCGTATGGATCGATCCTAGGATTTAAGTATAAGGAGGTGGATAACGGGTATGCCAACTCGCCATCTCATGTGATAATTATGCAGGAGTAGCTACCTGTGTATTGTCACGTTTTAAGTTTGCTCATGGGTACATCCGTATGATATGATTATGAAATTATGTTCTTGTATCGTATCATTTTCGAATAAGGTTCCATCCGGATAACATTTCATATAAAGCGTTATTTGTTATTTGAGCCTATTATTCCGTACTGAGCATTTGGCTCATTCCGTAAAAAAATTTGTATATACAGGTCCGCATTTTACTTTGGTCGGGGAAAAGAGAGAAGAATAAAGCCTACGACTAAATCGGAAGATGTTAGTAAATCAAGTCGAATGTGTTCGCTTGTATATTAACCTTAAGTTTAGTTGTCGTTGTATCCTTGTCAAATAAATAAATGGAATTATGACTTTTGTTTATGATCCTATTATTGTGACACGTCAGCCCTTCCGGGTTGGGGTGTTACAGCTATGGTATCAGAGCAAAGGCTCTTTCCTGTAGAAAACTTGAAGATAGTAATTAAAACCTGTGAGGAATGGGTAGATATCTATGATAGGATTCAACTTAGTCTCTTATTTGGATTAATTCCTATGTCTATTCGTATAGATATGTCTCCTCGTTAAGAGGATATAATTATCATCCACTCCATGTCATTAGTTATCCGTTACTTACAATTCACGAATATTTGTCCTATGAAGAGGAACCAGAAGCCATCTTAGATCGACAAGAAAGGGTTTTGCATAGGAAAGTAATTCCGTTTGTTAAAATCCTCTGGAAAAATCACTCTGAACGCGAAGCAACATGGGAATCTGAAGAATCAATTCGTTCTCTATACCCTAATCTATTCTCGCAATAGAATTTTACTCAAGATAACGGTGAGCCTTGCTCTTTGATCTATGTTCATTTGTTTCTGCTTATGGTCATTCATGCTTTGCCTTATGTGAATATATCTTAGTTATGATTAAGCATAATTATGTAGGAGATATCAATACCAATAGTCACTCTAGTATCTGTAGGTCTCCATTGACTTTTCGTACGGTAAGATATTTTATTAAGATGCGTTATAGAAGGACCATTAGGGCACAAATGTAAGGTAATTGACAATTATAGTCATGAAAGTAACTATGAATTTCAGATACACAGGTGTGTTTAAGAGATTCTTGTTATATAAGTTAGTAACTCTGCTATGAAAGTTCCGTTTCCGTTACTTATGCGATAGGTTATATTCTTATTGAAAAATTTCGAGGACGAAATTTCTTTTAAGGGGGTAATAGTTGTAATAACCATAAATTTAAAATCATTATTTTAGAAATAAAAGAATAATAATTTATAATAAACTAAATATTTATCTTATAATCCATCTTTCTATATATTAACCAAAACTATTATTATTATTTATAAATTATCCAATAGGAAACCCTAGTTAAGACACCCAAGTGATTCTGCACAAACCCTAAAATTCTCAGAATTTTCAGAATCAGGATCAGGGCCCCTAAAACTCAGGGGGGGGGGGTATTTTCTAGTGATGATTATCCATTTATCTCGCTGTCTAAATTAAATATTCTTGAAATGTTGACTTAGCTAGGCTAGTCCCACGCGTGGCAACCCTATGATCAATATGTGCCCCTTACGGACCGTAAGGGTTAAGTCTTACGGTCCGTAAGCAAGGGTAAAATTCGACTATAAATAGAGGACATTGGCACTTGAATCTGGGCGCTGAAACGACAAAAGAATTCATAAAATACTTCGAGTTATCGTTTGTTTACTTCAAATTAACACACAGGAAACACTAATTAGTATAGCGGGGTGCTGCAAAACAGGGTATTAACTCAATCGCTGATACGATTCAATGTCCGATTGATTGAAATCAATCCAATGGATGTTTAAGTGCTGCTCAAATTTGGGTTATGCTTTGTCATTAGTCGTGATTCCGATAGATGTTTAAGTAATCTCACTTTGTCATTAATTGTGATTTCGATGGATGTTTAAGTGTTTACACTTTGTCATTCGTTGTGAATCCGATGGATGTTTAAGTGATTTCACTTTGTCATTAATTGTGAATCCGATGGATGTTTAAGTATCGCACTTTGTCATTCGTTGTGAGGATTTTAATCTCGTGAGTTATCGTAAATGTTGTATTAAGTTACTAACCTAGTTTGTGTGCATATTATTTAAATTAGGTTAAAAGATTAATCAGTAGTCTAAACTCTGCCCGTATAAATCTGAAATATTATCACAAGGTAGCATCACTTTGGAATTATTAAGGTACGGATCCTTACCCCACTCCTTATTGCTTCATATTCAAATTGTTATAAACCCATTAAATTACTATATCTTTTAAAAACTCCTAACGTCTTTGATTATCGATTCATTTGACAGTCCGTTGAATTGCTATTCTAATCATAACTTTGGATTTAGCTTTCATGTCAAGCGATAGCATTATGTTAGTTGTACTCATTATCGCATGTTCCAATATATGTTCCGTCTTGTTATGAAAATAAGTTTTATAAGTTATGTGAATAAGTCCATTTGTACTCTGATACCCTGAGTATCGCTTCTCGTGGAGTGTCCCACGAGCATGTTGTTGCGGCATTGACATCATGTGCTCCATCCGTGACGGAGAGATCAGTTCAAGGCGTCTCTTAAGTACAAGTGTGGTACATATAAGCTATTAGGAGGCGTATGGATCGATCCTAGGATTTAAGTATAAGGAGGTGGATAACGGGTATGCCAACTCGCCATCTCATGTGATAATTATGCAGGAGTAGCTACCTGTGTATTGTCACGTTTTAAGTTTGCTCATGGGTACATCCGTATGATATGATTATGAAATTATGTTCTTGTATCGTATCATTTTCGAATAAGGTTCCATCCGGATAACATTTCATATAAAGCGTTATTTGTTATTTGAGCCTATTATTCCGTACTGAGCATTTGGCTCATTCCGTAAAAAAATTTGTATATACAGGTCCGCATGTTACTTTGGGCGGGGAAAAGGGAGAAGAATAAAGCCTAGGACTAAATCGGAAGATGTTAGTAAATCAAGTCGAATGTGTTCGCTTGTATATTAACCTTAAGTTTAGTTGTCGTTGTATCCTTGTCAAATAAATAAATGGAATTATGACTTTTGTTTATGATCCTATTATTGTGACACGTCAGCCCTTCCGGGTTGGGGTGTTACATCAACTATGTGCTATAGCTCATCCGGTCGATCCCATGGACCAACTACACTGGTTCTTGTGTGAACTCGGTCCAACATTTGAGAACTTCTCCAGATCTGTTCATTCAGTCCATCCCCTGCTTGATTTTTCTGATCTCTTGGCTTGTGCTGAAAGTCATGAGATGTTTGTGACTGCCCTTCATGGGCCACTCTCACCTACCGTTGCCTTTCCTGCCCAAACTACCAACCCTAGGTCCAACAACCCATCCCGTGACACTACCACCACCCCTCGAAGGCCGCCCACCCCCAACAACCAAACTAAGCCAAATTCTCGTGGAAATCATAGAGCACAGATGACTCGTGGCCAAAGACCACCAACATGCTAACTTTGTCGAACCCCTGGTCACTATGCCACACAGTGTCAAAAACTTGCCACTTTTGCTTCATCCATATCCCAAGTGAAGAACAACTGGCTCAAGCGTTTCATGCCCAATGTCTCATGAACTCTACCATACCTAAATGGACATGTGATACCGGTGCCTCAGATCACATGGTCCCTAATACCAATAGTATTCCCAACTCACCTCCTACTCAAGGTAAAAATAAACGAGTGTATTTTGGTAATGGGGAATCTCTATCCGTCTCTCATATTGGTAACACAAAAATTCCTGGTTCTCTCGATCTGAATAATATTTTAGTTGTGCCAAAACTAACGAAAAATCTCCTATCTGTAAGCAAATTAACTAAAGATAATTTTGTTGATGTACTATTCTCATATCCTCACTTTTATATTCAGGATCGACGAACCAAACAGGTCCTAGCCAAAGGGAGCCATGAAGTTGGCCTATATATTCTTCACAACTATCATGAAGCCTTGATCTCAACTTCCACATGTCCTAAAGCCTCATATTAATTATGGCATTCTCGTCTTGGGCATGCCAATTTTGATATTATTACTATGTTAAAAAACTTTGGTTATTTATCGTTTAATTCTGCTTTGCCTAAGCCGAGACTTTGTTCCCCGTGTGAATTAGCCAAAGCAAAAAGGCTACCTTTTTCTAATAATATTAAGCGTCCTACATCACCTCTTGAACTTGTCCATTGTGACTTATTGGGTCCTTCCCCAGTTAAATCAATTGATAACTTTAGTTATTATGTTGCCTTTGTTGACGATTTTTCTCGATTTACGTGGATCTACCCGCTAAAGGCCAAGTCTGAATTCTTTGATGCTTTATCCATATTTCTTTCGTTTGTGCAAACTCAATTTGCAAGTAAAATAAAGAACTTCCAAAGTGATGGTGGTACGGAGTTTACAAATCATCGTGTTCGTACTATTTTCGAATCCAATGGCACGTTTCACCGGATGTCTTGTCCGTATACCCAGGAACAAAATGGGCGGGTTGAACGCAAACATCGACATATTATCGAAACCGGTCTAGCTATGTTGATCCATGCTAAACTTGCCCCATCTTATTGGGTTGAAGCTTTTTCATCAGCAGTGTATATTATTAACCGCCTCCGTACAACCATACTTGATGGAAAATCACCATTTGAAACTTTATATGCTACACCTCCCAACTATGCCTCATTTCGTGCATTCGGGTATCGTGTATACCCGCTTATAAGGGATTATGCTCCAAATAAGCTTGCACCTAGAAGCCTATCATGTATTTTTATTGGGTATTGTTTCAAATATAAGGGCTACAAGTGCCTAGAACAATGTACATCTCGTGTCTACATAACCCGAAATGCTCGTTTTGATGAAACCCACTTTCCACTAACCTTGACATCCACGGCTCGACCCATTGATACATTGGAAGTATCCACTTTCCTTGATACTTCCACCACTTCTTCTAATACCACCACCTCTCTACCGAACTCTCATGTCCCAACTCCGCCTGCCTCAGTCAACACCACGCCAGACAACTCACCACCTCCCGCACCATCCCCACCACCACCGCCTCCATTACCATCTCATCCTATGACAACACGAGCCAAATCTGGCATATTCAAACCTCGGCATCGACTTAACTTGACCCATACTCATGATCTTCCATTGCACCAGGCTCTATTTGCATCCTCTGATCCCAAAACTTTTCGTTCTGCATCTAAGGATGTCAAATGGGTTCGCGCCATATAATCTGAACTTGACGCTCTACAGCGCAATGTGACACAGACCTTGGTTCCAAGGCCTTCCAATACCAATGTTATTGGCTCCAGATGGCTATTCAGGACTAAATACCACTCCGACAGAACCATTGGATGTCACAAAGCTAGGCTTGTCGCCAAAGGCTTCAGTCAAGTTCCTGGAATTGACTATTCTCTTACCTTTAGTCCAGTTGTCAAAGCTGCGACTATGCGTACAGTTCTCACTTTAGCAGTTACAAATCAATGGATCCTACATCAACTTGACGTTAACAATGCCTTTTTGCATGGCCACCTAGCTGAATGTGTTTTTATGGAACAACCCCCAGGGTTCTCTGACCCTCATTTTCCAAATCATGTGTGCAAATTAAACAAGGCTATCTATGGACTTAAACAATCCCCTAGAGCATGGTTCCATCGCCTAAGCATGTTTCTCACCGAGTATGGCTTTCTTTGCAGTCGTGCTGATCCTTCCTTATTTGTCTTTAAATGTGGAGATTGCATCATGTATCTCCTCGTGTATGTTGATGACCTCATTCTAACAGGAAATCAACCCAACACCCTTAAATCCTTTATATCCTCATTACATAACGAATTCTCCATCAAAGATCTGGGAGAACTCGGCTACTTCCTTGGTTTGGAGGTTACGTACATTAAAAATGGTCTTTTTTTTAAATCAATCTAAGTATACTTTAGATGTTTTAACTCGTGCAAAAATGTTGGATGCTAAACCAGCTCCAACACCCTTGAGCACCAATGTTTCTTTTGTCTCTGCAGGTGAACCATTTTCGCATATCACGCATTACAGATCCATTGTAGGAGCTCTCCAATACCTGACGATCACTAAGCCTGATATCTCCTATGCTGTCAATCAAGTCAGTCAATTTTTACATGCCCCCACTGTTGCCCACTATCAAGAAGTCAAACATATTCTTCGATATCTAAAAGGAACTCTTGCTTATGGTATACACTACACCCGTCCAGAACACTCATCCCTTCTAGGTTACTCAGATGCGGATTGGGCACGTTGTTTAGAAACTCGTCGGTCGAGCTATGGCTACTCTATCTTTTTAGGTGGGAACCTGATTTCATGGAGTGCTAAAAAGCAACCTACTGTTGCTTGCTCAAGATGTGAATCCGAGTATCGTGCCATGGAAAATACTGCTGCGGAACTTGTTTGGATCTCTCATATCCTTCAGGAACTTCATGCGCTTCCGCCATCTCGACCAACCATCCTATGTGATAATCAGAGTGCTCTGTTTCTTGCTCAGAATCCAGTGGCACACAAACGTTCTAAACACATTGATCTTGACTATCATTTTTTACGTGAACTGGTTTCTGCAGGGCAACTGGATGCTAAATTTGTTCCAACCAAGCTTCAAGTGGCAGACATCTTTACCAAAATCCTACCGGTTTCGCAGTTCTCTA
The DNA here is from genome assembly GCA_030545235.1 of Helianthus tuberosus. Taxonomy (NCBI): domain Eukaryota; kingdom Viridiplantae; phylum Streptophyta; class Magnoliopsida; order Asterales; family Asteraceae; genus Helianthus; species Helianthus tuberosus. The sequence continues at coordinate 163,329,263 of CM060354.1, read as the reverse complement.
CGTTTCGTCAAATGCTTCGTCTTGGTCCGCCACCATTTCGCTTGCGGGGGGATGTTAGATAATCATATTTAGATATGCTGCTTTGTACTTATTTAATTCTTTAGGGGGTTTTGTGTTATTTATTTGTGTATATAATGTTGTATCTCAGTCAATAGAATTCATTCAGTTCAAAACCCTTTCAACCACCACCGCCTTCTAAGTTCTTGTTCTTGGATTCTCTCTTCGATTTCACCAAGAATACATCGGTTGAAGCTTATTTGAGATTTAGGGTTTGGTTTGGTTTGTTTTGCGCCCCGCTGGTGGTATGCGCATATATTGTATATATGTGTGGGCGCTCGGGGGGCAAAAGTGAAAGTGCACTAATTTTAACGTTATTTTACTAATTTCGTGAAAATAACGTTAAAAGAGGGGGATGGTTAATCATGCATCATGTGGTGACGTTGATAGCCGAAAGACAAGGGAGTACATGAACTAATCGGCCTTTGTCTTAATTGTTGAGTGTTATGTGTCTTATGTCCAAGGCTTGATGCAAAACTACTATCGAGCCGGAGGTCCTACTGGAAGCAGCCTCTCTATTCCTAACATGTAGAGGTAAGGTTGTCTACATCTTACCCTCCTCAGACTCTACCTTAGCTTTGCTATTGGTGGGATTTACTATGATGATGATGATTTGGCTTGTTTTGTTTTGTTTTGTTTTGTACAGAGAAATAGAAAAGCATGTGGGTTTGATTGAATTATAAATAGTAATAATATAATAATATTAATAATATGAATAGTTGAAAAGAAAATGTTATCCTTCGAGTTAGATGTTAAAAGACACATTTACCCCGATCAATTAGCAGTTGACTAACAACAAATGCTCTCATGGACTTGATTCCAATTAACAACTACTCGGACTGGAATGGCTGGTTCTTTTTTCAAATCGGGATTGTATGTGAGAACGGGTGTAAACCATTGGGACGGACATTGTACTTTACTCGTTTATTTAATTATTTAAATAGAGTTTGAGTTGAGTTAGAATTAGTTTATGTTTAGTATAAATACAGGGTTATATATTCAGTTTTATTTGTCGAGTTGAGTTTAATAATACAAAGAGTTAATTACATAGATGGACCCTGCGGTTTATAGCTAGTTTCACCTTTGGGTACTAACTTTTTTTTAACAACTTTAGGTTTTATGGTTTCAATTTTGTAACACATTTGGGTACTAACACCAAAATTATCAATATAATGACTAAAATACCCTTCCATTCTTTTTAATTTTATCAATGTAACACCTTTGGGTACTAACACCTAATTTATTTAGGTTTATATCAATTTTACAAAATCTATTTTTTTATTTTCATCTTTTTATTATATCTCTTAATTAACATAAAATCTATTTATTTTTTTTATTTTTTATTTATAAATATAAATTAAAAAAGTCAGAAAATGTCCGCTCCATTTTTTTATTTATTAATAATATTACTAAATAATACTAGAAAAATATCTGACTAATATTATGAATATATAAAAATTCTAAAAAAATATAAATTAAATAATGGAACAAATGATATAATAAGTATATATTAAAATCCATAGCAATCTTGAAAACACACGAATATAATATCTAAAAATTAGTTAAATTAATATATCAAGATATGTAGTATAATCGAGAAAAACTGTTTAAAAAATAACTACAACAAATTTAATATATTTTGTAGTAAAATCGTAAAAAGTGTAATCTAATTTGATTTGTTTGTTATGATCAATTACTTGGCATATTTTGAGACAATGTGATTAAACCATGACGTCTCTATTTTATTTGTGTATCTATGTGCTTAGGAAACACTTTAGTTCCTATGACATACAGTCTTTTATTATTATTATTATTATTATTATTATTGGTTTTATATTATTTAATTCCATACATTTAAAATTACAATAATTAAAACTAAGTTTTATACATTAAAATACACAGAGCTTTAACCTAATATCTTAATAATAGTTTATTTGCACATTACCAACTATTTTTATACCTATTGAATTTTTAATTATTTAACATTTTGAGCAACTTCAATCGTGGTAAATTATTTATTATTTCTTAAAAAAATTATATATAAGTATTTACTTATAAAAAATAAACAGATTTTATGTTAATTAAGAGATATAATAAAAAGATGAAAATAAAAAAATTTGATTTTGTAAAATTGATTTAAACTTAAATAAAATTAGGTGTTAGTACCCAAATGTGTTACATTGATAAAATTAAAAAAAAATGAAACGGTATTTTAGTCATTATATTGATAATTTTGGTGTTAGTACTCAAAGGTGTTACAAAATTGAAACCATAGAACCTAAACCTGTTAAAAAAAGTTAGTATTCAAATGTGAAACTGGCTATAAACCACAGAGTCCGTCTGTGTAATTAACTCTAATACAAATAGTATGAGATGTGTTACTCTTCAAATCTTTATGTTTGGTTTCTTAGGGTGTAAGGAGTGGTTAAACACTTTGGAGTGGCAAACCAAAAAACCGACCAATCAGAGCGCGCCATGTCAATCAGTCAAAAGTGTTTAAACTTTGGTGAAAAGTGTTGGCAATGGTTTAGACACTTGATGAAGTGGTAAACTATTTTAAAAAAAAAAGTGTGATTGGTTGAGATAGGAATGGACCTCACCCACAATACCCCCTCTCTCAATCATCTTCTTCCCCGAATCAACATGCTGTCCACGATCGTGTTGCCTTGTCGCGTCGGCATCGGGTCGGCGGCGGTGTTTGCCGATCGGCAAACCCGTTTGCCACCCTTTGCCGACTACCACACCGTATACCCTTATGTTCATGGTTGGAGGCTTGGGCCAACAGACTAGGACAAGCTAGGTGTTGGGCCAAAAGTGTAAAGTTTTAATTTTCCCCATGGTTTTAAAATGTTATATTAATAATTAGTCTAGATGAGTATGATTAACAAAACTATATAATAATAATATCACCTCTTAAATAAAACTGATTTAGAAGGTTGTATGCATTAAAATAACACTGTGGGTGACTTTCTATCTATTTGACTATTTTTGTCATTCTTTTGAACCAATAACTATAGAAAATGACCCCTTCGTATTATGAGGCATGGAATAATTTTCTCATATCTTGTTGATATTGGGTTAATGGCAGATTTCTCAACAAAGTTTTTGTTTCCCTTTACAGATCGAATGAAGATGGAACTATTTGTAGTGCTGATGAGGTGGAAGAAGCGAAGGCGGTTCTTAGACTAATTCCAATATGGGTAAGTTGTTTAGGGTATGGGATTGTATCTGCTCAAACTTCCACATTGTTCACCAAACAAGGAGCAACCATGGACCGGTACATCGGGTCAACATTTGAGATGCCACCCGCCACACTACAATCTTCCATCGGCCTCTTTGTTATCATCCTCATTCCCATCTACGACAAGATATTAGTCCCTCTTACCCAAGCAATTACAAATATACCATCTGGCATAACAGTGCTTCAAAGAATTGGAACCGGCATTTTCATATCTATTGTTTCAATGGTGGTTGCAGCCGTCGTTGAAACAAAAAGACTCAACATTGCTCATGAGTATGGATTATTAAATGATCCAAATGCAGTCATCCCAATGAAGATATGGTGGTTATTACCTCAATGTCTATTGATTGGAGCTAGTGATGTGTTTACAATTGTAGGTATGCAAGAATTCTTTTATGACCAAATGCCAAGTGATCTGAAAAGTATAGGTTTAGCACTTTACCTCAGTATATTGGGAATTGGTAGCTTTTTGAGCAGTTTTATAATCTCAATCGTTGGAAAAACGACAGGCGGAAACGATCAAGATGGTTGGATATCTGATAACTTGAATCAAGGGCATGTTGATTATTTTTACTACCTTCTTGCTGGAATTAGTGCAGGGGCATTTGTGATTTTTATATATGCTGCAAAATCTTATGTTTATAAAGGAGAAAGAGGAATGTGATGTTGCTGAGTTATGGTGGAATTAGTGAAGATTTGTTGTGAATTGATGTTCATAGATATAGCATGATGTAATTGTTGGAAAGGCTGCTTAAATTAAGGGATGTATTTGCCTTTACTAACTACTACCCTTTTACTAATAAATGTGGATTTTAATCCACTCTCTTTGGGATTTCTAGTATAAACTTGTATGAGTACCTCATTTATCTTGATTTACTAACATGTTACCAACTTATTAGGGGAGTGGAGGTGGTCATCACTCATCACTCACAACATCCAATCAAGTTCCGCCATGTCATCAACCATTATTCTATCATTCACAAGCTTTTTTTAGTGGTGGTGGTCATCACGAGTGATGGAATTCCATCACTCACAATTTTTTTTAATTTTTTTTAAATTAGAAATTAACAATAAAACACTAAAATTATAAATTTCATTAAAATTAAAACATACTAGTTCAATTAAACATACCAGAAATATTTTAGACTACAATTAAAAAAAATAATAAAGAAACTTTACTCCTTATATGTATACAATCTTAAAAATCTGCATTTCGTATGAATAAGTTAAAATTGTTATTTTAAATGATCATATATATTTATATAACTGTAAACAAACAAATAAGTTTATTCAAAAATAAACATCAGGGAAACGAAAATTGATGCACCACATATTGTCTTTAATACACGTGTTTCAAAAAGAAGGGGAGAAAGAAATCAAGGAAACAGATCTTGGGCCGAAATTCAAACAACTTCAACGCGTGAAAAAGTTCACGGCAATAATTCTCCACGCGTGGAAAATGATGGTGGCGGCTGTGTTTGGTATGCCATCACTCGTGAAAAAGCCTCATCACGTGCTCACCTCCACTCCCCTAAGTATAGCATTGTCTTACTACTATCTATACACTACAATTACCATAGGGCTTGTAGCCTAGCAGGATGATGTGTCATTATGACGAAAACCAAATCAAAAGTATAAATCAATTATACTTGAAAAGGTTCGACTCCTATGATCCCAAAAGAAATGATGTTCCTGACTACCAACCTTGACGCCCATGAAAACCTATTACAAAAAAAAACAAAAAACCATGAATGAACCAAATGTCTAGCAAGCGAAAACCAGAATAACAACAATAAGCAATATGAGAAAGCAATACTCTAACATCGTCTATGATAATAGGTGTAGCCGTCTCCATACGCCAATGAAATAATGTAATAACTCATTGCTCTTAAAGCATAGTGTCAAAAAAAAAAAAAAAACAACTTGATCTAATCACACCACCATAGTTGGTATCATGTCACTGATATCAGAAATCACAATGATGTGTATGTGGAACCCAAGTTCAGGTAACATGATGATGTAGTAACAACTAACACATCTAACCATAAGGCTAGATATTGTGGTTTAACGGCCCAAGCCACATCACCTTGTTAACACCTCAACACTGCCCCGGGCTAGTTAGGGGATAAATGAGGGTTCACCATCTTTCACGGAGATTAACCATTGCAAAAGTGGGGTTTAGGGACTCGCTTAGTTGCGACTCAGGTTAGTCGTCGGGTTATCGAGGCTGTGATTATGACGGGTACCCATGTTAGAAGCAAAGCATTCATTTGTAGAATTGATATGGCTCGACTTCTACATGCGGACCTTTTCAATTCGAAAGACGACAGTTTCTCGTAAAGGTTTGCTTTGCTATAAGAATCAACAAAAGTCAATGCCAACCATTTGATCATGTTTGTACATATCTAATAAAGCCTATTTTTACACATGGGTAGCTCTATGTGGCAGCATCGCGTGTAATGTCTCGCGGTGACCTACCGTTTATAAAGAGGATTTGTTTTTTTATTTTTTATATATAATTTGCTTTTGCTGGGAAGATAAGATACTATTTGATTGTTGTTTGTACTCTGGTTAACAAATGTTAATAGGTTATGTTTCAGAATTTTGGTTTTGGTTGATTGTAATGAAATCTCCCCCACTTGCAAGTCAAGAAGTATACGGTGCAAATAATGTTTTTTTAGAATGCAAAGCAAAAATACTTATGCCATAATGACATTAAAATACCCCGTCACTGGACGGGTATAAAATTCGTTTACAAAAAATACACAATCACATATTCATATCATGTTACATACACCCAACAAAATCTATTATCTATTATATATAATAAATGAAAGTTATTTGGGCCACGTGTTAGTAGATGAGGGCTACATTTTTCCCTTTTTCCCACCCAACAGTACCACTCCTCTCTTTTATCTATCTCATCTCTCATTTAGGGTTCCTCACTTTTTCTCTCGCTCTGCTCTATTCCGATCTTAACAGATGTTCAGCTCAACGCTCCGAATCAAAGTTAGATTATATATAACTTCATTAAGCTTACTGTTTTTATCATTCTATAAGTGTCAATCTTTGTTTTCATTGTTCACTCATTTGATCTTCATGTGTCATTACCTAGGGTTGTGCTTCGGCTAGGGTTTCGCTGGGAACTTCATGACGGAGATGATCGGAGGTTGTCGGCTCTACGGCCTGCAGTTCTCTTGTTTAATTTTTGGTCAAGTTTGCTGTTCAATTTTGATGTTCACTTATCTAATTTTAATTTTATTTTTAGACTTCTATATGATTTTGAGGTCGATTGAATGGTTATGCTGTAATGGATTTGAGCTTTAGGGTTAGTTATAATTATATTTTTTCATTTTTCCATCTTGAGTTTTAGGTTAGGGTTTGTTTTATTTTATTTTTGGGCTTCTATATGATTTTGAGGTTGATTGATTGGTGACTTGCTATTGTTGTTTGCTGTTGTTTGTTAATTAGGCTGCTGACATTACCAACCGACTACAACGACATCGAAAGGTTGTAGGACTATGACGACCAACTCAAAGATTCGAACGACAAATATTAGGTGTTTGGTTTCATTTTTTCTATGTTTTACTTATTTTCATATTATGAAATTTGTGGAATAAGGTAAAAATGATCATTCTAATTACCTGAAGATTGGGTATGATATCCTTTTAATTTTAATCGCCCAACAAGTTTTTTGGTTTGTTTCTTTGTTCTTTGATTATATGTTAGATGTACAGATTCTACAGAATGTAGTTAGGAGCCGCACATAAATATCACTAGTTAAGGTAAAAATGGACATTCTATTTACCTGATTTCATATTTCATTACGATTTGTATGCTTTTAGGGTTTTATTTCATATTGGTCATCACATTAATGGTGAGTACTTAAAAATATTGGAGGGTTGAATTAGTTTTATTTTGGGTATTTTTGGATGATTTCATCCATTTCTTTAAATAGTTCATGATCGAAGATGCACTTGAAGGTATCTTTTGAGTGAAATGAATGTTGATTTATCAGAAGATGCAGTTGAAGGTATCTTAAATAAGGTAATAATTGCATTACATCCCTGTTGAAAAACAAAATCGATAAATTTAGGGAAAATGGGGTTGGAAGATGATAAGCTAACAGTTTGATGATCTCATTCTACAGCTTCGATAAATTCAGGGGTATTCTCAAATAATGCTAAATAGATGCTTCTAAAGAAGCAGCACTTTGGACATTTGTCGGTCTTCAAACATCTATTATCTATTATATATAATAAATGAAAGTTCTTTAGCCCAAATAACTTTCATTTATTATATATAATAGATAATAGATGTTTGAAGACCGACAAATGTCCAAAGTGCTGCTTCTTTGAGAATACCCCTAAATTTATCGAAACTGTAGAATGAGATCCTCCACTGTTGGCTTATCATCTTCCAACCTCATTTTCCCTAGATTTACCGATTCTGTTTTTCAACAGGGATGTAATGCAATGATTCCTCTCAATTCAATAGACCGACACTTGCTTCCTCTCAAAGGGTTATAGAGTGGTTATAACAGCTAATCATGCTAAGGACTGTTATAACTAACCATTTCTCCTTACAAAGACTGATGGACTTAAAGACTGATGATGCCTATCCACTGTTGAAGACAAAGCCCTGTTAAAGACAACCACTTATGTACCTAAGGCCTGATCAATCAACACTACAAAAAAATTAAGTATTAGGGACTAAAAAATCAATATCTGATACATCTAAATCAGTCCTTAATGGTTATCAGGGAAGGCCCAAATACCATCTGTAAGTAATTATATTAGTATTATATCCTATATATTCGAAACTAATACATCAGTTATTCATACTTTAGTTAATATTATAATGTTGAACTCACGATGTGGTATAATAGACTAATAATCAAATAATAATCATTTCATATACAAAACACATCCGATACTATCAGTCCCTAATACGAGCTCTTACAAGAATTGTGAGGACTAAGTTTTAGTCTCTAATATAATTCATCACAATGGTAGAATTTTAATTGAGTTTTGGAGACTATATATTAGTCCTGAATGACTTTCGTATACCTTTTAGTAAACGAAATCTCAATTTCGAATAAGGTCACTTACAAGATATTTGAGACTAACTTTCAGTATCTCATACTTCCTTCAAAATGTTAGAACTTGAGCCAAATATTTGGATACTAAAAATCAGTCCTTAATCTTTTAATATACAAAATGCATCGATGATTGAATATCAGTTCCTAATTCAGTCAGTCTTTTAGAATTTTAATAACTGATTTTTAGTATTTAATATGTTCCATCCATATTAGAGATTGAAAAGTAGTTGCCAATACATTTATGCCATTTTTCATTATAGAGGGGAATTATTTGGGACTAAAGTTCAGTTGCAAATAAGTTTCCCTCGAAAACCTTATATTACTTAGAGTTATTTATGACTGAAAATTAGTCTCAGATAAGGTGGAGATACATTAGTCGCTGATTATCAATCACTAACAAATGTTGCGTAAAAATCAGTCCCCAATATTATTAGTGACTGAAAAACCAGTCCTAAATATTATGTATTCGAGACTGATATATCAGTCCCTGTTAAAATAGTCTCTAATGGTCACTTTTTTTGTAGTGCAAAGGAAAACCACTGGTCAGTAACAACAGTGGTTCAGCACTTACAGCGGATTCAACATCAGTGTTTCTTATGTAGCAGTGTTTAGTGTATCAGTATTTAGATTTTGTTACAGTTTCATTGATGGTGTAAGATTTATAAAAATGTCTAACAATTTCGGATTGGGTATATTCATTCATAGTTTTAAGATACTTCAGTGTTTATTTATGATGAAAATTATGTTGGTTCCATGATTGACTGCTCCCCATGTTGATTCACTTAATGGTATGTTATGTATATACAATCTCTCGAGACAAACCCTAGAGTTTATCTCTTGAGACAAACCCTAGGCAAACCCAAAGGTGAACCACGGCCCAACAACAACAGTGGTTCAGCGTCAACAACAGATAATCTACCTTTGTTTATGTTAACAATGTTTATATGTAACAGTATTTATCACATCAGTGTGTATATGTAACAGTATTTATCACAACAGTGTTTAGATGTAACAATATTTATCACATCACCTAAATGGTTTGATATGTACTATAAATAGAACAGTGGTCTGATCTTTATACTAATAAATTAAAATGAAGTACACTTGGATGATTATTAAGCTCCTCATTTTGATTGTTTGGGTATAGTATTCTTGAAATTGGACTTTTTTTGCAAACAGATGTTTATAAGCAAACATCTGTTTAACCTCAAACATTTGTTTAAGGCCAAACATCTGTTTAAGGTCAAACATCTGTTTAAGTCTAAACAACTGATATAGAAGGCCAAACATCTGTTTAAGGTCAAACATCTTCATAGTAGTTAAAAATGATAGTTTTCATAAATCCTTAAAAGTCTGTTACAACCATTGTTTTGGTTCAAACATCTGATTGTTAAAAGTTATCCACTGCTGAAACACAACCTCTGTTTCTTCATTCTTCATGTTGACTACTGATTGACCAAACATCAGTGTTTCAATCACTGTTAGCTATCCACTGATAGTTAAAAAACAGCCATTGCTCACATTTTTATTGTTGCCATCCACTGATATTGATCATCAGTGGTTTCCCTAAAAAACAGCCACTGTTCACATTTTTATTGTTGATGTGGTTAATTAATGATAGAATGAAATTATCAAATGAAAACTTGAATTACAATGAAATTACCATTTTACCTAATCGTTACATTACAATGAGATAAGAGTTTCTCCAACATTGTTTTGGTGATAAAAATTAAAGTTAAACTAAAAAATAAAAAAAAATGTTGATGACAATTTGTTGCATATCAAATCAGTAATTAATGCTAATTTCTTGAGCTTTGGACATTGAAAATATGCAAAATGGGAATTTCAAATTGGCGGTTATGTTCTCTTAATTAAAGTTAAAATAAAAATTAGAAAAGTCATGATGACAATTGCTTTCAAATCAAATCAGTAATTACTGATAATATCAATAACTTCTGAAATTCAAAATATGCAAAATTGTATTTTAAAATTGACGTTGTCTTTCTTTATTTTCCTACAAACGCAACATAGATTCATAAGATTAAAATTTATTCTTTTATTCATGACATTAAAAGTCTAATAATTATATAACATACTGAACAACTAAGCTTTCAAATCTAAGAATAACAACAAGAATTAAGAAACTTTAGCTTCAACTCCATCGATTGCTGAACCTCTCGATGTATGTCCTTCAGCATCGCCATGAACTCCACATCTCTATCACCGCACTCTATATTACTCACAACACAAAGCTCACGAACGGAAGTTGAAGGCATCCACATAAGATCTCTGGAAACCTGTTGTCTCGTGAACATGCCAACTTGCAGACCATCAAAATATCCCTTCAACTCTTGAAGAGTAGCCCTATATTCATACATATGTTCCTCGATTTGCCTGACAAAACGCTGCTTTAAATCATTTGATTTTACAGAAGTGAATGACGCCATTTCAATAAACTATATTACTTGACTTTCCTGAAAGTATGATATTTTCGTAGGAAAACTTGATGAAAAACAGGTGAAGTGGCTATGAGTTTATATACTTAATCAATCAAAACGTGTAGATTTAATATAAACATATTAATGTATATTTAAAAACAGCAGTATTTAAATGCAAAAACCTTTTCAAACCGCAACTTTTATGGGAAAATTGTAATATTAAATACCAAGAAACCCAAGGGACAAATTTTCAAAGTTCAAAGAACAAAAACAGATTATCATAACTACAATTAACCTCTTCATTTACCATATAGATGCGTTTTTAAACTCTATAAAAGAACAATGATTACTTTTGATTGAAAACAACAACAAATTGTCCTACAAATCACTGTCTGTGAAAAATTGTTCCACATCATAAAATCCAACAAAAATCTACATGGCAAACTTCAGCTTCTACCACCGGTCAGACACCAGCGATGTTAAAACCCAATTCTCGATGTGGTTACTCAAAGAAAAAAAAACAGACGAAGAACTAAATAGGAAAGTAGAAATAATCAACGACACTAATTACAACAAAACCTGGAACAGCATAGCATTGCTCGATGAAGTTCTCCACTCTCCTCCATCACATTTCCGGAAGAATGCAGAAGAGTTTCTGACACAACTTTTAAAACAGGATCAGAAAATCTGCAACAAGCTAACTGACTTGAAAAACAAAAGAGAGCATGAAATCACATGGAGAAAGGCCAGAGTCTACGAAATCCTAGCAAGTGTTAACTCTAGCGTGTAATAGTTTATAAATATTTCATTAAATTTCTATTTTTCTATGTAATAGTTTATTTTAATAATCTCAACATGCATCTTAACATATTCTTAAATGTCATTGTCAATAAAAACTCTCAACATCATTAACAGTTAATCAAAATAAGAAACAAACCTAAAATGCAAAGGTCTCCTCTCAACTATTGTAGAACATCTAACTTTTCATGATATTTATTCACAGTTTTATAATACTTCAGTGTTTATTCATTCACGTTGTTCAATCTAACATGGGTTTCCATCCAACTGTTGACAAAAAGTCAAACAGATGTTCAAACCACTGATTTTGTTATTTAAATTTCTGTTTAATACGAAATGAGATGTTGACCAAAACTCAAACAGATGTTGATCAAAAGTCAAACCGATGTTCACCAATAGTCAAACAGATGTTGACCTTAAACAGATGTTTGGTTTAAGGCCAAACATCTGTTTATGGGTAAACATCTGTTCAAGGTCAAACATTTGTTTAAGGCCAAACATCTGTTTATGGGCAAACATCTGTTTATGGCCAAACATCTGTTTAAGGTCAAACATTTGTTTAAGTCCAAACATCATTGTTTCAATCACTGTTGTTTATCCACTGATAATTAAAAAACAGCTAATGCTCACATTTTTATTCTTGACATCCACTAATATTGACCATCAGTGTTTTCCCTAAACAACTATCATCCATTTTCATTAGAGGTTGTGACGTGGACAGTTCTTAGCCGTCTGAACTTTGTAACCGCTGCCAACTATTGACCAAAAGTCAAACAGATGTTCAAACCACTGATTGTGTTTTTCAAATTTCTTTTGAATACTAAATGAGATGTTCAAACCGCTGCCAACTATTGACCAAAAGTCAAACTGATGTTCACCAATAGTCAAACAGATATTGACCTTAAACAGATGTTTGGTTTAAGGCCAGACATCTGTTTATGGGCAAACATCTGTTTAAGGTCAAACATTTGTTTAAGGCCAAACATCTGTTTATGGCCAAACATCTGTTTAAGGTCAAACATATGTTTAAGTCCAAACATCAGTCTTTCAATCACTGTTGTTTATCCATTGATAGTTAAAAAACACCCACTACTCACATTTTTATTGTTGACATCCACTGATATTGACCATCAGTGGTTTCCCTAAACAACTGTCATCCACTTTCATCCGAGGTTGTGATGTGGACAGTTCTTAGCGGTCCGATCTTTGTAACCGCTGCCACGCCAGCATTCACTTTTCACTTTCATAAAACCCTGATCAAAACCCCAAACAGGGTTTGAACAGCCATTTCGAATTCCAAAATTCTTTCAAAAGCAGTTTCCATCAAATTCCTTCAAACGCTTCATCTTCTTCCTTCTCTCGCAACTGCTTTCGAATTCACCATGGCTCTTGCACTAAAAACCATCATAACTACCTGTGTACACTTGAGAAAACAAGTCAAAACACAACTTTTCACTCCGTGATTGATGCACTTTCTTTTTCAAAGTACAAAACTTTGTTGAATTGTAATGCACCGATTTACCTGGATACCTTACGAGATTTCTGGAAACATGCACAAATTGAAGTTCAAGACAAAAAGCCTTTGGCTATCACTTCAACCGTAGGACGAATTCAGGTTGCTGTCACACCTCAAACCATCTCTGAGGTTTTTGAAATAAATGATCTTACAGGTAAAAATTCTTTCCCAAAGGAAGAATATCAAACTGATTTGACTGAGAGGGGGTATGAGGAACAAATGAAAAAAAATACTTTGCAAAAAGGGAGTTTTTCACCTCCCATGAGATTTTTATTCTATACCATCCTCATGTGTGTTTCAAATAAAACAGCAGCTTTCAATGAAATACCATTGAAAATCCAATACCTGGGATATGCTATAATGGCTGAAGTTGATTTTAACTACTCTCAGGATATTTTCAATGATATGGTGAAAAATGTTACTAATTTCAAAGATAAGAAAAAAAAAACCATTTTTATTGTTTCCAAGATTTTTAAGTTTTTATTTACAAAAGAAAATTCCAAAGTGTAACACCCGTATTATTTAATTGGGATTTTAATATAAATATGCTTTTTAAAAGATAATGCTTCATTTCCTAAAGTTATACAAAACGAAAGTTTACATAATAACCGTATTCAAGTTATCTACCAACTGATTTCAACATCCCATAACATCAAGTTAAGTGATTACAACATAAAACATAGTTTTCGACAAGACTAGATAAGCACGGAAGCTTCAAAATACAGTGTTCGTTTCTTGAATAGTTGCTTGATCGTCATCCGAAGTATGATCATCATCACCTAAGGTCAAAACCACCTCAAATGTTAGTTTTGACAATGTTAGAATGTGTATAAACAAGTTGAAATCCTGCATCTGCTGCCCAGTACCAATTTTTGCGATTCCAACTTTAAAAGCTCATAACTTTTTATCTAAGCGTTCGTTTTAGGAAATTCTTTTTCCTATGCGTCTGTAATTAAATTACCGACGCGTCTACCATGATTGTTGTGTCAAAAAATGAATGTAGGGGCTGAAAGTATATAAATGCCATATGTATTTATTTGACCTGTTTAGCTTTTGCACTAATTTAACCACTAACAAATTTTATGACCGCAAGACGTATTTACCCAACATCCGGGGCTTATGATCACCGGCGTTTTATTACCAAATCTATGGTTTCATGCTCTTGTAATCCTCCTCGTCAAATGCTATTCTAAACACATTTTCACTACTTACTAAACAATTATTTGACCCGTTTGACTCATTTATGGAATCCTCCACTTCTAATGACTACCAAACATTTGTTATTCAAGTTCACAACTCGACTAACTAATAGTGATCTAAGTCACTTTTACTAACGCTACTTTTTCTAATAAACACAATTCCAAATATTCATAGTTAATCATATAACATAATGTAACGGGATCATAGTTACATACTTGCATGATTCATCGTCATTGATTTCTAACCATAATTACCCATTCCCGGGCTTGTCCATCTTAGCCTATCACTTCCATTCCATGGTTTACGCTTTCATAATTCACAATCATCAAGTGACATTCAAGTCACTTCTAAACTACCTTTTTAAATCCTTGTTTGACCTGTTTGGTTGTCTAATGGAATCCACCATCTTAGTGATAAACCAAACATACTTTTTTGACCCGTTTTGATTAACTAGTGAACTTCGTCACTTCTACAATAAACTACAATCTTTCATATTGCTAATTTCAAAATATTAACTACAATAAAATCAAAGTATAATGTAACGAAACCAAGGTTACGTACCTTCAAAGCACACCCTTCTAACGCGCGTCACCACCGGCTTGTCCACTTGACGTTCCGGTTTCCTTTCCTATAGAGTTCAACTGCAAACCGTTTAGAACTCTCTCTTTTTTAACATATAACGCATTCGTTCACCATAATTTACAAATATGCGTTTTAGTTCCAAATTCAGTTTTTAAGCCATCTTTTACGCATTTTTACAAACACCTTAAGGGCATAATTTCACAAAATTCATAATCAAGTTCATAACTTGTTATTTAGCCAAGATTAACATCAATTAAGCAAATTCACATAAATTTTAACATCAACAAATCTGAATTCACTTCATAGAACTCAATTTACACTAGAATAACAATCATAATCCTAGTGTTTAACATGTTTCTACAAAACCCACTTAACACCTTCAATGGTGATTATGAATCTCACAAGTAATAAGCAAAATTTAAATATGTAATTGACTAGGGTTTATTCCTAAACTCAACATCATTCCAAATTCATCCAACATTCATGCAACATAAATTTCGAATTTCCTTGTGTTCATTCAGAAATTTAGATGGAAATTTCCTATGAAATTTACATACCTAATGACCCCTTTTCGGAGGAGATCACATTTTATGCTCGGATTTTGATTTGGAACTGAATTTGGTCTTCAATTTGAGAAATTTATATGAACTAGGGTTTGATGGGGGTTTCTTGGACGCCCCCTGTGTTTTGTACGAACCAGACACACACTCAAATTGTGTGTTTGGTATTTGTTTTTGTATTTTGTTGTAATTATTTAAGTTTCAAACTTGACAACTTTGGTCCCCCATCTACTATTAAGTTAGATTTTTCCATGTTTTCAACCAAGTTTCTTGTTATAACTAGACTTATGACTAACTAGGTTATTTATTCCTAGTTAGTTTATTTTTGTTTATTTTATACTTTATAATTTCAATATAAAATTTATATTTTCAGGGTGTTACAAGTCCATCCCCCTTAAAAGGGTTTCGTCCCCGAAACCTTCTTTAAGTAGTCCTTTGGTTTGGACCTAACCATCTCATTTTCGTTTTTCAAGGCATTCTTTCTTTTCTGGCATAAGGTTTTTTTCATATTGACTTGTGCGTCTTTTAGGCATATGTCCTATTGGACCGTAACCTTTTATCATTTATTTCCTATCTTTGTCGCCTATTTGACCGGGTTGTCTTTTGGCTACCCAGTCACTGAGTCCCTCAGCATACTTACTTCACGCTAGTCTTACATTGACAAGCGCTCTACATAGGTCACAACATTATTTTGACTATAACTTGTTTTATCGCCTAGACTGATTGGTCACCATTTTACCTCATACCTCGTCATTCGGGTATACTATATTGTCTTCATCGGCCCTTTGCGTGTTTATAATTTCATATCCAGTAACTTATATTAGAACGTGGTTGTATTCTGTATCACTTTTGTGTCCGTGATCACATCATGTCATGTTTAGGTTTACGTCAGCTTTTCATTTTTATGAATCTTCTTTCGAATGCATCGTCTTACACCTATCGGCGTTAAGACCTATATCTTTTAGTATTAACCACTTTCTAATTTCTCTCATAATATTCATATTTGTTAAATGTTGTTTCTTACTGAAACTGAATCTTAGTTTAACGTCTATCTCTCTAACTTATGTCAATTACTCATATTCAGGAATTGACGACAAGAATTTATTCTTTTCGCTATTATAGTACGCGGGAAATCATAACCAGTCCTCATGCTTTTACCCCAAGTGACCCGTAGGTTCTTTTGCTTAGCCTCGTAGGTTATTTCTTTAGGCTTTCACCCCTTTTTGGTTTATTTCTTTCTATTGCTGACACATGGTTCATTTAAACCTTTAAACCCTTACATGGTTTATAATCCCGAGGGTTATGATGATTCCGTAGATCATCTTTTACTCGTGTCATTTCATTTAAACACTGTTTAATTCGTTTTATTTTACTAATCCTTTATACAATCACACCTATCAATGTGATCGTCGTTCTTCCCCATAAGGATTTTATTAATAACATGTTACTTGGATAGTTACCCATACCCAAGTTTCTAAATCCTTATTTCTTGATACTTCATTATTCACAGTAGCGAATAATACGTATTACCCATTTAGCTTCTTTCTCGAGGATATTTCTGTCCGAGTCTTAATTTTCTCATTTTTTTAACCTTGATCCATTGTAATAATAACAAAATCAATTTACTTCGTTTTATTGTTCTATATTGTTGTATGGAATTTGTCCACATCGTTTATTGATATAGACGATGCTTCTACATGTTTTATTTCGTTTGGCCAAGTCCATAACCATCTCCTTGTCATTTGTTACTACTACAAATTCCCGGTTTCGGGTGTTATTACGCTCCTTTCTAATACATCATTTATTTACTTTATTAAGTTCCCGGGTTCGATTTTACGCGCACCCTTTCCCATGGCAATATTTATCACGACTATTTTTGCCTCGGTTCCACATACTCACCATTGTTTATTTTCTTATACATACATATATATACATATATATATATATATATATATTTCTTTTATATAATTCATTCATTTCACTACTCATATATGCCCATATGCAACTATCATTCGCACTCGTATCGAATAAAATTTGTGCTAAAATTGAATTTACAAGAAACATACCCGAAACGACATCAGGTTCTGTCTTTGCTTCGGCTGCGGTTGATTGGAAGGATCTGGCCCTTGCCTTTTGTGCCTCCATCTGCACCTCCTTCTCATTCTTTTTCCCGTCCAACTCCGGGCACTCAGATTTCTTATGACCCGGTTGGTAGCATTTGTAACAAACCAAAACTTTCCACGGGCATAGCGAAGCCGTATGCCCTGTCTTTCCGCATATGGGACACGGTTTATCCTTAAAGCGACACTCGCCCTTATGCCCCTTTCCACATATCTTACAACTCGGCGATCCGCCCTTCACCTCCGGCCTCTTTGCCGATTCAGTTGTCCGTGCCTGCTTCGTAGGGCTTGGGTTGGCATCTACCGCCCTTCTTTCACCCCGCTCGACTTGCTTTTTCAGCTCTATGTCCCTTTCTCGAGCGGTGTTTATGACCTCGGTGAGAGTTTCGTACTTCGAGGGAGTCATGAACTCCCGATATTCGGCACTCAGCATATTATAGTAGTAATATACTTTCTGCTCTTCGGACGTCACCAACTTGTCACAAAATCTCAGTTTGTCAAGAAAGGTACCCGTGATCTTATCAATAGATTCATACTTTTGCCTTAGATGGATAAATTCTTCCTTGATTCTGTTAATGACCGACTTGGGACTGTGGTGTTTAAGGAATGGTACCTTAAACTCGTCCCACGTCATAGCCCTTGCCGCTTCGGCTCCAATTTCCTTTTTCTTATTATCCCACCAGTCTTTGGCTTGACCCCTTAACTGACCCGTACCGTAAGCTACAAAATCGTGTACATCACAGTGGGTCCTTTCAAACACTCCCTCAATATCACTTAGCCATCTTTGGCATATTATCGGGTCAACCTTCCCATTGTAAATTGGCGGTTTACACGCCTTGAACTCCTTGTATGAACAACCTTTCCGTTCTCCGGACTTTTCCTTAGCTTGGTTGGCATGTTCTTCCAACCTTTGAATTCGTTCCTCAACCACATTAAGCACCGTGTTTTGGATTTTGTCTATAAAACCAGATAGACTATTCTCAATTGCCTTCCCTACTTCTTCGGCAATCACTCCTCTCATTTGTTCGGTGACCACTGACACCGTATCCTCATTTCCTCCCTCGGCCATTTTGAATCTGAAATGTTTACATCGATTATTAAACATTTCATTTATAACATATACTTTATTTGCTTCGATTTAGCCAAGTTCATAACTAGCTTTGACCGTTCTCATTTAGTGCACTTTCCGGGTTTGAGTGTGTTAACACACTCTTCCCGTGCACATTAATTCACATCCCTTTTTTCTCACATATGATAAGATCTACTAAAATAATTAATTCTTACCGGATGATTGATCAAGCTTGAACCGAACACACTCTGTTGACAACCTTGAGCTCTGATACCAACTTGTAACACCCGTATTATTTAATTGGGGTTTTAATATAAAATATGCATTTTAAAAGATAATTCTTCATTTCCTAAAGTAATACAAAACGAAAGTTTACATAATAACCGTATTCAAGTTATCTACCAACTGATCTCAACATCCCAAAACATCAAGTTAAGTGATTACAACATAAAACATTGTTTTCGACAAGACTAGATAAGCGCGAAAGCTTCAAACTACAGTGTTCAGTTCTTGAATAGTTGCTTGATCGTCATCCGGAGTATGATCATCGTCACCTAAGGTCAAAACCACCTCAAATGTTAGTTTTGACAATGTTAGAATGTGTATAAACAAGTTCTGAAATCGTACAATTGAAAAGAAAATAAAATTTCCAGCTTTTCGGTCTGTCGCACCCCGCGACAGATCGCTCTTAATTTTACACGGCCCGCGAGGGACTTCTGCGTGTCGCGACAGAGTTAACGACCTCCGTCGCGTGCCGCAGGGGACCTCTTTTTCCAGCGAGTGCAGGTTGAAATCCTGCATCTGCTGCCCAGCACCAATTTTTCCGATTTCAACTTTAAAAGCTCATAACTTTTAATCTAAGCATCCGTTTTAGGTGTCTCTTTTTCCTATGCATATGTAATTAAATTACCGACGTGTCTATTATGATCGTTGTGTCAAAAAATGAATGTACGGGCTGAAAGTCTATAAATGCCATATGTATTTATTTGACCCGTTTAGCTTTTGCACTAATTTAACCACTAACAAATTTTATGTCCGAAAGACGTATTTACCCAACATCCGGGGCTTATGATCACCGGCGTTTTATTACCAAATCTATGGTTTCACGCTCTTGTAATCCGTCATCGTCAAATGCTATTCTAAACACATTTTTTCTACTTACTAAATAATTATTTAACCCGTTTGGCTCATTTATGGAATCCTCCACTTCTAATGACTACCAAACATTTGTTATTCAAGTTCACGACTCGACTAACTAATAGCGATCTACGTCACTTTTACTAACACTACTTTTTCTAATAAACACAATTCCAAATATTCATAGTTAATCATATAACATTATGTAACGGGATCACAGTTACATACTGTCACACCCCAACTGATGGCGGAAACATCGGGGCATGGCACTGAGCGAAACAGATTGTCCAGAAGTTTCCATAACAATTATCATTACCAATTAATTTAAAGTAACATGTCCCATACCATGTCTTAAAAGGCAAACAAATTAATATAGACAAATCTAGTCAAGTAGTTCTCTTCCGACAACTCAGATTTATACATAGATAGTTTATTTATTAGTTTCTAGGACCTCTTTTCCTAGCCTCGATTTCATCACAGCACAGAGAGCATCCTAGACCTCTCCTAGCCTCAAGTTCACAGCAAGCTAAGCATGTAGACTTCCTAAGCACCTATCTCATACGTTAAAGTAAAAGTCAATACACATAGTGTAAAGGTGAGCATACAAGTTTGATAATAGCATATAGAGTTCGAAAGCGTTACGCATAACCAGCACGTACACAGAGTGAAATGAGGCATGTTAGTTATCGACATGAACCTATCGATACTAATGACTACGGGTTGACTACCCAAGGCAGTTCGCAATACATCCTCACCACTGTGAGCCATGTAAGTAATTGTCCTTAACAACCCCCGAGTGAATGGGTGCTGAGTCCAAACTAATAGTACTACCGTTGCTAAGGCAGGTAGACAGCATTTCATGTGTAAACATAACAAACAAGCATTCATTTAGTCACGTATACATGCGATAACGATTAGCGTTTAAAGTATTGCGTAGAGCGAGGTTAGCCTGAACAGTTAACGATAGCATAAAAGAATAAGCGATACGTAAAACGAGAAAAGTCACCACGTGCAGAACGGTGATCCGGCCGGTCGGCCATTCGTGAGGATGTTGACCTGTTCGGATGGTTGTCCGTTCGGACGGTCATCCGGCCGGGTGACTGTTCGAGTGGATTGTTTCTTCATTTGGGAAGGATGTGTTTGTGCATGATGGCTTGACTTTTGAAGTTTTCGTTGTAGCATTTTGAAAACATTGAAGTATCTCTACCTTTCAGGTCGGTCGATCGGACGGTCGTTCGGACAGCAACCCGTTCGGTTGGGCACTTCAGTGAGAACAAGTTCACAGCAGGGTGTCACTCGATCGGACAGTCGTTCGGTCGTGTGGCATCCCTTGTGCATTGAACATGTTGAAAATTGTTTAAGTGTTAAAGCTTTGAAACCTCACATATTCGGATGGTCGGTTGACCGGGTGGTGACTCGATCGGACTGCAATCCGTTCGGTGTTCCAAAACTCTCGAAGCTTGATTTGAAAACTAAAAGTGGGGCCAAGGTGTAAGCCGTGCGGGTGGCCGGTCGGTCGGGTGGCTGTCCGTTCGGACAGCAGTCCGTTTGGACGGTCATCCGTCCTGGTTAGCCTGTTCGTCTTACACTTGGTTGTTTTGGATAGTTTGTCGTTTTATCGAGATATTTTGATAACGTGTTAATCAACAGAAACCTCGTCAATACTTGGTGCTCCTGATCGGACAGGAATCATCCAAACCCGATCAGTGGTCGGTTCGAGACGATGTTCCACGTTTAACCCGGAATCAATAATCTCGTGGATAGAATATGGATCTTGAATCAACATAACCACAATAATGGGTAGTATGCCAGCACAAGTTCCGATTCTATCGGTTTTGAGTGCATTGAGTGTAAAAGAGTTGAAAGAAAGTTGGAAAACCATCTTTCAGTCCTTTTTCTTGTGAATATGTTTAGATCTATGAAAGATCTTTGTTTGTTTATGTGGAAATCGGTTAGATCTAAGTTGTTCTTGGTGGATCGAGGCCAAAACATGAAGTTCTTCAAGAACACATGATGACGTCATCCTAGAACACCTTGAATCTTGATGATTTCACGGTTAAAAGTTAAGATTCAAAAGATAGAAAGGTATTGGAGTGCGTGTAGATTAAGGAAGTACAAGAATTAGGACGAGATCTTACTGGAATCGCGAGAAATCTGAAGAAAAGTGAGGAAAACGAGCTGGTCTGACCTCACTTGCCAAAAGTAGAAAGTTTGAAAGTGACAAGAGGTATTTATAGGATACCCAAACTGGAAAGGGCTGGTCGGTCGGATGGCATCTCGCCCGGGTGGCAGCCCGGCCGAGTGGCACCTTGGTCGGATGGCACCTCGCTTGGGTGGCTGTCCGGCCGGGTGGCTGTTCGGTCGGCTGGCACCTGGCTCGAGTGCTCGGCGCGACGATTTTTGATGTTTCGATTGCGATGCGATAGATTTTCCTAGTCAAATTACTTTTAATCCCAACTACTCATATCTTGCACTGTCTCTTCTCCACCAATTATCATATCATATCGATTGCGATTGAGTTCGATTGCGTTTCGATTGATTACCACACATAACATAAATAAACATGCACAAGTAACACTTAAGGCACACACACACGTATAACAATAACCAAAATACGTAATTCGAGTTGAGAGTGCGATTGCGATAGCGATAAAACGATTAAACATGCGATAAATAGCGATTACTAAGCGATTATTAATAGATACTCCACATAATACAACTAAAGCGAAAAATAAAATAGACTAATTACAAATCAAAGAAGTCAAAACAGGAATTGAGCAAGGAGAGACAGATCGCAATTAGCAATCTTGTCTTCCTTTGACTTCAATCTTGACTATGACTTTGACTTTCGAAACACGGGGTGTTACAGCCTCCCCTAGTTGAGGGAGTTTCGTCCAGAAATTAGGCTGAAGCCGTAACAAACAACTGCGGGTACTTCGCTTTCATGTCGCTTTCGAGTTCCCAAGTGAACTCTGCGCCTCGTTTGCCTTTCCATCGGACTTTCACAATTGGAATGCGCGAGCGTCTGAGCTGCTTGGTTTGGCGATCCATGATTTCGACAGGCTTCTCCATGAAGTGTAGTGTTTCGTTTACTTGAAGGTCATCGAGGGGTACAACTAAATCATGCTCAGCCAGACACTTTCGGAGGTTTGACACATGGAAAGTCGGGTGGACGTTACTAAGTTCCTCCGGTAGTTCGAGTCTGTAGGCCACTTTTCCGATCCTTTCCAGAATCTTAAAAGGTCCAACATATCGAGGTGCTAGTTTCCCTTTATTTCCAAATCTGACCACACCCTTCCAAGGTGACACCTTTAGGAGTACGTAGTCGGCAACGTTAAATTCAAGGGGCTTGCATCGTCTATCGGCGTAACTTTTCTGTCGACTTCGAGCTTTCAACAAGTTGTCTCGAATTTGGAGGACTTTGTCAGTCGTTTCTTGCAATGTTAGTTGCGAGTGACCGATCTCGTGCCACACAATAGGCAATTGACATCTTCTTTCGTATAAAGCCTCGAATGGTGTCATTTGTATGCTGGAATGATAACTGTTGTTGTACGAGAATTCGACTAATGGCAGGTATGCATCCCAATTACCACCGAAATCTATGACACACGAACGGAGCATGTCTTCAAGAGTACGGATTGCTCTTTCAGTCTGACCATCGGTTTGAGGGTGGAAAGCGGTACTTAGATTAAGCGATGTACCGAGAGCCGTTTGAAACGTTTCCCACAGTCGCGAGGTAAACCGAGCATCACGGTCAAAGATGATGTCGCGAGGCGTCCCATGTCGACAAATGATCTCGTTGGTGTAGATTCGGGCTAATCGTTCTACCTTGTAGTCTTCCCGTATTGGCAAAAAGTGAGCAGATTTGGTCAAACGGTCAATAACAACCCAGATGCTGTCGTGACCTGATGACGTGTGCGGAAGCTTTGTTATGAAGTCCATAGCTATACTCTCCCACTTCCATATAGGGACCGACGGTTGTTCAAGTAAGCCAGAGGGTCTTTGGTGTTCAGCCTTGACCTTTGCACAAGTCAGGCACTTCCCAACGTAGAGAGCAATATCACTTTTCATGCCCGGCCACCAGTACTTGTAGCGAAGGTCCTTGTACATTTTTCGGCACCAGGATGAATAGAATATCGGGATTTGTGGGCTTCGTCCATTAAAATCTGTTGGGATTGAACCCTACCAGAGGAACAGATAATGAAAGCCAAAACTGGTTCACAACAGTGGATTCTTAATAAGCAGCTATTTACACTAGACTTCCCCCTTGAAAGTGATTACAACATCTGATGGTCCTTTATCCACTGTCCGAATACAACAACTACCGTTCTTCTAACTACTGATGAAGCCTTGAAGACTGCTAAGAAGTCAACACTGCTGATTCTATCTACTGATAACAAAGCACTGCCCACTCAAGGACTGACCAACTTTGAGGAAAGCACTGATGGAAGAAGATAGCAGTAGTTTAGTGTGTCATCTGTTTTATACATTGTCAGTGGTTAAGATTAGCAGTGTTTGTATAGGAACAGTTGTTACAGGTTGTTAGGCTGTTAGACGTCGCTTTCATGGTGACGTCAGCTGAGATGCCTCAGTGGTTTTGGCTTGCCTATAAATGGAAAAGTACCCTGTACTGTTACATTTTGATTGACTGAGTGAGATCTTCTCCTCTAGTCCAATCCTTTCATCTTGTATGCAATCAACCACTGGAGTATCAGGCCAAGGGGGATTTTATTTGTAAGCATGTTTTGTAATCATTTGATTTACTTTGTAATCTTTCGACTGATGCAATTCATGTGTTTATCAAATCCAATTTCTCTTTATGATTGTGTTTACAAAGTTTGTTGTTCATTTCCGCTGCACTTTACATTGTTTCATATTCATTGATTGTTCAATTTACACAAACAAACACTCTCATAAGAGCCTCCGATCCTAACAATTGGTATCAGAGCCCGGACAGTCAAATTCGATCTAACAATCAATTTGACATAACAGTTCAGCTCAAAAATTCATTGATACTAAGGTTGGTTATATTCAGTTTAAAGACAGAGTAACGAGTAATTAGTTCAAAACTTTTATTCAAAAAACTCTGTAAAACAACCAAGATGTCATAAGACACACAAATTTCACACAACAAGTGATGTCATACACAAGTCACTCATAGTTTTCAGATCTGAAAACATGTTTGTTAAACTATGGTATTATTTCTTCTTTTCAAAATTGATTTCAACTGTTGTTATGAAATTTGTGATGTTTTCATTATATTAGATGCTAAAGTACGAACCTCGGATTAACAAAAACCTATGTTCATAAAAACATTGGTGTTTTTGCTAACGAAAAAGAGGGAAATTAAGACTTTAGTTACTTGATCTTATGTGTTGAAAAACAGGTTGAGATCCTCAAAAGGAACAAACCAACCTAGTTAAAATTACATTAAGAAAATCAGGGGTAAAGAATGTCCAGATCATAGGTAATGTGAAATTTGGCATGAGCATGTGTATAAATGACCAAATCTCTCAAAACATTACTGCAAAATGATTTTGGAATAAGTATTCCTTCAATAATGCCTCCCAGTGAGTAATTCAGTACTTATGAATGGGAAGGGTAAAAAGGGAAGAAGAAAGTCATAAAAACTCAAAAAGTGTGTTTATCTCAAAACTTTTGAAGTCAAATGAAAAGTGTATAAATATAAAACGCTTAAGAGTCAAAAATTGGGGTAACAATGGTCATTAAGCAACTGTGTGCATTCATTGATTCATGGAAAGGTTCAGGTAACAATAGTATTCGCAGAGAATAAACTTTCAAAATGACTAGACAAATTTTCAGAATTATCACATGGTAACAAAATCTACACCAGGGTTTTCGAAAACTCATGTGATCTTGTGTCCTCATTTTTCTGTTGTCAATCAATCAACAAGAGAATGGTACCAAACAATGGTCAAAATGTATTTAAAATTTCATACCACTGTTGTCAAACCACTGACCATTCTCATAAGCTTGAGATTGATATGATTAGGAGTTTCAGTGGAAAATTATACCAGATTCTTTTTTGATGTTGTTTTCAGAAAATCCTTTATTTATTTTTCTGAAAAAGGATTCTCTCGAATAAGGCAGGATATATCATTCTTCATTTTTTTAAGAATAATATATTTTGAACTTTTACTGGTTTTTGATAGTAAAAGTTTCAATCTCTTGTCAGGATGTATAACCTTTATGTTTGTTGGTTATATTATCCTCAAAACAGATCAAAAGGAAATTGGTACGAGTATCAAGGTCATATCTAACTGATCAAAGATTGATTGCCAAAGGACCTTGAAATACTGGGGTACTCTTGTTTTAATTTAAATATTATAGCAAGAATGAGTAGCCTTAGTAAAAAGTTTACATCATCTGGGGTACTAAACCACTGTCAGGGAGTTGTAAAAGCTTCAAACTATGTAAATGACATGTGGCAAAACCTTGAATGAAAATTCTCAAAACAGTTGCTTACATACTAGTCTTTCAAATCATTACCATTACCTTACCCCTAACCACTGTTTTGCTCAAACATCTGTTTCCTAAATTCTGTCCACTGCTGAAAGTCAGCCACTGATCCTTCATTTTTTTTGGCAAGCACTGATGTTCAAAATCAGTGTCTTATCCACTGATATGCTATCCACTGATAGTAAAGAATCATCCACTGTTATCACATTATTACCATTGTAACTACTGATGCTTGTTACATCAGTGTTCTCAAAACAACTGTCCTCCACTCTTCATCCACTTCATCAAAGGTTGGCACGTGGTCAGTTTTTAGCCCTCAGATCTTTGTAACCGCTGCGACATCAGCACTCACTTTTTTCCTTAATAAAACCCTGATCAAAACCCCCCAAACAGGGTTTTACACTGTCGAATTGAATTCTAAAATTCTCTTCTCAAAGCAGTTTTCAACCCTCCATCCCAAATCATTCTCTGTTCTTCTTCATCAAAATGACGAAATCAAAATCAAAGTCAAAATCATCATCATCATCATCTTCCAAAGAGGTCGCTCAAACGGCCGCTGAATCCATTGAAATACCATACAAATCCCCTCACAACTATTTGGGTCTACTCACAAAACCCACAAACAACGACACCTTTGATTCCATCATCAACACATTATCTGAATCAAAGTACAAAACTTTGTTGATAGCAGATGCTCCCATTTACCAACAAACCCAGAGAGTGTTCTGGAAAAATGCTACTCTTGAAAAACAAGAAGACATTGTCGTAGCCATCAACTCCTCGATACAGGGTAAAGCGATTCAAATTACTCCGCAATCAATCTTAGAAGTCTTTAAACTCGATGATCAGAAAGGTAAAACTTCCTTTGATAAAACCGAGTTGAAAGCTGATTTCTTAAAAAGGGGGTACGCAGAACAACCAAAAAGAGATACCTTACAAAAAGGTTTCTTTCCTTCTACACCTAGGTTTTTATTTCACACTCTCTTGATGTGTGTCTCGAATAAAACAACTGCTTTTAACGAAATACCTTCAAAGATTCAGTGCCTGGGTTATGCTATTTTAAACAATGGAAATTTTAACTATTCCCAGGAAATCTTTTATGATTTGGTGAAAAACGTTGATAGCAAAGCATTTTTACTTTTTCCAAGATTTTTAAGCTACTATTTTAAACAAAAATTTGGAAAAGAAAATGAAAATTTGCTCAAACAGGGTGTCTATTTTCAAATAAAAAGGGTTAACAACTGAAACATTTTCTAGAATGATGGCACCTATAAAAACAAAAGCAGAGGTGCCTGCGCAGAATTTAGTAGTTACCACTGCTCCTCAGACATCTGCTGCTGAGCCCACTGCTCCAGGTGATCATAGCAGCACAACCACTGCTTTGAAACCCACACCTGCCATTACCAAAAAGACCAAAAAGAAGACATCCAGAAAGCCCTCCAAACCGAAAACAAAGGCAACTCTGGAAGATGAGATCCTAGAGCCACTGCCCGTGACAACACAAATGTCACTTACAACCACTATTGCTACTTCCTCACAGCAGATGGACGAAAGATCTGCACCATTGCCTCAATCCTCCTGCATCCTCACAAAAGGATCAGGTTGTATGCACAGGGACCCCACAATATGAAGCTCTGGACCCAATTGGATCCATCTTCCTCAGTCCTGATCCCAAGGACATGTCTCTTTCAACACCCATACCCTCACCAATCACATTACCACAATCCATAATACCCTTGTTGCATGCAGTTGCTATAGCTCAGACACAAACCAGTTCCTCTCTATCACCTATCACTGAGAGTATACTCCCACAAGTAACTGGGTCTGATGCTACTACCCCTGCTATCCCAACAATAACTGAGGAGGTTACACCCCTTGAGTTACAAGTAACTCTTGGTGGTAGTTCAACTGGAGCAGCAACTACAAGTGATGGATCAACAGATCTGCATTTGGACAGTTGTTTCATTAGTAAGACTCCCTTGAAGGCAATTTCTTCCATAGCACCTCTGGTAACCACTAGTGAGTCTGTTTTGACCACTGGTAAAATAACATGGTTATCAAGTGCTGAAGAAAGAAGTCCATAGTACCAAGAACAAGGGGCATCAATGGATGATTTCTGGGCTTCATGTCCTAAGTCACACATTGGTACAACCACTGTTGGTGGGGAAACAGATGATTCCATGAAATTGGATGATGATTCAAAATATCAGGAATTGACGGGCAGAGTTGAGAAACGTGAAACATCAGTTGCTGAAATAAAGGATATGGTGCAACAGTTGTTAAAAGCTCAAAAAGCACAATCCACTGCTGCTCCAGCTCAAGCACCTGCACAACCTGCACCTACTGCAAATGAGCTATGGAATGTATTTCAACCCCTGCTTGAAAAACAAAAACAGATGGATGATCAGCAGCATGCAATACATGTACAAATGCTGACAAATATGGTGGAGTCAAGATTTAAAGATACTCAAGCAGACATCAAAGCTATCAAGGCTCATATACAAAGCACCACTGGAAAAGTTCCTCCCACTATTCTCTTCATGAATAACCACTTGCCAGATAATGCCAAAAAGGGGGAGAAGATAAAGTTGAAAAAGAAGGGAATAGAAGATGGCCTGTATGTTGAATCAGAACAAGAAAAACAGACATCTAAACCACCTTCCAAAGGCTCCAAATCACAAGCCACAAAATCTCAAACTTCCATCCAAACAGTTGATATGTCAGTAGTTCCAAAAACTGCTAGTCCAACAGCTGCCATCTCATCAACATACACCAAAACCACTGCCTTATGTAACACCTCGAAAATTTCGGGTTTAAAAATAAAATGACACGTGTCATGTAAGACAAAACGCGTTGAAAAATCCGGATTTAATAAAGATGTTTCGGTAGGATTAAAGTGGCGTCATGTTAAATTGTTACCTCTGAACGACCTCATTTATAAATCCCAAGACCCGATTAAATTTTAAACGCATCTTTATACCTTCAATTCAGAACTTTGGGTTACAATAATAGAAATCAAAAAGAATGATGTGATCCCACAAAGTGAATTGAATGATAAACCGAGATGTACGGGTCTTGCTATTGCATCTAAATCAAACATATCATTATGGTGGGGTTTGATACTGTGCAAGACCGTTTTGGGAGGTCCATGAGTGTTGATATAGGTCCCAAAGTCGGAATAATTGGTTACCTTTACGAACTTCAACAATCAACGACAAATCTTGCCTCAGAAAGGGATAG
The DNA here is from genome assembly GCA_030545235.1 of Helianthus tuberosus. NCBI lineage: Eukaryota > Viridiplantae > Streptophyta > Magnoliopsida > Asterales > Asteraceae > Helianthus > Helianthus tuberosus. The sequence continues at coordinate 163,299,724 of CM060354.1, read as the reverse complement.
CGCACCGCTACATGTGTAGCGTAACGGTGCGCTACCCATTAAGTCAAACAGCCCATTATATCAGGCTAGCGCACCGCTACAAGTGTAGCGTAACGGTGCGCTAGGGATGCCCAGTTCCAGCAAAACGGGCTGCAACCTGTTTCTCGCGATTATGACCGATTTAACTGGTTTTTATCAGTTATAAAAGACCCCTAAACGACCCTAGAGCACTAGGACACTTGTTGGATGTTTGTGGTCAGCTCTAGAGTTGGTTGTCAACCAATTGTGGTGAGCCATTGCACTATAAAAGGAACCCCAAGGTCACAACATTCTTCACACTTCATTTGATCATCTGGAGCATTTCTGGAACTTAGGAACTCTCCCAACTGATCATAAATCGTGCATAGGACCTTTGTAAGTGTTCTAATCCTTTCTTGTTTGCTTTTAGCTTAGTTAATTAGCTAAAAGTCAAACCGTCGTAATTACGGTTTGACTTCAAGATTAGTCACTAATGACTCAGTCTTATCTCGAATTAAAAATAGTTTTAGAATGGTATTTATGTGGGAAATAAAACCCCAAAAGGGTTTCCCCTGATCACCATCCTAAACAGGTCAAATGTCGGGTCAAAGCTTTACTTAAAAAGTCAACATTTTGCTTAAATTGTCATTTATGCATAATTAGCTATCTAGAACATTTGTAACCTGTTTGAACATTGTTATAACTTATAAATAAGTGTAAGAACATGTCCCAACATGTTCAACCCGACTATTTCCTGTTTAGACCCGGTTCGGAACCGAAAGTCACATAGTTTGACTTTTCGGTTGACTTTCAGTTCTGACCCGTTTGGGCATATTTTAGAAATGCCTCAGAGCTTAAATTGGATTAGGATACATGTTAGAACAACCCTCTGTGATCGTACACCTTGGTTCACTAGTTATCCAATTAATATGCAAGTTTCCGTTAAATGCTCATACGTGGACCGTTATGCCCTTATTACCTTAAATCATGATTTATGAAAATGTAAAAGTGTAGAATCCTTAGTTACTGATATTTAGACTTGTATGCAAAGTTTGACATCAGTTTGACTTGTAGATTAATAGTTATGCTCATTGTCGCTAAATTAAAGCTTTATGTTAATAAAATGGCATAATTAGCATATAGCCTAGTTAAACATACTTTTTAATATCAAATCTTTTACCCACTGATGTTATATATTATTTTGGGATTTTTAAAGATTTTTAATTAATTTTAGGTCGAGCATAACTAGTAGTCGTAGGCTTAATCCGGTAATTGTCGGTTTTGCCCTTACGGGCCATAAAATGAGTTTTTCTTATCAAAACGACTCCAAACCTTTTGCTACTGATCACATATGTTAAATAAATTATTTTAAGCCTTCTGGAAATATAAAAATATCAGATTTAAGTATAGAACCCGGAAATGGCCTTTAATCGCCATAATTAGCGTTTTTAACGCATAGTATGTCTTAATATCATATTGGACATACCCGGGTTGATACCTACTGATATAAGAAGCAAATTATCATATTTTAACAGTAAGCAAAAGTTGATAAACTCAGACTTCAGTTTTGAGCTTGTCGGCTTATGTGAAATTACCAAAATACCCCTACGGGGCATAGTTTGGTTAAATATGATAAATTTCACATATATGCCTTAGCCTACTGTTATAACACATCAAAATGAATATGTTTGCTGTTTACCTCAGACCTGTAACTCAGCGGAACATATAAACACTTTTACAAACTTTAAAAATGACCAAACTACCCCTACGGGGCATAGTTTGTGTTTAAATTAGTTCGGGGCATAACGAAAGACATCCTACTGATGTTACAACATATTTGGAGCATATTAACTTAGGAAACCTGTATATGGCTCTTACGGATACCCGTTACGCATATTACGCGTTCGGTTCGGTTTATGTAACAAGTTTACATAAATTAGCCGAAACGGGTCAAACCTTATCGGTTTTATCTCAAAATCCAGAATGTGAATAATAGACCCATATTAAACAAGTCTTCAAACTTGTCGGGTCTGAATCACATTCTATCCGGTCTTCGCTTAATGGTGCGTACGAACCGTATCTTTGAAACTAGCCGGTCTAAGCTTAAGCATAATTAAAGACCCGCTAGGATTCTAATAGGTTATATTTAACCTTCGTTCCAGATTAGGAGGAACAGTAAAAGCTACCTGCTATTTGATTATTTGTGAACTATACTTGCATCAAGGTAAATACTTTTAACTTATTTTCCCTATACGGGCTTGGGTTACGGTACATAGCGTACCGCTTGATCGGGCGCCAAATCTTCCATCGCTGAGGTGGTTAATTGAATAATTTGATCGGCTCGTTTAAACAGTATTGTTTACTTTACCGCCTTTGGGGGGGTTAATGACCATGTCCCGGATATCCTTGGCATTATCTTACGAGATAGCCACGACCTGAGCACGGGGTGTAGGCGTACACCTGTCGTGTATAACTCTAGAATTGTGGTGTGTCTATTGATCCTTAAACCGGATACGTTCCGGGCTACTGAACGCATAAGTAACATGTAATTCGTTAACAAGATTATAATATTAAATAATTCTCCCAAGTTAATAAAAATGTTTATGCCATGTGCATCCAAACCAATTTTCAATCATTTTTCTAAAATGAGTCAGTTGAATGTATTTACCAGTGTAAACTGACGTATTTTCCCAAAAAGACTAAATGCAGGTACTAGGCGAAATAGGCTGGGAGCCTCCTAAGCATCACTAGAAGTCTCGCAAACTTAAGATGCCGAAGTCTGTTGAACCATAAACAATATTTTTATATTTGATCCTACTGTGGATAAACACCGGATAAATTGTGACTTTGTTTACAATAAATAAATTCGGTTGTATCTTAATTTAAATTTGCTTCCGCTGTGCATTATTATATTGTGTTGTTTGACTATTACGTTGCCAACCACGTCACGATACTCCCCCACCGGGCCCACCGGTGACACGTGGAAATCGGGGTGTGACACCTTACCACCACCAACATCACCACCATCACCTCCTGCTAAAAAGCAGTAGACAACAGATGTTACAACATCTGTTGTAATGACAACAGTGGTTGAAACACCAGTTGTTTCAACAGCTGTTTGTCAAACCAATGATCCACCCAAAACATCATCTGCCCCTCCTACAATAAAAAGGAGAAGGGTTTTCATTCTTGATGATTCTCCATCACCACCACTAAAACCAACTTCACCGCCTTCAACCCCTGCTCAAAAGCAGAAGACATCTACTGACACATCAGTAGTTGTAATGACAACAGAGGATGAAACACCAGTTGTTTCAACAGCTGTTTGTAAATCATCCACCACTTCTCACACCATTCCTACATCATAACCAAAGCTTTACACCAGCAAAAGAATAACAACTCAGGCAGATGAAGACAAATATGATCCTAATGCTGCAAAATATCCACTGGAACCTGAAGCTGTAAAAAAATGAGATGAGACAATTTTACACCGAGGATGATCCCTCAAAAAGAAGATTTCCTTCTCTAATAGGCTTCATAGTCCCAGAAGATATGGATGAATATCTCAAGCTCAAAGCAAGGCAGGCTAAAATAAGAGCAAAAGTTGAATGTGAAGGTCAAAGTGACGAAGCCATCTCTGAAAGATTGGAATTCTTGCTCACTAAAGTCAAGCAGATGGAAGACTATGCACAAGATCTAAACAAAGAAAAGACAGATCAACGAAATAAAATGAGAAAAGAATATCTTGCATATATCATGAAAGAAAAATTCTATCATGCTGAAGAAAAACAATTTGAAGATTGGCCAATAGTTGCTTTAAAGCATGAGGCAAACAGGATTGAAAGAATTAAAAACGATCCAAGAAAGAAGAAGACAGCTCCAAATTGGAACAAATACAAAAAGCTCATTGCTGACCTTACATCTGAGTATAAAAGAAAGAAGTAAGAGCTGGTGGATGCTAAGGTGGATACTGCTGAAGCCATGGCAAAATGGACAAAGCAGTATACCAACGAGGTCTATGAAAGGCTTAAGAAAAGAAGGATAACAGTCTCAGACACTTCTAAGAAGCCTGACTATGAAAAGATAGAACAGCAGATTGATGCTCTTAAAACACTGATCACATCAGCAGATAACCCTATCTTTGTGGAAAATCAAGAAAAAGAAAATCTGCTGATCAGTGAAGAAGAAAAAGAAAAGGAAGCTGAGTACTTCACAGAAGCCATCAAGAAAATGGATCTAAAAGAAGACAAATCAACAAAGCTTCAAGACCTTGCCAAAAAGGTATTAACCAAACCTGCATCACCAAACACTTCAGCAGATATATCAGACAATGAGCTAGATCAACAAAAGAAATAAGAGCAGATTGACAAAGAAGTTGCAGAAGACATAGCTGCAGCAAATGAAGTCATAGAAAAGGCTTTTAAATGAATGTCTGAAGCTCAGGATACTGCTCTACAAATTTTCACAAGGCCAAAATCTCCAAGCTCATCAGAAAATAAATCTCTCCCAAGAAACCCATTGGGTTCAAAAGTACTAAAGTGGATGTCTGATCAAAAGACCCACGTATTGACCTTGGTCAGATCCAATGGCGAAGTCAAGTACATATCAAGGAAAGAAGCACTAGGTCTTGGTGTTGAAGATTTGCAGGATCTCCTTGAACTTTCACTGTGCAGGGATGAGGATGACTCAAGTTCCAAGGACTTTGAAGTAGAATTTAAAAGGGAAGCTAAGGAACTTCTGATGAGAAATAAAAATCCAGAATAATGAAGGGTTTTGGCATTATCTGTTCCAGGGGGAGATTGTTGGGATTGAACCCTACCAGAGGAACAGATAATGAAAGCCAAAACCGGTTCACAACAGTGGATTCTTAATAAGCAGCTGTTTACACTAGACTTCCCCCTTGAAAGTGATTACAACATCTGATGGTCCTTTATCCACTGTCCGAATACAACAGCTGCTGTTCTTCTAACTACTGATAAAGCCTTGAAGACTGCTAAGAAGTCAACACTGCTGATTCTATCTACTGATGACAAAGCACTGCCCACTCAAGGACTGATCAACTTTGAGGAAAGCACTGATGGAAGAAGATAGCAGTAGTTTAGTGTGTCATCTGTTTTATACATTGTCAGTGGTTAAGATTAGCAATGTTTGTATAGGAACAGTTGTTACAGGTTGTTAGGCTGTTAGACGTCGCTTTCATGGTGACTTCAGCTGAGATGCCTCAGTGGTTTTGGCTTTCCTATAAATGGAACAGTACCCTGTACTGTTACATTTTGATTGACTAAGTGAGTTCTTCTCCTCTAGTCCAATCCTTTCATCTTGTATGCAATCAACCACTGGAGTATCAGGCTGAGTGGGAGTTTATTTGTAAGCATGTTTTGTAATCATTTGATTTACTTTGTAATCTTTCGACTGATGCAATTCATGTGTTTATCAAATCCATTTTCTCTTTATGATTGTGTTTACAAAGTTTGTTGTTCATTTCCGCTGCACTTTACATTGTTTCATATTCATTGATTGTTCAATTTACACAAACAAACACTCTCATAAGAGCCCCCGATCCTAACAAAATCTTTCGCAATTCGATTCGTTTAGGGATCCAAATTCGGTCCAGATAATGGAATATCCCATTCGGCTTGCTCACAAGTTGAGTTCCATCGTGATAGATTCGTTCCTTCTTCAAGGTGCGTTCATTAAAACAGGCATGCTAGGCTTCATGGATGAGGGTTTCGAGATCGTATTGGGCTTGGACATCACGAATGCTGAGCAGATAGCTCCGTCTGCTGAGAGCGTCGGCAACGACATTTGCTTTGCCTGGGTGATAACGAATCTCGTAGTCATAATCGTTGAGAAGTTCTACCCATCGGCATTGACGCATATTAAGTTCTTTCTGATTAAATATGTGTTGTAGGCTCCTATGATCGGTGAAGATCGTACACTTTGTACCATACAGGTAGTGTTGCCAAATCTTTAACGCAAAAACAACTGCGCCTAGCTCGAGATCATGGGCTGTATAGTTCTTTTCGTGGATTTTGAGCTGACGAGATGCGTAAGCTATAACCTTGTCTTGTTGCATAAGGACACAACCAAGACCAAGGTTGGAAGCATCACAATAGACAATGAAATCGTCGTTTCCGTCAGACAATGTGAGAATAGGAGCATTGCAAAGCATGTGCTTGAGTGTTTGGAAAGCAGACTCTTGTTCGGTTTCCCAAACAAAAGGCTTGTCTTTATGCGTGAGAGCGGTAAGCGGCACAGGGATTTTTGAGAATCCTTCGATAAATCGTCGATAATAGCCCGCTAGTCCGAGGAAAGAACGGACTTCGGACGGGTTCTTAGGTGTAATCCAACTCTTAACGGCTTCAATCTCCACGGGGTCGACGTAAATACCTTGACTATTTACGATGTGACCCAGAAACTGAACTTCCTCCAGCCAAAATTCACACTTGGAGAACTTGGCGCAGAGTCGATTCCCCTGGAGTAGCTCGAGAACCAAACGTAAATGTTGCGCGTGTTCAGTCTTCGATTTGGAATAGATCAAGACATCATCGATGAACACGATGACAAAACAATCGAGGTATGGTTTACACACGCGATTCATCAGATCCATGAAAACCGCGGGTGCGTTGGTTAAACCAAAAGGTATAACCACGAATTCGTAGTGGCCGTATCGAGTGCAAAACGCGGTTTTGGGTATATCCTCCTCTTGAACGCGTAGTTGGTGGTAGCCTGAGCGTAGATCGAACTTCGAGAAACACGTAGCACCTTGTAGCTGATCAAACAAATCATCAATGCGAGGCAGGGGATATCGGTTCTTGATAGTTAACTTATTTAATTCCCGATAGGCGATATACATCCTGAAAGACCCATCCTTCTTTTTGACGAAAAGGACTGGCGCGCCCCAAGGAGAGGTGCTCGGGCGAATGAAGCCTTTCTCAAGTAATTCTTGGAATTGGTTAGAGAGTTCACGCATTTCGGACGGTGCGAGTCGGTAAGGAGCTTTGGCAGTAGGGTTGGCTTCAGGAATGAGGTCAATACGAAAGTCGATATCAAGGCTTGGTGGTAGACCTGGAAGATCGTCAGGGAACACATTAGGAAATTCACGAACCACAGGAACGTCTTTCACTTCTGTCTTTCCTTTCTTTTCCTTCTCCGCTACTACAATGTTAGCCAAGAAAGCTCTGTATTCCTTGCGGAGATACTTGCTAGCTTGGACACACGACATGAGTTTGAGACCCTTCGAAGCAGTTTCGCCATAAACACATAATAAATCACCATTCGCGAGCGAGAATCGAATCATCTTATCGAAACACACAACTTCAGCATGGTTTTCGTGAAGAAAGTCCATGCCTACTATGACGTCAAAACTTCTGAGTTGCATCGGAATAAGGTCGATTGGGAAGATGTTATTGTTGAGCTCAAGAGTACAATCACGAAGAACAGAATTAACGGTGACAGTTCTTCCGGTAGCGACTTCAACATCGAATGTCGAGGAGAGATGGGAACGTTTACGACTAAGAAGCTTCTCAAATTCAAACGACACAAAGCAGTTATCGGCTTCAGTATCAAACAAACATGAAGCATAAATACCATTCACAAGGAACATACCATTGACCACATTGTTGTCAGCCTGGGCTTGGCGCACGTTGATGTTGAAAGTTCTGGCGCGTGCGGCTTGTTGCTGATGCTATTGTTGCTGGTGTTGTTGCTGCTGCTGGGGCTCTTGTTTCACAACCCTGTTCGAGCACATGTTCGCAAAGTGGTTGGGATCACCAAATGCGAAGCAGACTCGGGCGTTGATCGCGGGTGCCTGAGCCGCTTGTTGTTGCGGGGCTGGGAGCAGAGCTTGATGAGCAGTGGCTTGAGCTGGCGCTTGACGGGGACCAGTATGACAGTTAGCAGTGAAGTGGCCGTACATGTTGCAGTGAGCGCAGAAACGACAGGCGAGACCCACCGGATGATGATAAGAACATGTTGGGAAAGCTGGGTGGGGGCCTGTGTATGCACGCTTTGCTGGTGGTGCATAGGTAACTTATGCTGGACGGTGATGGGGCTGCTGCTGCTGGGCCGATACGGCTTGAAGTGGAGCAACAGTGGTTGTGACAGCACAGTTCTTGTTGCTGGAGCTGCTGTTGTTGTTCTACTTCTTGCGGCATGAGGACTTGGACGATTGAGCGGCGGCGATTTCGGCAGTAGGTGCGGCGGTGACTTGGTGCAGGCTCTTTGAAGCTTTATCCCAAAAACCATCTTTTACTCGCTTGTCGTTGATTTCGGGGCAACAAGTAAGTTTCTTCAATTGTTGTTGTCTTTGCGGCATGCACAAAATCCGCAACACAGTCGGGTAGAGCTCGGATGTACTTCTTGATTGCCATGTCGGGCATCTTCACTTGGTTGGGGCAGATGATGCTGAGCTGCTTAAAGAGAGCAGTCAGGGCAGCGTTGTCACCTTCCTTCTGCTTAATGTTCTAGAATTCGTCCTCTAGCTTTTGGCATTCATGGGGAGGACAAAACTCATCCATCATGATGGCCTTCAACTCTTCCCATGTCAGCTCGTAAGCTGCATCATTCCCGCGTTTGTTCCTCTCGGCCGTCCACCAGTCTAATGCGCAGGACTGGAAGACGCCGGTAGCATTTAGAGTGCAGAAATTTTCTGGACATCCACTCTGGCGCAGAGTGACTTCGATGGAATCGAACCATTGGAACATAGCCGTCGGGCCATCTTCTCCAGTGATTCCTTCGGACCGCAAGCCTTGAACTACTTGAGGCTGAAAGCAGTCTTGGTAGCAGCTTTAGGAGCTTCGGTTCTCGACTCCTCAGATGATTTGCTGATGTTCTCGTAAATCTCACTCACGATCTGAGGCACAACCTTGGCAACTTGTTTATAGAGGATGGCAGCAAGGCGTTTGTCCCTCTGTTCTTGGCGAGAGAGTCATGGGTGACGGGATCTAGATGATGGTCCAGTTGACATTGTCTGCAACAGACATCGTCATAGGTCTCAGACATGTCATAATCGAATCTCACCTCACACGTCTAATACTTACTAAAGTTCAGGAACACGCATAATTATGTAAGCATACAAACACATAGGCACATAATCCCATATTCACATAACTACAGAAGCACATAATCACATAAGCACGTAGGGCACAGAAGCACATAAGCATGTAATCACCAGATGCAGTCAAAATACAGAAACCTATCATTCAAATCCCGTGCGTGTTCGAGAATAGTGATCGTGATTAACACATCGAATGGTATAGTATAAGCGTATCATAGCATAAGGTCGTCCATATTTTAGCGATTTGTCAGCGTTTTGAGATAGAAATGCAGTGCGAGTCGTGCGTGTCGATCGAAGTGAAAGCAAAATCGAATAAATCTCCAAAATTTAAACACATAAACAGGTAAATACACAAACAAACACATAAATTTAAACACTTGTGCTTCGGCCTCGAATCTGGGCGTATGACACGTATCCTTTCAGTCTCTGCGTGGTCTTCAGTCGTTGGAGTCCGTCGAAACTTTGGTGAGAGCTTTGTAAAACCAAGTAAAAGTCGGAACAAGTCGTCAAGGTTAGGGTTTCACACCTGGCTTAACAACTTCGTTCCTGTTTTTGATGAAATAAAGGAGAATTATCCATCAAAGTATGGATTTCACTCCTGGTTCAACGCAAATTCTCGTGTTTATTGATGAAATGCAGGTTGAACAAGCAATTTAATCGAGAGTTTGCGGTTTTCACACCTAATCTCAACTTAATTGCTCATTCATATTTGAAAATTCAAGTGTGGTGATAGTGTAGCGTAGGTGAGAATAGCGAGAAATAGTAGTAAGCTCATGCATAATCCTTACTGGACATGCACGAGTCGGTCTGTTGGTTCCTAACTATAGACTAGGTCTCTAAGACTTCGACCCGGACTAGGTCGAGTCTTGCCTAATTCCTTATAGTTATGGCTCCGATACCAATCTGTCACACCCCAACCGATGGCGGAAACATCGGGGCATGGCACTGAGCGAAACAGATTGTCCAGAAGTTTCAATTATCATAACCAATTAATTTAAAGTAACATGTCCCATACCATGTCTTAAAAGGCAAACAATTATTATAGACAAATCTAGTTAAGTAGTTCTGTTCCGACAACTCAGATTTATACATAGATAGTTTATTTATTGGTTTCTAGGACCTCTTTTCCTAGCCTCGGTTTCATCACAGCACAGAGAGCATCCTAGACCTTTCCTAGCCTCAAGTTCACAGCAAGCTAAGCATGTAAACTTCCTAAGCACCTGTCACATACGTTAAAGTAAAAGTCAATACACATAGTGTAAAGGTGAGCATACAAGTTTGATAATAGCATATAGAGTTCGAAAGCGTTACGCATAACCAGCACGTACACAGAGTGAAATGAGGCATGTTAGTTATCGACATGAACCTATCGATACCAATGACTGCGGGTTGATTGCCCAAGGAAGTTCGCAATACATCCTCCCCACTGTGAGCCATGTAAGTAATTGTCCTTAACGACCCCTGAGTGAACGGGTGCCGAGTCCAAACTAATAGTACTACTGTTGCTAAGGCAGGTAGACAGCAGTCCATGTGTACACATAACAAACAAGCATTCATTTAGTCACGTATACATGCGGTAAAGGTTAGCGTTTAAAGTATTGCGTAGTGTGTTCGATGTGATTTTGTATAAGTAACGTATGTAACACCCAAAAGTGCATAAAGCAAAAAGGGACCGAGTATACTCACAGCGTAGATGGATTGAAGGGAGCGCGTAGAGCGAGGATATCCTGAACAGTTAACGATAGCATAAAAGAATAAGCGACGCGCAAAACGAGAAAAGTCACCAAGTGCAGAACGGTGATCTGGTCGGATTGTGATCCGGCCGGTCGACCATTCGTACGGATGTTGACCTGTTCGGATGGTTGTCCGTTCGGACGGTCATCCGGTCGGATGACTGTTCGAGTGGATTGTTTCTTCGTTTGGGAAGGATGTGTTTGTGTATGATGGCTTGACTTTTGAAGTTTTCGTTGTAGCATTTTGAAAACATTGAAGTGTCTCTACCTTTCAGGTCGGTCGATCGGACGACAACCCGTTCGGTTGGGCACTTCAGTGAGAACAAGTTCACAGCAGGGTGTCACTCGATCGGACAGTCGTTCGGTCGTGTGGCATCCCTTGTGCATTGAACATGTTGAAAATTGTTTAAGTGTTGAAGCTTTGAAACATCACATATTCGGATGGTCGGTCGACCGGGTGGTGACTCGATCGGACTGCAATCCGTTCGGTGTTCAAAAACTCTCGAAGCTTGATTTGAAAACTAAAAGTGGGCCAAGGTGTAAGCCGTGCGGGTGGCCGGTCGGTCGGGTGGCTGTCCGTTCGGACGGTCATCCATCCTGGTTAGCCTGTTCGTCTTACACTTTGGTTGTTTTTGATAGTTTGTCATTTTATCGAGATATTTTGATAACGTGTTAAGCAACAGAAACCTCGTCAATACTTGGTGCTCCTGATCGGACAGGAATCACCCAAACCCGATCAGTGGACGGTTCAAGACGATGTTCCACGTTTAACCCGGAATCAATAATCTCGTGGATAGAATACGGATCTTGAATCAACACAACCACAATAATGGGTATTATGCCGGCACAAGTTCCGATTCTATCGGTTTTGAGTGCATTGAGTGTAAAAGAGTTGAAAGAAAGTTGGAAAACCATCTTTCAGTCCTTTTTCTTGTGAATATGTTTAGATCTATGAAAGATCTTTGTTTGTTTCTGTGGAAATCGGTTAGATCTAAGTTGTTCTTGGTTGATTGAGGCCAAAACATGAAGTTCTTCAAGAACACATGATGACGTCATCCTAGAACATCTTGAATCTTGATGATTTCACGGTTAAAAGTTAAGGTTCAAAAGATAGAAAGGTGTAGGAGTACGTGTAGATTAAGGAAGTACAAGAATTAGGACGAGATCTTACCGGAATCACGAGAAATCTGAAGAAAAGTGAGGAAAACGAGCTGGTCGGACGTCACTTGCCAAAAGTAGAAAGTTTGAAAGTGACAAGGGGTATTTATAGGATGCCCAAAGTGGAAAGGGCTGGTCGGTCGGATGGCATCTCGCCCGGGTGGCAGCCCGGCCGAGTGGCACCTCGGTCGGATGGCACCTCGCTCGGGTGGCTGTCCGGCCGGGTGGCTGTTCGGTCCGTTGGCACCTGGCTCGAGTGCTCGGCGCGACGATTTTTGATGTTTCAATTGCGATTGCGAGCGTTGCGATCCGATAGATTTTCCTAGTTTAAATTACTTTTAATCCCAACTACTCATATCTTGCACTGTCTCTTCTCCACCAATTATCATACCATTTCGATTGCGATTGAGTTCGATTGCGTTTCGATTGATTACCACACATAACATAAATAAACATGCACAAGTAACACTTAAGGCACACACACACACGTATAACAATAACCAAAATGCGTAATTCGAGTTGCGAGTGCGATTGCGATAGCGATAAAGCGATTAAACATGCGATAAATAGCGATTACTAAGCGATTATTAATAGATACTCCACATAATACAACTAAAGCGAAAAATAAAATAGACTAATTACAATTCAAAGAAGTCAAAACAGGAATTGAGCAAGGAGAGACAGATCACAATTAGCAATCATGTCTTCCTTTGACTTCAATCTTGACTTTGACTTTTACTTTCGAAACACGGGGTGTTACACATACTTGCATGATTCATCGTCATTGATTTCTAACCATAATTACCCATTCCCGGGCTTGTCCATCTTAGCATATCACTTCCATTCCATGGTTTACGCTTTCATACTTCACAATCATCAAGTGACATTCAAGTCACTTCCAAACTACCTTTTTAAATCCTTGTTTGACCCGTTTGGTTGTCTAATGGAATCCACCATCTTTGTGACAAACCAAACATACTTTAACAAATCTTTTGACCCGTTTTGATTAACTAGTGAACTTCGTCACTTCTACAATAAACTACAATCTTTCATATTGCTAATTTCAAAATATTAAATACAATAAAATCAAAGTATAATCTAACGAAACCAAGGTTACGTACCTTCAAAGCACACCCTTCAAACGCGCATCACCACCGGCTTGTCCACTTGACGTTCTGGTTTCCTTTCCTATAGAGTTCAACCGCAAACCGTTTAGAACTCTCTCTTTTTTTAAAATATAACGCATTAGTTCGCCATAATTTACAAATATGCGTTTTAGTTCCAAATTCAGTTTTTTAAGTCTTCTTTTAGGCATTTTTACAAACACGTTAAGGGTATAATTTCACACAATTCATAATCAAGTTCATAACTTGTCATTTAGCCAAGATTAATATCAATTAAGCAAATTCACATCAATTTTAACAGCAACAAATCTGAATTCACTTCATAGAACTCAATTTACACTAGAATAAAAATCATAATCCTAGTGTTTAACATGTTTCTACAAAGCCCACTTAACACCTTCAATGGTGATTATGAATCTCACAAGTATTAAGAAATATTTCAATATGTAATTGACTAGGGTTTATTCCTAAACTCAACATCATTCCAAATTCATCCGAACAACATTCTTGCAACATAAATTTTGAATTTCCTTGTGTTCATTCAGAAATTTAGATGGGAATTTCCTAAGAAATTTAGATGGAAATTTACTATGAAATTTACATACCTTATTACCCCTTTTCGGAGGAGATCACTATTTTATGCCCGGATTTTGATTTGGAACTGAATTTGTTCTTCAATTTGAGCAATTTACATGAACTAGGGTTTGATGGGGGTTTCTTGGTCGCCCCCTGTGTTTTGTACGAACCAGACACACACTCAAAGTGTGTGTTTGGTATTTTTATTTTGTTTTAATTTATGTTTCAAACTTGACAACTTTGGTCCCCCATGTACTATTAAGTTAGATTTTTCCATGTTTTCAACCAAGTTTCTTGTTATAACTAGACTTATGACTAACTAGGTTATTTATTCCTAGTTAGTTTATTTTTGTTTATTTTATACTTTATAATTTCAATATAAAGTTTTATATTTTCGGGGTGTTACACAAAGGATAGTGCACATGTGCTTATCCAAGGAAATCCTTTTCAAATAAACAACTTATCTTCTGAAACTTTTACAAGGCTGTCAAAACCTTTCAAAACACAAACAGAGGAACCTGAGCAGAATTTAGCTGATACAACCTCTGCTCCTCAGGTTTCTGCTGTTGAGCCTATTGCTCTTGGTGACCACAGAAGCACCACCACTGTTGTGCAACCCCCCACCAAAACCCACCAAAAGACCCAAAAAGAAAATTACCAAAAAGCCCCCCCAAACCCTCCAAAAAGGATCTTCTGGAAGATGAGATCCCAGAAGTAATTCCTGTGACAACACCAAAGTCACCAATAACCACTGCAGCTACTTCCTCGTAGCAGATGGTTGAAAGATCTCAACCTGAGCCTGAAACTCCTCTTGCATCCTCATAAAAGGATCATGTTGTATACACATGGACACCACATTATGATACTCTGGATCCACTTGAATCCATCTTCCTTAGCCCTACTCCCGGGGCAAATTCTCTTTCAACCCTTATCCTCACCTCACAAATTCCACCATCATTAATTATTACCTCTGTTGAATGCATTAGATATGGATCAGACATAAATAAGTTCTTCTCAACAACCTATTACTGAGAAAATACTCCAACAAGTGACTGAGTCTGGTTCTTCTATCTTTGCTAACCCATCAACAGCTGAGGAGGTTACACTGCAGGAATTACAAGTAAATCCTGTCAGTAGTTCAAGTGGAGCAGCTACTACAGGTATTGAATCCACTGATTTATACCTGGGCAGTAGTTCATCAGTAAGACTCCCTTGAAGGCAACCGTTTATGATGCTATCAAAGTTACCACTGGTGTGTTAAATAAGATAGTTCAACAAAAGGGAAGTCCCTAGTACCAAGACAAAGGGGCATCAGTGGATGAACCAGTGGAAACTTCTTCTGGTCCAACTGCTGATACAACCACTGCTGGTGGGAAATCAGATGATCCCATTCAGTTGGGTGATGGTTTAAAATACCAAGAATTGACAGAGAGAGTAGACCAAATTGAAAGATTTGTTGCAGATATCAAAAACATGCTGCAACAGTTGTTACAATCTCAAAGAGCTCCACCCACTGCTGCAACATCTGCTCCATTCCCCACTAAGCTATGGCAACTGTTTTGATGGAGAGTGTGAAACATGGGTGCTAAAGATTTTATCTTACGTGATTTAATCCGTTTTATGTGATTATATGCTTGGAATATGTTTACTACGAGTGTTTGTATTCTTTGCAGGTAAAACGCGTAATTCGATGACGTTGGAGTGTTTAGTGATGGAGCGGAGCAATCGCGGATGATTATTAAGGAGATATCAGATTAAACGGAAATTGTTCGGGTTAGAAAATGTCTTGGAAATACAAGAGACATGAAATAATTAAGTCAGGGGCCAGTCGATATTTATGTGAAAAAGATTTTTATTATTCTTCACTAATATTAATGATGATCATACATCTCAAGAGTAAAGGATGCAAAGTATCAAAGTTGGAGCTCTCAAATCATCATCACTCATCATCGAATTTTTGGAGGAATCACTTCTCATCATCAATCACAATATCATCCATCATTACCATATTGACGTGCACATGGGCAGACAAAGGGGATGGCATCTAGTATTTGAGAAAGAGACTTTTCAACAACATCATGATTACTATCTCAACCATCATCTCATGCAAATATATATATATATATATATATATATATATGCATGAAAAGAAACAGAAACTTATAAATGCTAAGTTTTAGTGGAGGTTTTTTTTATTAAAGGGGTTCAAAAATACTACTTGGTGGACTGGAACATCACGAAAGAAGAAGCCAATATATTATAATCTTTGGGCTCTTGAATCACGGCCCAACATCATCATTACTCTCGAGAATTGGCAGCTATTACACAACTTTTGGGGGCCCGTAATCAGGGATCACCATCGATTGGCAGGAGCAACATATACAAAAAAATTTAGCAGCCATAGAGACACGGGTGGGATTTTTATGTTCATCATCATCGATCAAGAACAACACGGTACCGATCATGTATTCGTCACTATCTCAAGCTTATGATCGCGTCCATTCAACAATGAGTGGATAGTTTCGTCGATTTCACCCCGGTGTAGATGTTGAAAGATTTCTAGGGTTTATACATTTGTATTTTAATTTGGTTTTGTGACAAATTGTTTAGTATTTGAAACTTATGATAATTGTTGTGCATTTGAATTGAATTTGTGAATTGTCGAACGATGATAAAGTTATGACTTTGCGAAATGAATTTGTTCACTTATGCCTTATCGTAGGTTAGGATTTACATGTCCGAGGCAACGAAGTGCATTACGGTCCGTTGTCTATGACGTTGATAGCAATTGGCACCTAAGCTTCGTGATAGTGATCCGTTAATCACTATATACAATTGAATCAAGTTAAAACATGTAAGAACCCTAGGTCTTGCAATAATCGAACCGGGTGTGATCCATATTCCTAATTCTTGTTTTCAATTAAGTAACTTAGTTTTGCAATCTTAGTTAGTAAACAATTGTTTTAGATAATAGTCATTTGTCTGTTCACTCAAATTTCTTTTCAAATCAACTAAACAAAGAAAAATTAGCAAACTTCATAATCACGTTGTACATTGTTTGTAAATAGTCTAACTAATCGAACGGGTCGTGCGGTACTGACCACCTGTTCTTCGTGGATACGATACCCGACTTACCCTAGCTACCTAGGTTTAATTGGGTTTTTGACTGATCGGGACGACACGGTCACGTCAAAATGGCGGCGTTGCCGGGGAGCTAGTGCGCTTAGTATTTCATTGCTTGTTTGATTTTAGTTTAGCTTTTCTTTCTTGTATTTTTGTGATTTTACTTTGGGTGGTCGAGCTTGTTTGTGCAGGTACATGTTTTACAGGCACCATCTTTCAATATGAATTGGGTAGATGATGATCCGTGTGAGTGTTGTGGAAGCGGAGAGCATTATTTAGAGGATTGCTCTGTTTTCTACGAAAAAGTTCAAGCCAACAAGGATCGGGAAGACTACCTCAGCGGATTGTATGAATATAGGAGGGCGGATTATGAAGATTTCAATGTTCCATCCTCATATTATCCATGCGGTAATCCACCACCACCACATTATCAAGAATACTACTATGAACCCAAATCACCATATTTCTTAAGTTACCGGGAGGAGGAGTATGATGATTATTATAATGAATACCCTCAATGGGCATACGAGAAACCACAAGATTCGATGCATTCCAAGTTTGATGCTCTCATAAACATGGTGAAAGGATATCACCAGGATATCAAAGATATGAAGAAAGCGAATGAAGTGAGAGCTAAAGCCCATGAAGCATTGGTGGTGCAAGTGGGTCAATTAGCAGAGAAATTAGCCCAAATTAAACGCGAGCGGGAGGTTTTGGCTAATGGTACAATGGTGGATGGTGATGTGGTGGAAGAGGTTATGGAACTTCTGGAGCAAGTAATTGAATGTTTCAACCGACTGGAAGACGTGACACCGCAAGTCGAATCGGATTCGAAGGAAGCTCACGTTCATATTCATCCTTCTTCCAAACTTATCACTCCAACCAACAAAGTTAGGGATGCGGGTTTGTGCATAAGGATTCGAAGGGTAGCGTTGCAAGACATTGGCCGGTTTGGTAAGAAGCGGCCCCGAAGTTATACATTACGCATGCTGAATAGAAGAAAACGAGAGTGGATTCGGCATGCCAACTACCGAACGTATGTTGGAAACTCGGTAGGCAAATGTTCACTTCAACCACCATGAGAGGCAAATCAGGTATAATTGTTGTAGAGTTTGTATTATTATTCGTTTTATTTTATTTTCTTAGTTAAATGAACGTTGTGGGTGTGTTCCCTATATAACCCTCACGAGGCCTACTCGTTCTCCCGAGCTATCGGAAGGTTTAAAAGGGCTTGTTGCATACGCTAAATTCAACCGTGATTCCTACGAAAGTGAGTTAGGTTTGTTGTTATTGTACATTATTTTTTCCATATAAATCAAAGTGAAATAACGTATGGCTTGGTAATGTTTTCATAAAAGTGGTTGAAGTAGGTAACTAACAAACTTTGATGGTTGTGAGAAGCATGCTTCTACACAAGGGTTGAGATTTGTATGTACACAATGTTCGTGGGACGACCACTTTGTTGAAAGATGAAGAGTACACGAGGAATGACGTTTCCTTTTACCTTTGATTTTTAGTTAGCAAATAAGTGGAGTGTAATTTGTATTTTATTTTCAGGGGTGAAATTTTGGGGAGGTTAGCTGTGTCACATCCCTTGTGCATTTAAAAGCTCCATTCTTGCACATTGAGGACAATGTGTACCTCAAGTGTGGGGACGGGGGAGTAAAAGTTTTTCGATTTTTGACCCGTTCATTTAAACACTACACATTGAGGACAATGTTGACCTCAAGTGTGGGGATGTGGGGAAAAATTTCAAAAATGTCTTTGTTTGAAGCGATCTAAAAAGCACAAGTAACTAAGTTAACGAGGGATGACACAACCCATTTGGTCTTTTTTCATGGTCAAGTTCAAGTTAATTAGCATAACGGGTATTTAGCGGGTGGTTATTTGGGAGTAATTCGCCTAGGAAACTAACATATCATGCATGTCACATACCATACCCTTTACACGTGAGGTTTTGAGCCACTTTCACATCATAGATTTACATATACATGTTTCTTTGTTTGAGTGGACCATTAGTCATGTATTGTAGAACTTGCAACTTTTGATACGTTTGAGACCATAGACCGAAGACAAGCATGCGAATGATTAAGACATTAGGTGAACCTTTTCCTTTAAAACCAATTATTTATCCTTACCCAAACAAATTCCCTAGTCGCCCACTTTGAGCCTAAACCTTTCGTTTGACAGCCATTTAGCCCATAACCGTTAAACCTTTTCTTTTAAACACGTGTGATGAAAATTCGATTGTAGGATTATTTGTTTGTATAGTTGTGTTTGCAAAAAAAAATCAGAAAATGTTGCAAAAAAAAAGAGAATAGAAAGTCGTTAAGAAAATACAAAAATACGAGTTATTAGTTGTTGAATAAAAGGGCGAAAAAAAATCGTTGCCTCGTAGTTGATGTCTATAGTTAGTTTTGTTTAGAGTAGTTGCTTTGTAATAAAAATCGAGTTTTCATCTCCTTAGCCACTTTAAAACATCCTATTTCCTACCCTTCGCCTAGCCCCATTACAACCCTTCAAAGTGTGACAACCCTCACAAAACCAGGTATCCGTACAATAAATTAGTATTTAATTAGTGCTTAACTACTGTGCTTGATTACAACTGTGATTAAACTGCTTACTGTTTTCTGAAACATACATACTCATGCATCACATTTTATACTGTCACTATATTATTTACACACAAACATTAGTGACAAACTTGATGCACAAAGCACCGTTAGCACAGTGAGCGGATAACCATAAAAACATGCTGATAATGCCAGCACCTAGACAGACACTATATTGAGGCCAGTATGAGCCAGGAATGGAATACTACACTAGTAGGGAGTGTAGAGAGGTGAGGATAATAAAACTGCATCACTAGGTGATAGTTATAGCGCCCGGAAGTGCCTAAAACATGCTTAAAGTGCAGAATTCTGCACTAGTACACCAAAATTCAGCTTTTAACAAGCTAGTAAAGTGCAAAAACTTGGTAAAATAGTCCTAGACACTTTTCAAAGTGTTGGTAATTTAATGTGTCACTAAAAACACATAAAAGACACTTTAAATACTTATTTAACACTTTAACGGATCAATATCCAACCGAACAATCGGACTTTACCCGGAACATAAAAATATTGCCAAAAACATTGTTTCTACTTTTCTGAGCTAGTTAGGGTCCCCGAACACCCTAACACACCTTATATTATACTACACACTTATACACTAACTAAACATCATTAGATTTCAACTAAATCCTAACTAGATCATCACAATCCAACCCTTACCCCCTACTCACGGTCACCACAAGGGTGACCCACCCTTGCATTTTCTTGAATATTTTATTAAGTGATGTTGGATATCTTAAAGACATATTACATGGAGGTTAATAGGAAATTAGTTTATAAGTAATCACCAAGGGATAAGAACTCTCATTTTACAATCACCAACTCAAAATTTGCTCTCCTCTTTCCCTCTTTGCTTGGTCACGGCCGAACACCATCACCACCATACACCCACCATTCAAGTCTTGTCTAGCCATTTCTCACATACTCAAAGGTGCAAGGGATCATACAAGAAGGCTTGGTGCACTCGGAAGCTCAAGGACCACTCTTGTTTTCTTTTATCCACCTCATTTACGCATTGTTTCTTCCCTAGCCTTGTGCTAGTAGTAAGTGCTTCTAATCATCATCTTGATCTTGTTTATGGTGGTTAATAGTTGATTTAATGGTTAAAAGTTAAGAAACACTAAAGAACTTATATTAAAGTCTTGAACATAAGATGAATAAGGTGGATAAAGAGAAGATATGTGTGTAAATCATGTGAATCTTGTATAGTTGTTATTATTTGATGTTGATGTTAGTAGAAACAAGATGGATCATCATCTAGACATACTAGTCCATGTTTGAGAGCATGAACTAGTAGGATGTAAAAGTTGGAAAGTTAAAGGATGATGGATCCATCCATTCATAAGTCTTGAACTTGAATAAACATAATTTTTCTTGTAAAGTGAAGTTGTAAACTTGTAGATCTAAAGATCTACAAGTGGTTTTTCGGAAGAACCAAGTGAAAGATACAAGTCTTGTTAAAACCCGGATCTTACATGAACTAAATGTATTTTTAGAAAGTAAACAAGTGTGTGAACACTTGTGTAAACAAGAGAATTTAACAAGAAATATTTTTGTGAATCTTGACTAGAAGTTGTTGAACTTCAAATCCTTTAAAAATAAAGTGTTTAAGAAACTAATTTTGTTTTTAAAGATAACAAGACCCACTAAATGTGTAGGTGATTTACTACACATTTTTACACACTTTCAAGTTCATGAGTTATGATTTAGTCTTATTTTTGTCAAGATTAGTGAGTAAATATTGTATGTTTTTGATTGGTAAATGGTTTGATTGATTTTGAAAAGAAAATGATACGCTAGAAAGCGTGGACACCTCCATTTACAGAGGAAACTCTGGCGAAATTTTTCTAGAATTTCAATACTTAGAAATATTTTTCTAACAAATGTTTACAAATATATTTTTAACTTGGTTTTCAAAATAAACTTCGCCATGATTTTTATTCCAAAAATAGCCAAGTACCGGAGGTTGATTTTCGTAAGTAAAACTTGAAAACTATATATTTAGAATATATATTTTATAATAAGACGCTTGTGCGATTATGTGATTATTTTGTGAACTATATATATTATTTATAGGGCAAAAATAATATAACTGGGAAATATTATGAAATTACGACTCCAAAATAATACTAACGCTCTCACAAATAAATATTTAAGTTACACCGGTATTGTTATTACAACGCACACTCTAAAAGGTAACTTATGTATTTTCGGGAAATACTCTCATATGTATATTTTGATAAGTATTATTTTGGAAATTGTATGAGATAAAATATAATATTTTTGGGAAAAATATATATATTTTGGAGTTAGAATATTTTAGACAAGCGATTAAAATATATTTTTTCTAGTGAGACTTAAAAATATATTTTCGGAATTATAAAGCATACATGTATTTAAAACCCCCATCCTTGGGAAGGAATACACTTATAAAATAAATAAGAAGTGTGAATACGGAATAGTTACCTAACTATTTCTCCAATAAAACGTTAAACCCTAAGCCAAGGCACGGCCCGTCTGTCTAATAGGAATTAGTACGTGTAGGTCGTCACGCAGCAGATAGAGTTGGAGATTGACGTTTCTGGATACGCACTTCTGTGAGTTCATGTCCCCCTTTTCTCTTTACTGTTTTCAGTTTTTATACTTCGGGGGTGGAATACATGTTACATTACTACAAACTTCTATATACATGGTATGGTTAGCTTAAGGAGGGTTTTCTACTTAGATCATGTGAGTGGGTAGGTTGAACTTGAGGCCATTAATCCTCATTGTAGGACCGAGGGTCATGAGCGGTAGATCTATTTGGGTGTAGCGAGCCCAGCTCCTAAGTCCAGGGTGCGGACCATGGAGTGACTTTGAGCCCGACGCATAAATCTGCTAGGTTTGAGTCTTCCTACAGCACTTCACACATATCATTGGATTTGCAACCCAATGGTGATCTCTTTTTCCTTATTTGCTACATACCAGGTATTTTTCATATATACAAGCATATTACAAAGGTTTATACATACTCACTTTTACATGAACTCGCTCAACTTTTTGTTGATTTTTCAAATTACATGTATTTCAGGAAATTAGGGGATCTGGCAAGGTATGCAATGTCGACAAGCTGGTAGGAGTAATGATGTCATCCGAGTTTAGGAAATGTGACCTCTGCCTGGATGGGTCACAAGTCTTAAACTGTGTTTCTATTCATGTCTTTTGGTTGTGTTTTGTGAACAAGTTTCTATTTAGGTCATGATTGTAAGTGTCAACTTTTAAACAATGTCGTCGTGTTAACTTTTAAAACATGTTGAATGGATGAACTTCATGGTTTTATATTCATATAGCATTGTTGTGATTATGCTATGGTATTAAGAAGTCACACCATAATAAACCCACGCTTCCGCAAAGCCAGGGTGTGACAGCTTGGTATCAGAGCATCGATCATAGCGAACTAGGATTCTTTCTCGAGTCTAGACTATGATCACTAGGGCTCTCACGAAAACATTTTTACATTGCATACACTAAAACGTCCAGATCCAGAATACAAAACATTTTTACAAATAAAAAGCACAAATAAACTTTTTCAAAAATTCATGGTTCAGTCTTAGAGACTGAGGGAGTTTAGCCTTAGAGGCTGGGTCAGTCTTAGAGACTGAGGGAGTTTAGCGTTAGAGGCTGGGTCAGTCTTAGAGACTGTGGGAGGTTCGGTCTTAGAGACTGTGGGGTTCAATCTTAGAGATTGAGGAGGTATAGTCTTAGAGACTGGGAGGGTTGGTCTTAGAGACCAGGGATTTAGTATTAGAGACTGGGAGGTTGGTCTTAGAGACCAGGGAGTTAGTCTGAGAGGCTAGGAAGTTCAGTCTGAGAGACTGGGAGGGTAGTCTGGGAAGACTAGGATGATTACTTGTTTGCTTTATTGTGGCTAACATGTTTATTTGACTTATGATTGATATATGTGCATATATGTGATTGTGTTACAGACGTCATGGCTTCATCGTCAGACACAGGAGTATCGGACACACTAGACCCCATGGTGATCGTGTCAGATGACGAGATTCCGGCAGAGCGAGAGGTCTACACATCAGACACCACCAGCACGGACGACGATGATTTCCAGCCGTTCGCGCTGCCTGACATTGGAGTTGAACCTGCTGATGGCCTTCCTGCCGGGGATTTACCACTTGCGGTGATCCCTGCTCCTATACCGCTTGCTACTTTTCCAGTAGTTGATATGCCACTCGCTGCCGTTTATGATGACGACATCGATCTGTTTGAGGACGATCCGCTTGAGGCTGACTATGAGGGCAGGGCCCCTATTGCTGCTGACGTTATTCTTCACATTGCCAAGGCCCCTATGGAGGAGCTTCCTGTTGGTTCACCCGTCCCGGACTCATTGGAGTCTGTGGCATCTGCATCTTCGCACGACCATGGTGTGCAGCCTCACTTTTCTGACCCTGACATGGCGATGTCAGCTACACCCGGTCCATCGCACGAGTTCGATCACGAGGTTGATGACGCTTTTGAGCCGATCTTTCCCCCTGTTTTCGACCCTGACCACGATATTGAGTTTATTCACATGGATCAGCCCCTAGAGGCACCTGTAGATCCTATTGATCCTTTGCTTGACATCCCTGCTGATCTTGATATAGATCTTGTTGACCCGGAGCCTGCTGTGGCCCCAGAGGCTGTGGTTGCTCCTGACCCTGCATTAGAGCATGGCCCTGTCCATGATGATGCAGCAGCTGATGCACCTCTTACCGATGATGTACCCTTTGCCGATCATCTCGCTGTTGCTCCACCCTTGATAGATGATCCTGTTGTTGTTGCACCATTTCCCGATCTCGTGCCGGTACAGTTTGACCGAGCACCTTTTGCTACTCATATAGATCCACGTTACGCCGACACCCGTAATGGGTGGATCGACGATGACGACTATCCACCACACGTGGTACCCGTCACACCGGTTTCTGCACCCGCTGATGTTACACTATCTCACCCACACACGACGGATGTTCACCGCACTGATCTCCCGATTACCTTTCTCCAGTACATCCCTCCACCGCGTCCTGGGGAGGGTTCATTACGACAGCCTTTTGGTCATATACCTTTCACCACAAGAGGCAGCCAATTTATACCACAGGTTTCTCATCCTACTTTTGTTCCACCTGTGCTGCCATCATCCTTACCGTTCACACCTCAGTTTCTTTCTGTTGCACCACCCACTGCACCATCTGTCATTCCATCTAGCGAGCCATTTTTATGGACTACGCCTCCTATCATGCCACTGTCTGATCCGTACCACCCGTACCATGTTGGGTACTCCACTGAGGACATTCTCACTTCTTTGATGATACAGCAGGATGCATTGACGCGTCGTATTCAGGACTTGGAGAGATCTCCACGTCCATCTTGTCATTGTCAGACCCCATTTACAGCCCCACATGCTCCTCGTCCACTGTCCCCCGATTCATACGGTCGCTTTTGGACTTCTATAACACCCTTAGTTTATACTTGAATTTATCAATTATTTATACCAAAAGATAATAGTTTAACATAAGTTTAAAAGTATCATAAGCCTTAGTCGACTAATGACTAAGTTAGAACATATAAAAGTTGTTTGTTAGTTTGTTTACAACCCATGAACAAACATTAAGTAAGATTAAACACATAGCGGAAGCTTCAAAAGTCGTGTTCGGTTCTTCGGCTTTGCTTAACCACCATCCGTAAGGTTCATTTAATCACCTAGGGTCAAAACCATTAAAACATTAGTTTTGACTTTGATACATAAGAATTAAACATATGATCCAATCATCAATTAAAAATAAAAAAAATTTTAATTTTTCTGGATTTACCGTAAATTACGGTATTACCGTAATTTACGGTGGGTTCTGGAACTATTTGGTCACCGTAATCCAGGAGATCCATGCCGTAAAACATCTCACCTCTACCGTAATTTACGGTAATACCGTAATTTACGGTAGTACCTGGAACTTCATGTTTGGTTTTGTATGTTCATTACACCAAGGTTTCCAACTCTCGGATTTCAATCTTTCTATGTCACCAATACATTAGAACATCGTATTTCTCATATATTATATATTAACCAAGCATCAAAGAACAATCTATCATATTCCGGAGCATTGATTATGTCTTACTTGATTGTTTGACCCGTTTGGATGCCAAGATTTGGGCATTAAAGAATGTATTACAAAAATCCAATTTCTATCAAACGTTTGACCTGTTTCACTTGTTTAAGATGCAAAAGTCACTTCCATGACGTATTGATATATCTTGTTTACCATGTTTTCAAAAACTACAACATAAAACTAACAATTTATTTATAATGTAACGAAACGGTAATTCCGTACCTTTAGAGCACGTCTTTCCCTCGTGAATTCTCTCCGGCTTGTCCGCTTGATGATCCGAACTCTTTGCCTAGAAGATTCAGTTTACAGCTTGTTTAGAATTCTTTTCATGACCATATTCATATCATTGTGAAACATGATCAAATCTGCGTTCTCATCATATTTTCATCATTTAAATCCTCTCTTAGGCATTTCAACAAACACCTAACGGGTCAGATTCTTCTATAATTATCACCAAGTTCATGATTTGTAATTAACATCTATTTTCGCTAAATTTATAAACTTCACATACAACTTGACATCTATATTTCTGAATTTACTTTAACAAATTCAGATTTCACTATAACAATAATCATAATTCTAGTATTCTTCAAGCTCATAGCCTCCTAACATGTAAACCCCAAACTTTACAACTATGATGCAAAGTTTTCACAAGGAATCACCTAGGGTTTGATTCTAAACATCATATTAATTCAACATTCATTCATGCATGTCATAACTAGGCTCAATTTCAGTTTTTCACAATTAACCTAGAATTCATGATGGATCAAAGTACCAAAATTTTACATACCTTTTGATCCTTACAACGAGGTGATTACTAATTTGTGTTTAGAATTCGATTTGGGACGGATTTGAGGCTTCAATTTTGTAGATTTTTATGTGAAGCTAGAGTTTGGAGAACACCCTGGTCGCCCCCTTTCTCCTGATCGACCAGACACACAAGTTGTTGTGTGTTTAGTTTGATTTTGTTACTATTAGTGATTATCTTTCACATTTGACAAGTTTAACCCCTCAACTATGATTTTCCTTTAACTTTAAATATCTTAACCATGTTATGAATTATTTCAAGACTTGAATTTAACTAGGTTAAGTTCCTAGTTGGTAAATTCTTGTTTGTTATTTTCATTAGAATTTTAAATATAAGGATTTATATTTTCGGGGTGTTACAAGTTCACCCCCCTTAAAAGGGTTTCGTCCCCGAAACCGAATTACGTACCAAATAAAGTAGGATGAAGACGTCGCATCTCTTCTTCGGACTCCCACGTAGTGTCCGAAGCTTTCCTATGCTCCCATTTGACTTTGACTTGGTCAATTTGTTTATTTCGTAAATGTTTGACCTTTCTGTCTAAAATCTCCACCGGTCTTACCGCATAATTTAGACTATTATCCACTTCGATATCATCGTAATGGATATAAGCCGTTTCGTCTGCTAGGCACCTTCTTAATTGCGACACGTGGAACGTGCCATGGATTCCACTTAGCTTCTCCGGTAATTCAAGGCGGTAAGCTACCTTGCCAACTCTCCCGATAATTTTAAATGGTCCAATAAACCTTGGGCTTAGCTTCCCCCTTCTGAATCTAATAACACCTTTCCATGGGGAAACTTTTAGCATGACCATGTCACCAACTTGGAATTCGATTGGCCTTTTCCTTTTATCAGCATACGCCTTTTGCCTGTCTTGAGCCGCTTTCAAGTGTGCCCTAACTTTATCGATCTTTTCATTTGTGGCTCGTACTATATCTTGGTGGGCGAGTTCACGTGGACCCACTTCACCCCAACATACCGGAGTTCGACACTTCCTACCGTAAAGCATTTCGTATGGTGCCATCTTAATACTAGATTGGTAACTGTTGTTATACGAAAACTCTACTAACGGTAGATGAACATCCCAACTGCCTCCAAAGTCGATTATACACGCCCGTAGCATGTCTCCCAATGTTTGTATCGTTCTTTCACTTTGCCCATCCGTTTGAGGATGGTACGCGGTGCTAATGAACAATTTGGTTCCCATTTGCTCTTGGAAATCCCGCCAGAAATTCGAAGTAAACCGGGTATCCCTATCAGACACGATGGACACCGGCACCCCATGATGGGCTATTATTTCATTGGTATAAACTTCCGACATCTTTTCTGACGTATAAGTCTCACGAATCGGAATGAAGTGAGCACTTTTCGTCAATCTATCCACCACTACCCATATGGCATCAAAACCACGATTCGTCTTAGGCAACTTAGTTAATAGGTCCATTGTAATATGTTCCCATTTTCAAACCGGAATTTCTAACGGTTGGAGTTTGCCGTATGGTTTCTGATGCTCCGCCTTGACTTGTAAACATGTCAAGCATTTTTCCACATACTTCGCCACATCCCTCTTCATTCCGGGCCACCAATAATTTTGTTTCAAATCATTGTACATCTTGGTCGCACCCGAATGAATTGAATAACGGGATTTATGAGCTTCATTAAGTAGAAGCGCCTTCACTCCACAGGTATGCGGGACCCATATCCTTCCGGATCGAGTCTTTAATCCGTGATTCCCATCCGACAAATCTTTCAGTTGACCAATTATTCTTTCTTTCTTCCAATTCTCTTCTTTTACTGATTCTAATTGCGCCTCTTGAATACGTTCAAGTATACCCGAGGTTACCACGAGTTGCATCGATCGTACTCGTATCGGGACATAATCCGCTTTTCTTCTCAGAGCGTCCGCTACCACATTTGCTTTTCCGGGGTGATAATGTATCTCACAATCATAGTCTTTCACCGTTTCCAACCATCGCCTTTGTCGCATATTTAACTCCTTCTGATCGAAGAAGTATTTCAAGCTCTTGTGGTCAGTGAATATGGTGCATTTTACCCCATACAAGTAATGCCTCCATATTTTTAATGCAAATACCACCGCTGCCAACTCGAGATCGTGCGTGGGATATTTCTTCTCGTGTATCTTCAATTGTCTCGAGGCATAGGCTATTACCTTGCCCCGTTGCATCAACACGCAACCGAGCCCCGATAACGAAGCATCCGAATAAACCACCATGTCTTCGACTCCGTCTGGCAATGTCAGTACTGGAGCTTGGGTTAGCTTTTCTTTTAGCGTTTGAAACGATTTTTCTTGATCAATTCCCCAAATAAACTTTGCTTTCTTTTGGGTTAGCTTTGTTAGCGGTGACGCAATTTTGGAGAAATCTTGAATGAATCTCCTATAGTACCCCGCAAGCCCCAAAAAGCTTCTAATTTCTGTAGGGTTCTTCGGGGGATTCCATTTTGACACTGCCTCTATCTTCGACGGATCCACCAATACTCCGTTGGCATTTATGACATGGCCTAAAAATTGAACCTCTCGTAACCAAAAGGCACATTTAGAGAATTTTGCGTATAACTTCTCTCGCCTAAGTGTCTCTAACACTTCTTGTAAGTGGTGTGCGTGTTTAGCTTCACTTTTCGAATATATCAATATATCACCGATAAACACGATGACCGACTTATCCAGCATTGGCTTGCAAACCCGGTTCATGAGGTCCATGAAAGCCGCGGGTGCGTTTGTTAGCCCAAATGACATCACGAGGAATTCGTAATGTCCGTATCTCGTGCGGAAAGCCGTCTTCGGCACATCTTCTTCTTTGACCTTTAGTTGGTGATACCCCGATCTAAGGTCAATTTTGGAAAACCAGTTCGCACCTTGTAGTTGGTCGAATAAATCATCTATCCTCGGGAGCGGGTATCGGTTCTTTACTGTGAGTTTGTTCAACTCCCGGTAATCAATACACATGCGCATGCTCCCGTCTTTCTTTCTCACGAACAATACCGGTGCGCCCCAAGGAGACACACTCGGCCTTATGAATCCCTTGTCAAGCAGATCTTGGATTTGGGACATCAACTCTTGTAATTCCGACGGTGCAAGTCGGTACGGGGCTTTTGCTACGGGTTTCGCGCCCGGAATCAATTCGATCCCGAACTCTACTTCCCGTTCAGGCGGTATCCCCGGTAAATCTTCCGGAAAAACATCTTCATAATCTCGTACTACCGGTACATCTCCAATCTTTCGTGATTCTTTCTCGGGCTCATTAGCGTATATTATGAATGCCTTGCATCCTCGCTTCATTAGCTTGTGAGCTTTCAACATTGAGCATACTATGGGGTTGCCTCCTTTTTCGCCATAAATGGTGACGTGTTTCCCGCTCGGAGATGTTAGTTTTATCTCTTTACGGAAGCACACGACCTTTGCATGGTGTCGAGATAGCCAATCCATCCCAACGACTACTTGAAATTCTCCCATCGACATAGGGATTAGATTTATCAAATATTCTTCATCGTCGATGCTCAGTTTACAATTTTCACATACATCACAAACAATAAAGCTTTTGTTATTACCTATCTCCACTTCTAAAGGCACAGGTAATTTTGTTAGAATAAATGAAGGATGTCGAATAAGTCCATATGAAACAAAGGATTTATTCGCACCCGTATCAAATAACACGTGTGCAGGAATTGAATTTACAGCAAATATACCTGAGACCACATCAGGTTCAACCTTTGCTTCTACGGCAGTTAGTTGAAAGGATCTTGCCTTTGCTTTCGGGGCTTCACCTTTCGATTCTTGCCCATTCTTCTTTTCAACCAGCTCCGGGCATTCCGACTTCTTGTGACCCGTTCGATAACAGTTGTAACAAACCGTCACTTTCTTCGGGCATGATATAGCCATATGTCCCGTTTTCTTGCATATGGTACAAGGCTTATCCTTGTAACGACATTCGCCTTAATGACCTTTCCCGTAGATTCTACAACTTGGCGACCCGCCTTTCGTCTCAGATTTCTTTGCGTTTTCGTTTGTTCGTGCCTTCTTAGTAGGGCTTGGATTCGCATCTTGTGCCCTTCGTTCACCCCGTTCTATGCTCTTTTTCAATTCGATCTCCCTTTCCCGAGCAACATTGACAATCTCGGTAAGGGTCTCGTATTTTGAAGGGGTTATGAACTCTCTATACTCCGCACTTAGCATGTTATGGTAGTAATAGACTTTTTGTTCTTCGTTTGTCACCAAATCATCACAGAACTTTATCTTGTCCATAAACATCCCCGTGATCTTGTCTATGGATTCACCCTTGTGTCTGAGTTGCATAAACTCTTCCTTGATTCTATTTATGACCGCTTTGGGACTATGGTGTTTAAGAAACGGCGTCTTAAACTTCTCCCATGTCATGGCCTTAGCCGCTTCACTTCCAATCTCCTTCTTTTTGTTATCCCACCAATGTTTCGCTTGACCTCTTAATTGACCCGTACCATAAGCTACGTAGTCGTTTTCATCACAATGAGATCTCTCGAATACTCCTTCGATATCACTTAGCCATCGTTGGCACACAATTGGATCAACCTCTCCATTATATAATGGTGGTTTACAGGCCATGAATTCCTTGTATGAACAAGGCTTTCATCCACCATGCTTTTCCTTTGCTGAATTGGAATCATCTTCCAATTTCTTGATCCTCTCTTCTACTACTGATAAAACTGTGTTTTGAATTTTATCAATAAAGCCCGACAAACTGTTTTCGATTGCCTTTCCCACTTGTTCGGCAATCACTTCCTTCATTTGTTCGGTGACTCTTGGCACCGCATTATCATTACCTCGATCAGCCATCTCTATTTCTGAAATGTTTACATAGATTGTTAAACATTCCATTTATAACACATGCTTTACTTGTTTTGATTTAAATCAAGTTCATAACTTGATTTAATCATTCTTGTTTCAATTCAATCAAGTTCGTAACTTGATTTAATAATTCTTGTTTCAATTCAATCAAGTTCGTAACTTGATTTAATCATTCTTGTTTCAATTCAATCAAGTTCGTAACTTGATTTAATAATTCTTGTTTCATGCATTTCTTGTTTTTGAGTGAGCTTACACACTCGTTTCATGCATATTTTCATTTCTTATTCTTTACGTAGTACATAATTTATTAACAATAAGTTAGTTCTTACCAAACGATCGATCAAGCTTGAACCGAACACTTTGTTGACAACCTTAGGCTCTGATTACCAACTTGTAACACCCTTAGTTTATACTTGAATTTATCAATTATTTATACCAAAAGATAATAGTTTAACATAAGTTTAAAAGTATCATAAGCCTTAGTCGACTAATGACTAAGTTAGAACATATAAAAGTTGTTTGTTAGTTTGTTTACAACCCATGAACAAACATTAAGTAAGATTAAACACATAGTGGAAGCTTCAAAAGTCGTGTTCGGTTCTTCGGCTTTGCTTAACCACCATCCGTAAGGTTCATTTAATCACCTAGGGTCAAAACCATTAAAACATTAGTTTTGACTTTGATACATAAGAATTAAACATATGATCCAATCATCAATTAAAAATAAAAAAAAATTAATTTTTCTGGATTTACCGTAAATTACGGTATTACCGTAATTTACGGTGGGTTCTGGAACTATTTGGTCACCGTAAACCAGGAGATCCATGCCGTAAAACATCTCACCTCTACCGTAATTTACGGTAATACCGTAATTTACGGTAGTACCTGGAACTTCATGTTTGGTTTTGTATGTTCATTACACCAAGGTTTCCAACTCTCAGATTTCAATCTTTCTATGTCACCAATACATTAGAACATCGTATTTCTCATATATTATATATTAACCAAGCATCAAAGAACAATCTATCATATTCCGGAGCATTGATTATGTCTTACTTGATTGTTTGACCCGTTTGGATGCCAAGATTTGGGCATTAAAGAATGTATTACAAAAATCCAATTTCTATCAAACGTTTGACCTGTTTCACTTGTTTAAGATGCAAAAGTCACTTCCATGACGTATTGATATATCTTGTTTACCATGTTTTCAAAAACTACAACATAAAACTAACAATTTATTTATAATGTAACGAAACGGTAATTCCGTACCTTTAGAGCACGTCTTTCCCTCGTGAATTCTCTCCGGCTTGTCCGCTTGATGATCCGAACTCTTTGCCTAGAAGATTCAGTTTACAGCTTGTTTAGAATTCTTTTCATGACCATATTCATATCATTGTGAAACATGATCAAATCTGCGTTCTCATCATATTTTCATCATTTAAATCCTCTCTTAGGCATTTCAACAAACACCTAACGGGTCAGATTCTTCTATAATTATCACCAAGTTCATGATTTGTAATTAACATCTATTTTCGCTAAATTTATAAACTTCACATACAACTTGACATCTATATTTCTGAATTTACTTTAACAAATTCAGATTTCACTATAACAATAATCATAATTCTAGTATTCTTCAAGCTCATAGCCTCCTAACATGTAAACCCCAAACTTTACAACTATGATGCAAAGTTTTCACAAGGAATCACCTAGGGTTTGATTCTAAACATCATATTAATTCAACATTCATTCATGCATGTCATAACTAGGCTCAATTTCAGTTTTTCACAATTAACCTAGAATTCATGATGGATCAAAGTACCAAAATTTTACATACCTTTTGACCCTTACAACGAGGTGATTACTAATTTGTGTTTAGAATTCGATTTGGGATGGATTTGAGGCTTCAATTTTGCAGATTTTAATGTGAAGCTAGAGTTTGGAGAACACCCTGGTCGCCCCCTTTCTCCTGATCGACCAGACACACAAGTTGTTGTGTGTTTGGTTTGATTTTGTTACTATTAGTGATTATCTTTCACAATTGACAAGTTTAACCCCTCAACTATGATTTTCCTTTAACTTTAAATATCTTAACAATGTTATGAATTATTTCAAGACTTGAATTTAACTAGGTTAAGTTCCTAGTTGGTAAATTCTTGTTTGTTATTTTCATTAGAATTTTAAATATAAGGATTTATATTTTCGGGGTGTTACACTTCTGGGCAGCAGATAGCATATGTGCTGCGCGCCTTTCGCGATTTAGAGAAGGACTGGTTACTCATGTGTCGCTTGTTATTCTCTCATTTTCCTCCTCCTCCTCCGCCGCCATCAGCATAGGCATATTTTTGGTTTTATGCAGGTCGATCTTTTGGTGAGAAGGTCGCTATTGAGCCAGCTTACAGAGCCTTTTTGATAGATCACACTTTTTATATATGATAGTTGTAGTTTGACTTGTATTTTTGGGGGTGATGTAGCCCCATGATATTACTTTGACATGTGAGGTACTATTAAACTTGTAGAATACTGTTTTGGTCATGATTAATGAAGCTCAATGGCAACATTCTCACTACATGCTTTGTTGAGTTATATGTTTTAAATTATAACATGAGATGTTATGTGATTGATGAATGCTACTATATATACATTTTTATTTTACTTACTATGGCCAGACCTACATGAACAACTTTTAGAAGATGCCTCCAAGACGCGATATACGCATGCCAACCACCGAGGTGGAACTCCAAGGAATCATTGTCGCGGCCATAGCTCAATATGCAGCCTCCCAAGGAGGGACAAGCGGGAGCAATTCAAACAACAACGACAATAACAATCCACCCCATGGTAATGTTAAGTCGTTTGAGACATATTACGATACATTTGGATATTTATAGCACGTCCGCTAATACTATTTGTAAATTCTAACGTATGTGCAGGGTGCACCTACAAGCAGTTTCTCGACTGCAAGCTCGTGAATTTCGACGGCATAGGAGGTGCCGTTGCGTTTGTTAGGTGGGCTGAGAAGACATAATCTGTCCTAAGAATGAGCAAATGCGCTCCCGAGCAACAAGTGACTTACATCTCAGGGCTATTTCTGGATGGAGCCCTATCGTGGTGGAATTTACAAGTGCAAACTTTAGGAGAAGCTGCTGCTTATGAGTTAACTTGGGCTGAGTTAAAAGAGTTAATAAGGAAGAAGTACTGCTCGCGTGCTGAGATACAAAGGCTAGAGACTGAGTTCTGGCACTTAAGGATGGATGGTCCCAAGATTGCAGAATATGTTCAAAGATTTCATGTCCTATCTCACGTAGTGCCGTACATGGTCACGCCCGAGTTTAAATGTGTTGAGAGATTCATCTGGGGATTGGCTCCCTAAATAATGAGTATGGTTACCACGTCCAAGCCTGCAACGATTACGGAAGCAATCGATCTTAGTGTGGCGCTAACTGAGGAGGCTATTCGATTGAACAAGTTTTCGGGTACTGAGCAGAAGAAGAAAGAGACTCACGTGGAGTCGTCTGGGGAAAAAAAGCGAAAGTTTTCAAACTTCAAGCAAGGTACCAACAATGTGATCAAGAAGGGTGAATCAAGCACACCGGCCAGAGCTGCAACCGGTGTTGAGAACATAGGAAAGGGTTATATGGGCACACTGCCCAAGTGTAACACATGCCAGCGCCATCATTCTGGCCCGTGCGGATTGACAAAATGTGAAACTTGTGGGAGAATTGGCCACTTGAAGGATACTTGCTGGGTTGGTTTAGGCCAGGGTGGCCAGAGGAGTTTCAATAACAACAACCGTGGTGGTAATGGAAACCGCCCGCAAGGAAATAATAGAGGAAACGGAAATCGTGGGAATGTTGCGAATCAAGCTGGGAATGGAAATCGCAACCAAAACAACACTCAAGCTGGAAATGGAAATGGCCGAGGGCCAGGATGCTTTAATTGTGGAGATGTTAGGCATTTTAAGAGGGAATGCCTGAAGCTGAATCAAGCCCGTGGAAGAGTCTTTAACATTGGCGCAAGGGAAGCGCGCCAGGATCATAACGTTGTCACCGGTACGTTTCCTGTAAACCAACGCTTTGCGTCTGTTCTGTTTGATACTGGAGCAGATTATAGTTTCGTATCGTTAGAATTTAAGAATATACTTGGGTTGGCCACTAGTAAGTTAGATATTCCATATTCAATCGAATTGGCGAATGGGAAACTGATTGAAACGGGAGAAGTAATCCGAGGATGCGTGATAGAACTAGGAGGTCGTGAGTTTACGCTAGATCTGCTGCCAGTCGAGCTGGGGAGCTTCTACGTGGTAGTGGGAATGGATTGGTTGTCTAACCACAAAGCCGAGATCGTTTGTCACGAGAAGACTATCCGCATCCCAATGACGGATAAAGAGACGATCGTAGTACACGGAGAGAAGCATGATACGCCGCTAAGAATCATTAGCTGTCTGAAGGCTAGAAAGTGTTTGCAGAAGGGATGTGTTGCCTACTTGGCACACATCGCGGATAAAGAAGCTGCCGAACCAAAGATCGAAGACATTCCAGTAGTAAAAGAATATCCTGAAGTCTTTCCAGAAGACTTGCCAGGATTACCACCGCAAAGACAAGTCGAGTTTCACATTGACTTGGTTCCAGGCGCCGCGCCTGTAGCCAAGGCACCCTATAGACTTGTGCCTTCTGAAATGCAGGAGTTGTCAACACAACTCCAGGAGCTATTGGACAAAGGATTCATCAGGCCAAGCTTCTCACCTTGGGTAGCTCCAGTACTGTTCGTTAAGAAGAAGGATGGTAGTTTCCGTATGTGTATAGACTACCGTGAGCTTAATAAGTTGACTATCAAGAACAGATATCCTTTGCCAAGGATTGATGACCTATTTGATCAGCTGCAAGGTTCAAGTTTCTATTCGAAGATATATCTTCGATCAGGATATCATCAACTAAGGATACAAGAGGAAAGTATCCCAAAGACGGCCTTTAGGACTCGTTATGGACATTACGAGTTCCTAGTTATGCCGTTTGGGTTAACGAACGCACCAGAAGTTTTCATGGACCTAATGAACCGAGTCTGCAAGCCGTACTTGGACAAGTTTGTGATCGTGTTTATTGACGACATTCTGATCTACTCGAAGACGAAGGACGAGCACGAACAACACTTAAGAGCTATTCTAGAGCTACTAAAAAAGGAAAAGTTATACGCTAAGTTCTCAAAGTGTGAGTTTTGGATACGCGAAGTCCAATTCCTTGGACATGTGGTTAATGGAAATGGAATCCATGTTGATCCCACAAAGATCAAGGCGATCAAGGACTGGGAAACTCCCAAGACGCCAACCAAGATTCGATAGTTCTTAGGTTTGGCTGGTTATTATCGAAGATTCATTTAGGATTTCTCCAAAATCGCTCAACCCCTGACCACGCTCACACAGAAAGACAAAAATTTTGACTGGGGAATCAAACAAGAAGAAGCGTTTCAGTTGTTGAAGAACAAGCTTTGTGACGCACCGATCTTATCGCTACCCGAAGGAACGGATGACTTCGTGGTGTATTGTGACGCCTCGCGTCAAGGTTTGGGTTGCGTATTGATGCAGAGACAAAAGGTTATAGCTTATGCGTCGCGCCAGTTGAAGGTACATGAGAAAAATTATACCACGCATGACTTGGAGTTAGGCGCAGTGGTATTTGCGTTGAAAATCTGGCGACATTATTTGTATGGTACTAGATGTACAATTTTCACGGATCACAAGAGCTTACAGCACATATTTAACCAAAAGGAGCTTAACATGAGGCAAAGACGCTGGGTAGAGCTGTTGAATGATTATGATTGCGAGATCAAATATCACCCAGGGAAAGCAAATGTGGTCGCTGATGCCCTGAGCCGAAAAGAAAGAATCAAGCCCATAAGGGTTAGGGCTTTGGAGATGATTGTCCAGACAGACCTCTCTTTACGCATTCGTGCTGTGTAGAGAGAAGCTTTGAAAGAAAGGAATATTGAGGACGAGTATCTCCGTGGGATGGAGAAGCAGTTGGTACCAAACGAGGAAGGAACTTTATGCTTCATGAAACGAATTTGGGTTCCTCTGTTTGGTGGTTTGAGGAAGGTTATTTTTTATGAAGCCCACAAATCTCGGTACTCAATTCATCCCGGAGCGGATAAGATGTACCAAGACCTCAAGGATTTCTACTGGTGGCCAAGGATGAAAGGCGATGTTGCAATATACGTTGTTAAATGTTTAATGTGCGCCAAAGTAAAGGTCGAATACCAAAAGCCTTCAGGTCTTCTACAACAAACTGAAATACCCAAATGGAAATGGGAACAAATTTCAATGGACTTCATAACAAAACTGCCAAAGACGCCCAAGGGTCATGATACTATTTGGGTAATGGTAGTCCGTCTGACAAAGTCAGCACACTTCTTGCCGATCAAAGAGAAAGACAACACAAGTAAACTTGCGGAAATATACATGAGGGAGATTGTTGCACGTCATGGAGTGCCTCTCTCGATTATCTCAGACAGAGATGGGAGATTTGTGTCAAGGATTTGGCAATCCTTCCAAGAAGCTTTTGGCTCACAGTTGAATCTGAGCACTGCATTTCATCCGCAAACTGATGGCCAAAGTGAACGAACTATTCAGACATTGGAAGATATGCTGAGAGCATGTGTAATGGACCTAGGTGGTAGCTAGGATAATCATTTACCATTGGTCGAATTTTCGTACAACAACAGCTACCACACGAGTATTGGAGCCGCGCCATTTGAAGCTCTGTATGGACGCAAGTGTCGATCACCACTGTGCTGGGCTGATGCGGGTGATAGAGAGCTTGTTGGGCCCGAAATAGTCCAAGAAAAGACAGACAAGATTGCACAAATTCGAAAGCGCATCGAGGTGGCTCGCGACAGACAGAAAGCCTATGCAAACCAAAGAAAGAAACCGTTAGAGTTTCAAGTTGGGGATATGGTTTTGTTAAAGGTTTCACCCTAGAAGGGCGTGGCACGCTTTGGAAACGTGGGAAGCTGAATCCGCGTTACATTGGCCCTTTCAGAATCCTGCAAAGGATTTGGCTTGTAGCCTACAAGTTGGACCTACCTGCTGAACTTAATGGTGTTCATGATACATTCCATGTATCAAATTTAAAAAAGAGTCCAACACAGGAGACAGTGATCATTCCTGCTGACGAAGTTCATATCGACGACACGCTCCACTTTACCGAAGAACCCATCGAGGTTACGGATTGGAAATTTAACAAAACACGCAGGAGTAGTGTCAAGCTCGTCAAAGTTCGATGGAACACAAGACATGGTCCAGAATTCAGGTGGGAACGTGAGGATCGTATGAAGGAGAAATACCCCCATTTGTTTCCCAAGACCCCTGTAACTAGAAGCAGAGCCTAAAATTTCGGGACGAAATTTCTCTAACGGGGGGAGAATGTGACAACCCTCACAAAACCAGGTATCCATATAATAAATTAGTATTTAATTAGTGCTTAACTACTGTGCTTGATTACAACTGTTATTAAACTACTTACTGTTTTCTGAAACATACATACTCATGCATCTAATTTTATACTGTCACTATATTATTTACACACAAACATTAGTGACAAACTTGATGCACAAAGCACCGTTAGCACAGTGAGCGGATAACCATAAAAACATGCTGACAATGCCAGCACCTAGACAGATACTATATTGAGGCCATTATGAGCCAGGAATGGAATACTACACTAGTAGGGAGTGTAGGGAGGTGAGGATCATAAAACTGCGTCACTAGGTGATAGTTATAGCGCCCGGAAGTGCCTAAAACATGCTTAAAGTGAAGAATTCTGCACTAGTACACCAAAATTCAGTTTTTAACAAGCTAGTAAAGTGCAAAAACTTGGTAAAATAGTCCTAGACACTTTCCAAAGTGTTGGTAATTTAATGTGTCACTAAAAACATATAAAAGACACTTTAAATACTTATTTAACACTTTAACGGATCAATATCCAACCGAACAACCGGACTATACCCGGAACAAAAAAATATTGCCAAAAACATTATTTCTACTTTTCTGAGCTAGTTAGGGTCCCCGAACACCCTAACACACCTTATATTATACTACACACTTATACACTAACTAAACATCATTAGATTTCAACTAAATCCTAACTAGATCATCACAATCCAACCCTTACCCCCTACTCACGGTCACCACAAGGGTGACCCACCCTTGCATTTTCTTGAATATTTTATTAAGTGATGTTGGATATCTTAAAGACATATTACATGGAGGTTAATAGGAAATTAGTTTATAAGTCTTGTCTAGCCATTTCTCACATACTCAAAGGTGCAAGGGATCATACAAGAAGGCTCGGTGCACTCGGAAGCTCAAGGACCACTCTTGTTTCTTTTATCCACCTCATTTACACATTGTTTCTTCCCTAGCCTTGTGCTAGTAGTAAGTGCTTCTAATCATCATCTTGATCTTGTTTATGGTGGTTAATAGTTGATTTAATGGTTAAAAGTTAAGAAACACTAAAGAACTTATATTAAAGTCTTGAACATAAGATGAATAAGGTGGATAAAGAGAAGATATGTGTGTAAATCATGTGAATCTTGTATAGTTGTTATTATTTGATGTTGATGTTAGTAGAAACAAGATGGATCATCATCTAGACATACTAGTCCATGTTTGAGAGCATGAACTAGTAGGATGTAAAAGTTGGAAAGTTAAAGGATGATGGATCCATCCATTCATAAGTATTGAACTTGAATAAACATAATTTTTCTTGTAAAATGAAGTTGTAAACTTTTAGATCTACAAGTGGTTTTTCGGAAGAACCAAGTGAAAGATACAAGTCTTGTTAAAACCCGGATCTTACATGAAGTAAATGTATTTTTAGAAAATAAACAAGTGTGTGAACACTTGTGTAAACAAGAGAATTTAACAAGAAATATTTTTGTGAATCTTGACTAGAAGTTGTTGAACTTCAAATCCTTTAAAAATAAAGTGTTTAAGAAACTAATTTTGTTTTTAAAGATAACAAGACCCAC
This sequence comes from Helianthus tuberosus, assembly GCA_030545235.1. Classification (NCBI taxonomy): domain Eukaryota; kingdom Viridiplantae; phylum Streptophyta; class Magnoliopsida; order Asterales; family Asteraceae; genus Helianthus; species Helianthus tuberosus. The sequence goes on along the minus strand of CM060354.1, from coordinate 163,259,543 downwards.
TAAATGTGTAGGTGATTTACTACACATTTTTACACACTTTCAAGTTCATGAGTTATGATTTAGTCTTATTTTTGTCAAGATTAGTGAGTAAATATTGTATGTTGTTGATTGGTAAATGGTTTGATTGATTTTGAAAAGAAAATGATACGCTAGAAAGCGTGGACACCTCCATTTACAGAGGAAACTCTGGCGAAATTTTTCTAGAATTTCAATACTTAGAAATATTTTTCTAACAAATGTTTACAAATATATTTTTAACTTGGTTTTCAAAATAAACTTCGCCATGATTTTTATTCCAAAAATAACCAAGTACCGGAGGTTGATTTTCGTAAGTAAAACTTGAAAAATATATATTTAGAATATATATTTTATAATAAGACGCTTGTGCGATTATGTGATTATTTTGTGAACTATATATATTATTTATAGGGCAAAAATAATATAACTGGGAAATATTATGAAATTACGACTCCAAAATAATACTAACGCTCTCACAAATAAATATTTAAGTTACACCGGTAATGCTATTACAACGCACACTCTAAAAAGTAACTTATGTATTTTCGGGAAATACTCTCATATGTATATTTTGATAAGTATTATTTTGGAAATTGTATGAGATAAAATATAATATTTTTGGGGAAAATATATATATTTTGGAGTTAGAATATTTTAGACAAGCGACTAAAATATATTTTTTCAAGTGAGACTTAAAAATATATTTTCGGAATTATAAAGCATACATGTATTTAAAACCCCCATCCTTGGGAAGGAATACACTTATAAAATAAATAAGAAGTGTGAATACAGAATAGTTACCTAACTATTTCTCCAATAAAACGTTAAAGCCTAAGCCAAGGCACGACCCATCCGTCTAATAGGAATTAGTACGTGTAGGTCGTCACGCAGCAGATAGAGTTGGAGTTGACGTTTCTGGATACGCGCTTCTGTGAGTTCATGTCCCCCTTTTCTCTTTACTGTTTTCAGTTTTTATACTTTGGGGGTGGAATACATGTTACATTACTACAGACTTCTATATACATGGTATGGTTAGCTTAAGGAGGGTTTACTACTTAGATCATGTGAGTGGGTAGGTTGAACTTGAGGCCATTAATCCTCGTTGTAGGACCAAGGGTCATGAGCGGTAGATCTATTTGGGTGTAGCGAGCCCAGCTCCTGAGTCCAGGGTGCGGACTATGGAGTGACTTTGAGCCCGACGCATAAATCTGCTAGGTTTGAGTCTTCCTACAGCACTTCACACATATCATTGGATTTGCAACCCAATGGTGATCTCTTTTTCCTTATTTGCTACATACCAGGGATTTTTCATATATACAAAGATATTACAAAGGTTTATACATACTCACTTTTTCTGGCAAGGTATGCAATGTCGACAAGCTGCGTAGGAGTAATGATGTCATCCGAGTTTAGGAAATGTGACCTTTGCCTGGACGGGTCACAAGTCTTAAACTGTGTTTCTATTCATGTCTTTTGGTTGTGTTTTTTGAACAAGTTTCTATTTAGGTCATGATTGTAAGTGTCAACTTTTAAACAATGTCATTGTGTTAACTTTTAAAACTTGTTGAATGGATGAACATCATGGTTTTATATTCATATAGCATTGTTGTGATTATGTTATGGTATTAAGAAGTCACACCATAATAAACCCACGCTTCCGCAAAGCCAGGGCGTGACACAAAGACCTTATGACTTATGCTTAGTATTCGTGTTCGGTGGTGGAGAATGATTGAGTTGCAAGCCTATGCGGGTACGTGTTCTAATCAGTTTTGAGTTATTACTTTTGAAAGTGCTAATACATCATGAAAATTAGCCAATTTTAAACCGAGTGGAGAGAACATTGTGAGGGATGTGCATGATTTATTAGTTTCAAGGGTGGGTTAATCTTGGATAACCATTTTATATATGATTATTCACTTTATCGTTAGATATTTCTAAAAGTGTAAGAAGTTTGAACCGGGTATGACTTTAGACCTTAACCTTAGTCTCGGGAATGGGATGTGTGTTTCTTGTTCGACCCATGTGAAAGTGAGAAACAGATTTGCTTGAGGGCAAGCGAACGACAAGTGTGGGGATGTGATGGAGAGTGTGAAACATGGGTGCTAAAGATTTTATCTTATGTGATTTAATCCGTTTTATGTGATTATATGCTTGGAATATGTTTACTGCGAGTGTTTGTATTCTTTGCAGGTAAAACGCGTAATTCGATGATGTTAGAGTGTTTAGTGATGGAGCGGAGCAATCGCGGATGATTATTAAGGAGATATCAGATTAAACGGAAATTGTTCGGGTTAGAAAATGGCTTGGAAATACAAGAGACATGAAATAATTAAGTCAGGGGCCAGTCGATATTTATGTGAAAAAGATTTTTATTATTCTTCACTAATATTAATGATGATGATACATCTCAAGAGTAAAGGATGCAAAGTATCAAAGTTGGAGCTCTCAAATCATTATCACTCATCATCAATTTTTTGGAGGAATCACTTCTCATCATCAATCACAATATCATCCATCATTACCATATTGACGTGCACATGGGCAGACAAAGGGGATGGCATCTAGTTTTTTTTTTTGAACAACAACTCACTTTATATATATATATATATAAAGAGCCAGCAAGAAACTAGGAGAAAACAAAACAAAGAAAACGGAGACACAGAACGAAAAACAACTACAACATTTCTAAAATGTCGAACATAAACCAATTCTCCCAGCTCGTCACCTTTAGCTTGGATCTGTTGTTAATCCAGCAGTAGACGTCCTCTTTAATACACTCCACAGTCTTCGAAATCGGAATAAACCTGTTCTTAAAAACCATCTCGTTCCTGGCAAGCCAAATCCTCCAAACGGTTCCTAAAGCAATGGTGTAAATTACCTTTTTCCAAACAATACAGCCAGGTTGATGTTTGAAAAAGGAAAGCAAATCATTCAGAGAGTTAATATCCACGGGTAAAGTTACACGAATCCAGTCCAAGATGTTCCACCATGTGCATTTCGACCATAAGCAAGATACAAACAGGTGCTCCGAATCTTCCCCCGCTAGCCCGCATCTTGGACATAAACTATCCACGAGAGGGACGCCCCTGAGAATTAGCCCAATTTTCATCGCCACCTTGCCATGGCAGGCCCTCCACAACAGAATATTAACTTTTGGGGGGGCCCAAGAGTTCCAAGTGAAGAGATGGTCGCTGTTTACAGCCGGGGCACGAGCCCAATCAAGATCCCCACGAACCGATTTTACAGAGAATGACCCATCCGAGTTAGTTCTCCACCTCCATCGATCCCCTTCATTTACCAGGTTATCCACTATAATAATGCCAGCTTTTGACAAGGTCCCTTCGACTGAAACCACGTCCTTCCAAACCCCTGTAATGGTCTTTTTCAGCGGAATGAAAGGAGGTTTATTGATAGCGTTTCTACCCTTATGAATTGCTGCCACCACGTCGGCCCAAAGCTGATTCAGATTGCTTTTAAACCTCCACCACCACTTCGAAAGCATGGCAGTGTTAAAGTCTTGAATACTCCCGACACCCAGACCTCCAATTTTTTTAGATTTTAAAATAAGGTCCCACCGAATCCATCTCAACTTGTGACCCGACGAAGTCTTCCCCCATAGAAATTCCCTCGTAATTTTTTCAAGCTTATTTATCACACATTTTGGAGCAGCGAATACAGAGAGAAAATAAGACAGAAGACTCCCCAAAACCGATTTTACAAGGGTCATACGACCTGCAAAAGAAAGATGGGTTGCTTTCCATTTCGATAACTTGGCCGAGAGTCTATCCAAAACCGGTTTCCAAAACTTGGCGCGTTTCATATTAACCCCAATCGGGATTCCCAGATAAGTGAAAGGGAAAGATCCGACCTCGCATTGCACCATCCTAGCTAGCCGATCCACCTCGGAGTCACTAATCCCAATGCCATAAAGAATGCTTTTATGTTTATTCACTTTGAGACCCGAGACAAGATTGAGCCATCTCTGCAAACGGTTAAGGGCTATAATATTATGCTCCGACCATTCTTCGAGGAATATGACATTGTCTGCGTAGCATAGGTGAGAGATATTTGGGCCTCCGTTTGGGAGTTGCACGCCATGAAACAACCCCAAGTTGGTAGCCCTTTTCATGAACATGTTCACCACTTCCATCGCAATGATGAAAAGAAAAGGGGATAGCGGGTCCCCTTGACGAAGACCACGCTTAAATTTGAATTCTTTAGTCGGGGACCTGTTAACAAGGACCGAGCCCATGCCCGACGTCAAACATCCCCTAATCCAATCCATCCATTTTTTAGGGAAGTCCATCTTCTCCATCATACGGAATAAGAATTTCCAACTTATAGAATCGTACGCCTTCTCGAAATCCACTTTAAAAATCATAAGTTTAGACTTGGACTTTTTCGCCCACGCCATGACTTCACTCACGATAAGGGGGCTATCGAGGATATTTCGGCCTCCCACAAACGCCGATTGATTCGGAGAAATAATTTCATTAATAGCCGGCTTTAGCCGATTGGCCAAAACCTTAACTAACACTTTATATATCGAACCAACAAGGGAGATAGGATGGAAGTTGCCAAGATCTTGAGGATCCTTGATTTTCGGGATAAGTGACACGAAGGACGAGTTACAGCCTTTGCTAATCACCCCATTGCTATGAAAATCATTACACGTTCCTAAAATCAAAGGTTTAAGAATACTCCAGTACGCTTTAAAATTTTTTAAGGAAAAACCGTCCGGCACCGGGGCTTTTTCTCCATCACAGCTTTTATTCGCTAGCCAGACTTCCTTTTCTGAAAAAGGTTCGCACAAAGGCACCCTCCTAGATTCCGAGACACTCGGAAGATCATAGCTCTCAAAATCAGGTCTCCTTCTAATTGGTTCCGAAAAAAGCTTTTTGAACCACCTCCTAACCTCTTCCTTTAACTCTTCAGGATCCGTGATCAAATTGTCGTTAAAGGACATCCCATTGATCCTATTCCTCGCCAATTTGATTGAAATAGCCTTGTGGAAACAAACTGTTGTTTTCGTCACCATATTTCAGCCAGTTAACCCTGGCCTTTTGTTGGAGATCCTTAATTTTAGCTGACTCTAATTTATCTACTTTCAGTCTAAGCTCGACCCTAGTTTTCTTATCGACATCTGAAATCGGCCCCAAAGTGGCTTTAAATTCTATCCTTTCAATATGATCAACAGCCATCTTTAGCTCTTTCTGATCATTCACCAAAACTTCTTTCCTCCATTTCTTTATTTCCTTCTTTATCTCTTTTAGACAACCTGCAAGAGCCTCTCCCATATTTTTATCAGCCCAACAACCATTCACAGCCGATTTCACAATATTCCCCAACTTACTTTCCCCAATCCAAGAATTGTAGAACTTAAACGGGGGCGGACCAAAGTCTGGAGAGCAGCAAGATAAAACAATCGGACAGTGATCCGAGCATCCTTGTTTGAGAACTTCCACCTTGGCTTTTGGCCAACAACTCACAAACAAATCATTAACCAAAAATCTATCCAACTTACTCATTTTCACATTGGAATGACCGGAAATAAACGTGAACTTACCTCCAATCATGGCAAACTCCTAGAGGCCCGAGTTTGAAATAAATTCGTTAAAAGCTTCAGCCGACCTAGAATTGAATATCAAGTTAACCCTTTCCTCAGCAGTTCGGACTTCATTAAAATCGCCAAATAGAACCCATATTTCCCCAGGATTAAGAAGGCTGGCTAATTCACCCCAAAGCACCCTTCTTAGAGCCGAATCATTTGGAGCATGAATATTAACAACATTCATTTTAACATCGATCCCCGCCACTCGACCTGCTAGGAGCAAAAACCTTTGATTCTTAACAATATTCTCCACAGCAAACTTATCCGGGTTCCATAAAGATGCCAGTCCCCCGGACCTCCCCACAGAGTCCACAGTGACCGCATTCATACTCGAGTTATCCCAGAACCGGTACAGGAAAGCTTCCGACAGAGACGCGATATGCGTTTCCTATAAACCCACAAAATCAGCTTTAAACTTGCATTTAAGACTTCTCACCCAATAGCTTTTCCGGGCATCAGCAACTCCATTTATATTAAGCGACATAAAATTCATTGATGGTGAACTTTCTCCATTTCTCCACTGACGATCTTTTTCACGTGATTCTCAAAACCCGACACACCTATACCCAGACACTCATCGAACTCCATGGTTCGAGAGACTTCAGCAAGAAGGACCTGATTGAAATCATCCTCCCATCCATCACCCGCTGCCCCCTGATGTCTGTACCCCTCGAGACGCCGACTTTATCGTCGATATTTTGAGCTTCCAGGCTTAATATTTCATCAATATTGAAAGGATCCGACTCCACAGAATTTTCTGCCGTATGGTTGAGATCTGGAATGTTCGCTCCTCCTTTAAAACTGGCTTTTTTATCAAACTGGTTGGGTCTTAAGGTAACATAATTGGGCCTATCAGCCTCCACTTGCAGGCTTCTGAATTGGGCTTCATTAATAAAACATTCTCCACTTGGGCCCATATTTTCGCCTTCATCTAAATCAACATTATACTGAACTTCTTGGCCCATATCTTCTCTCTCCTCATTAACTTCAAAAACCGATGATTCCCTATCTCCATGCGCCGCCTGCCTGTCTTCCTCAGTACTAGGGGACGTAAAAACCTTTTGGTTTACCATGCAGGGAAACGAAGCGTCTCCCAAACCATTTTCCAGATTCTGATCACCGGAGCAGATAGATTCAACAAACTCCGACGACTTAGTCTCCGACTCCGACTCCGACTCTGACGAATCCTCGGTAAGGAAATCAGGGCTCCATTTACCGGATATTTCTTCCACCCAAACTTTAATAACCTGTTCTTTCCAAATCAAGTTAAATTCTGACGCTATTCTTTTGCCGGTGGTTACCAGGACAGCCACACGGTCTTCCGCCATGTTCCCACCCGAAGGATCCGCCTCCGATTTGACCACAAGTTATCCACACCTTTCTCCTATTTTGTTTATGACGTGACGGTCCCATAACGAAGCCGGGACGCCCAGAACCTTGAACTAAGCTATCCTCTCGAACAAAGGAGGGATACCCTCCCACAAATAGAGACGAGAAAACAATTCTCCCAGTCATTCACTTTGTTAGATCTGAATTCTTCAGCTTCCTCATGACTATCAAAAATAAGCATGACCTTCAATCCACCCAAATATTTAATCTTCAGCCCATTCTCCATAATTCCCAACAAATGACCTTTCAAGTTATTCAGAATGTCGATGTCCTTAGATTCCCCGATAAGAGACTTCAACTCAAAAGATTTTTTCGTAGTAGTGTATAAGGGGGGTAGTTCAATATTAGCGATACCTACTTCAGTAGCCGGACTTAGCACCGATCTATAAGATTTTTTACCGGTATGCATGTTACCCGTCCCGACTGCTACCCCAACATGATTTGACGTATAGAGCCCTCCATTCAGACGATCAAAAACCGAAACGCGCTGACCTCTGTTGATAAGATCCACTTTTGACCCGTCCATGTTGAACTTAGCCAGACTCACCCCAATGACCGCACCTTGAATTCTCACTTCTTTTAACTTTCCCAACCACCACTCCGTATCCTGAAAGTTGGAAAGCTTAATGAACCCGAACTTGTTTCCCGCTCTATCTTTCTTGACCGGAACAAAGGCATCCTCGAGATTCTCCAGGTGTTCGAAAGCATTCCAAAGAGCTACTTTATCACAAGCATCTGGAAGATTAGAGATGAAAAATGACGTCGTGTTCCGCAGCCTGACTTCCCTATTGTTGAAGAGTTTGTCTTTTCTATACTCTTGACGATTTATAATCGTGTTCCAATCGTCTTTCTGGTTTTTCCACGTTCTCCTCCCCATAATCTCTCAGGGATAAAAAAACGAACCAGAAGCGCCACTACCCTATAAGGTGTTAACGGGATTCGAACCAATCTAGCTAAACTATACTCAGATAGCCGCGATAGGTATCAGACCCACTAAGCCCTCAAGGAAACCAGGAGACTTCTGAGGGAAAGGAGGACAGGGGGAGCTTCAGAGAAAAAAATGGAAGAAAAATCGTCCCTAAGTGCGAATGGGAGAAACACCGGGTCGAGATAGGGAGAATGGTACGAACCGGCTTCTCACCAAGGTGCAAAACCAGGACCAAACTCACTATTCCAGCAAAGCTATCTCCGTCGAGCACACGAAAGTTTGGTGAGAATATTAATTCAAAAATTTTGTTTCATTTGGCCGCACACGATGAGTTACAAAATTTAATCTTTAAAATCGCCATTTTGCGACAACACATGTTAAGAATGGCATCTAGTATTTAAGAAAGAGTCTTTTCAACAACATCATGATTACTATCTCAACCATCATCTCACACAAATATATATATATATATATATATATATGTGCATGAAAAGAAACAGAAACTTATAAATGCTAAGTTTTAGTGTAGGTTTTTTTTATTAAAGAGGTTCAAAAATCCTACTTGGTGGACTGGAACATCACGAAAGAAGCAGCCAATATATTATAATCTTTGGGCTCTTGAATCATGGCCCAACATCAACATTACTCTCGAGAATTGGCAGCTATTACACAACTTTTGGGGGCCCGTAATCAGGGATCACCATCGATTGGCAGGAGCAACATATACAAAAAAAGTTTTGGCAGCCATAGAGATACGGGGGGATTTTTATTTTCATCATCATCGATCAAGAACAACACGGTATCGATCATGTCTTCATCACTATCTCAAGCTTGTGATCACGTCCATTCAACAATGAGCGGATAGTTTCGTCGATTTCACCCCGGTGTAGATGTTGTAAGATTTCTAGGGTTTATACATTTGTATTTTAATTTGGTTTTGTGACAAATTGTTTAGTATTTGAAACTTATGATAATTGTCGTGCATTTGAATTAAATTTGTGAATTGTCGAACGATGATAAAGTTATGACTTTGCGAAATGAATTTGTGCACTTATGCCTTATCGTAGGTTAGGATTTACATGTCTGAGGCAACGAAGTGCATTACGGTCCGTTGTCTATGACGTTGATAGCAATTGGCACCTAAGCTTCGTGATAGTGATCCGTTAATCACTATATACAATTGAATCAAGTTAAAACATGTAAGAACCCTAGGTCTTGCAATAATCGAACCTGGTGTGATCCATATTCCTAATTCTTGTTTTCAATTAAGTAACTTAGTTTTGCAATCTTAGTTAGTAAACAATTGTTTTAGATAATAGTCATTTGTCGGTTCACTCCAATTTCTTTTCAAATCAAATAAACAAAGAAAAATTAGCAAACTTCATAATCACGTTGTACATTGTTTGTAAATAGTCTAACTAATCGAACGGGTCGTTCGATACTGACAACCTGCTCTTCATGGATACGATACCTGACTTACCCTAGCTACCTAGGTTTAATTGGGTTTTTGACTGATCGGGATGACACGGTCACGTCATGTTTCAACCTATGCTTCATCAACAACGACAGTATGCTGATCACCAACATGAGATTCAGCTTCAAATGGTCAGAAATATGATGGAAGCTAGGTATAGAGATACTCAAGCTGATATAAAGGCCATAAAAGCTCATCTGCTTCAAACCACTGGCACTTCTCCTCCTACAGTTGTTTATGTTGAATACCCTGATGATGCCAAAAAGGGGGGAGAAAGGAAAGAAGGGAAAAGAAGGTTTATACATAAAACCAGATCCAAGGTCCAAACTTGTGGTAGAAATTCCAAGGCCAGATGGCTCTAAAAAGGTTGATGTGACTCAAAATGCATTTGCTGATCTAAAGGCAAACATGAAAGAGTCTATGGAAATAAAAGGGTCAAAAAGATTTGAACAAGAGAAGAAAGTTATGATGGAAAAGGAAGAGCAGGGTACTTCTACAACTAAAAGAAGAAATACTACCAGAAAGGTTAGCCAACTCAAAACCATACCTTCCAAAACCATTAAACATACTTCTCAAATTCCCAAAAGTTCGTCATATCAAACCTCCAAGCCAACAAATGTTGAGACACCTGCTGTATCAACAGTTGTTGATACTTCAGTGGTTTCAACAGATGTTGTTTCAACCACTGCCCCAAACATTTCATCAACCATCACCCAATCCACTGCCATACCAAAAACAATATAACCATCACAAAAACCACCTGCCAAAAAGCAGAAGACAACAGTTAATACATCAACAGTTGTAGTGACAACAGTGGTTGAAACATTAGTTGTTTCAATAGCTGTTAGTCAGTCACCCATCACTTTAAACACCACCACTCAACCCACAAATACACCACCAACCACTCCAAAGCACAAAAGAAGAAGGGTAACAAATATTGTACTTGAAGATGACACTTCTCCGCTTCCAACATCTTCACAACCTCTGATCGTAGCCACTATTCCAAACCCTATTCCAATCTCTTCAGTTTAAGCCCTTGATCCAAACACTGCCTTAGTCCCTTTGGGAGTACAATATCCTTTGGATCTTCCAGCAGTTACGGAGGAGATCAAATCCTTCTACTCTGAAGATAATCCTGAAAAGAGGAATCTCCCATCTCTTCAAGGTTATCATCTGCCAAGAAACATAGAAGAGTATCTGAAACTGAAGGCCAAATAAGCAGAGGATATATCAGAAAGAGACACAAAGGGAAAGTCCGATATAGACATTCAGGGGAATTTGCAATATTTTCTCACCAAAGTCAGAACTTTAGAGCAGTTCTCAAAAGTCCTTTGTCAGAAACTGTCAGAAAAGGATTATGAAAGCTTAAAACAAGACTACATTGAGCACATCAAGGCATACAAGAAATATAAGGCAGAAAAGTATCAGTACAAGGAATGGACCATAAGTGAGCTCCAAGAGTAGATAACAAGAATCCAAAAGATGGTTGATGACAAAATAAAGTAAACTCCTCCAGTTTGGTCCAAATATAAAAAGAATGTACCTGAAAGGACCTTGAAGTTGAAAAGAATGAAAGAAAAGCTTATAGTTGCAAACTATGGCTAAAGGAATCAGGTTACAAGGTGGTCAGAGCTGAGAGTATTAGACACCTACAAAAGGTTGGAATAATTAAGAAAGAAAGATCCCACAGCTCCCAAAAAGCCAGATTATCCAGAAGCAGTGGTTCCAGTCAAACATGCATTGTCAATCAAAAGATCCACTGCTCCACCTGCTACTATCCTTTATCAAAGAAAGAAGCAAGAACAGATGGATGAAGAAGTAAAAGAAGACAAGGCTCAAGAAGAATATATTATGAAGATGGTTCTTCAGACAATGATGGCAGAAAATCCAGACTTAGCTAAATCTCAAGACCCTGCCAAAGTTGTCATAACCAGGCCTCCATCACCAAACTCATCAAAAATTAAAACTCTCCCAAGAAACCCACTGGACTCAAAAATACTAAAGTGGAAGTCTGATCAAAAGACCCACGTATTGACTCTGCTTAAGTCCAGTGGTGAAGTGAAGCATATATCAAGGGAAAATACACTTGGCCTGAGTCTAGAAGATTTACAAGATCTCCTTGAGCTTCCACTGTGCAGGGATGAAGATGATGAGGATTCCATGAACTTTGAATTACAATTCAAAGGGCAAGTTAGGGAATTCTTGATAAGGCAATAAAGATCCAGAATAATGAAGTGTTTTGGCATCATCTGTTCCAGGGGAAGATTGTTAGGATTGAACCCTACAAAGGAATAGTTGATAAAGCCAAAGCTTGTTCAGAGCAGTGGATCCATAATAAGCAGTTGTTTGTAATAGATCTTTACCCTTGACAGTGGCCCTAACATCTGATGACCCAAAGCACTGCTCATTACAACTGCTGCTGATCTAAAGACTGTTGAAGATAAAGCACTGATGCTCAATCTACTGATATGTCTCAAGTACTATGGAAGACCAAAGCGCTGATGGAGCTATAACAGTGGAATGAATAATCAGTAGTTTAGTTGTACATTATATTTGTTATCAGTAGTTTGTATCAGTGGTTGTAATATTCAGTGGTTGTAAGTTGTTAGGAGGTTAGATGTAAGTTTCATGGTAACGTCAGCCGAAGATGCTCAGTGGTTGTTATGTACTATAAATAAAACAGTATTCTGTACTGTTCTATTAGCTCTCTTTCACCAAGTCATTCTGTACGAACAATCAGGTGAGCTCAGGTTGAGGGGGAGATATGTGCATGCATGCATTTAGTTTGTTTATTGTAATCAAATACAATCATTCGATTAAATGATAAACATGTTTTCTGAAACTTATCTTCCATTGATTGTGTGTTAAAAGTTTATTTCATTTATTCCGCTGCAATTCATCTCTGTTTCATCTTCATTCTTATTAAACAAACACAATCTAGCAATCTCAGATCCTAACAGTTTATGAATTCAGAATGATGGATGGATATGTATGACTGTATTTGGCAGATGTTTGGCCTTCTATATCAGATGTTTGGACTTAAACAGATGTTTGACCTTAAACAGATGCTTCCCCGTAAACAGATATTTGGCCTTAAACAGATGTTTTGGTCAACATCTGTTTGAATTTTGGTCAACATTTCATTTAGTATTCAACAGACATTTGATTAACTCAACATCTGTTTAAGTCGTTGTTTCGTTTTCTTGAATTCTATGTAATTTTATAAAGAAGTACAACAACAAACATTTTTACAAAATCCCAAATCACCCGATCATGTAAGTGCATTGAAGTAAGAGTGGAAATGTTGTTATTCATGTGGTCCAGTTGCGCTTTTGTTAGACGTATAATATGGGTTCATGATGTAATCCGGTGAAGTGTAGACATTGTTGTTGAATCCAATGAGTTGCTTGATGTAATGAGGTCGTATTAATAACAAATAATAATTAATATAACTAAGTTTTCCGAGCCCGGAAAACAATCTCGGGTAATAACCTAGTATTTACAATATATATACAAGTCCAAAATTAATAATGTAGTTTGAGACGTTTAGATATTAGAATGACAGTGACACTGACACACCAATCAAATATATTATTGAGTTTTTTCTCAAAAGAGTGTGAGTAGAAAAAATATTTACTAAATTGGTGTTATTAAAAAACTATTTACTAAAATAGTATTTTCTTTAACAACTTGCTTGTTTTTCTTCAAATCTCATTGGATAACCTATAAGTTCACTACTAAAAGAAACATCTTTTGAAAAGAAAAAATATAGGAAATTCATAACACTAATGTTTTGATCGTTTGAAATTTATTTTTGGTTTGTTTATTTTAAATTTAGATTTTATTTGTTTCCAATGAACTGATCGTATGTTTTCTATTGAACTTAATTTTTAATTTTACTTTACAATCTGTATTTCATTTCTTTAACATTTTATTATTAAATTTCAAAGTTTAATTGAAATTCATTTTTTTCTTGGTGTATTTTGTTTTTTCTTACAAACGAATATAAATGAGTGAATGTGTCCATGTAAACAAACGAATATAGATGAACATATACTCATTTGAAGCTCAAATTAGTTCGTGAGTAGTTTTCAATCTTAAGCTTGACTCTACATTATTTATTAATTATTTTCTATACAATTTTAATAATTCTATATACTTTAATTATAATTTATATATACAACATTATATATATTTCTCACCATCATTTTATTTTTAAATTATTATTATTATTGAAGAAAATGTATAAAACAAATTAAATAAAGCTATGTATATAACATGTGCGTTTAGATTCGCGTAACAACTTGAACTCAGGCTCGTATATTAAACAACCTTATTTTAATTTTAGACTTGAATTTGGGCTCAAGCTCATTAAAGCTCAAATTAATACGACCTTTTAGCGAGTTAATCTCAAATTACTGGTCATGTGCAACTTGACTCGTTTATACCTAAATCCAAGTTGTAATAACATAGTTACAACCTATTAAAAATGGAAGTTTAGTCATCCTAAGAGTTGCAAGAAAAACAAATAAATTAACACAAAAAGAGTTGAAAGAAAAACAAATAAATTAAAACAAAATCAAGATATCAACTGGAAAAAAAAATCTTATAAAATATAAATGACAATAGGAGATACATAAGATTGAAAAAGAAAAATGAAATTTACAAGACACGGTTAAATTCTTTTTTATATAAAATAAAACAAATAAAACCTATTTTCTAAACTTGAAAAATCTATTTTTTAAATTATTAATATATTAATGTTATATATTTTATATTGTGTTTTTCAAAATATGTTTCTTTTATTGAACACATAGGTTATCCAATGAGATTTGGAGAGAGACAAACAAGATGTTAAAGAAAACATTGTTTTGATAAATTGTTTTTTTAAGAACACCAATTTGGTAAATATTTTTCTTACCCACACTCTTTTGGAAAAAAGCTCTATAGTATCTTAAATTCTTTTTAATAGAATGTAAGATTTATATCTCATCCACTAAAGAAAACCTGTTTGTTACACTTAATTAAGAAGGAGTATTGTTTGGGCCAAACCTTCTTCCCCAACCTATTCTTTGATAATTTCTAACCGACAAAAACGTCGTCACAACTTTTGTCAACAAAGTATTATAATTAGTTTTTAATGTCTCATATTTTTTTAATGTCTCATTACCATAAGCTGTTTAATTATTATTTATTTAATTATCGATTAATATTTATCGTTGTAATGCTGTTAGCAAATGTAAAATGTTCATCATATGACATTTCGAATTTTCTATCAATTAAGGAATTATTTTTAAAACATTATATACTTACGATTGATTTGATGGAAAATTTGATCTAATTGACTAAAATAAACCCGTGTGTTACACGGGTCATAAGCTAGTAAATTATATAATTGCTCATGAGTCACATCATATTATTGAGTGTGAGCCTGTATAAGGTGAAGATAATACTCAGATGATCCACTTGAATTTTTATAAAGTTTTAGACTTACATGAACACGGATGGCACCAGCACTAGCAGCGACTGCCCCGGAATCAAGTCTCCGCTACTTGAAGACTCAAAACCAGTTGGTCCGACCTGGTCAGAGCAGAGCTTCAGATGACCTAGCAAGAACCTGCAAGATCACAAGGAAAAAACACACCGTTAGCCTCGTCACAGGGATGGGGGGGCTCTCTGTGACCAAGCTCGGGCGTGAGAATAAGTATTTCTGAGGAGAGAATAGGTCAGGGAGAGAGAGGAGAGTTTAGAGAGAGAAAGTAGTGATTACCATTTGTTTGGAGTCTTGGCGGGGTATTTATAGTCTTTGGGTATGCTGACGTGGCGAGTTAGTTAGGGTCGGACCAGTCATTGTCAGGGCAGTAAAAGCTGTGGGTCCCAGTTAGTTATGGCGTATCAACGTGTTTAGTCGGTCTGTTTGCGTATTAGGTGCGATCCGACCCTTTAAGTAATGAGCCTCGGTCCTATGCTTGTTGGTGATTCGGTCCGACCAATGACGTATCCTCATCAAGTCCCCCTAGTTCGTAGCGTTTGTTTAGCAAAAGCTTTGAACTATATGGCGAGGTTTTTGCGATTCGGGGCTTTTACTTACCGCTGTTTTTACTGACTTTTGAATTTTGAATTTCTTTGGCGGTGATTTTTTCTTTTGGTGACCGTCAGTTACCCTATCTAACCCTAATCGATGTGACTCTTGATATACGTCACTTATCATGATGTGTCGCTATTTTATTGGCCGCCTGGAGGCGGTGTATTCCCTTATAAAAAGGAGACAAAAGTAACTTTTGTTTTCACTTTTTTACTTCATCTTCTTCTTCCTTTTCTCTGAGGCGAAACGATTCTCCAAGCAAGGTTAGTGTCCTTTTTTTACAATGGCGAATAAAAGCAACTTGTCCGGTTGCTTTAATACTTTAAATAGAAATAGCCTGGCATGGTACGTAGACAAATACGCGATTCCTGCCTCCTTACACCCTATTCTCCCCGAAAAGGATACGCCCATTTATCCCTTTGTTCCGGGGAAAATAGGGGTTTACACCAGTTTGTTCGACTACTGCAACTATCGTCTTCCTCTGACGAAGTTCTTGATCGAAGTTCTCTTATTTCACGAGGTTCATCTTTCTCAAATGAACCCTTTTGACCTTGCCAAGGTGTGTCATTTTGAGTTATCCTGTCGTGGCTTGGGGTCCGACCCGGATTTGGATGTGTTCCGGGCTTTTTACAAGTTGAATTGATCCGGTAGCTGGTATAACTTCGAGGTTAGGAACAAGAATGCTTGATGTTATACATGGATTACTTCCAGTATAAAGGATTGGAAAGACCGCTTCTTCTTGGTTGATGATCGGTGCGTTCCGGAGAATATGACGTGGAGATTGAAGAAGTCGCGCCTTCCACCCCCTCTTCCTGAAGACTTCGAGTTTAATGGATATTTATATGCGAATTTGATTAAGGAAGCTAGACGCATACAGAAGTATCCGGAACACATCCTCGTCATGGGACGGATAAGCACGATCTGGGCCGAACCAGAGTGGTATCCCACCCTCAAGTGGAACAAAGAGGGTTAGTTATGCGGTGTTGTCTTGAATTTATTTTGATTATTTTGCTCGTTCGTATGTTTTATATTGCGCCGGACTATAGATATTATTTATTGTTTGTTTTTGTGCAGCTCTAGATTTGAAAGAAGCTTTGAGGCTAAAATCCTTCGAGTCCAAGGAGCTTGATGTCCGAGCCACTAGGACGCCGAAAGGTGATCCACCGTATCTGAGTATCGTGCAGGAGAATCTTTACCCAATTCGAGATCCAGTGGTTTTAGCTGGTCAAGGAGGTTCGGCTGGCCAGGGAGGTTCAGGCTAGCTCTTACAGCACAAGTGCTGAATGTTGCTCCGGATCAGGCAACGGTGATGATTAGTAGTGACAAAGGTAAGAAAATAAGCTCGAGCGGAACGAAAGGGTCTGATTCCAAGTTTGTTATATACGACTCGGAACATCTTTCTATTGAAGACGAAGGAATACATTCCGAGGAAGAAGAAGAAGAGGGTGATGATGATGGTGATGGGGAGCGTCCTCAAGCTAGTGTGAAGAGAAGACGAACTACTTCCTTGAAGTCCGATCCGAAATCCAAGCAGGTGAAGAAAAAGAGAATGGACTTCAAGATCATCACATTGGATGATGAGGATGATCAGGTTACCGAGTTTTCTGCTGCCGGGGGCCTGTTGGCGAATTTGGATACCCACCTTCATGGTGGTCGTACCCCGCGGGATCATCTAGCCAAACTTCCACCGAACCCGCTATCTTTTGGTGGGCCGACTACTAAAGTTATTGACGATATTCATATGCCCGATCCTTTATCTCCAAAAAGATTGAACCTTCTCCATCGGGTAAGCCTACAACTGGGGTTGCTTCTAATGTTTCAAGGCCAAGTCCTCAGCCGATTGATGGTGGGGATAGTGCCTCTTCCTCCCCTTTATGGTACGAAACTGAAGTTGTTTTCTTGTGCCGGGAGCTAGGTTCGGGTGAAGCTGCGGACATGGACCCTGCTCGTGCTTCGGAGAAGTATGTACCTGAATGGTCGTTGGCGAATAAAGACAGGATTGTGGATGCTTTATCGGCCAAGATGGCATTGTTTCATCTGGGAACTCCAGCCGGACATGCGCATTACCGGAAAATGAGCGGCCCGGAGCATGGAAACGCCCTGATGTTGAATCAAACTCAATCGAACTCTTTGGTGGTGGAGACTTATAAACGCTGGGTTGAGTCAGAGTCGAATTGTCGTAAGTTTGAGCGCGATATTGCTAATTTGAAGAATGAAGATAATGTTCTGTCGAAGACCAAGCAGGAGCTTTCATCTCTCCGATCCCAAGTGGATCGTCTAAAGGAGCAGGTCTTGGAAGCAAAAGAGGTCAACAAGTCTTCCCAGGCTTCAGCTGCGGCTGCTTACGAAGCCCGAGACAAAGCTCTGCAAGACCTGGAGGCTCTTAAGTTGAAGTTTGGTGATCTGGAGAAGAAATTGTCTGATGCGGAGAAGAGGCACAAGGCCGAGCTAAAAGAGATGCAATCGTCCTACGACCAGCTTCTGGCCGATCATCACCGCCTGATTAGTGGTACGCCCGTAACTTACTCTTTATTGTTTTCTTTTTTCAACCTACTGAATCTTGTTTCTCTACAGATAAGGATGAACTTGAGAGGGCTCGCGACAGGGCAATCGAGTCGCATAAGGAGATGATCGACGAGGCGAAGGTCATGCTGACTCGTTGTGACGGTAAAATGGTTGAATTATACGCCCAGGTGTCGGAGCTCATGCTTACCAAGCAATGGTTCTTGACAGATGGGATTGCTTGGGTGGTTAAGCTGGTTCATCAAAGCCCTGAGCTGGAGAAGGTGGTTGCTGACTTAATGAATAGTGTTAACATGGTCGAAGTGAATGAAGGAATCAAGCAGGGTTTTCAGGCGGCCAAGAGTTTGGCTCGCTCGTTCGAGGAAGTCTCCGGTTACGATGAAGGAGCCCAGGACGCACTAAACGCTGCGATAAAGGCTTTTGATGATTTCCACATCTCCGTTCTTGAGAAGGTTGCCGATTTAGTGGACAAACCCTTATCTGTTATCAAGCAAACGATCGAACTTCCTATTGTGAAGGAGGATTTTGAATCTTAACTTGATATTTGTTTTTGTAATCGTACAATGATATGTTACCATATGACTTTAACTTTCTTTAACTGTGAATCTTGGTGCTTAATCTTGCTAGTCGCATAGAACATATTTTTCTAGTTTTATATGAAGTAATATTTTTGATAAAATATTCGTGCCTGGCTACTTAGCTTTTTAGTTTGCGTCCAAACTTTTTGTTGTTCGTTCAGGTCATGGTTCGGTCATCTAGGTGACTGGATCATGGCAAAAAGTTCTTTGACTTCTTTTGCTTAATAGATCGTTTATAGTTGGACCGTATTAGATACGTACCTTATGCTTAATAGATTTTGTTGTTTTTTTAAACTATTTAAGCCTTCTCGATCGGCGCGAGGCATGGGTCGAGGCCCGTTTGTGCACGTTTTTTTTTTATTTTGTTCGAACTCATACAAATATTATGCCTTATACTTGTGAAAATGCAGATCGCTTTATTTATTGATTTATATAATCATAGTTCCGGGGAAAACCCCTCCCGGTTTACAAGGAAAAAGAAATGTGCTCGGGGCATTACCCTCCCGATTTGTACATGGAAATTTGGAAATAGTATGAAATAAGAAATAGCGATCTTTTTTGGTCGTACATCCTGCCGTTTACATGAAGCACTTTTTTAAATGAACTACGTTCCATGTCCGGGGTACGGGAGTTCCATCAATTTTTTCCAATACGTAGGAGCCTTTTTCGCTTGCTTCTTTGACTCGGTACGGACCTTCCCACTTTGGGGTCAATTTTCCCCGGGCTTTGACGCGGCTCGCGTCGTTGCTTCAGAGCACAAAGTCTCCAACCTTGAATTTGTAAAGCTTGGCACAGGCATTGTAATACTTCTCGATCTTCTTTTTGTATCGTGCCTCTTTAATTTCCGCAACGTTCCGACGTTCTTCCAGGAGATCGAGATTAGATTGAAGCTCCTGTTTATTTTCCTCCCAGTTTTTGCACCTTTGATTTGGGAGTCCGATTTCTGCGGGGATCATGGCCTCGGTGTCGTATGTCAGACTGAACGGTGTTTCTCTGTTACTAGTCTTGTGCAACGTCCGGTGTGCCCATAACACGTTTGGCAACTCATCTGCCCATCCTTTGCCCTCATAACCAAGTCTTCTTTTTATTCCGTCTATGATCCGTCGATTTATTTGCTCAGCCTGCCCATTCCCCTGGGGATGGGCAACCGAGGAGAAGACTTGGTTAATCTTCAAATTCTCGCACCAGCGCTTGAATGGATTTTTCGCAAATTGCTTTGCATTGTCGCTCACAATGTACAGCGGAAGACCGAAGCGACACACGATCTGCTCCCAAAAGAATCTCGTTACATTGTAGCCAGAGATGATTGTGAATGGTCGGGCTTCTACCCACTTGGTGAAATAATCCACCGCCACAAGCAGATATTGGGCGCTTCCGCTAGATCGCGGGAAGGGTCCGACTATGTCGACGCCCCACTTTTGGAACGGCCATGCGGCGGTCACTGGGATCATCTCATTCTTCGCTCGGAGGCTTACTGGTGCGTGCTTTTGGCATTCATCACATTGTTGGATTTCTTTGACTGCACTTTCGTGCATCCCGGGCCAATAATACCCTGCGTTTTTCACCTTGGTTACGATCATTTTAGGCCTGGCGTGAATCCTGCAAATGCCATAATGTATTTCTCTGATGATATAGCTGGCCTGTTTCGGATCGAGGCATTTTAACAGAGGCCCAAGGAAAGTCTTTCGGTACAAACCTCCTTCCTGCATCTGATACTGGAGGGAGTTGATTTGGATTTTTCTTGCCTCTGCTTTATCGACTGGTAAAACATCGTGCACCAGGTAGTTGATTATGGGTGTCATCCATGTTTGTGATGGAGCTTCTACTTGCATAACGTGAGAAGTGGCAATTGAGGGTGCGGTTAAAACCTCTACCCTTACCTCTTTGGCCAAATGACTGAACGAGATGGATGCCAACTTGCTCAACGCGTCGGCCTTTTTGTTTTTGCTGCGGGGAACGTGCTCGACTTTACATGACTCGAACGATGCCATAATTTTCTTTACCTGTTCAAGATACTCAATAATGTTGGCTTCCCTTGCCTCATATTCTCCATTCACCTGATTTGCTACGAGCAACGAATCTACGTGGGCCACGACATTTCTTGCTCCGACTTTCATTGCCAATCGTAATCCGGCTAACAGGGCCTCGTATTCGGCTTCGTTATTAGAGCTCTTGAATTCTAACCGGAGCGCATACGTCATATCCGTGCCATCTGGATCGGTAAGGATCAAGCCTGCCCCTGCCCCTTCGGCGATTGAAGCCCCGTCTGTATACAAAGACCATGGCTTGTCTGGAACTTTCTCCGTCTCTCCCATTTCTTTATCCTCTGGCATCTCTACTAGAAAATCAGCTATCACATGTCCCTTTAACGGACCTTTGGTTCTGAAGGTGATATTGAATGCGCCCAATTCGATCACCCATTTTGCCATGCGACCTGAAACCTCAGGCCGCCTGAGAACATGTTGGATTCCATGGTCCATTCGTACCTCAATGGGATGAGCTTGAAAGTATCGGCGAAGTCTTCTCGAAGTGTGAACCAATGTCAGAGCTAACTTTTCCAAGTTTGAGTACTTGTTTCATAATCCTTCAACGTTCGGCTCACATAGTAGATGGGGATTTGGGCTCCAGTTCGGTGGGCAACTAGTACTGCGCTGATTGCACCGAACGATGTGGCTAAATAAACCGTTAGTACCTCGTCTTTTTCTGGTACAGTGAGGGTTGGCAAGGTGCCGAGATAAGCTTTGAGCTCTTCATAGGCTCGTGCAGCTTCTTCGGTCCATTTAAACTCTGATCTGAAACTTTTTCTGAGTACGTCCATGAATGGGAGAGATCTATATGCCGCTTTTGACAGGAACCGATGGAGGGCGGCCAATCGCCCATTTAAGGAATGGATCTCTTTAACCGACGTTGGAGGCTTCATGGTAAGAACAGCATCGATCTTGTCTGGGTTGGCTCGCAGAGCTTTTGATCCGACCATGACTCCCAAGAACTTTCCTTCTTCTACTCCGAACGTGCACTTTTTAGGGTTTAACTTCATGTTGATGCTTCGAAGTCGGGTGAATGTTTCGAGTATGTCTTTCAACATGGCGGCTTCATCGTGGCTCTTGATTACGATATCATCAACATATACCTCTACATTTCGCTCGATCTGGTCTTTGAAGGCTTTGCTTATTAGACGCTGATACGTAGCACCGGCGTTTTTCAACCCGAAAGGCATCTTGGTGAAGCAGTAAACTCCTTCGTTGGTGAGAAAGGCTGTCATGTCCTCATCTTCGACCGCCATTTGTATCTGGTGGTATCCTTTGTATGCGTCTAGAAAACACTTCAGCCTGAACGTGGCGATGGAGTCAATCTTCTCATCGATCTCCGGTAACGAAAAACAATCTTTCGGGCACGCATCATTTAGATCAGTGAAGTCGATACACATTCTCCATGAGTTGTCCTTTTTCCGTACCATAACAGGATTTGACACCCAAGTTTGGTACCGGACTTCTCGAATAATTCCTGCATCCAGGAGGCTTTTTACATCTTTTGCAATTGCCTTGGCTCGATCCGGCGCCATATGCCTTTTTCTCTGTGCTATTGGCTTGATTGACTCTTTAACGTTCAGGTGGTGTTGTGCCATAGACCTGGGGACTCCTTGCATATCGGATTGCTTCCATGCAAAGACATCAATCGAGTTACTCAATAATTCCCATAGGAGCTTCTTCGTTCTTTTTGGGAGCTGAGCACTGATAGCCACTTGTTGTTCTGGGAAGTCTGGGTTAATTTCCCAGAGTTCTGTAGGCACCTCAGACTTCTTGGAGCTTGTTTCCGCTGCGTGTCTAACCTCAGCTACGAATGAATTTGACTCCGAAAGGATAGTGGCGACCCCAACTTCGGTGGGGAACTTTATGGCACCATGTATTGTCGAGCTAATTGCTCCGAGGGCTCACAACCCGGGTCACCCAAGTATTATGTTGTGCGATGAATGAGTACTGACCACCAAATAGGTGCTGAACAGTTCTGTTTTGTCATCATCATTGAATGTGGTTGGAAGGGTAATCTGCCCTATTGGACGGACCACCTCTCCCGAAAAACTTATTAGAGGGATAGATACTTCGATCAATCTTTTTTTTGTTTGGGGGTTCAGCTGCTGAAAACACTGTAAGTACATTATTTCAAAAGCGCTTCCTCCATCTACGTAGATTCGCCGGACCAAATGTCCTGCGATTACGGCCGATATCGTGATTGGTCCGTCTCGAGCGTCATCCGGATCGATCGGAGGAAATTATGTTGGTTGGTGCATCCGTGCATCCAAGCTACCATGTGTTGGCTCGACCGCTTTACCCCTCTTGGCTCGGTAGACCGAATCATGTTGATTCTGGCCTCGGTGTTCGGATTATCAATCGCTGCTGCGGACTTCTTCCCATCTTTTACTTCTCTCACGAGATGTGAGAGCTTTCCGGATCGGACGGCCTTCTCGATCTCTTGTTTCAAAGCCCAACATTCATCGGTTGTGTGCCCTTTTTCCCGGTGATATTCGCAATACTTTTTGGAGTGCTTATCCGAGGTAGGCCGCTGCTTCGACGGCGTAGGAAACCGGGTTGAAATGTACGTTTCCAGTTCGGAAGCTGTTTCGAACCGACTTTTGGTACGGGCCATGACTTCTATTCTAGTTGTTGCCTCTATCTTTTGGTGGTGACGCGTTCCGTCTCCACGATGTGGTTTGAGCTTTAGCATTCCTTGCTGTTGTTTCATTCGGTTGACCGCATGCACTCTTCCCTCGGACAAAGGCTCGAGCTCGTTCCATAAGTATCTCCATGGTTTTTGGAAGATCTTCGTGGAACTTCTCTACGAGCTGATTGTTCCGGACTCCATGACCAAATTCTGAAACTCGGAGTTGGTCGCTCCGCTTATCTGCATGCTCTCGTGATTGAAGCGATCGATAAAGTCTTCTACAGATTCTTCGTCGTGGCATTTTATGTGGTGAACCTCGGTGATGTCTTTCTTGCAGCATCGCTGCTGGCAGAAATTTTGCAAAAATATACGCCGGAAATCTTTGAAATGATCAATCGATCCTTCTGGCAACCCATCGAACCATACCCTTGCTGACCCGGTGAGAGTTTAAGCGAACATGTGACACCAAGCCGGCATGAGCCACTGTTCGACCTTAGCTACTCCGGAGAATGTGAACATATGGCCGTCCGGATCAGACGTAGCATCGTAAAATTTCAACGTGGGGGGCATCTTCAATTTGGCCAGGAGTAGGGCATTAACGATCCGTAACGTGAACTTTGACTGAGAAGTCATAGACGTGGGATGGTACGACATGATCAGCTCCTGATCCTGAGGGTTTAGACCGATAGATCCAGAGGTGAAAACTCCACCGGAGACGGGATTAGCCCCTGGATAAACACTGCTGAACAAGTTCGTGCAGAGGCTCTGTAACATTTCTTCTCGCTGCTGCTGCTGTTGTAGTTTTCGTAGTAAATCAGCATTCCGTAGGAGGAAAGCATTGTCGAAAGTAGGCAACGGCGTGGCGACTGGAGCGGTAACCGAGAGCGTGGTGACAGAGCTCGCGATCACAGAACTTGCAACTGGAGGTGCTGTCGCTGATCCTGTCAAAACCACTGCAGCGGCAGCTGATGTCGGGACAGTTGCGGATGCAGCATTTCCTTCCCATATGTCGTTATAAGACGGGAAAGTGTTTGTGGGAGCAGCTGTCGTAGATTCCATGGTTTGGAATAAATAGGATCAACGAAATGAATTATGTGAATTCGAGGGGATGGTGCCACTAAAGACTCAAAACCAGTTGGTCCGACCTGATCAGAGCAGAGCTTCAGATGACATAGCAAGAACCTGCAAGATCACAAGGAAAAAGCACACCGTTAGCCTCGTCACAGGGAGGGGGGCCTCTCTGTGACCAAGCTCGGGCATGAGAATAAGTATTTGTGAGGAGAGAATAGGTCAGGGAGAGAGAGATGAGAGTTTAGAGAGAGAAAGTAGTGATTACCCTTGTTTGGAGTCTTGGCTGGGTATTTATAGTCTTTGGGTACGCTGACGTGGCGAGTTAGTTAGGGTCGGACCAGTCATTGTCAGGGCAGTTAAAGCTGTGGGTCCCAGTTAGTTATGGCGTATCAACGTGTTTAGTCGGTCTGTTTGCGTATTAGGTGCGATCCGACCCTTTAAGTAATAAGCCTCGGTCCTATGCTTGTTGGTGATTCGGTCCGACCAAGGACGTATCCTCATCACTACTCAACAACTTCGTGGGCGGCGCCGTTGACTACAAAGGTCGTCCTGTCCTCAGATCAAAATCCGGTTCCTGGCGATCTGCATATTTCATATGCGGTAACATTAAGCCTCTCGAACACACACTCAAACTAGTACAAGTTTTTCAACCGTTTAATGTTGTATTCAGGTGTCGGATTGGCAAAGAGATTTGCATACAATGGGGTCAGTTCAAATCTAATCACATACTTGACAGGACCTTTGGGGCAGTCGATGGCCAAAGCCGCCGAGATTGTCAACGCCTGGTCAGGAACGGCGCTGCTTCTTCCCCTAGTAGGAGCTTTCATCGCGGATGCTTTTCTTGGTCGATACCTTACAATTATCATTGCTTCTCTGCTCTATGTTCTGGTTTGCAAATCTTTTTGTTTAATTTTCACTTGGGAACAAGGGTGGCTCAAGGGAGTGAAATAAAGCAATATAATTAGGGAAAATCACGAAAATAAACATTCACTTTTACCCCACTGATAAATTAGTATTTTTAAAATACACCAATCAAAACACGCCACATACGCATAGCCGGATATGAATATTGTGATCTGACTGGCACATAAACAAATGAAAAGCGTGACTGATCCACACAAGAGCAATTAAATTTTAGCTAGAGTTTTTCTGATCTAGCAAAATTTTGGCAGGCTCTTTACATGGGTATAGTTTTAGCTCTTTACATGTGTATAGTGTCATTGGATATTTGATTAGTTGGTTTTGGAAATGTATGTTTGTGAGTGTGGTAAAATTGAATGTTTATTTTGGCAAAAAAAAATAGGGTCAAAATGTTTATATCAGTGATTTCTACATATAGTTATGAATGATATTGGAATCATAGGACGTAAACCGAAATAATTTTATTTTTTTGACAAAAGGGCCACAATTTTGTTGTCCGCTTTGAGACCAAAAAAAAACAAAGCTTGACCCAGGCCTACTGTGTTCCCGAGTCTCATTTAACAGGGGGAGAGGAAGGAAAATATGTGATTTTTTTTCGTGTTCTCGAGTTTAATGAAAAGTAAAAGAAAAGAGAAGAAATCAAGCATTTTATGTGTTCCCGAGTTAGGAGGAAAAGAAAAGAAAGGAACAATTTTACCATTATACCCTTTAAGCATAAAACATTTTAATTAGATATGAGGGTACTTTATTAATTAATAAGATTTTCTCTCGTAATCTCTCCGATTTGGGAGGATAAATATTGGTACAAATTTTCTTCTATTTTCCCTCCTTTCCCCTCCCATTCTATCCTTAAAAAATCTTGAGAACATGGTTTTTTCATAATTTCATCTCTTTTCTATCCCCTCCCTCTGTTAAATGAGACTCGGGAACAGAGAGAAAATTTGAATGATCAGCGGATTAATTAAGCAAATGATGAAATTAACTATTAACAGGCACTTGCATTGCTGGCTTTTTCGACTTTGATTCCATCTGACTGTACAAGCGCCATTGATGGCTCGTCATGTTCACCTCAGCTCCAAGTTGTCATATTTTTCATCTCCTTATATCTTGTGGCATTTGCCCAAGGCGGACAGAAGCCATGTGTTGAGGCTTTCGGGGCTGATCAGTATGATGCCGATGATCCAGAAGAACTCAAATCCAAAAGCTCATTCTTCAACTGGTGGTTTTTTGGATTGTGTTCCAGGCCTACAATCGGTATCTTTGTTCTTAGTTATGTTCAAGATAATATTAGTTGGGGTCTTGGCTTTGGGATTCCTTGTGTTATCATGGGTTTTGCTCTCGTAATATTCTTGTTTGGAACCATGACTTATCGGTTTGACAAGAAAACCAAAGAAAAAAACTCGTTTCGGCAAATCAGCCACGTGTTTGTTATTGCAACTCGAAAATGGAGGAGGGTTATGCCTCATCAAGATTCTCAACAATTCAGGTATCGGGTCAAAAGTGTAAAGTTTTAGTATTTCCCCAAGGTTTTAAAATGTTTTATAAATAATTAGTCTAGATGCGAAACTATATTACAATAGCAAAATATCGTCTCTTAGATAAAACTGATTTAGAAGGTTGTATGCATTGAAAGCATACTTTGGGCGACTTTCTATCCATTTATGTCACTCTTTTGACCCGTTAACTATAGAAAGTGATTGAAGAATATTATGGCTCAATTGAATTCCTTTCATTGATAGGATCAAACATATATACAAGATACAATCCCATAATTTAGGGAATAAATAATTCCAAAGATCCTATTCCTATTTACAAAGATATTCTATTCTATTACACCCCCGCAGTCGAAGCAAGAGGTGGGCGAATATTGAGACTGGAGCGAAAATCATCAAATAACACCCTTGGTAGGCCCTTGGTAAAGATGTTAGCAATCTGAAGACGAGTGGGGGTATGAAGAATTTTGATCGTACCACGTTGAACATGTTCACGAACGAAATGAATGTCTATCTCAATGTTGTAGGTCCCTCTCGAGGATGAGATAAAACCTTATCCCTGTTATATCAAACACACTAGCGAGTGCGGAATCCAAGCTAGCATGCAACCGAGACTTTATACGAGAACAAGCACAAACACAACACGCAAGATTCACCGATTAACACCACTTGTATTAATACGAATGAAGGGTCCGGTTACAAGCTCAATGTTTACAGAAGTATTCTATAAACTCTCAAAGTGTGTGTGTGTGCTCCTGTCTCTCTCTGTCTTCCTCTTGTGTCTCATTTAAGTGAACACAACACACGGGTATTTATACCCGACACAGATCGTCTGGTCGAAGGATCAGACAGACTGATCGAAAGATCATCTGTCGACCAGAAACAGCTCGAAGGATCAACATATACCACGAAAGATGTGATCTTTCGTGGTCCATCCTTCGACTTCGAAGGATATCTTTCGAGCTCATCATCATCGAAGGATATAAGTAATCCTTCGATGACCATCCTTCGACTCAAACATCTTTCAACCATGTGCTAACTGTTTGGTCAAGTCAAACCAGGAGGATGGTTGACTTGGTCAAACTTACATCGAATGCACATAAAGACAAACCTAAGACGTAACTCAGACTAACACAAGACATCGTTTTGAATCATGACGAAATACAGACAAAGTACAGACATAAGTGCACCAACAAACTCCCCCTTGGCTGTAGCTTTGTCTCGATTTTCGTTCTTGTAGGTCTTCGTGTCTTCAAGTCTTTGACTTCTTTTCACGTCTTCAATGTCGGATGATCTTCAAAGTCTTCACGTCTTGAAAGTAGAAAGTGTATCAACAAACTCCCCGTTTCATGTAGAAAGTGTGTTGACAAACTCCCCCTTAGATTGAACTCTCCATTGAGTCATGCTCGTGAATCGTTGACTTGTCAATTCTGTAGGATCGGTTTCGGATCCGAACGAGTCGGTTAGAAGAGTTTTTCACCAAAACAAGAGGCGGAAACAAATGTTTCGGCGTAATTCAGCACGTATTCACCTTTAACTGTTGTTTGTATTGATATACGAACGATTACAGACCTTACAACAACTTCGGCAGCACTTCGTGGCTCACCGGAAGACAAACACCAACTTCTATGTATGTGGTTCGCTCATACTGACTATATATAGGAGATGTGATCCGCTCTTACGTACATGAACATATAAGCGAACTAGACAAGGACATATGAGCGATCCAGACTCAAAGACATAAGAGCGAACTAGACTTTGAACACATGAGCGAACCTCATTTTAAATACATACGGACAAAATCCAATTTTCACTTTCTAATTCTTTTGTCTTATCTTGTGATGATGTTGAATGATGTCATTGATGACATCACTTTGATGATGTCATCATGACATCATGCTTGATCAATTCTTCGCACCGAACTGAAAACTGACTGAAGACGTAGACGACAGACGGATGCACCAACAAACTCCCCCTCGGATGTTGACGGAGTCTTCAGTGTCAAGTCTTTGCATCTTTAGTCTTTATCAGCCTTCAATCTTCATCTGAAGTATTTGTCATTTCAAGAATCCTCGTTCTCTATCTTTATCTTCAACAAACTCCTCTCTCTCAAATGTTGAATATCATGGTGTCTTCAGACTCCCCCTCTCAATCTGCTGGGATCGTAGTCTGGAATTCACTTTCCACAGGTTCTTAGATCATAACCTGGCACTCATCTAACTCAGGTTTCGGAACCTGGCCAACCTGCAAAAACTCTACCCAAAAATAAATTTTCTGATAACAATTTGTGGATAAGATTTTCAAATCTAATTTACCACTTGCAGGACTAACATTTTTATTTCAAAACTTTTCTCATTCTATTTCAACATTCCTCAAACACTTTCACCCAAACCATTTGTTCATCATGTTTAGTACTTGGAATTTTGAAAATCAGCTCTTCAACACCAGTTGTCGAAAATCTTTTTGGATTTTTCAAAAATTTATGCTAAAACACACTAAAATCTTTTTGGTTTTTCTAAAAGAAAATAAATGCAGAAAAGAAATATTTACAAACAATATTTTTTGTGAGTTCGTGCAAGAGGATCATATCAGTTTTTGAGACAAATCACCAACACCGTTAAGCTTCATTTCATTTTAAGCTCTAAACAATTCACCTAGATTGTCAGTATATTGATCCACTTAAATTTTCACACAAAGTTCAATTGATCCGAGATACGAGATTAATGTTTTAAGCTCTTGAACTTATTCGTGTGTCCCACTACTTGAATATACTCCCGTATCCAGATCCCAATATTCAGTCTTACAGGTGAGTATACCACAGATGATATCTGTAAGGGGAATAAATTATGCAACCGTGATAGCTCAGGTCAGAACTTCCGTTCAGCAGAGAGCCTAGTTGACTTTTAAGTGTGTCCCCTTTAGAGGATCTTTTGAATTACAACAGCCATGATTAGCATTTTTCAATGATTCATCATTTTTTAGCTGAGGGTGGTGCTATATTTCAAGCAAGCAGAAAGTATTCTCCGGGGACTAGGCCATTGCTTCCGCAAAATCAGAAGTCCCGGGATAATACCCCAGATATCACTGAGCATAAAGACCTAGTATCTCAGAATAAGGGACCTTTCAAACAAGATTTCAGGGGTTACCTATATATTCAAGTTTGTGTTAACCCACAGAACAAGCAAGTTTGAAATTTATGTTTATATCTCGTCACAATATAATAAATGTGTAAAAACCTACTGACACATCATCAGTGAGACCGTTTATCACTTTTTTTATCTTACCAAATCTTTAGCATGTTGTGATCGTCCACTGATGTACTATCATTTCCTCTTTTATGCAACAAAAACTCATTTTTCATTTTATCATGTTTTTGGCTTTTTCGAATTTTCAAATGTTTTTGGATTTTCTAAAAATTCTTACTCCCCCTAAAAGGCAACAACATTTTAGGAAATTTGAAAACAAACTGTACAACAACATGACAACTGATATCGAATTGCCTCAATTCGCCATCCACTTGGCATAAACAATCAGAACTCCCCCTAACAACAAACTATTTTCCCATCGATTTCAAAACACTTAAGTTTGTTTTAATCAAATGGTTTTTCCGGAAAATAAGTTTTGTTGATTTTACCACTTGTAAAATTGGGGATTAAATCATCACATTGTTTTTCAACCACTTGTAGAAAATCAGATACAACTTAATGTCCCTGATTTACCACTTTTAAGAT
Organism: Helianthus tuberosus; assembly: GCA_030545235.1. Taxonomy (NCBI): domain Eukaryota; kingdom Viridiplantae; phylum Streptophyta; class Magnoliopsida; order Asterales; family Asteraceae; genus Helianthus; species Helianthus tuberosus. The sequence goes on along the minus strand of CM060354.1, from coordinate 163,229,062 downwards.
CAATCCAATCAAACATTTTCAACCAAACAACATCTGTTAGTTGAATTCTCAAGGTGCCGATTCCTACTCCTCGCTTACAAACCTGGGAGTTCCGGCAAGTCCTGCAAAACTTCTCAAAAACAAATTAAACATGATAAAGAATGATGCCGATTCATGATCCACGATTACCAACTTGGGATCTCCGGCAAGTCAGGTTTTTATTCTTTGAAAAATATATCCACCCAAGCCTGACCTTTCTTGGGTGTAACAATCTCTTCATCATCTTTTCTTTCAACTAACCTGTGACCTCTTCTTTTGGCAGCGTAAAATTCTTTAACACCTTTGACCTTACCATTGATCATTTTGCCAAAAATGTGTTTCACAGTTCCGTTGAAAGCTTTATCAACATCAAATTTCTTCTTGTCAGAATAAAATTGATTCGAAATTTCAACTTTCCCAACTCTCTTTTTAAAATTTTCAGCACACAACGGTGGAAAATTTTCATCGTTCATAGTTGGAACTGATTTCTCAACACGTGGCTCCTCTGATTTTGTGGAATCAGATTCATCACCAGAATTATTACCTGAACCCTTCACAACCCATTTTTGATTTATTACATTTTCTTTTCTTTTTACCACATTCTTTGAACATTCACCAATCTCAAAGGTCGAATTTTCAAAGCCAGTAAATGGTTTGGTTGTAAGTTCAGTTTTCTCCACAACTTTCTTTTTCAATTTACCAGATACTTCCTGTTTTGGTTTGAATATTTTCGGACAATTCCTAGCAACATGACCAGTAATCTTGCACTGAAAACAGGTTCTGGTTTCTATCTTCTTTGGCACAGCATTTTTCTTCAACTCTTCTTGCTTCTTGGCAAGGAATTCCTGATTTGTCTGCTTTCTGAATGCTTGCTCTTTCTCATCATCTAAAGTATTTCCTGAAACAAACACAGTTTTTGGTTTAGAAAATTTTTCATTTTTATAATTTCTCGGTGGTACAAAACCAAGACCTTTCTTTTTGAAATTACGATTATGGTTTGGTTTCTTTTGAAAACCAGAACCAGAATTGTAACCTTTTTTCTTATTTAAACGTTGTTGAACTCTTGAGGTGTAAGGATTAGGTTTTACATGAAGATTTTCATCTTTTATTTCAGAAATATTGATTTCTGTTAGTTTGAAAACCTTTTTAATCATTTCAGTTTTAACACCTCTTATTGGAAAATCTTCATCAGAATATAATTTGTCAGAATCTTTCAAAGTATATACCACTTTAAATGATTCATCATTCAAATTAGATTTTGATATCAAAAACTCTTTATCATAAACCCGTTTGTCCTTTGTGACTGTTGACTTTGACGTATCGGACTCAGACTTTGACTTGAATTTGGACTCCGGTTTTGACTCCTCACAATCATCTTTATCTAACACCTGATCGACCACACTTTTTATCAACTTTGACTCATGATCAGTGTCGGATGACGTGTACGTGACATCAATATTTTCTGGCAAGTTATCCGATGGCCCAGACTCCCATTGTAAGTTTATTGCCTTTTCGACTCTTTCGGAATTTGGATTTCGAGGTAAAAATCCATTTTCGACCGGGGGCGGACATCTAGTGTAGACCACACTTGGTTTCTTACCAGAAGTTTTCACTTCATCTTTTGTCACAGCTTTCTCTTCTTCAGACATTTTCATTTCTTCAAATGTCTTTAAATTCTCCACTATGGGATAAATCCTGTCAACAACAAAAGTAGAACATGAGTAACTTTCTAATAACTTGTTGACTCTTTCAGTTTCTATCTTTTGTGTTGCCAACTTCAACTCCAGATCAGCACACTTCTTGATATAAAAGTTAGCATCATCCAGCTGTCTAAGATATGCTACTTTCAAAGCATTCATCGCCATTGCTTGTTCACCACTCGAATCAGTATATTTGTTAATTTCTCTGTTCATTGTGTCATACGATTCTTTCAACTTGTGAATATTATGCAATAACTCATTATTTTGTTTGATTAACGAATCACAGTTCATGCACTTTCCAGAAACTTCAACTCGTTCTTCATCAACTTTGACTTCAAATTCAGGAACCTCTTTGACTGTTCGGTTTGATTGTAAAAATTCAGCTCTTCTCTTTTTCTCAGCTTTAGCTTCAGCTTTTAATCTCTCTTCCTCTTCTTCCTCTTCTTCAAGCTTTCTCCGTCTTGCTTCAGCAGCTTCCATTACTTTTCTGCACCTTTCGGCACATTTTAGATCATAAGCATTAGCAAAAGTCATCTCTTTCAAGTGAAATCACAAGAATATACTTTCAAGCAAGATCTCTGTTTGAAACGGAATCACAAAGTAATTTGGAGCTGAATCAGAATTTTGCAACTTGGAGTCGAACTGGTGAATATTTTGTGTGGAATGAAGGTTGACACACTGTGCGGACTGCTTATGACTCGAATCCAATAAACCGAACTTTTCCAATGATCTCACTAAATCACACGACCTTGAACTAGTTTGAATTTAAACCGACTGATCGCCTCTTCTTTGATTTTAAAAAAAAATCAAACTTTTAATAGATGCCAAGATACCGACAAACACACTTCACTTAGCCAACAACATTTAATCAGATCACATGCCAACAACTTGATTGGACCTTTAAACAATTTGAATTCCAAAACCGTATGACCTTTTCAAATGACTTTGCAAATTTTGATATAGCACTTTAGACTCAACAATATCACATGTATCTAATTCAACTGATTTGGCCTCAAATAACTCTCAATGGGCCGCAACTTGTATGAATCCCTTTGATTGGGCCGCACCTTTTATCACATGGGCTGACAACTATATCTTTCACAATACTTTGATTGGACCGTGTAGCTGACAACAATACACTCTAATTTGACCTCAAATTATCATTCGGTGGTCCATAACTATATCACATGGTTACTGACAAATCTCATGCTATCAAGACAACAATTATCGCACACAAATGATGATACAATTCTCATTGAACCGTATACTAACTCCAATCAATTTGCATGCACACACTGAATACTCTTTTCAATTTATGCTGACATTTCAATTTAATCAAGAACAACTGATTGGACCACAAGCTTTGATTAAGACATCATTTAATTTGTTCGACAATGCTTCACTGATATCACATGCAAACTGAATCGATGAATGGAATATGACTATTATCGAGAATCACATGCAAATCTTGGATGAAACAATCACGTGATCAACTGACATACTCGATTAATGTTTCACAATACTCGATGAACAATCACGTGAATACTAAGTGTCACTATGAGCGGACCAGATGATGTCCGGATAAGCGGTCCAGAACTGTCACTAAAAGCGAACCACAATTGTCGCTAAAAGCGGACCACAACTGTTGCTAAAAGCGGACCAGATAATGTCCGGATAAGCGGACCAGAAAAAGCGAACCAGCTGATGATCTAAAAGCGAATCTCGATGTTCAAATAAGCGGACCAGAAGTTATTCAAATGAGCGGACCAGATGATGATGTCATCTTTTCACGAGTTCGTAAAAGCGATACCTCAAAAATTTGATGTTTTAGGTCGATTCAAGCTATGAAACTTTCCAGGATTTACTTATACATGATTACGAACATATTGTGTAAATTTGAAGCGATTCCGACCGAAAAAAAATTTTGTTTTACGAAAAAGAAAGGTGTAGAAACAGATTTTACGTCTGAAATAACAAGAACTCTTCTTCACTAGCTCTGATACCAATTGTAGGATCGGTTTCGGATCCGAACGAGTCGGTTAGAAGAGTTTTTCACCAAAACAAGAGGCGGAAACAAATGTTTCGGCGTAATTCAGCACGTATTCACCTTTAACTGTTGTTTGTATTGATATACGAACGATTACAGACCTTACAACAACTTCGGCAGCACTTCGTGGCTCACCGGAAGACAAACACCAACTTCTATGTATGTGGTTCGCTCATACTGACTATATATAGGAGATGTGATCCGCTCTTACGTACATGAACATATAAGCGAACTAGACAAGGACATATGAGCGATCCAGACTCAAAGACATAAGAGCGAACTAGACTTTGAACACATGAGCGAACCTCATTTTAAATACATACGGACAAAATCCAATTTTCACTTTCTAATTCTTTTGTCTTATCTTGTGATGATGTTGAATGATGTCATTGATGACATCACTTTGATGATGTCATCATGACATCATGCTTGATCAATTCTTCGCACCGAACTGAAAACTGACTGAAGACGTAGACGACAGACGGATGCACCAACAAATTCTTCAGATCCTTGTGGTGTTGATGAAGGGACAGCGGCAACTCGATCATTTTATCCTTTGAGTGCCTCCACTTCATGTCTTCATTCCAAAGCTTTTCATCGAACATGTTCTCCTCGCCTTTAGCATCTGCACATGCAAGAAAGCTAAACGCATAATGAGAACAACCGCTTGGAATATAGTTAACATTTAAACTAACGACACATATGAGATCAAATCTCAATCAAACACCAACCGACAGCAGTTTGAAAGTTTAGAAAAATATTCATTTTAATCCTTTAACTTTCAAAACTCGTTAACTTCGACTGTTTATGAAGATGCAATTGTTTTCCAGCTTATAATCAGGATCTTGGGAAGGATAGACTCGAGTTCCAACATCAGTCAATCAAAAATAAACTAGAAGCAAAATCTTTTTGGATTTTATAAAGTTTATATTAAAACACACCTAAAATCTTTTTTGAAATTTTCATTTTTCAAATGTAAAGATGGAAAGCAATAAATAAATATATACAAAGATGCATAAACAGGAAACATTAAATAAATATTTACAGACATTCTTTTTGCGAGTTTCGAGGGTAAGAGAATCATATCAGTGTACGGTCATGCCAAAACGCTCTTGTTGTTCTTTTAGTTAACATTAAGATAAGCATCCTATAACGATTATCGGTATTGTTGTCCACTTAAGCTCAGCTTATCATTTGTAATCATGGCGAGGGGATACGTTAAGGTATAATTTATACTTACCGACCGGTGTTCATCCACATCACGACACATTCCCGTATCAAGGTATGCACGAGGATTCATCTTACCGGTGAGTATACCGATTATCATCTGTTTGACCGTATATGATGTGAGATTCTCACTTATTTGATTTGAAAACAAGCCCTATGTGATAGAATCACTTATTGATGAGGAACTTGATTTTCAGATGCATGAGGGCACAGGAGCAAGTCCGTGAACAGGTCAGTACTTCCGTACAGCAGAGAGACGAACTTGACTCCCGGATGAATGTGATATTTAATCACTTATTGGTTTGGACATGTGATTGTTGATCACTTATTGAGGTCGTATGCAGTATGTACACGTATGTATGGTATCATGGAAGATCTAGACTTGCGTCCCCGTTATTTTTCGGTAAAAGATACAACCATGATACCCAGATGATAAGCAGCATAAAGACCGAATATCTCAGAACCTCGGCAATCTCTCAAACGAAATTTCGGTACTAAGACCATATGCCAATGAATGGTTCCCACCTGTTCTTCAGTCGATTTAAGTTTATATCACCCTGCACACTTTAAAATGATTGTGAGCCTACCGATACATCTTATATAGAGCTGCTTATCGTTTTTCATTTAAGGTTTAAAGAGGTTTAGACAAACCACTGATGTACTATCATATTCTCTTTTGCTCGCCAGGAAACTCATTTTTGCTTTTCTATTGTTTTTGTGTTTTTGAAATTTTTCGATGTTTTTGGATTTTCAAATTTTTCAAATAATTTACTCCCCCTAAAATCAATAAACTAAGACAAATTTAAAATACAAAGGTATTTACAAAAAAAAATGATTTTCCGATGTTGGTTAACTCATGTTTTTACCTCAATGCCGTTTACCAAGATTAAGTTATAATCAGAAATGATTTAGCGAATTTTGGAAAAATCAGTTGGCATGTCGGTAAGCGGTGCGGACCATGACAACATTGTCTGGCCAAAGAGTGCTGAACGAGATAATAATTTACAAAGCAGCTTAAATATCGACAAGTATAGGAGAGATTAGAAATTTAAAACCGTATCCTGCAACTGCTTCGCGCATTGCAAGGAATCTGAGTGCTCTCCCAAACTGGATATCCACCCGGTGTGGATTTCAAGGTCGATTTGTAGCTACTGAAATCCCTTCACAGCAACAAGATCATAAACCTCCGGGTCCGGCTGGTCTTCCACATTGCACCAGCGAAGGTCTTTGTCTTTCTCTTTCAGAAGTAGTGTGCGGTTGTTCAATCCATGCCAAGGCATCCGCACACCTGGATGGTTTGTTCAACAAACACATTTTCTTCAATCACACCACGAAGAAATGTACACTGCACGTTCATCTTGTAGATTGTTGAACTTCAGACGTGCTGCAAGTGCGTACATTTTGATTTGAATCTATCCCGGGGACCCGATCAAAGCCTTGAACATTCACATTTTTGAAATGATTTTCATTTTGTCGAAGCTTCCAATTTCTTTCATCAGACATTTCTTTTTCCCTTTTCTCTTCCTCTCCATCAAAGGCAACAATTTCTTATGTCGCCTATCTTGTGCAAGGACGCTCCACTATCAACAATCTTACGACTATCGAAAGTTCCTCCTGGAATATCCTACACACTCACTCAGAGATTAGTCGGAGAGGGGGACCCAAGCCTTTGTGGACTTGGGTCGTCCTTGATCATCAAGAAAGGTGATTTCAATCACTTGATGATTAGGAAAAAGAACCTGTGGTGCTCCCCCTGACTGAATTACCTGTTTTTGTTTCCAAGCTGTTTGTCCTTTACCAGTATTTGTATTAATTGTTTTAGCATTTACTGGTGTTACAGTTTTAGGTTTTGCTTGAACAGGTTTTTCTTCTTTGACCTCTGATTTTAAGGCCTTTTCAATTACCTTTTGATTCTTTTGTTTTAACTTCTTTTCCCTTTCTTTCAAGACACGTGGGTCTTGTTTCGGGGAAAATGATCGTTTTTGGTAATTGGTTTCTTGGGGAGCACTTGTTTTTGCCTTCAACTTTTGCAGGTATGGGCAGTATCTTACAATATGCCCAATTGTGCCACACTCAAAACACATTCTTCGCTCTACAAACCTCAGAGAAACATGTTGATGATCAGACGGAGAACCAGACAATGAACTTTGTGATCTAGACGTGCTAGGACCTAAATCACCTCCGTTGGTGTGTTGGGTGTAGTTATTCTGATCATTTCGTTTTAAAATTCTAACTTGTTTTACAAAATCAATGTTAGATTTATCCTGAAATGTTTCAAGTTTATCTGAACCCGCGGATCCAACAAAGTTCACTTTCGGTTCTCTTTTCTTAACAGGAGCTCTTTTGTTTTGCACCCATTGTTGTTGAACCTTAGGTGCTTGAAAATTCTTGTTCTGAGCCTTCTTTCCCTGTACCTTACCTTTTCCGGAATTGACTTGTTGTTTTCGCTCAACTTGTAGTTTTTGGTTTCCGTACTGTTTTCTAATTTGTTCACACGGAATTGGATCACATTGAGTGACAGTAACTTTGCCACTTTTGTTCCCCAAAAACTTATCAGTGCATCCTTCAAAAATTTGCTCAATTAAATCTTGATTTACATTTTTAATTGGAAAATCTTTGTTAGAGTAGATTTTGCTATCTCCTTTGAGCGTGTACAACAAGTTACTCCCTTCAAAACTTGATACAATCGACTCCATTTCTTTTGACATTTCAGTCTTACTCGGTTTCACTGGTGGATCACACAGGATGTGATTCTCGATTGGAATATCTGTTGTGACCGAGTTAGACTGTTGGTTCACAATTACATCAGATTCATCATCCGAAGAATCAGTATCCTCAACAACGGGAGGACTCTGTTCCTTAACACACGATGAATCTGTCACACTTTTCTCAGATTCTGATTGACCCGAGGATGATGTACCAGTTGTGAACCCGAGGCCTGCTGCAAAGTCATCTAGACCGAGTGGCACAGTAGGTTCAAAACGGGGCATATCCTCGTCATCAGGCAATTTGGAGTAATTGTGATTCATTGGGGGAGGACATGATTTGAATCCCATACACTTCTTATCCCCCTTTTTCTTTTGAACATCAATAATGTGATCCAATACATAGCGGGAATTGGAATAACTTTCCAATTTCTGCTTGATTGTTTCACATTCACATCGAGCGGTTGCCAATTCTACCATCTGCTTTTCAATTGTGTCTATAAGATCATTGTTAGCATGTTGTTTTCGCAAAACAGCTTTTTGTAATTCTGAAACATCATGTCTTAATGATGCAATTGTTGTTTTAAATTCCTTTTCATTTCTGGTTAAAAACACGTTAGCTTCAGCTGCTTTAGAAAGATCTACAATCAATTCTTGATTGTGTTTGGATAGGATTTCAAACTGACTTTCCTGTTCAGCATATTTAACATTTAAACTATCACAATTTTCACAGCTAACTACAGTGGGTTCATCGACACATACCTGACCTGATGAACTGTCGACATTAGCCATAAAGGCTGAATGGAGAGAAGACGAAGTGTAAGAAGCTTGATCCATCAAATTAGATCCTTTTTTAGTTCCTGCTGCAGCTTCTTCCAAAAGCTCATCAATATCTGCATCGACTGACGCACTTGATGTCTCATCCACATGATCATTTCCTGAAGTGGAGGATTCTTCATCTGAGCTTCCACTATAACCAGAACTGTCTTCATCTCCAGAAGATGCAACACCATTGGTGGAAGATTCTCCACCACTGGCGTGCTTTAAATCCTTTACGACTTCAGCAAAACATGTTGTTCCACCATTTCCCCCTTCTCCAAGCTGAAGCGACCAATCACAACCCTCATCTATTTGAACCACCAGCCCCCGGTTGGCATTTGATGGTCCTGCTTGAGTTCGGTTGTTGACAGGTATCAACATACGCTCATTGTTCCTGTTCTGGTTCTGCTGGTTGCCTTGGTTTCTGAAGGGATTCTGGTTTCCATGCTGAGCTGGTCTTGTGCATTCCCTTTTGAAATGGCCCCGTTCACCACAGTTAAAGCACGTTACATCTTGCTTGTCGAACCCATACTTGGTGTCTTTCTTGCTATCCAAGTTGGTTCTCCCCGTCCTTTCCATAAACTCCTTAGCTCTTCGAATTGCACTAGCAAGAGCCCATTTGATATCCATCATTTCAAACTCTTCTTTATCCACTTGCTGATAATCTTCATTGGTTAGATTGATATTCCCAATCTGACCTGCGATCAATCCAGAATAAGCACTAACCAAGGTGTTCAACATCTCCATATGCTCCTTGGCTATTTCGACACTGACTTTGGAAAAAATGGAAGTGTCTAATCTGACTGTGTTCGGATTGGAAGTGGCTTGAAAGTTTGAAGAGCTTCCATAAAACCCTTGATGTTGCGGTTGTTGCTGCTATGCTGAAGAAGAAGAAGAATCTGGTCTTGAATACATCATCGTGTATGCTGAAGAATCAAACTGATTTGTTGTGGAAGGACCGGTGTTTGAGATGAAGGCTGTTTGAAGCTTTGCGTGTTGAGAGACTGGTTTTTCTCCACTGATACCTCCTGCAATCCCAAAGTACATCTCTGGATTTTGAGGAGTCAGTGTTCTTTTTGTCACACCCTGGCTTTGCGGAAGCGTGGTTAATGTTGGTGTGACTTCTTAATACCATAGCTTAATCATAACAAGCTATATGAGTTTAAAAAAACATGCAAGTCATCCATTAAGTTTTAAAAATAAAATTACAGTACCATTGTTTTAACCAACAACCATAACCTTGTTCAACAACCTTACAACTCTTAACATAACATAAACGTGGTTTAAGGACTGTGTCTTGTCCAGGAAAGAGACACATCCCCTAAACCCGGATGACTCCATGACAAGTGCAGCGGAAAACGTTCCATACCGTGCCAGATCTCGTTAATTTCCTGAAATACAAGTGAGTTGAAAAATCAACAATAATGTTGAGCGAGTTCATGTGTAAGTGAGTAAGTAAAACACTTGTAAGTATAAAAGTTTCCTGGTATGTAGCAGTGTAAGAGGACTTGTGATCACCAATGGTTTGCAAAGCCATTAGCATGTTGTGATATGCAAGTAGGAAGACTCAAACCCTAGCGGATTTATGCGTTGGGCACAAAGTCACCCCAAGGTCCGTTCTGTTTGGCCTGGGGCTGGGCTCGCTACACCCAGATAGATCTACCGCTCCTGTCCCTCGGTCCTACCCTGAGGATTAATAGCCTCAAGTTTCCGCCTACCCATTCACATGATCTAAACCTCCTTACGTTAATCATACCGTGTATAAAGTACTTGTAAACAATGTAACATGTATTTCACCCCCGCGGTTAAGTAAACTGAAAACAGTTAGAGAAAAGGGGGACATGAACTCACAGTGAATGCGCGTCTCTACCAAGTGTCTCCAATAAAGCAAGCTGTGCAACGACCTACAAGTGCTAATTCTATTAGACGGACGGCCGTGCCTTAGCTTTATAGTTTATGTCTTTGGGAAATAGTTAGACAACTATTTCGTGTTTATGTTCCGTATACACTTGGTAGTTATTCTTCTTCCCAAGGATGGGGGATATAATACATGTGCGTAAGTTACGTTTTATCAATCTTGTGGTAATGTAATTACCGGTGTAACTTATATGTTAATGTGGAAGCGTTCGTAAAGTTTTGGAATCCTTAACGCTTGTAAATATTATTTTTACTCTAAAATAATATTTATGTATTTCACAAAATAATCATAAACAGTGTTGTGACAAATATATTTATCACGTTAATCCTTGTGAAAATCCCACCTCCGAATATTTAGTAAAATATAGTGCTGGCGAAATTTATGTTTTGAAAGTATGTCCAAAAATAGTTCTAACACTTGTTGTGTAAAAAGTCTAAGTGTTAGGTTTTTAGAAAAATTTCGCCAGAGTTTCCTCTGTAACTGGAGGTGGCCACGCTTTCAAGCGTATCATTTTCTTTTATCAAATCAATCAACAATCTTCTTTATTCAATCAAACAATTTCCGACACATCAAACTAGTCGACAAGTATGTAAATGCGCATAATCGCACGAACTTGTAGTTTTTCTGCATCTTTAATGTAAATCACCTTTATATATGTAGGTCTTTATATAAATTAGCTTTAATCTCATAAAACCTTGTGTTTAGAGAAATCCGTCTTTACAACTTCTAGTAACAAGTGACAAATTTACTTCTTTGTCGGATCTCTTTGTTTCACAAGTGTTTACACACTTGTGGTTTATAAAACCATATTTATTAGTGTAAGATTCATCTTTAGAAAAATATGATTTCATTAAAGTGTGGTCTTTCAAAAATACCACTTGCGGATACGTAGATCCGCTAGTTTTAAACACTATTTTACCGGTTAAATCACTTTTACACAAGAAAAATATTTCTACACAAGTTCATGTCTCTAAAATGTGGTAGTGTTTCACCTTTAACCCTTGTATCTTTCAAAAACAAGCTTATGTGATGATACATGATTTTACAAAGTCGGGTTAAACGAAGATTTGAGCTACCACATCATAGATCGGGTCTAGATAAACACAAATTTCAAGTCCTACGACTTTTACACAAGTTATATGCTATTAACCTCCATTTTAGTGATTTTTCTAGACTTTAATGCATCATCTTTCAATATAACAAGATTCAACCGACAATAATCCTTTTAACCACTTTAGACAAGCTTAAAAACAAGTTTTAAACAATATACCTCTAGCTCGGGGCTAGGGAAGAATCGTGACGAAAAACGCGTGGATAAAAGATAACGGTGGAGGTCCTTCGTGTTCCGCTTGCACCAAAGCTCCTAATACGCGACCTTGGATGTTTGTATGATGATGGAATGGAGTGAACAAGTGTCGAAAATGGTGGGGTGCTTGCAAGGGGGTTCGGCCGAGAGTGGATAGGGAGGGAGAGAGGTGAGTGAGTTGATTATTTGTTTAGTGATAAGGCTCATGTAATTAGTGTTATTTATAGGCAAACTTTAAGGTGTATTATCCTTTGGATCTTGTGTCATGAAGATGCTAGACAATTAGGATTGAGCAAGATCACAAGTACAAGGGGTGTGTCCCCTAGATATGGGGCCGGTCATGGCATGGGGGGGGGGGGGTTAGTTCGATTAGAAGTAGGTTAGTTAGGATAATTAGTTTAGTTAAGTAAGTTAACCAAGTATCTAACCTTGTTAGTTATATACAGCGCGTTATGACGGGTGTTAGGGTAATCAGGGACCCTAACTGGCTCAGAAAAAAAAGTAATAATAAAAATAGTAAAGTTTTCATGTTCCGGGTAAAGTCCGGGTGTTCGGTTGGATAGTAATCCGTTAAAGCGTTATAAAAGCTTTAAAGTGTCGTTATTACATTTTTAGTGACACAATTTGTTTTCCCGACACTTTAGAAAGTGTCTAGTGTTATTTTCTCCTGTTCTGGCACTTTACTAGTCAGCTAGAAGCTGGTTTGTGTATTAAAGTGCTGTGTCTGGTACTTAAAGTACGTTCTTGGCACATCCGAATCAGTGTATCTTATCCCTAGAGACGCGGTAACACAACCCTTATATCCTACACTCACTACCAGTGTAGCCAAAAATATATGAGGCTCTTAACAGGCCTTAGAGGCAGTATTTGCCTGATGCTGGTTATATCAGCATGTTCACTGTGTATCCGTTTAGTGCTACTGTGCCTTTTTTTTTGTGCATCAAGTTTGTCACTAGGGTTCAGCATGTAATTAATGTAGTGACAGCAAATAAAGTATGATGCAAGTAAGTGCATATATCAGTATGCAGGTAGCAGTTCATCAGCTAGTTCAATCAAGCACAGTAATCAAGTAGTAATTAATCAGTAATTAAGTTGTACGGATACCTGGTTTAGTGCGGGTTGTCACATTCTCCCCCCGTTAAATAAATTTCGTCCCGAAATTTAAGTTCTGCTTGTAGAAGCAGGGTTCTTAGGAAATAAGTGGGGGTATTTCTCTTTCATCCGGTCCTCGCGTTCCCAGGTAAATTCAGGACCATGTCTGGCATTCCAACGTACTTTGACGAGTTTGACACTGCTCCGGCGGGTCTTGTTAACTTTCCAATCCGTGACCTCGACAGGTTCTTCAACAAAGTGGAGCGTGTCGTCAATATGAATCTCGTCGATAGGAATGGCAACGTCAATCTGAGTTGGACTCTTCTTTAAATTGGATACATGAAATGTATCGTGAACACCATTTAGTTCAGCGGGTAGGTCCAACTTGTATGCTACCGTCCCAATTCTCTCCAGAATTCTGAAAGGACCAATGTAGCGCGGATTTAACTTCCCACGCTTTCCAAAGCGTGCTACCCCTTTCCAGGGCGAAACCTTTAACAACACCATTTCTCCGACTTGGAAGTCCACGTGCTTCCGGTTTGGATCCGCGTAGGCCTTTTGCCTGTGGCGAGCGGCTTCGATGCGTTTAAGAATTTGCGCGATCTTATCTGTCGTCTCTTGGACGATCTCGGGACCAGCAAGCTGCCTATCACCCGCGTCAGACCAACATAGCGGTGATCGGCACTTGCGTCCGTATAGGGCCTCAAATGGCGCGACACCAATACTGGTGTGGTAGCTGTTGTTGTATGAAAATTCGACCAAAGGTAAGTGTTTATCCCAGCTACCGCCTAAATCCATAACACATGCCCTCAGCATGTCTTCCAAAGTTTGTATCGTTCGCTCGCTCTGGCCGTCAGTTTGCGGATGGAACGCAGTGCTCAGATTCAATTGTGAGCCAAAAGATTCTTGGAAAGATTGCCATATTCTTGACACAAATCTTCCGTCTCTATCAGAGATGATCGAGAGTGGTACTCCATGACGTGCTACGATCTCTCTCATGTAAATTTCCGCAAGTTTACTAGTACTGTCTTTCTCCTTGATTGGCAGAAAGTGTGCGGACTTTGTTAGGCGGTCAACAATCACCCAAATCATATCATGGCCTCTTGGCGTTCTTGGCAGTTTTGTAACAAAATCCATGGAGATTTGTTCCCACTTCCATTTGGGAATCTCCGGTTGTTGCAGAAGTCCCGAAGGCTTCTGGTATTCCGCCTTGACCTTAGCGCACGTTAAACAACTGCTCACGTAAATAGCAACATCGCCTTTCATCCTAGGCCACCAATAGTAATCCTTAAGATCCTGGTACATCTTATCCGATCCAGGGTGGATAGAGTACCGTGACTTGTGCGCTTCGTCGAAAATAACTTCCATTAATCCACCAAACAGAGGAACCCAAATCCTTTTCTCAAAACATAACGTTCCTTCCTTGTTTGGTACCAAAAGCTTCTCCATTCCACGGAGATATTCTTCCTCAAGGTTTCCCTCCTTGAGAGCTTCCTTTTGTGCAGCACGAATGCGCGAGGAAAGATCGGTTCGTATGATCATTTCCAAAGCCCTAACCCTTATGGGCTTGATTCTTTCTTTACGACTTAGGGCATCGGCAACTACATTCGCCTTCCCTGGGTGATACTTTATCTCGCAGTCGTAGTCGTTTAACAATTCAACCCATCGTCTTTGCCTCATATTCAACTCCTTCTGGTTGAATATATGCTGTAAGCTTTTGTGATCTGTGAAGATTGTGCATTTCGTACCGTACAGGTAGTGTCTCCAGATCTTCAAGGCGAAAACTACTGCGCCAAGCTCTAAATCGTGTGTGGTATAATTCTTTTCATGCACTTTTAGTTGGCGTGATGCGTAAGCAATGACCTTTTGGCGTTGCATCAACACACAACCCAATCCCTGACGCGATGCGTCGCAGTATACCACAAAATCGTCGGTACCTTCTGGTAGAGCTAAGATTGGCGCGTTGCAGAGCTTATTTTTCAATATCTGAAATGCTTCATCCTGCTTGATTCCCCAATCGAACGTCCTTTCCTTCTGCGTGAGGAGCGTTAAAGGTTGAGCGATTTTCGAGAAATCCTCGATGAACCTTCGGTAGTAACCAGCCAAACCCAAGAATTGCCGAATCTCGGTTGGCGTTGTAGGCGTTTCCCAATTCCTGATTGCCTCGATCTTTGTGGGATCAACATGAATTCCATCCCCATTAACCACATGTCCAAGAAACTGGACTTCGCGTAGCCAAAACTCGCACTTGGAGAATTTGGCGTACAGTTGTTCTTTCTTTAGCAGCTCCAATATGGTTCTAAGATGTTGTTCGTGTTCAGCCTTCGTCTTTGAGTAAATCAGGATGTCGTCAATGAATACAATCACGAACTTGTCTAAGTATGGCTTGCAAACCCTATTCATTAGATCCATGACTACCGCAGGCGCGTTTGTCAAACCAAATGGCATAACGAGGAACTCGTAGTGTCCATAACGAGTTCGGAAGGCTGTTTTCGGGATACTTTCCTCCTGTATCCTTAATTGATGGTATCCAGATCGAAGATCGATCTTAGAGTAACAGCTTGAACCTTGAAGTTGGTCGAACAGATCGTCGATTCTTGGCAGAGGATACCTGTTCTTAATCGTCAGCTTGTTCAATTCTCTGTAGTCAATACACATGCGGAAACTTCCGTCTTTCTTCTTGACAAACAAGACCGGAGCTCCCCAAGGCGAGAAGCTTGGTCGGATAAAACCCTTGTCTAACAACTCTTGGAGTTGCGTTGACAATTCCTGCATCTCAGACGGCGCTAGTCTATATGGTGCCTTAGCCACAGGCGCTGCGCCTGGAACTAAGTCGATGTGAAACTCCACTTGCCTCTGAGGTGGTAGTCCAGGTAAGTCTTCTGGGAAGACTTCTGGATACTCCCTTACGACAGGGATGTCTTCGATCCTTGGCTCGGCGGCCTTCTTGTCCACGATGTGTGCCAGAAAAGCAACACATCCTTTCTGTAAACACTTCCTTGCTTTCAAGCAGCTGATAAATCTTAGCGGCGTGTCACGCTTCTCTCTGTGAACCACAATTGTCTCACCATCGTCAGTTGGGATACGAACAACTTTCTCGTGACATACTATCTCAGCCTTGTTTCTGGATAACCAGTCCATTCCTACCACCACGTCGAAACTTCCCAATTGGACTGGTAGTAGATCCAGAGTGAACTCGCGTTCTCCCAATTCTATCACGCAACCTCTGATTACCTCGTCGGCTCCAACTAACTTCCCATTAGCTAATTCGATCGAGTAGGGAATATCTAACTTATTAGCAGCTAACCCAAGCATATTTTTAAATTCTAGTGATACGAAGCTATAGTCGGCACCAGTATCAAATAAAACAGATGCATAGCGCTGATTGATAGGGAACGTACCCGTAACAACATTTGGATCTTGACATGCTTCTCTAGCTTCGAGCTGGAATACTCTACCACGGGCTTGATTCAGTGTTGGGCAATTCTTCTTAAAATGCCCGATTTCCCCGCAGTTATAACATCCGAGCCTCTGCCCGTTTCCATCCCCGTTTCCAGCTGGGGTGTTGGTCTGGTTGGCATTGCCAGCCTGGTTTGCATTGTTGCCTCGGTTTCTGTTTCCTCCAAAATTTCCTGGTAGGCGGTTTCCATTGCCACCACGGTTATCATTCCTATTTCCATACCCTCCCTGGCCTCCGCGGCCTGCACTAGCCCAACATGATTCCCTTGTGTGGCCCGGTTTTCCACACGAATCACATACTCTCAACCCACATCGGCCAGAATGGTGACGCTGGCATGCATTACACTTGGGCTGGGTGCCCAAGTATCCCCTTCCTTTCCTTCCACTGCCAGTCGTACCCTGAGCTGGCGTGTTTGGTGCTCCTCTCTTACCATCAGCGCTAACACTTTGTTTGAAGTTCGAAAACTTTCTTTTGTTAACCCCTGAGGACTCAACGTGAGTCTCTGTCTTCTTTGCCTTGACTTCATCAAACTTGTTTAAACGAATCGCCTCCTCAGTGAGAGCCACGCTCAAATCGATGGCTTCAGTGATAGTTGCTGGTTTGGAGGAGGTTACCATGCTGATTATTTGGGGAGCCAAACCCCAAATGAAGCGTTCGATTCGCTTGTATTCTGGCGTAACCATGTAAGGAACCACTTGAGATAGGTCGTGAAATCTCTGGACGTATTCCGCAATCTTAGGTCCATCCATCTTTAAGTGCCAAAATTCGGTCTCCAACCTTTGAATTTCTGCGCGTGAACAGTACTTCTTGCGCATCAGTTCTTTCAACTCGGCCCAAGTCAGGGCGTAGGCGGCAGCTTCGCCTAGTGTTTGGACTTGTAAGTTCCACCAAGATAGGGCTCCGTCTAGAAATAGCCCTGAAATATACGTGACTTGCTGATCCTCGGCACACTTGCTCATGCGTAACACAGAATCGGTTTTCTCAGCCTAGCGGGTAAAGGCAACTGCACCTCCTGTGCCATCGAAGTTAACTGGTTTGCAGTCCAAGAACTGCTTGTAGGTGCATCCTGCACGTATGTTAAAACATATGTTTGGCATTAGCATCATTGCTAAAGATGTCCAGCTAGGACATGGTAGGTTCGAATGGCGTGGCATTACCGTGTGGTGGATTGTTATTGCCTTGGTTAACACTCCCGCTTGCTCCTGGCTGAGATGCTGCGTACTGTGCTATGGCAGCAGCAATAATCTGCTGGAGTTCTGCCTCGTTTGTTGGCATGTTTGGTTCGCGTCTTGGCGGCATCTTCTAAAAGATGGTTTAAGTTGGTTAGGCCTTAGTAAGGCTCCGTTGTTATAATACGTAAATCAGTTCGTAGCATAGTGTACGTATATAACGGTAGTAATAGTATAATCACATAACATCTCATGTTATCACACATCACAAATATCAATCACACACATCCCATGTCATAACAAGTAATCAGCGAATCCAGATATGGTGAGAAAGCTGCGATTGCCATATAAATGAGACCACATCGTAAGTGTATACATACAATCACCAATCATTAGGGGCTACATCACCCCTGTCAAAAACTACATCAGTATCAATACAACATCAAGTACATAACAAAAGTCAAATCATAACGTAGTCTCCCCAAAATGCTGTGCAATCGAAAAGCAATCGCCGCCTTATCACCTCGCCTACCCAAGTGGCACCGATGAGCTCTAAGCCGATGGTGGTGGAGGAGGAGGAAAACGGGTATAAAACAAATGGCGCAACTGTAACCAGTCCGCCTCCATCGCCTGCTGTGTGCGAATAATGGAAGCAATCTGCTGCTCCAAAGTAGTAAGACGAGCAGCGTAGTCAGTGGGTAATGGTCGAAACGGCTGTAACGGAGAGGGTACCCGGCCATGGCACTGACATGGCTGCAGACGGGCTCTCTCCAAATCCTGTAGTCGCTGCTCATGCGACTCGTGCTGGTGTACAAACGACATCAATACATCCTCGATGGTATGTCCCACGTGGAATCTGTGGTATGGATCAGTGGGTGGCATGGGGGAAAACGGTGACCACAGCAGTGGCTCATGTGTAGGGTCAAAGGGTGCCACACCAAAAGGAGCTGTAGTAGGTGGAACAAAAGGAATCCGAGGCATGAAAGGCATGGGCATCGGTACATGCCCATCAGGGTGTGCTGAAGAGCCCTCTCCAGGCCCTGCTGGAGGTATAAACATAGGTACCTGAAATGAAAAGTCAATATGTGGTGCAACAGGAATCTGTGGAGGGAATGGGGGAACGTCCTCGTCTGCCGGTATCCAGCCATGCTGTGCAGACTCGTCCGGTGGATCCATATGTGCCGCGAACGGTGCATGTCCGGGCTCTATGGGAACAGGATCAAACAAGGGAGCAACAACAGGGTGAACGGGTGCCAAGTGCTCGAGAGGGGGGTCAACTGGTACAGCAACAATGGGTAAAGGACCAATGGGATCAACAGGAACATCAATGTGGTAATCATCAGCAATAGGCTCAAAAGGTACATCAGCATGCACAGGGTCATGCTCTGGTAAAGGGTCAAGGGCAGCTGCCTGCTCAGGTGCAATGGCAGGCTCGACGTCATCAAACGCCATGTCAAAATCAAAGTCAGGATCAATCGGATCAAAAGGGTCAACAGCGTCTACTGGGTCCTCCATCAACTCGTCCATCGGGACATACTCTAAATCACGGTCAGGATCAAATCCTGGTGGGAACATAGGATCTGAATCCTCCTCGTCATCATGGTCAAAAATAAGTCTAGGTACGGAAGCAACAGAAAAAGCCTGGTTAGAATCGGACCCATGGGAAAAGTGCTGCGCACTATGAGTATGTGTGGGTACAGAAGCCACAGACTCAAAGGAGTCCGCGACTGGGGAATGAGCAGGTGACTCCGCAGCCGGAGCATCTGCGATCAGTAAAGGAGCAACAGCAGGTAGGGCCTCGCCCTGAGCATCCTCCATAGGCTCCTCCTCAAACATATCGACGTCGTCCTCCTCGTCGTCGCTGGGTAAATGGTAAGCTGGGTACGCAGCCAGCGGTATAGGAGCAGGGATCAGTGCCAGTGGTAGATCCCCGGCTGGAAGGTCAACTGGGAGCTCATCAACGCCGTCGGGTAAGGCGAATGGCTGAAAGTCATCGTCATCCGTGCTGGTGAAATCTGACGTATAAACCTCATGCTCCGACGACTCCAGGTCATCCGATACAATACGCCTGGGGTCGGTGATGTCTGAACCACCTGAATCAGCCGAATCCATGTATCTGTAACATAAATACAAGTATGCACAAACAGTAAATCACATAATCAGATAATCACATAAGTCATCAAGTAAGGCATCACATAATCCTCCTAGTCTTACTAGCCAAATACCATCCAGTCTACCAGACTGCTCTATCCTTTACTTAAACCAAACCTCGATCCTCCAGATCGATCCTTAGCCCTCCAGGCTGAACCTTTTCTTCCTAGCCTTGCTAGCCCACTATCTTGGTCACCTAGACCAAGCCTCGATCCTCCAGATCGATCCTATAACAAACCAACGTGCTCAACTACCTTGACCATCTCGATCCTCCAGATCGATCCTCAGCCCTCCAAGCTGAACTTATAAAATGTGCTCAACATTTGTTTGTAAAAAGTGTGGATCTGGACTTAAGTGGTATGCAGAAAAATGTTTTCGTGAGAGCCCTAGTGATCATAGTCTAGACTCGAGACAGAATCCTAGTTCGCTATGATCAGAGCTCTGATACCAAGCTGTCACACCCTGGCTTTGCGGAAGCGTGGTTAATGTTGGTGTGACTTCTTAATACCATAGCTTAATCATAACAAGCTATATGAGTTTAAAAAAACATGCAAGTCATCCATTAAGTTTTAAAAATCAAATTACAGTACCATTGTTTTAACCAACAACCATAACCTTGTTCAACAACCTTACAACTCTTAACATAACATAAACGTGGTTTAAGGACTGTGTCTTGTCCAGGAAAGAGACACATCCCCTAAACCCGGATGACTCCATGACAAGTGCAGCGGAAAACGTTCCATACCGTGCCAGATCTCGTTAATTTCCTGAAATACATGTGAGTTGAAAAATCAACAATAATGTTGAGCGAGTTCATGTGTAAGTGAGTAAGTAAAACACTTGTAAGTATAAAAGTTTCCTGGTATGTAGCAGTGTAAGAGGACTTGTGATCACCAATGGTTTGCAAAGCCATTAGCATGTTGTGATATGCAAGTAGGAAGACTCAAACCCTAGCGGATTTATGCGTTGGGCACAAAGTCACCCCAAGGTCCGTTCTGTTTGGCCTGGGGCTGGGCTCGCTACACCCAGATAGATCTACCGCTCCTGTCCCTCGGTCCTACCCTGAGGATTAATAGCCTCAAGTTTCCGCCTACCCATTCACATGATCTAAACCTCCTTACGTTAATCATACCGTGTATAAAGTACTTGTAAACAATGTAACATGTATTTCACCCCCGCGGTTAAGTAAACTGAAAACAGTTAGAGAAAAGGGGGACATGAACTCACAGTGAATGCGCGTCTCTACCAAGTGTCTCCAATAAAGCAAGCTGTGCAACGACCTACAAGTGCTAATTCTATTAGACGGACGGCCATGCCTTAGCTTTATAGTTTATGTCTTTGGGAAATAGTTAGACAACTATTTCGTGTTTATGTTCCGTATACACTTGGTAGTTATTCTTCTTCCCAAGGATGGGGGATATAATACATGTGCGTAAGTTACGTTTTATCAATCTTGTGGTAATGTAATTACCGGTGTAACTTATATGTTAATGTGGAAGCGTTCGTAAAGTTTTGGAATCCTTAACGCTTGTAAATATTATTTTTACTCTAAAATAATATTTATGTATTTCATAAAATAATCATAAACAGTGTTGTGACAAATATATTTATCACGTTAATCCTTGTGAAAATCCCACCTCCGAATATTTAGTAAAATATAGTGCTGGCGAAATTTATGTTTTGAAAGTATGTCCAAAAATAGTTCTAACACTTGTTGTGTAAAAAGTCTAAGTGTTAGGTTTTTAGAAAAATTTCGCCAGAGTTTCCTCTGTAACTGGAGGTGGCCACGCTTTCAAGCGTATCATTTTCTTTTAACAAATCAATCAACAATCTTCTTTATTCAATCAAACAATTTCCGACACATCAAACTAGTCGACAAGTATGTAAATGCGCATAATCGCACGAACTTGTAGTTTTTCCGCATCTTTAATGTAAATCACCTTTATATATGTAGGTCTTTATATAAATTAGCTTTAATCTCATAAAACCTTGTGTTTAGAGAAATCCGTCTTTACAACTTCTAGTAACAAGTGACAAATTTACTTCTTTGTCGGATCTCTTTGTTTCACAAGTGTTTACACACTTGTGGTTTATAAAACCATATTTATTAGTGTAAGATTCATCTTTAGAAAAATATGATTTCATTAAAGTGTGGTCTTTCAAAAATACCACTTGCGGATACGTAGATCCGCTAGTTTTAAACACTATTTTACCGGTTAAATCACTTTTACACAAGAAAAATATTTCTACACAAGTTCATGTCTCTAAAATGTGGTAGTGTTTCACCTTTAACCCTTGTATCTTTCAAAAACAAGCTTATGTGATGATACATGATTTTACAAAGTCGGGTTAAACGAAGATTTGAGCTACCACATCATAGATCGGGTCTAGATAAACACAAATTTCAAGTCCTACGACTTTTACACAAGTTATATGCTATTAACCTCCATTTTAGTGATTTTTCTAGACTTTAATGCATCATCTTTCAATATAACAAGATTCAACCGACAATAATCCTTTTAACCACTTTAGACAAGCTTAAAAACAAGTTTTAAACAATATACCTCTAGCTCGGGGCTAGGGAAGAATCGTGACGAAAAACGCGTGGATAAAAGATAACGGTGGAGGTCCTTCGTGTTCCGCTTGCACCAAAGCTCCTAATACGCGACCTTGGATGTTTGTATGATGATGGAATGGAGTGAACAAGTGTCGAAAATGGTGGGGTGCTTGCAAGGGGGTTCGGCCGAGAGTGGATAGGGAGGGAGAGAGGTGAGTGAGTTGATTATTTGTTTAGTGATAAGGCTCATGTAATTAGTGTTATTTATAGGCAAACTTTAAGGTGTATTATCCTTTGGATCTTGTGTCATGAAGATGCTAGACAATTAGGATTGAGCAAGATCACAAGTACAAGGGGTGTGTCCCCTAGATATGGGGCCGGTCATGGCATGGGGGGGGGGGTTAGTTCGATTAGAAGTAGGTTAGTTAGGATAATTAGTTTAGTTAAGTAAGTTAACCAAGTATCTAACCTTGTTAGTTATATACAGCGCGTTATGACGGGTGTTAGGGTAATCAGGGACCCTAACTGGCTCAGAAAAAAAAGTAATAATAAAAATAGTAAAGTTTTCATGTTCCGGGTAAAGTCCGGGTGTTCGGTTGGATAGTAATCCGTTAAAGCGTTATAAAAGCTTTAAAGTGTCGTTATTACATTTTTAGTGACACAATTTGTTTTCCCGACACTTTAGAAAGTGTCTAGTGTTATTTTCTCCTGTTCTGGCACTTTACTAGTCAGCTAGAAGCTGGTTTGTGTATTAAAGTGCTGTGTCTGGTACTTAAAGTACGTTCTTGGCACATCCGAATCAGTGTATCTTATCCCTAGAGACGCGGTAACACAACCCTTATATCCTACACTCACTACCAGTGTAGCCAAAAATATATGAGGCTCTTAACAGGCCTTAGAGGCAGTATTTGCCTGATGCTGGTTATATCAGCATGTTCACTGTGTATCCGTTTAGTGCTACTGTGCCTTTTTTTTTTTGTGCATCAAGTTTGTCACTAGGGTTCAGCATGTAATTAATGTAGTGACAGCAAATAAAGTATGATGCAAGTAAGTGCATATATCAGTATGCAGGTAGCAGTTCATCAGCTAGTTCAATCAAGCACAGTAATCAAGTAGTAATTAATCAGTAATTAAGTTGTACGGATACCTGGTTTAGTGCGGGTTGTCACACTTTTCGCCTTAAGCTTTTCTTCCACATCCTTGTTCTCCAATCTTTGAATTAACTCATAAACGGTGATTGTGTCTAGAACACCGTTTTCTTTGAGAATTTCAAGATAACTGCTCCACTTTGCTGGTAAGCTATCAGCGAATCTCTTCACCATTTCTTGTGGAGTGGCAGTGACTTTAAAAGCAAACATCTCGCTCAACAAGTGATGGAACCTTGTAGATAAATCTGCCAAAGCCTCATTCTCCATACACGTGAATCCTTCAAACTCTTTCTTCAGTAAATCTTGCTTGATCTTTCTAGATTGAGCATTTCCTTCACATCGTAACGTGAGCATATCCCACAAGCTTTTAGTAGTCGTGCAGTAAACAAACTGGTGGTATATGTCTCTGTGAAGAGCTTGCGTGAGAATCATGAATGCTTTCTTTTCTAACTCAAATTTCTTCTTATCATCTTCAGACAAAGTGCTGTAAGTTTCTGGATTGGATCCTGCAACTTCCAAATCATGTTCAAATGCGGTGAAGAAGCACATCCATAGATCTTGACCTTGCCCCTGAACATAAGTTCTCAGCCTTTCTTTCCACCATCCCCAATCATTGATGTGATTTAGCTTTGGCGGTTTTGTACTTGTACCAGTTTCACTGTCATTCTGCATCATAGATTGAATGTTGTTGCTTTGATTTGTGACCAAAGCCCATTGATTTGCAGTTATCATTGCAGCTTGAGGTGGGGCAATAGCTCGCATCCATGCATTTTTGTCGAAATCTGACGTAGATTGCGTAGATTGCATAGCTGATGATTGTGGAGTCGAAGTTATTTGAGTCCATGCGGTTGGATCCCACTGACCGTTTGTTCCCATTTTATGAAAATTAATATATTAAGTGAAAATTGATTTAAAAATGAAAACAAGTTTTCTATTTAAAAATTTAATTTTCACAAACTATGTTAATTTCAAATGATAACAACCAGCCGAAAGATCCTTGATCGAAAGACCTGAAAAACACAAACTGTTAGACTTAAACAAACAAGGATCGAAAGATCAACACCTGTTCGAAGGATCAACAGTGTTCGAAAGATCACTGTTGAGTTTCGAACAATGTTTTCGAAAGATTCTCCAATCGAAGGATCCTTATCTTTCGAAAATGAACTGTAGACCGAAAGATATATGTTTCGAAAATATTCCTTGGACCGAAAGATAAGTCTCACACTTCGAAGGATGCTCGAAGGATGACTATCTGTCGAACCTCCTTTGGTCGAAAGATGATCTTTCGACTTCGAAGGATATCTTTCGAACAGCTCTGACACGGTTGACAAATGTGACAGGTTGGTGAAAAGTTGACGGGTTGGTGAGAACTTTCGGCAGAAAGTATGGTCAGACCATATCTTTCAGGTCTGAATATGCAGACTTTCACCAACCAGGTAAGGATCCCAATATTTTAATCAGAAAACAACTTCCAACACAAACAAACACTTTGTAATTTAAAATTTTTTTAAGATCAAAAGGGTAAAATATCAAGAACCAACTCGAACAAAGGATGAACCAAATGAAGAACAACCCAGAAATATATGAATATTCTGATGAACCGAAGGTTTTCTGAAACCCGATTTCAGCCGAAACTTCACTAAAAACCAATGTTTAACATGTGACAATGAGAGATAACAAGGTTTTATGACAAACACAAGGCAAAATAACAAGATTTTCCAGAAAAATATAAACTTTAAAAATCCGAAACACACCCGAAAACACTCGGTTTTAACAAGGAGAAGAGCCAAGGCTCTGATACCACTTGTAGGTCCCTCTCGAGGATGAGATAAAACCTTATCCCTGTTATATCAAACACACTAGCGAGTGCGGAATCCAAGCTAGCATGCAACCGAGACTTTATACGAGAACAAGCACAAACACAACACGCAAGATTCACCGATTAACACCACTTGTATTAATACGAATGAAGGGTCCGGTTACAAGCTCAATGTTTACAGAAGTATTCTATAAACTCTCAAAGTGTGTGTGTGTGCTCCTGTCTCTCTCTGTCTTCCTCTTGTGTCTCATTTAAGTGAACACAACACACGGGTATTTATACCCGACACAGATCGTCTGGTCGAAGGATCAGACAGACTGATCGAAAGATCATCTGTCGACCAGAAACAGCTCGAAGGATCAACATATACCACGAAAGATGTGATCTTTCGTGGTCCATCCTTCGACTTCGAAGGATATCTTTCGAGCTCATCATCATCGAAGGATATAAGTAATCCTTCGATGACCATCCTTCGACTCAAACATCTTTCAACCATGTGCTAACTGTTTGGTCAAGTCAAACTAGGAGGATGGTTGACTTGGTCAAACTTACATCGAATGCACATAAAGACAAACCTAAGACGTAACTCAGACTAACACAAGACATCGTTTTGAATCATGACGAAATACAGACAAAGTACAGACATAAGTGCACCAACAAATGTGTTTTGTGTGTTGATGTTGAACAGGATTGCTGGAAAGATAGATGGCGCTGATATTGTCACAATATACTAAAGTGGCTTTCGAGACGGGCTGACGCAACTTGAGAAGAAGGTTACGGATCCAACAAATTTCGGCCACGACATTAGCAACCGCACGATATTCTGCCTCGGCACTGGAGCGAGAAA
This sequence comes from Helianthus tuberosus, assembly GCA_030545235.1. Lineage (NCBI taxonomy): Eukaryota > Viridiplantae > Streptophyta > Magnoliopsida > Asterales > Asteraceae > Helianthus > Helianthus tuberosus. The sequence continues at coordinate 163,203,079 of CM060354.1, read as the reverse complement.
TGGTCGACTGGCGCTTGGAGGACCAAGATAAAAGATTCTGACCCAGATAAACACAGTAGCCTGAAGTGGAACGGTGGGTATCCGGACATCCAGCCCAATCCGCATCTGTATAGGCTCGAAGAGAGATGTCAGAACATGGTGAAAGAGTGAGACCATAAGTGGCTGTGCCGCGAATGTAACGAATAATACGCTTCAAATCGTTCCAGTGAGCGGAGCTGGGGTTGTGCATATGAATGCAGATTTGTTGAACTGCATAACTGATGTCAGGCCTAGTAAACGTGAGATACTGAAGTGCACCAGCAAGGCTTCAGTATAATGTGGGATTATCAAAAGGAACACTAGATGTTGCGCCAAGCGTCTGTTTTGTGTCCACTGGAGTTGCGACTGGTTTGCATGTAGCCATGCCCGCTTAATTGACAACATCAAGAGCATAAGATTGTTGCGAGAGAAACATTTGGGAACCAGTATGAGTAACCGTAATACCCAAGAAATAGCTAAGAGGTCCAAGATCTTTCATTGCAAATTCAGCTGCGAGGCTGCCCATGAGTTTCAATCGAAGAGAATCTGATGAAGTGGTGAGGATAATATCGTCGACATAGATCAATAAGTATGCAATGTCACCCCTGTGATGATATGTAAAAAGAGAATTATCGCATTGACTTTGTAAAAATCCCATAGAAGTAACAAAATCTGTGAAGCGTTGGTACCATGCCCTCGGAGCCTGTTTAAGACCATAAAGTGACTTCTTGAGGCGACACACATGGTCAGGATAATCTCTATGCCAAAAACCCATGGGTTGATACATAAATACCGTCTCAGTAAGATGTCCATGCAGAAAAGCATTCGCGACATCCAACTGGTGAATGGGCCAAGATTTGGATAATGCCAAAGTCAGAACTGTCTGAATAGTGGTCGGTTTAACAACCGGACTGAATGTCTCTCCACAATCAATACCGACCTCCTGATTTCTCCCATCACACACGAGGCGTGCTTTATACCTTTCTAACGTACCATCGGACCTGTACTTGTGGCGGAAAAGCCACATGCTACGAATAATATGCATATCAGGATGTCTCGGGACAAGTTCCCAAGTCTTGTTTTTAATTAAGGCATTAAATTCGTTTGTCATGGCGTTATACCATTCCGGTTGGGACAAGGCGGTTTTGGGTTGGCAGGGATTGGAACGATGGTTGTAGCGGAAAGGTTGAATATTTGCTTTGGCTTGGTTATACCCGACATTGCACGAGTATGGATGGTGCGGGTTTGCGGTTGAGGTGGAGGGTCCGGAATCGGGCTGGGGTTAGGTTGGGTTGGGCTGGTATGAGAGGAGGTGGGAGAGGAGAAGGTGTAGTTGGTTGGTGGGCTAGAGGCCGTAGGAGAGGAGGGTGTGGCCTGGTCGCTAGGTTGGGCCGAGGGTGGGAATGGGCCAGGGGGGCTGTTTTGGGCTGAGATGGGATTGTGAGGACGGGATAAAAGTAAAGGTTGGTGAGGGGGTGGGCTGAGGTGTGGGTGGTGTGGGGCGGTGGGTCAGTGGGTTGGTTTGGGGTTTGGGCCGAAGAGTGAGGTATTGGGGGCGGTGGAATAGTGGTTGAAATAATAGGAGGCATGCGAATATAGGGTGCACAGTGTCATCGAGAAAGTTGTAGGTATGAGATGTTGTTTTTTGAGATTTAGAAAATGGAAAAATGGTCTCATCAAAAAGAACATGTCGGTTTATGGTAATGGTTCGAGACTTTAAGTCAAAGCATTGATATCCGCAGTGGTTTGATGGATAACCGAGAAATACGCATAGGTATGAATGGTAGGCTAGTTTGTGGATGGTGGTGTTCGGAATAAGTAGATAGCATATGCATCCGAACACACGTAAGTGGTCATAGGATGGTAAGCAACGGTATAAGCGTTGGGTGGGTGTTTGAAAGTTGTGTATTTTGGTTGGGCTAATATTTAAGAGGTAGGTTGCGGTTTCGAGAGCGTGGTGCCAATAGATGTTCGGGGTGGAAGAGTGGGCCATAATGGTACGTATAAGATTATTTATGGTGCGAATTTTTCGTTCGGCTTTACCATTTTGAGACGAGGTGTGGGGACAAGAGAAACGAAAGTGCATGCCGTGTAGAGTGCAAAAATTATGAAATTGGTTGTTGGCATATTCACGACCGTTGTCACACTGAAGTTGTTTTATTTTGGTGCCAAATTGGGTTGAATAAAGGTAGTAAATTTTGTGAACATAGTAAAAACATCGGATTTGTGAGAAATAGGGTGGGTCCATAAAAAATTGGTGTAATCATCCAAAAATAATACATAATAACGATGTCCCCCATTAGAAACGATGGGAGAGGTCCACACGTCACTATGAACAAGATCAAATGGCATAAAAGTACTTGTATTGGATGCAAGAATAGGGAGTCTAGTGTGTTTCACAAAAATACAAGAAGTGCAAACTTTATTATTTAAAGAACCACAAGAAATTGAATGAGAAGTTTTTAAATTTTGTAAAATAGCTGGGCCTGGGTGACCGAGCCGTTGATGCCAGATGTCTTGAGAGATAACTGCATAAGTGGAAGCAGTAGTGAGATTGGTGATGTTGGAAGGACTGAGAGTGTAGAGATCCCCCGAACTATTGCACCGTAGGATATGTTTCTTGGTCTGAAGGTCCTTCACAGTAAAACCATATGGGTCAAATTCAACAGATAAATGGTTATCAGTTGTAAAGCGACGTACAGATATAAGGTTTTTAACAAGGTTAGGAGCATATAAAACATTGTTAAGTTTAAAAGGAGGGAATGGTGGTGGTAGGGTTATGTTGCCTTGTCCAAGAACCGGAATGGTTTTGCCATTACTAACAATAATGTTGCGAATAATGTCAGAATTAAAAAAAAGAGGGAAACTTATCAGATTGATGAGACATTGTACCTGAAGCACCTGTGTCCATAGTCCATGATGAGTCATTGTTTTGAAGAGCCAAGTTATACAATGCCTGAGCAATATCCGTTGGAACGTATCCGGTGGTGTATGTTTGGGCCGATGGTTGAGTGTTTGGTTTTGGGCCAAGGATGCCTTGGGCCGATGAGTGGGGCTAGGTTGCTGTAACACCTCGTAAAAATCATACCCAATAAAATAAAGACACGTGTCATGTAAGATAAACGTGTCAGGAACCCGGGTCAAATTAGAAGATGTATGGTAGGATTTAAAAAGTGTCGACATGTTAATAAACACCTCTGAGCGACCTAAATATAAATCCCAAGACCTTAGTTTATATTGTAAACATCTGATATATATATTTTTTATCCGACTAAAATTATAATAATTCATAATACAAGTTGCAAGGAAAGGAAGTTATATGTAATTTACGACAATTCCTTCAAAAGCATTCATCAATAAGTCCAAAGACCCACATGTGCATGGCAACACATGCAAGGGCATGCAAACACCTGAATACATGGTCCCTACACTGAGAAGAAAGCCTGAGATTCGGAATGGAAAAGATTGCATGGCCAAAGCTTGAAAGTTTTCAAGTTTTTGTCTTCTGGTCATCGGATACGGACCGTATGGCCTTAGGCTTACGGTCCGCAAGCACTGCAACTGGGCGATATAATTCAAGGTCGGTTACGGACGGCAAAGCTATGGGCTTATGGTCCGTAAGAGGGGCTTACGGTCCACGAGGCTTCCTGCTTACGGTCCATAAGACCGTCGCTGGCAGCAGAAAATGGGCAGATGCCTGTTCAGCCTGTTGCACCGCCTTAAGAGAGTGGTTTTCGAAATCAGGGACTTGGAAAATGGTTTTGGCATTATAGGGACACATGGGACCATCATAAAACATCAGTAGACTTGGTTGGCATCATCACATGCAATCTAAGTTTGTATATATAGAGCATTGTTGCAACTCTTGAAACTTGCTCACTTCAAGTTCACTCAAGACTCATTTCTGGAGCTCCTCTGATCAGCAACAAGATTCCTTAGGCTTCCTAATCGTGCATAGGACCCTTGTAAGTGTCCTTAACCCTTCCTAATTCAGTTTAGCTTAGTTAATTAGCTTAAAGTCAAACCGTCGTAATTAAGGTTTGACTTCGAGATTAATCAATAATTGTTCAGTCAAATCTCAAATTGAAAGTACCTATAGGTTGGTAATTATATGGGTAATAAACCCTTAAAAGGGTAACCTCTGATTCCCACTCTAACTAGGTCAATTGTCGGGTCAAAGCTAATCTTAAAAAGTCAACAGAAAGCTTATTTTCAAATTAATGCATAATTAACAATGTAGAAGCCATGCAACCTGTTTTATCACTAATATAACTTGGTAATCAATGTAAGAACATGTCTAAACATGTTCCACCCGACAATTTTCAGTTTAGGCTCGGTTCGGAACCGAAAGTCGCATAATTTAACTTCTGCTTTGACTTTTAGTTCTGACCCATTTGATCAAAGTTTAGAAATGCCTTGGAGCTTTATTTGGACCAGGTTACATGTTAGTATAACCCTCTGTGATTATACAACTTGGTTCAATAGTTATCCAATTCATATGCATGTTTCCGTTAATTGCTTATATGTCGACTATTATGCCCATATGACCTTAAAATGTGATTTTTGAAAATGTAAAAGAGTAGAAACCTTAGTTACTGATTTATAAACTTGCACCTAAAATTTGATATCAGTTTGAGGTCTAGATTAAGAGTTATGCTCAATAGCGTAATTAGAAAGCTTTTGTTAATTAAACGGCGTAATTATCATATAGCCTTGTTTAACCCACTTTTTGATATCAAAACATTTACCCACTGATGTAATATAATATTTTGGGATTTTTGAAGATTTTTAATTAATTTTAGGCTGAGCATAACATAGGGTTGTAGCTTTAAATTAGTTATCGTCGGTTTTGCCCTTTTAGGGATATAAAATGAGTTTTACAAATCCGTTTGACCCCAAACCTTTTGCTACTGATTCAAAATGATAAATAAAGTATTTTAAGCTTTTTGGAATAATAAAAATATCAGACCTATAACTCATTTTATTATTTAAACTCTTTTATAACCTTTTAAAGGACCAAAATACCCCTACGGGGCGTAATTTGAGTTTAAATCCGTTTTGGGCATAATGGAAGATATCTTACTGATGTCACAATGTATTTAAGGCGTATTAACTTAGAAAACCTATATATGGCTCTTATGGTTACCCGTTACGCATTCATCGCATTCGGTTCGGTTTATGTAACTAGTTTGCATAAATTGACCAAAGCGGATCAAACCTTATCATTTTAATCTCAAAATCCAGAATGTGTTTAGTTTACCCATATTATACAAGTCTTAAAACTTGTCGGGTCTAAATCACATTCTATTCCGGTCTTCGCTTATTCATGCGTTTGAACCGAATCTTCCTTTAAAACTAACCGGTCTAAGCTTAAGCTCAATTAAAGACCCGTTAGGAATCTAATAGGTTATTATAAACCTTCATTCCATAATATGTAACACCTCGTAAAAACACATCCAATGGTGTATTGACACGTGTAATAAACCCTAATGAAGTCAAGTGTTGAATTTAAGGGACTAATTTTTCGAAAAATCAAAAACCTTGATTATGAAAGGACTGGAAGTGTTAGCATACCAAAAATAAGTTTCGGAATAACCTCTCATGATGATTATATTCACAAATGAGCCACTTGTCGATCGAGTGTAGCCGTTTGCGTAATTAATTGAAAGTTTGCGTAATGAAGGGTTAAAGGGTCAACATGTTAATTCTTACCTCTGAGTGAGCTTTTAACAAATCATGAGCTTCATGATATTTTATTATACTCTCGGGAATGCCAACTATTGGCCGTTTAAGGTTTTTATGCCTATAAGTAAAGTTACGCGCAACTTTGCAAGTTAGAGGGGCTAAAAGCGTCAATATGTTTAATTATACCTCTGAATGACCTTTTAGCGAACTCGAAGTATCGTGATGTTTAATAATACTTTCAAGAATGCCTAATATGGATTAGATGAGGCTTCAATGCTATTAAATGATGAGATGTGCAAGTTTGCGCAATAGAGGGACCTAAAGCGTCAACTTTTGAATCTACGCCTTTCGGTGACCATTTAAGCAAGAGAGAGCATAGTAATATTTAAGTATATGCATGGGAAGGACCAATATGGGCCTTGTAAGGGTTGGATATCATTAAACGACATTTCGCGCTACTTTGTGCGATTGAAGGACTATTTGCGCCAAACTGCAAAAGTATATCGATTCGTATGGTAACGGACCTTCCGTAATATGACCATGAATTAAAGATACCCTATTTATCCTTTATATAGCTTAGATATAGGCTTAGAGGTGTTTGGTGCGCAAAAATAAACTTTTAAGTCATGCAGGGACTAAAAGTGTCAAAAGTGCACAAGTTTGCACTTTCGCGCATATCTCACATTCTGAATACACCCGGACACCCAAATATTTATGTAAGCATTAAAAATATATTATTTTAGTGTTTGGCTTGATAAAGGAGGCCCAGTTCTAGAAATCAGAAAACCAGCCTTGGTTTTGCCTTTTGTCTCACATATTCAATCCTATGGATCATTTGATGGTTTCTAAAACTGGTATACACTTGTTATGATCTTGTTATCCCTCTATAACACTTGTCATCATCCCATGATCCTCCAAAACCTATAAATAGAAGGTGGGTTTCATTGTTCAAGCTCACCATTACTTTCCAATCTTGCTATCTTCTCATTTCTGGAGGATCCTGAACATTTGGAACTTCCTTGGAGTTCTTTTCAGCACTAGGGACCATTTGTAAGTGTCCTTAACCTCCTAATTTCAGTTTTGATTAGTTTAAGGGCCAAAAGTCAAGCTTATCGTAATTAAGGTTTGACTTAGTGTTTAATCACTAATGGTCCAGTCATTAGTCAAGTTATAAGTAGCTATAAGTTGGTAATTATGTAGGTAATAAACCCCTAAGAGGGCACCTACTGATTATCACCCTAACTTGGTCAAATGTCGGGTCAAACCTAATAATAAAAAGTCAACAGAAAGCTATTTTGCAAATAAATTCATAATTAGCAATATAGAAGCTATGAAACCTGTTTTAACACTTGTATAACTTGGTAATTAGTATAAGAACATGCCTAAGCATGTTCAACCCGACAATTTCAAGTTTAGGATCGGTTCGGAACCGAAAGTCGCAAAAGTAGACTTTTGCTTTGACTATCAGTTCTGACCCGATTTAGCTTAGTTTAGATATGCCTTAGAATTCCTTTAGGACCATGTTATAGGTTAGTGTAACCCTCTGAGGTTATACAACTTGGTTCCTTAGTTATCCGATTCATATGCATGTTTCCGTTAAATGCCTAAATGTTGATTATTATGCCCTTTTGACCTCAAAACGATATTTTTTAAAATATGAAAGAATAGAAACCTTTATTACTGAATTATAAACTTGTCCCTAAAATTTGACATCAGTTTGTGCTCTAGATTAGGAGTTATGCTCATTAGCGTAAATGAAAAGCTTTTTATTAATTAAACGGCGTAATTAGCATAAATCCTATCTAAACCCAATTTTTGATACCAAACTTTTTACCTACTGATATAAAATAACATTTTGGGATTTTTGAAGATTTTTATTTATTTTTAGGCTGAGCATAACATAGAGTTATACCTTTAATTCGATTATTGTCGGTTTTGCCCTTTTGGCCTATAAAATGAGTTTTATAAAACATTTTGACCCCAAACCTTTTGCTACTGATTTTATATGATAAATAAAATATTTTAAGCTTTCTGGAATGATAAAAATATCAGCTTTTCTTTAAAAACCCGGAAATCGCTTAAAACCGCCTTTTTACGCGTTTTTAACTCATAGTATAAGTTAAAACAATTTTTAACATATAAGGTTTGATACCTACTGATATTTTAAGTAAATTTTCATAATTAAACAGTAGGAAAAAGTTTTAAACTCAGAATTCTAATTTTGACCTTTAAAGCTTATGTGAAATTACCAAAATGCCCCTTCGGTGCATAGTTTGGTTATAATTAATAAATTATCACATATATGTAATACCATCCTGATATAAATTATTAAAGTAAGTATTTTTACTGATTATATCAGACCTAAAACTCAGATTAATATATAAACTCTTTTATAACCTTTAAAATGACCAAAATACCCCTACGGGGCATAAATTGGTTTTTAAATCCGTTTTGGGCATTAATGGAAGGTATCCTACTGATATCACAACATATTAAAGGCATATTAACTTAGGAAACCTGTTCATGACTCATGTGGTTACCCGTTACGCATTTTTCGCGTTCGGATCGGCTTATGTAATTAGTTTGCATAAATTAGCCGAAACGGGTCAACCTTATCATTTCTATCTCAAAATCCAGAATGTGTTTAGTTTACACTTATTACACAAGTATACAAGCTTGTCGGGTCTAAACCACATTCTAATCCGGTTCTCGCTTAATCATGCGTTTTGAACCGTATCCTTTTTTTAAAACTAATTGGTCTAAGCATAGGCTTAATTAAGACTCGTTAGGAATCTAATAGGTTATTAAAAACCTTCGTTCCAGATTTAGGAGCCCAGTAAAAGCTATCTGTACTTTCTTGGTGGTATACGGCTGGGATAAATTGTATAAATTTGCTCAGGTAAATACTTTTAACTTATATTCCCTTATACGGGCTTGGGGTACGGTATATAAAATACCGCTTGGTCGGGCATTCGACTTTAATTGTTTGGTGGTTAAATATTATCGAGATGACCCGTTTAAAAATTTGGTTTTGTTTTCTTAACGCATTTGGGGGGTTAATGTCCATGTCCCGGATATCCTTGGCATCATTTTACGAAATGGCCACGACCTAAGCACGGGGTGTAGGCGTACACCTGACTGATGCATATGTAAAAACTGGTAACCCACTTAAAGGATTCAACCTTGTGGGCATTATACCTGTGGTGTGTCTATTAATCTTTAACCCGACACGAACCGGGCAACTGAACGCATAACAAACATGTAATTCTTTTACAAGTATTATATATAAATAATTATCCCAAGTTATAAAATATTTTGTGCCATGTGCATTCAAATAAATTTTTCTAAACCTTTTCAAAATGAGTCAGTTAATTGTATTTACCAGTGTAAACTGACGTATTTTCCCAAAAAGGCGAAGTGCAGGTACTACTCGTAATAGGCTGGTCACTCCTTAGCATCAATAAGAGTCTCACAAGCTTGGATGCATTTAAATCTGATGAACTATGTTTCCTTTTTAATTGATCCACCTGTGGATCTTTTACATTCCATTTGTAATACTTTGATATTACTTTATATCGGTTTGTAATATTTTAACTTTTGCATCCGCTGTGCATTTAAATTGTGTTGTTTGACTATGATGATATCAACTACGTCACGATACTCCCCACCGGGTCCCACCGGTAATACGTGGAAATATCGGGGTGTGACAGGTTGGTATCAGAGCCAACATTGAGTGAATTAAACACTAGCCTTTTGTGTTTAATCTCAATGACACAGTAGCACATTCCTTAACCTTCTGAGTCTAGACTTAACATAGGAATACTCTCATCTCTATTCGGAGAATTATTGCTTTCAATTCTATATATTTTAATATTTCGCCAAGCAAAGAAGCCATAATGGAAATTCTCCCCATTTGAAGCCTAGGGAAGGCCGAGCTTCGTACTGCGACTAGGATTAACGTGCAACCAAGGAGAAAACATTCAGAAATAAAATGAAGAAGAAACTCCTTTTGCTGAAGATCGTTTCCCTAGTAATCCTTATAAGGACATATTTATCTTTCAGTCCCTTCGTGGACAACATTATTCCTTTCAAGTCCCGTTCAAGGCAATTCTGTACCTCCTTTGGAATCATTGGAATGCTTTATCTAAATTTTATTCATATCATTATAAATGAACATAATAATATTATTCCTTTTATAAGATCTACCATTATGAGAAAATGGCAAAATCTAAAAAGAACAAGACCTAGCCCATGTGTCATTTTAAGAACAGGGCCAAGATGGCAGTTCCTCAATTAGATTCAGATGCTTATTAACATCTCAATTTAGGATTGTTCTGCATTAAATATTAAAAAAAATCTTAAAGGTAAACCTAGCCTATATGACAAGGCCAAGATGGTAGAACCTATTCAAAAGATTCAAATCCTTGTTAACATCTGTAACATGTTAACATTCCTGGCAGACGTGGTTCGATAAAATCGCATAAATCATCCTTATATTGGATTCTCCTGAAATCCTTTCTTATTTTGTGATTTAAGCATCCATTAGGAGTATAATGCTTAAGGGCCATATCCATTGTCATATAAGACAAAAGACAGTCGTAGCCTACAACTCCCTGTCAAGAAAAAGGCAATGAACAACGTTCAAGGCCTAAATACCTTGATCCTACAAAATCAGGGTTTATAATTTAAAGTTGGCCTTGTGACCTTGGCCTTTTTGTGCCATAGTTATATTTTAATTAAATCTAGGATAATTATAATGGAAATCCTGAATAAAATAAATATCATTCCTTTCCTGCCAGTATACATGTTAAAAGAGAATCTTAAGAGGTATAACCTAGCTTGAATGTCATTAAAGACATAGCTATGATGGTAAGACCTGTTTAAAAGAAATTCAGATCCTTGTTAACATCTGAAAATATGTTAACACTCCTGACAACAGTGATGCGATAAAATCACACTTGTCATCTCCATACTAGGAATTTCCAAACCCCTTATTTAGCGTAAATGATCAAGAGGAATCATGGTTAATAAACGTCGAACATGATGAACACATCAAAACATCCATTGGGATGAATACCTTCGGGCAAAGATGTATACATGAAAAAGATAGTTTTATTTCATAACTTCTTGTCAAGACAATGAACTATGAAATTTTCTGATCCAAAGGAATCATTGATTATATTTTAAAATTTCCTAGTGACAAGGCATCTACGCCATCAAAAAGTCCTTTGGAACAAGCCCTTGTGCTATATATAAAATGTCAGTACGACATTGACAGTCGTGACTTATGTCCCATGTCTAATAAATATGAAGGATTATATTCCGTTTAAACGCCAAAGATGGTTTATTTAAAAACCTAAGCAAAACATAATAAATAAATTAAATACTGTCTATTGGCCTATATGGTTTATTTGCACCATGGCTATTTAATCATCAAATTCGACAATTCGCTATATAATTAAACAAATTATTACTACTTGGTTTGTAGCCTTCAAAGCTTTACCATGGCTGACTCCTCTGAAGCTCACAATCATCCAGTTGATCAGAATGATGATGCAAGACTGAACTTAACAAGCACCGAGTTACAGGCTATGATAGATACAGTCGTAAACAACGTTGTGGACAGTGTGTTGAAGGATCATAAGCGAAAGTGCGATAATACCCCAAATAAGGGTTACAAAAAGGGTAAGACCGGTTCAAGCTATGACCAGTCCAAGCCAAAAGAGGCAAAACCCAAATGTAAAAGCTGCAAGAAGAAGCACTTCGGAAAATGCTTCTATGAACAGACCGGGGGATGTGGCATTTGTAAAGATATGGATCACAAGACCCTTGTGTGCAAGGACTTGAAGGACGCCACATGCAATGGTTGCGGCAAGAAAGGGCACATAAAGACCGGCTGCCCAAAGAAGGCGACTAAAGGGAAATGCACTTTAGAGTTACAAGCTTGGCCTTGTGGAATTTGTAATAAGAAAGGGCACCAGACTTTGGAGTGCCAAGACATAAAGGACGCAACCTGCTATGGTTGCAATAAAATAGGGCACATCAAGACAAATTGACCAAATAAAACCAAGAAGCCAGGGGAGGCTAAGAAGACCAAAGCTGGAAGCTCTCAAATGGACGCTCAAGAGGCTATTCAGGATGACAATGTCACAACAGGTACTTTCTTTATCAATAACGCTCATGCTAGAGTATTATTTGATTCAGGTTCAGATAAGTCTTTCGTAGACAATATATTTTGTAAATCATTAAATCTTCCAGTTAAAACTCTAAGCGTTAAGTATAAAGTAGAATTAGCCAATGGTACCTCAGAGACTGCTTCAGCAATATTAGATGGATGTTTTATATCCATTAGGAACCATTCTTTTCCATTGTCCTTGTTTCTGTTAAAATAGAGGGACTCGATATAATAATAGAAATGGGTTGGTCATCCTGTAACCAAGCCCATACTTTATGTGATAAGAAGCAAGTAGTTATCAAATCCTTATGGTGAGCCTTTGACAATTCAAGGAGACACTGAGTATGGATTGCCTAAGCACTTGTTGAATATGGTATTTAACACCAAAGATTCGAGTATGTAAAAACTCAAAAGAGACAAACAACAGTCGCGATGCTGGAAATGCGACAAATGCTAATGGTGCATCAAATGTGAACCTCCATGTTAATGGAGTTAATCTCCAAAACTGTAATTAACGCAGCTGTTAGAAAGGCTATGAGAAAAGTCATGAAAAGGTTCAAGAAGCCAGATGCTGCTTACTCTAAAAACTCACGTCGCTGCTCATAAGAAGAGCTTTATTCATAATTCAAATGCGAAGAATAACCCAAAAAAATCATATATGGCAAGGAGCCTATTCCTTTTAGGATGTACTTAAAAGTACTTCGTCTCTTGGAAGTCAAGAGACTTCAATAGTAAAAGGGGCCATCGATTGCAGGGAATTGTTGAATGAAGTAGAAACCATTAGGTGTATCAGCGGTTGTGCTGGAAAGGACACGGTGAAGTATGCATCACAGTCATTCGATGCCAATACCCTTAATTAGTGAGGACATTAATAAAGTCCACAAGAAAGAGCCCCTTATGCAATATGGGATGGTTCAAGTTTTAAGGGCCTTATTAGAAAAACCTATTGTCCGCATCGCGAAAGGGAAAAAGATGGAATAAGAATTTTCTGACTCTCACCATAAAAGTTCTAAACTGTCGACAGTATGTTACGAATTTTAATTCATTGGCTGAGATAGTGCCCTATTCAGTTACCCAAAAATATAAGCTTAATGCAATAATTATTGGTGGTTAGCAACGGCAATAAGAGGGCACTTTAAGGTTTCAAAGCCTACTCATTATAAATCCATTATGGATCTACCTCAGCTACTCACGTTATATAGATTAAGAAATAACCAGTCAAAGCTAATACTGCCCTATAAAAAATTGCCAAAGATTTTGCTGCTATGTTTAAAAGGATTAAGAATGGAGGCATTTAACCCTCCTGGTGAATGATTAGAGGCAATTCACGTTAATATTAACACCAGATAAATCCCTTATTGTGATTTTATTGCTAGGAGATACGTTTGGGTTCAGGTGCTGCTAAGTCTCTCATAAGATCTTAAGCTTAGCAAACTTTTAGAAATTTTCCCGTAAGAACCCCAGATATTAAGAGTAAGATAAAACTTACAGGCGAAATCATAAGAACCATTTCTTCTATTCCTGTCAGAAACCTTCAGGCGTAGAATTTTAGAAGTATCCTCTCTCTAGGTGTAATGCGGCAACATTTAGAGTTGATATCTCTTTGATCTCTAACGATTGTGAATACCAGACGGTATGATAAAAAGCGCCATATGAGGATTGGTGTATCTTAATATGTTCCATAGATTGCTTCCATGCCTGATCAGTATGGAGGTTTAATGCATGGGACCACAAAGATATTCCGATGCTCATATAGTACTAAAGTCAGCTAATGGTATTCAAAGAAGATATCTAGAATGGAATTGTCTAAGTAAATGTTCCCAATTAAGGAATTCGTGGACTTGTAACATAAATGTGTCACTTATTTGACACAAGCAATGATGGAAGAATTGGAGCCTGAGATATGGAAAATCTCTGTAACCTCCTTGTATCTTGATTATTTTCTCCTAAGATTACCTTGTTTACCTTCTGAGAAGCAAGTAGAGTTAAGATTTATATCCCATTTTGGGTTGTATTATTATGAAATCTCCAAGACGGCTGGTACCATCTTTGGAAGAATCGAAACCCTGATTAAGTGAGTTTTAAAATAGAGAATTCATATAGCCTAACTCAATATTCTGAGAATTCGGTATTGTTAATTAAGAAAGACGGTTCATCTTACTTATGCATTGATTACCACAACCCTATTTAGGCAACAATTAAGAATCGCCATCAGCTGCCCAGGATCATCGATTTGTTCGACTAACTGTAAGGATTAACTATTTCTTAAGATTAGTTTTAAGCAATGGTTGGAATAACCATCTCACCTTAAATTAAGCTTTCTATAATAGTTGTCACATAAGTATCGAGGCTGCTCCTCTGGAGACCTTGCATAGATGGAATGTTAAACAATTATTGTTAGACAAAGGATTGGTAAGTCCAATTATCAGGATCTGAAAGTTGCCTTGAAAACAACGAATAAGATCTGTAAGTTGCCAGTATTCGGCAGAAAATCAAGGATTAATGAAAGTAGCAACCCTCCTAAGTTCATGTTAAGAGATAAGGTTCAACAAAAGATATCACCTTGGAAGGGTGTGCCAATTTGTTAATTATCAGACTAGTTAAGCTCTGAATATATAGAATCATTTGAGGGATTCGAATGTATCAAGATCAATTAGCTTATAAGCTAAAACCTATTTAAGGAGCTTGGCGGAACTCGCAATGCATTACACACTAATGATTTAAGGATGTGTTTCGCCAATAAGTCGAGAAGCATTACCACATAATGATATGTAGAATTATGATATGATGAGAAACCTGTATCGATTGAGGATCGACATGTTAAGAAGCTCCAAAAAGGATATATGTACCTATTATAGAGGTCAACTTGGGAGCTTGAAGAGGCTCCAGATATGTTATAGAAATTAAGTCCATTATGCGAAAAAAAGTACTTCCAGCATTATAGCAAATCTCAAGGTCGAGATTTCTTTTAAGGGGGTGAGGATGTAACACCTCGTAAAATTACGTCCAATGGTATATTGACACGTGTAATAAACCCTAATGAAGTCAAGTGTTGAATTTAAGGGACTAATTTTTTCGAAAAATCAAAAACCTTGATTATGAAATGACTGGAAGTGTTAGCATACCAAAAATAAGTTTCGGAATAACCTCTCACGATGATTATATTCACAAATGAGCCACTTGTCGATCGAGTGTAGCCGTTTGCGTAATTAATTGAAAGTTTGCCCAATGAAGGGTTAAAAGCGTCAACATGTTAATTCTTACCTCTGAGTGAGCTTTTAAAAAATCGGGAGATTCATGATATTTTATTATACTCTCGGGAATGCCAACTATTGGCCGTCTAAGGTTTTTATGCCTATAAGTAAAGTTACGTGCAACTTTGCAACTTAGAGGGGCTAAAAGCGTCAATATATTTAATTATACCTCTGAATGACCTTTTAGTGAACCCGAAGCATCGTGATGTATAATAATACTTTCAATAATGCCTAATATGGATTAGATGAGGCTTCAATGCTATTAAATGATGAGATGCGCAAGTTTGCGCAATAGAGGGACCTAAAGCGTCAACTTTTGAATCTACGCCTTTCGGTGACCATTTAAGCAAGAGAGAGCGTAGTAATATTTAAGTATATGCATAGGAAGAACCAATATGGGCCTTGGAAGGCTTGGATATCATTAAACGACAGTTCGCGCTACTTTGTGCGATTGAAGGACTATTTGCGCCAAACTACAAAAGTATGTCGATTCGTATGGTAACGGACCTTCCGGAATATGACCATGAGTTAAAAATACCCTATTTATCCTTTATATAGCTTAGATATAGGTTTAGAGGTGTTTGGTGCGCAAAAATAAACTTTTAAGTCATGTAGGGACTAAAAGTGTCAAAAGTGCACAAGTTTGCACTTTCGTGCATATCTCACATTCTGAATACACCCGGACACCCAAAAATTTATGTAAGCATTAAAAGATATTATTTTAGTGTTTAGCTTTATAAAATTCCATTCGTCGCGTAATTTGGATCGTTTTTCGCGTCTGTCCGTGTTTCGTCGTAATTAGCCGAACAACGTGACCGTACGACCAAACGAACCGACATTCGACATGTTTTTTAGCATATTTCATGTTCCCTATGTTTGGGCATCATTATAGAGCCTTAAAAATGGTTTAACGGGCCTTAGATGTGTCGGAAATGGCATTTGGAAGAGCAGGGGCCAAAATTGTCAACAGTTGAAAGTTCCTGTGAGCTGGCATGGTCCTTACGGACCGTATGCCTATCCTTTGCGGTCCGTAAAGGAGGCCCAGTTCTAGAAATCAGAAAACCAACCTTGGTTTTGCCTTTTGTCTCACATATTCAATCCTATGGATCATTTGATGGTTTCTAAAACTGGTATACACCTGTTATGATCTGGTTATCCCTCTATAACACTTGTCATCATCCCATGATCCTCCAAAACCTATAAATAGAAGGTGGGTTTCATTGTTCAAGCTCACCATTTCTTTCCAATCTTGCTATCTTCTCATTTCTGGAGGATCCTGAACATTTGGAACTTCCTTGGAGTTCTTTTCAGTACTAAGGACCATTTGTAAGTGTCCTTAACCTCCTAATTTCAGTTTTGATTAGTTTAAGGGCCAAAAGTCAAGCTTATCATAATTAAGGTTTGACTTAGTGTTTAATCACTAATGGTCCAGTCATTAGTCAAATTATAAGTAGCTATAAGTTGGTAATTATGTAGGTAATAAACACCTAAGAGGGCACCTACTGATTATCACCCTAACTTGGTCAATTGTCGGGTCAAACCTATTAATAGAAAGTCAACAGAAAGCTATTTTGCAAATAAATTCATAATTAGCAATATAGAAGCTATGAAACCCGTTTTAAAACTTGTATAACTTGGTAATTAGTATAAGAACATGCCTAAGCATGTTCAACCCGACAATTTCAAGTTTAGGATCGGTTCGGAACCGAAAGTCGCAAAAGTAGACTTTTGCTTTGACTATCAGTTCTGAACCGATTTAGCTTAGTTTAGATATACCTTAGGATTCCTTTAGGACCAAGTTATAGGTTAGTGTAACCCTCTGAGGTTATACAACTCGGTTCCTTAGTTATCCGATTCATATGCATGTTTCCGTTAAATGCCTAAATGTTGACTATTATGCCCTTTTGACCTCAAAATGATATTTTTGAAAATATGAAAGAATAGAAACCTTTATTACCGAATTATAAACTTGTCCCTAAAATTTGACATCAGTTTGTGGTCTAGATTAGGAGTTATGCTCAAATGCGTAAATGAAAAGCTTTTTATTAATTAAACGGCGTAATTAGCATATAGCCTATCTAAACCCAATTTTTGATACCAAAATTTTTACCTACTGATATAAAATAATATTTTGGGATTTTGAAGATTTTTATTTATTTTTAGGCTGAGCATAACATAGAGTTATACCTTTAATTCGGTTATTGTCGGTTTTGCCCTTTTGGCCTATAAAATGAGTTTTATAAAACATTTTGACCCCAAACCTTTTGCTACTGACTTTGTATTATAAATTAAATATTTTAAGCTTTCTGGATTGATAAAAATATCAGCTTTTCTTTAAAAACCCGGAAATCGCTTAAAACTGCATTTTTACGCGTTTTTAACGCATAGTATAAGTTTTTAACATATAAGGTTTGATACCTACTGATGTTTTAAGTAAATTTTCATAATTAAACAGTAGGCAAAAGTTTTAAACTCAGAATTCTAATTTTGACCTTTAAAGCTTATGCGAAATTACCAAAATGCCCCTTCGGTGCATAGTTTGATTATAATTAATAAATTTCACATATATGTAATACCATACTGATATAACTTATTAAAGTAAGTATTTTTACTGATTATATCAGACCTAAAACTCAGATTAATATATAAACTCTTTTATAACCTTTAAAATGACCAAAATACCCCTACGGGGCATAAATTGGTTTTTAAATCCGTTTTGGGCATAATGGAAGGTATCCTACTGATATCACAACATATTAAGGCATATTAACTTAGGAAACCTGTTCATGACTCATGTGGTTACCCGTTACGCACTTTTCGCGTTCGGATCGGCTTATGTAACTAGTTTGCATAAATTAGCCGAAACGGGTCAAACCTTATCATTTCTATCTCAAAATCCAGAATGTGTTTAGTTTACCCTTATTACACAAGTATACAAGCTTGTCGGGTCTAAACCACATTCTAATCCGGTTCTCACTTAATCATGCGTTTTGAACCGTATCCTTTTTAAAAACTAACTGGTCTAAGCATAGGCTTAATTAAGAGCCGTTAGGAATCTAATAGGTTATCAAAAACCTTCATTCCAGATTTAGGAGCGCAGTAAAAGCTATCTGTACTTGCTTGGTGGTATACGGCTGGGATAAATTGTATAAATTTGCTCAGGGAAATACTTTTAACTTATTTTCCCTTATACGGGCTTGGGGTACGGTATATAAAATACCGCTTGGTCGGGCATTCGACTTTAATCGTTTGGTGGTTAAATATTATCGAGATGACCCGTTTAAAAATTTGGTTTTGTTTGCTTAACGCCTTTGGGGGGTTAATGACCATGTCCCGGATATCCTTGGCATCATTTTACGAAATGGCCACGACCTAAGCACGGGGTGTAGGCGTACACCTGACTGATTCATATGTAAAAACTAGTAACCCACTTAAAGGATTCAACCTTGTGGGCATTATACCTGTGTTGTGTCTATTAATCTTTAACCCGGCACGAACCGGGCAACTGAACGCATAACAAACATGTAATTCTTTTACAAGTATTATATACAAATAATTATCCCAAGTTACAAAATGTTTTGCGCCATGTGCATTCAAATAAATTTTTCTAAACCTTTTCAAAATGAGTCAGTTAATTGTATTTACCAGTGTAAACTGACGTATTTTCCCAAAAAGGCTAAGTGCAGGTACTACTCGTAATAGGCTGGCCTCTCCTTAGCATCAATAAGAGTCTCGCAAGCTTGGATGCATTTAAATCAGATGAACTATGTTTCCTTTTTATTTGATCCGCCTGTGGATCTTTTACATTCCATTTGTAATACTTTGATATTACTTTATATCGGTTTGTAATATTTTAACTTTTGCATCCGCTGTGCATTTAAATTGTGTTGTTTGACTATGATGATATCAACTACGTCACGATACTCCCCACTGGGCCCACCGGTAATACCTGGAAATATCGTGGTGTGACAGAATAGGAGGCCCGGTAAAAGCTACGTGCACTTGCTATTTGTGATTATTACTTGCAAAGGTAAATACTTTTTACTTATTTTCCCTATACGGGCTTGGGGTATGGTATATAAAATACCGCTTGGTCGGGCATTGAATCTTTAATCGTATGGAGGTTAATTCATTGAAATGACCCGTTTAAAATGTTTTGTTTGCTTAAAGCCTTTAGGGGGTTAATGACCATGTCCCGGATATCCTTGGCATCATTTTACGAAATGGCCACGACCTAAGCACGGAGTGTAGGCGTACACCCGACAGTGCATAAATAATTAATAAGGTATAACCGCCGGTTTTGGGAATAACCCGCCGCAGGACTATATCATGTGGTGTGTCTATTAATCTTTAACCCGGTGTTCAGTCCGGGCTACTGAACACATAAGAAACATGTAATTCTTTTACGAGATTATATATAAATAATTATCCCAAGTTATAAAAGTTTTGTGCCTCGTGCATTCAAATCAGTTTTATTAAACCTTTTCAAAATGAGTCAGTTAATTGTATTTACCAGTGTAAACTGACGTTTTTTTCCCAAAAAGGTTTGTTGGACCGTGTCGTGACCCTAAACGATCAGTCAAGGTAGTTCATCATCACTTATAAAGGCGGAATCAGTATACGCAACGTAACAACAGCTTTCCTATTCAATTCCTTCACTTTTATTGCTTTCTGAGATCAATTTGACAGAGTTTCGTTACAGCAACAATGACCAGATCTCGCTCCAATGTCATTACAAATGAACACATGCTAGGTATATATAGTATTGCTAATTTCGCTTCAATGTCAAGCCATATAAGCGAAATCACATGAATCTGATTTCGCTTATATGTCAAGTACATTAAAGCGAAATCAACATGTACCTTTAAGCGAAATCCCATCTAACAACATGTACATTAAAGCGAAATTAACCCTAAAAACCCTAATCTTGACTTTTAAGATCCAATCTTGACTTTCTTGATTTAAGACTTGATGAAGATGCAGTCAACAGACATTCTTGTGCATCAACAGACTCCCCCTTGGATGTTGACGTAGTCTTCAGATCCTGAGTCTTCAGTCTTAGTCTTTTCTCTAACTCTCTGTCGTCTCATCATAAGCACTCTATCTTCACAGGTTTCAGGATCTTGTCCTCCTGGCTCTAACTTCTTTCTTCCCTTTGAATGTTGATCCAGACTCCCCCTTTCACAGACTCCCCCTCTCGATATGTTAGAATCTGAGATATCTGGTTCAAGCTTTGACATTTAGCTTCCATTGGGAATAATGAAGTTCAAACCTGTTACTCAACCAATAAACATTACAATTCTATCTTTCAAACATAACTCATAAACTTAATCAGCTTTAGAAATCCACTCAAGTATTCAGGTTCAAGTTAATGACCCTAATCACTTGATTAATCTACCAAGTCCAAATTAATGACCTTGGTTGATCATTTGACGAATCAAACTGATTTAAAACAACAATTTCAAACATTTTCTGAAAATAACAAGTATCAAATTAATGAACTTGTGTTTGACTTTTCAAACAATTCAAACTTCATCAAAGTAAGCTCTCCTCATTCTTCAATCCAGAATCTCCTGCATCTGCTTCAAACATCTGAGAATCCAACAATCAACTCTCCACTTTGGTTTGTCAGAAAATAAAGCAGAAATAAAATCTTTTTGGATTTATAAAGTGTTCTAAACTAAGAAATGAAATACAGAAAACTTAAATTGCAGAAAGTAAACAAAATAAACTATTTACAAACAAATTTTTGGTAAGCGTGTCAGGGAATCATATCAGCTTTTTAGACAAATCACAAGTACCGTTAAGCTACATTTCATACTCAGACTTAAATAATTCACCTCGATTGTCGATATACTGATCCATCTTAAATTCTCATACAAATTTCAACTTACTCAGGATACGATTTAGATGAATTAAGAACTTAGATCATTCATGTGTCCCACCTCTTGAATATACTCCCGTATCCAGAATCCCAATAATCAGTCTTACAGGTGAGTATACTACAATGATATCTGTATATAATTTAGGTATGCGAGGGCCGAGGGATCTAAGGTCGATACTTCCGTATACGCAGAGAGATATCAGCTTCGACTTTTCGGTGTGTCCCCTTTAGAGGATCTTTTTGCTTACAACAGCAGCATTTATCAATTTTATTGTTTCAGCATGTTGAGGGTTTATGCTGTGTTTCAAGCATTGCAGCAAGTATTAGCCAAGGACTAGGTCAGAACTGTGACAACTCGTATTTTAGAGCGTATCTTTGTGTAACATTATGTGACTATGTGAACTTTATTAATCGATTGAATGCTATGTTGTTTTGATTATGTGAATCTATGAAGCGAATGTACATTTATAAACAAACCGATCGCACAACACTACTTGATCACACAAGCCCTGTTGGGCCGCACAACTTGCATTCGGATCTAAAGGGCAGCCCAAGTTAGGTTCGGCCCACTCTCCATACGCATATACACACACACCTTAGAGAGTTTGTTCTCATTTGTTGCAAAAACATTCACATACACAAACCCTAGCTATTCTATCTCTCCCTCACGAACTCAAAAGCAGCCACATACTCCCTCTCTCTCGAAGATCCTTACATTCGAATCAATCCTTATTCCTTCCCTCTATTCGGTTAGTATCTTAATCATGGTTTTATGATTATTTGATGTCATGTGTTTTATTCGGGTGATGTATTGTTATGTTGATGATATGTGATCGGTTGTATATGTGTTTGAATCCGAATGATTTAGTTAGTGTTAAGACTTCGGCTCACATGTAAAGTATGTTAATCGAGATAGGTTAATAGTTATTTGATGTTGTTAGTGATTGAGGACCGAGTACTTGTTAAATCGGCTATTATGTATATGCTTCGGATGGTTAAACATGTGATGATTGATATATGATTGTTGAACATGTGATATTGTTAATCAATTTCAAATAATCGGCTAGCATGTTATCATGGAAAGAAAGAAATCGGCTGTGATGTATTAATCGGATATAGGCTAGTGATCGAGACCCATGTTAATGTGTTTATGTATTGTTAAATTATTATTTAGGATCTTAATCATTTAGGGTTCATATGAATTTGGATGTTGAAAACCCTTGTTTGATCTAATATTAATTATGTATGAAACTGGTAAGTTGTTTATTGATAAAAATAAAAAGGAAACTTTGCAATTAGTTGCTAGATAAAAGTTATAACAGATTTCCATATTTTTCGAATCATTAAACCTGATCACACAAGACCTCTTGTCGTACAAGAGGTCCACTCGCACAAGGAGTTTAGTCGAACAAGTCATCTGGTCGCACAAGATGACCTGTTCGCACAAGAGGTTCCCGGTCGCACAAGGCTGCTGGGCCGCACATGATGTAGGATGACTTAACGGTTGGGCCGGGTAAGTGTTTGGGCCGGATGAGTCCACTCGCATAAGATATATCCAGTCGCACAAGGGTACCTGATGTCGCACAAGATTACTTGTTGTTTGTTGTTATTGGGCCGTATGATCATAAGTTGGGCTGGGTAACTAGACTGGTCGCACAAGTTACATGGACCGCACAAGATTGATTACATGACTGTTTGGGCCGTGTTATGCTTACAGATTATTTGGGTTTCATGCTTTTGGGCCGGGTAGTTTTGGGCTTCAACGAATGACTCGCACAAGGTCATTAGACTTGTGCGAGCCCAATCACTTAATGTCAATATGTCTTATCTGTTGAGGGAGATGTTGCATGATGCCATGATCCGTACGTGTTTCTTATTTGCTATCTACGTGATACTTATGTGCTTAACTCGAACGTGAACCTGACTTGTATAATAACCATGTTAGGACGTGGTTGACCACTAGCAATTAGACGTGACCTTTTTGTGTAATCTGCCGAGCAAACCAAGGTGAGTTCACACTCTACAAAGCATGGGATTCCCAGGGGTTGGGAATGGGGTTAAGGAATATGGATTCCTCGTCCTTCTTGGGTAGGACAGTATTGGTTCAGGAATGTAATTCCTCGTCCTCACGGACAGATAACTCGTACTAGACCAAAACTCTATCACGAAGTCCCTCCTTTTTATATCGACTTAATCGCCGAGCCAATGGCGAGCGGGTCATTAGTTAGATAGCGCTATTTAGGTCTGACAAGCCTCACACCGTGCCGCAGAGGACGGGCGTGAACTAATGGATCTGGGGCACGTCAATGCTGATAGACATTGACAGTTTCAGGGCACTTAAACATGACTTCAGTCAGTAGTCGATATGGTAACGAGTCTAGTGTATACATGGGGTAGCCCCCACGGCCGAAATGCCAGATAACTACCATGGGGTAGCCCCACGGCAGGATTGCCAGAGTAAATGGGTTAAACAAAGGGTTAAACATGTCACGTTTTCAACTATGGGGTAACCCCCACGGCAGGAACGCCAGCTAAAGGAAAACTGTTTTTGGAACAACTTAAAACGAACACCCAACCGTGAACTCACTCAACTAGTTGTTGACTCGTTACTACATGCTTTGCAGGTCTCTAGGTACTTAGCTGGAGCTTGCACAAGGGAGAGTCGTTGTGGGACATGGACAGCTGTGTGCCATGTTAAACATTTGGATAATTAAACTTTGGATTTGGTTTTGAACATTATGCTTCCGCTCATAACTTAACTATGTTTGTTTTGGATATTAATCGTGTCGGTTGGATTTTTACATTAAATATTTACTTGTTCAATATGATTAGTGGTTTGATCCTGGTCAGTCACGCCTCCAAGCGGTGATACTCCGCAGGTGGATTTTGGGGGTGTGACAGATTGGTATCAGAGCCATTGGTTATAGAGAACTTGGTTTTAATAAAGGAAAACGTTTTTGTTAAAACCAGACTATAACCTGTACAGTGCTCTACGATCCACAACGACGCTTCACTCCACGTGCAAGGCTCGACATTCTAGGTGATATGGTTTGTGTTTTATTACCTACATGCTAGATTACGTAGAACTTTGCTCATGATATGCTTAGCTAGTATAGCTACTCTTGCCTGAACACGTGTGTGCTTACTCTCTTCTGTCATCGCACTTTCGCGAACCCTTCTCACTCATGTTTCTCTTAATATGAAGATCATGTCTGGACGCATTAACATGACCCAAGCCCAGTTGACGGCTCTGATCAACGAACAGGTTGCTGCGGCACTTGCAGCAGCACAGGCAGGAGGTATACCCTACAGTTTATAACTCATTCTAGGATCTTTAGATCCTACTCTCGTGAATCTATCCTTGTGTTAAACCTTGTCCTTTCTTATACCCACAACAGGTCAACATGCTCAGCCACCTGTGTGCACCTTCAAAACTTTTATGGACTGCCGACCCACTACTTTTAGTGGCACTGAAGGAGCAGTAGGTCTCCTCCACTGGTTTGAGAAACTAGGGTCTGTATTCGAGATGTGCGAATGCCCTGAGGCACGCAGGGTGAAATATGCTACCGGCACTCTCGAGGGTTTAGCCCTCACATGGTGGAACGCCCAAGTGCAAATGCTGGGGTTGGTTGCTGCTAACGCCACCCCATGGAACAATTTCAAAGAGATGATCAAGGAAGAATACTGCAGTCGTGACGACATTCATAAGCTGGAAGTTGAGTTCTTCAACCTCAAGATGACGGGGTCGGAAATTGAGGCATATACTAAGAGATCGAATGAGCTTGCACTACTGTGTCCTACTATGGTGGACCCTCCAATTAAGCGTATCGAACTATATCTTAAGGGTCTGAAACCAGAAATCCAAAGTCATGTGACATCAGCAAACCTCGCCACCTACCAGCAGGTCGTTCAGTTGGCTCACCGTCTCACTGATCAGGCGGTGGAGCAGAACAAGCTACCAAAACGCATTAGTGCTACAGCTACCTCTGAACCTCCCAGTGATAACAAACGTAAATGGGATGGAGCTTCAAGCAGAGGTTCGACTTCTGTACAACCCCAGTCGCAGCAGAGAAGAACTGAAGAGTATAAGAGTCCTAGTCAGCAATCGTCAGGTAGCCAAAGTCAGGGTGGATACAAAGGAAATCACCCCAAGTGTAATCGTTGCAACTTGCATCATCGCGGGCCATGCACCAGGGGTAACTGTCATCGGTGCAACAAACCAGGCCACGCAGCCAAAGATTGTAGAAGTTTATACCCAGCAAACCAGAATCGTCCGCAACAGCAAGACCAACAGAATCAACGCCAGCAACAGCAGCCGCAGGGTAATAACAAAGGGTGCTTTCAGTGTGGAGCTGAAGGCCATTTCAAGAGAGACTGTCCCCAGCTGAACAGGAACCAGAACAACAATAACAACAACAACCAAGGGAATGGGAACAACGGGGGTAACAATGGTAATGGAGCAAGGGGCCGTGCGTTTGTTATTGGCAATGGAGAAGCAAGGAATGATCCCAATGTTGTGACGGGTAAGTTCCTTCTCGACGACTTTTACGTTACTGTCTTATTTGATTCGGGTGCTGATACTAGTTATGTGTCTCAAAGCGTTAGTCAACTGCTTAAGCGTACCCCAACACCTTTGAATCCCAAACATGCGGTAGAGTTAGCTAATGGTAAAAGTATAGAGGTCACACACGTAGTTAAAGGTTGTAACCTAGTACTTGCCAATCACACTTTCTCGATCGACCTCCTTCCTATCACTCTGGGTAGTTTCGATGTTGTCATTGGGATGGACTGGTTATCCCAACATCAAGCTGAGATCCTTTGCAACGAAAAGATTGTCCGTATTCCGTGCCCAGGTGAGGAACCTCTTATGATTCGTGGCGACAAGAGTGGTGCTGTTACGAGCATCATTTCTTCTCTTAAGGCTCAAAAGTGTTTGCGTAAGGGCCACACTGCCTTTCTGGCTCTTGTTACTGACACCTCGAAGAAAGAGAAAAAGATAGAAGACTTTCCAGTTATACGCGATTATCCTGAGGTATTTCCTGAGGAACTACCTGGCCTCCCGCCTCATCGCCAGGTCGAGTTCCAAATCGAGCTAGCTCCTGGAGCGGCACCCATAGCTCGTGCACCGTATCGTTTAGCTCCATCAGAGTTGAAAGAGCTATCTACGCAATTACAAGAACTCTTAGATAAGGGTTTTATTCGTCCTAGTTCTTCACCCTGGGGAGCTCCAGTGCTATTTGTGAAGAAGAAAGACGGTACGTTCAGAATGTGCATCGACTACCGTGAACTGAACAAGATGACTGTGAAGAACCGCTACCCTCTTCCACGCATTGACGACTTGTTCGACCAGTTGCAAGGGTCGAGCTACTATTCAAAGATCGATTTGAGATCAGGGTATCACCAGCTGAGAGTCCGAGAAGAGGACGTCTCCAAAACAGCCTTCAGAACCCGTTATGGCCACTATGAGTTTTTGGTCATGCCTTTTGGGATGACAAACGCACCAGCAGTCTTCATGGACTTGATGAATCGAGTGTGCAAGCCCTACTTAGACAAATTCGTTATTGTCTTCATCGATGACATCCTGATCTATTCAAAGAATCAGGAGGAACATGAGCAACACTTACGACTTATTTTGGAACTCCTTCGAAAGGAACAATTGTACGCCAAGTTTTCAAAATGTGACTTCTGGCTTCGTGAAGTCCATTTCTTAGGCCACGTGGTGAACAAGGAGGGGATCCACGTTGATCCATCCAAGGTAGAATCGATCAAGAGCTGGCCTGCACCTCGCACGCCAACGGAAATACGCCAATTCTTGGGATTGGCAGGTTACTACAGGAGATTTATCAAGGATTTTTCTAAGATTGCTCAACCTCTTACTACACTGACACAGAAGGGCGTTGTTTATCGTTGGGGAAACGCACAGGAGTTAGCGTTTCAGCACTTAAAGGATAGACTTTGCAGTGCACCTATCCTTTCATTGCCAGAGGGCACAGACGACTTCGTGGTCTATTGCGACGCATCTATTCAGGGTCTTGGTTGCGTTTTAATGCAGCGGGATAAGGTTATAGCCTACGCTTCGCGCCAACTTAAGGTTCATGAAAAGAACTACACTACACACGATCTAGAGCTGGGAGCGGTTGTTTTTGCGCTTAAGATATGGCCACACTACTTGTATGGCACCAAGTGCGCTATCTACACTGATCACAGAAGCCTCGAGCACATCTTCAAACAGAAGGAACTCAACATGCGACAGCGACGATGGGTCGAACTGCTGAATGATTACGAATGCTCGATCAGGTATCACCCGGGTAAAGCCAATGTTGTGGCTGACGCCCTCAGTCGAAAGGACACCGCGCCCAAGCGCGTACGAGCTTTACAACTTACTATACAGTCTAGTCTTCCTTCTCAAATACGAAATGCTCAGGTAGAAGCATTGAAACCAGAAAACGTCAGGGCTGAAGCCCTACGCGGCTCGAGGCAACGCTTAGAACAGAAGGAAGACGGTGCCTACTACGTCACGGGACGCATTTGGGTCCCATCTTATGGCAACTTACGAGAGCTTGTGATGGATGAGGCACACAAGTCTCGCTACTCAGTGCACCCTGGTTCGGATAAAATGTACCACGACATCAAATCCACATACTGGTGGCCTGGCATGAAGGCACACATAGCAACATACGTTAGCAAGTGCTTGACTTGTGCAAGAGTCAAGGCGGAATATCAGAAACCTCCAGGCCCACTTCAACAACCAGAGATACCACAATGGAAATGGGAGCAAATTTCCATGGATTTTGTTACTGGCCTGCCCAGATCGCAACGTGGTAACGATACTATTTGGGTGATCGTGGATCGACTCACAAAGTCTGCTCACTTCCTAGCTATCAAAGAAACGGATAAGTTCTCCACTCTAGCAGAAGTATACCTAAAGGAAGTTGTCTCGAGGCACGGGGTGCCCACCTCTATTATCTCGGATCGAGATGCACGTTTTACATCAGAATTGTGGCAAGCAATGCACAAGTCCTTTGGCTCAAGGCTAGATATGAGCACAGCTTATCACCCACAAACGGATGGGCAGTCGGAACGTACCATCCAGACCCTCGAAGACATGCTTAGGGCATGTGTGATTGATTTTGGCAACGGCTGGGAAAAGCATCTGCCACTTGTGGAATTTTCGTACAACAATAGCTACCACACCAGCATTAAAGCTGCTCCGTTTGAGGCATTGTACGGGCGTAAATGCCGGTCACCTCTTTGTTGGGCAGAGGTGGGGGATAGTCAGATTATTGGTCCAGAATATGTAGTTGACACAACAGAGAAGATTTCTCAGATACGACAACGAATGGTGGCAGCTCGTGAGCGTCAGAAAGTCTACGCCGATAAAGACAGGAAACTACTCGAATTCCAAGTTGGGGATCGAGCGCTACTCAAAGTTTCGCCCTGGAAGGGTGTGGTTCGTTTTGGCAAACGCGGCAAACTTAACCCACGATACGTTGGACCCTTCGAAGTCATTGAGAAAATAGGCAAGGTGGCCTACAGACTAAATTTACCAGCAGAACTCAGTGCAGTTCACAATGTTTTCCACGTGTCGAACCTGAAGAAGTGTTTATCAGATGAGCCCCACGTAGTTCCTCTGAAGGAGCTCACGATCGACGAGCAGTTGCGATTCGTCGAGGAACCTGTTGAAATCACGGACCGGGATGTTAAGGTCCTCAAGCATACCAGAATACCTCTCGTTCGAGTTCGTTGGAACTCACGTCGCGGCCCAGAGTTCACCTGGGAACGCGAAGATCAGATGAAGCAAAAGTATCCCCAACTGTTCGCAACCGGTACAACCACTACTGAGACTGAAGCTACGGAATTTCGGGACGAAATTCCAGATCAACAGGGGGAGGATGTGACACCCCAGGAAAACCGGGAAAACCATGCAACTTAACTAGCTTCCTCAGTGAGTACGTGCTAAATTTCGGGACGAAATTTCTTTCAACTTGGGGATAATGTGACAACTCGTATTTTAGAGCGTATCTTTGTGTAACATTATGTGACTATGTGAACTTTATTAATCGATTGAATGCTATGTTGTTTTGATTATGTGAATCTATGAAGCGAATGTACATTTATAAACAAACCGATCGCACAACACTACTTGATCACACAAGCCCTGTTGGGCCGCACAACTTGCATTCGGATCTAAAGGGCAGCCCAAGTTAGGTTCGGCCCACTCTCCATACGCATATACACACACACCTTAGAGAGTTTGTTCTCATTTGTTGCAAAAACATTCACATACACAAACCCTAGCTATTCTATCTCTCCCTCACGAACTCAAAAGCAGCCACATACTCCCTCTCTCTCGAAGATCCTTACATTCGAATCAATCCTTATTCCTTCCCTCTATTCGGTTAGTATCTTAATCATGGTTTTATGATTGTTTGATGTCATGTGTTTTATTCGGGTGATGTATTGTTATGTTGATGATATGTGATCGGTTGTATATGTGTTTGAATCCGAATGATTTAGTTAGTGTTAAGACTTCGGCTCACATGTAAAGTATGTTAATCGAGATAGGTTAATAGTTATTTGATGTTGTTAGTGATTGAGGACCGAGTACTTGTTAAATCGGCTATTATGTATATGCTTCGGATGGTTAAACATGTGATGATTGATATATGATTGTTGAACATGTGATATTGTTAATCAATTTCAAATAATCGGCTAGCATGTTATCATGGAAAGAAAGAAATCGGCTGTGATGTATTAATCGGATATAGGCTAGTGATCGAGACCCATGTTAATGTGTTTATGTATTGTTAAATTATTATTTAGGATCTTAATCATTTAGGGTTCATATGAATTTGGATGTTGAAAACCCTTGTTTGATCTAATATTAATTATGTATGAAACTGGTAAGTTGTTTATTGATAAAAATAAAAAGGAAACTTTACAATTAGTTGCTAGATAAAAGTTATAACAGATTTCCATATTTTTCGAATCATTAAACCTGATCACACAAGACCTCTTGTCGTACAAGAGGTCCACTCGCACAAGGAGTTTAGTCGAACAAGTCATCTGGTCGCACAAGATGACCTGTTCGCACAAGAGGTTCCCGGTCGCACAAGGCTGCTAGGCCGCACATGATGTAGGATGACTTAACGGTTGGGCCGGGTAAGTGTTTGGGCCGGATGAGTCCACTCGCATAAGATATATCCAGTCGCACAAGGGTACCTGATGTCGCACAAGATTACTTGTTGTTTGTTGTTATTGGGCCGTATGATCATAAGTTGGGCTGGGTAACTAGACTGGTCGCACAAGTTACATGGACCGCACAAGATTGATTACATGACTGTTTGGGCCGTGTTATGCTTACAGATTATTTGGGTTTCATGCTTTTGGGCCGGGTAGTTTTGGGCTTCAACGAATGACTCGCACAAGGTCATTAGACTTGTGCGAGCCCAATCACTTATTGTCAATATGTCTTATCTGTTGAGGGAGATGTTGCATGATGCCATGATCTGTACGTGTTTCTTATTTGCTATCTACGTGATACTTATGTGCTTAACTCGAACGTGAACCTGACTTGTATAATAACCATGTTAGGACGTGGTTGACCACTAGCAATTAGACGTGACCTTTTTGTGTAATCTGCTGAGCAAACCAAGGTGAGTTCACACTCTACAAAGCATGGGATTCCCAGGGGTTGGGAATGGGGTTAAGGAATATGGATTCCTCGTCCTTCTTGGGTAGGACAGTATTGGTTCAGGAATGTAATTCCTCGTCCTCACGGACAGATAACTCGTACTAGACCAAAACTCTATCACGAAGTCCCTCCTTTTTATATCGACTTAATCGCCGAGCCAATGGCGAGCGGGTCATTAGTTAGATAGCGCTATTTAGGTCTGACAAGCCTCACACCGTGCCGCAGAGGACGGGCGTGAACTAATGGATCTGGGGCACGTCAATGCTGATAGACATTGACAGTTTCAGGGCACTTAAACATGACTTCAGTCAGTAGTCGATATGGTAACGAGTCTAGTGTATACATGGGGTAGCCCCCACGGCCGAAATGCCAGATAACTACCATGGGGTAGCCCCCACGGCAGGATTGCCAGAGTAAATGGGTTAAACAAAGGGTTAAACATGTCACGTTTTCAACTATGGGGTAACCCCCACGGCAGGAACGCCAGCTAAAGGAAAACTGTTTTTGGAACAACTTAAAACGAACACCCAACCGTGAACTCACTCAACTAGTTGTTGACTCGTTACTACATGCTTTGCAGGTCTCTAGGTACTTAGCTGGAGCTTGCACAAGGGAGAGTCGTTGTGGGACATGGACAGCTGTGTGCCATGTTAAACATTTGGATAATTAAACTTTGGATTTGGTTTTGAACATTATGCTTCCGCTCATAACTTAACTATGTTTGTTTTGGATATTAATCGTGTCGGTTGGATTTTTACATTAAATATTTACTTGTTCAATATGATTAGTGGTTTGATCCTGGTCAGTCACGCCTCCAAGCGGTGATACTCCGCAGGTGGATTTTGGGGGTGTGACAAGAACCACCGTTCAGCAGAAGTCCCGGAATAATACCCAAGACATCATTGAGTATAAAGACCTAGTATATCAGATTAAGAGACCTTTCAAACGAGATTTCAGGGGTTACCTATATATCCAAGTAGTGTTCCCCACAAATTCACAAGTTTGAATTTAGGTTTATATCCCGAATAAATCTACTAAATGTATGAAAACCTATTTACACATCATTAGTGAGATTGTTTAACTCTTTTATACTTTACAAATCTTTAGCATACTGTAATCGTCTAGCTGATGTACTATCATTTTCCCTATATACACAAGCTCTTTTTCATTTTTTTATCATGTTTTTGTATTTTATCATTTTTTACTGTTTTTGTATTTTCTGAAAATATAACTATGTACAAACATCTACTCCCCCTAAATACCAAAACAACTAAAAATTCGACAAACCATTGCAGATTGTTTCTCGTCTTCATCCGCAACAGTACTCTCATCAACGCCAATTATACCATCCGACACTGAAAGAAGCTTCATACCATTCAGTTTTAACAAATATTTAAACCGATTTTTATCAAAAGCTTTGGTATGTAAATCAGCTTTCTGGTCGTCAGTGTGAATTTTCTCAATTCGTATCAACTTTTTCTCAAAGCAATCACGAATAAAGTGATGACGAATTTCTTTGTGTTTAGTTTTAGCGTGATGTACTGGATTCTTAGTTATATTTATTGCGGCCTCATTATCAACAAAAAGAGGTGTGTTAAGAAACTGCAAACCGTAGTTGCGCATCTGTTGCTGTATCCACAAGATCTGAGAGCAGCAACTGCTAGCAGAAACATACTCCGCTTCACAAGTAGATAACGCCACAGACGTTTGTTTCTTACACTGCCAGGTAACCAATCTAGGACCAAAGAACTGGCATCCTGCAGTTGTTGATTTTGAATTGACTTTGCAGCATCCGAAATCTGAATCGGAATACCCTTCGAGCGTAAAGTCGCCTTTCCTAGGATACCACAACCCCAATGAAGGAGTTCCTTTCAGGTAGCGCAATATCCTCTTCACAATGATCATATGCGATGCTCTCGGGTTAGACTCAAATCTTGCTGCGAGGCACGTTGGGTACATGATATCAGGACGTGAAGCAGTTAGGTACATTAAAGAACCTATCATGGAACGATAAAATGTTTCATCAGCCCTGTCTCCGGTGAGATCTGGGTGAATCCCATGATTTGTTGCAAGTGGGGTAGCAGCTGGAGTAGAACTTGACATCCCAAATTTTTCTAGAATATCATGAACGTACTTTGACTGATGAATGAAAATTCCTTCAGGAAGTTGTTCAACTTGTAAACCCAGAAAGAATTTCATCTCCCCCATTGATGACATTTCAAACTTCTGCTTCATCACTGATTCAAAATCTTTACATAGATTTTCATTTGTTGACCCAAAGATTATATCGTCCACATAAATCTGAACTATCAGAAGATGACCATCGACCTCTTTAGTGAAGAGAGTGGCATCCACTTTTCCACGAATGAACTTGTTGGCTAATAGGTGTTGATACAAAGTCTCATACCAATCTCTCGGGGCTTGGTGTAAACCATACAGCGCTTTGTCCAATAAGTAGACCTTGTTTTTGTGGATTGGATCGGTAAAGCCCTGTGGCTGACCGACATAAACCTCCTCTTTGACCTTCCCATAAAGAAACGCCGATTTAACATCCAACTGATAAACTTTGAAGTTCTTCCAAGACGCAAATGCTAGGAAAATTCTGATTGCCTCTAGTCGTGCTACAGGAGCATAAACTTCGGTAAAATCAATTCCCTCCTGTTGACTAAATCCCTGAACAACGAGTCGAGCTTTGTTCCTTACAACAACTCCTCTATCGTCCCTCTTACACTTGAACACCCACTTGGTGTTAATCTTTCTCTGACCATCCGGCAAATCAACTAACTTCCACACTCCCAATTTCTCAAATTGACTAAGTTCCTCCTGCATTGCATTGACCCAAGAGTCTTCAGTAAGCGCCTCTTTGTAAGTTCTTGGTTCAATCTGCGAGATAAAACAACTTAATGAGAATTCAGTTTGCAAAGGAGCAACTTTTGTATAAAAACACGTAAGCCCTTTATCAATCTGATTTCGAGTGCGAACTCCAGCTTGCAATTCTCCTATGATCAACTCCTCTGGATGATATGAAAAAGTTCGCGGCATCACTTCACTCGGAACCTCTACATTTCCCTCCAGATTAGTAACATTCTGCTCTGCATCTTGTTCACCAACTTGGTTTGTTTGACCTGAAATCTGAATTTGCTCCCCCTCAGAATCTGAATCTGAGTCACCATGATCAAATACTGGCATGTTTTCAGCTTCTAGATTATCATTCTGAGCCGACTGATTATCTTGAGCAACTTCATTCTGTTGGACATCATCATGTTCACCAGCATTACTTGGACCTGCTTCATCATCATTTGAAGTTTCCCGTGGTCTCCTCGAATACTCAGCTGGGAACCTTAACTGTGACTCATATTCACGCAAAATATCCAACTCATCAAAGAAATCTTCATCATTCTCTGATTCTTCTCTCATGTCAAACGAATCCCAAAGTTTGTCATAATGATAACGCCATGAATCACCAGGATTCTGCGGCGGCATAGTATAACCTTGACATTCAACATTTGCAGCTTCAATAATCCGCTTCTCACTTGGAACGAAGACACGTCGCAATGGATTTGCATAACCAACAAATATTCCCTCAATGCACTTAGGACCAAACTTTCCGAAAGGCTCTATAACTGTACAGGGTGACCCGAACGGTTCTAGATACTTCAAATTCGGTTTGCGATTATTGATTAGCTCAAAACACGTTTTGTTGAACTTCTTGACAGTAAGAACCCTGTTGAGCGTATAACATGCAGCAGAAACAGCTTCAGCCCAAAAATTAATCGGTAACTTTGAATCTGCGAGCATAGTTCTAGCCGTCTCGATTAGTGTCCGGTTTTTACGTTCTGCGACTCCATTCTGCTGCGGAGTGTACGGAGCACTAAACTCATGCAAAATACCTCTTTCATCACAAAATTCTTCCATCTTACTATTCTTGAATTCAGTACTATTATCACTTCTAATTCTCTTGATACGCCTTTGGTATAAATTCTCAATCTTCCTGAACAGCCCCATCAAACTGTCAAATGTTTCATCTTTCGTCTTCAAGAAAGAAACCCACGAAAATCTGGAATAATCATCAGTAACGACCAAACAATAGTAATCTCCTGTAATACTTTTGACATTCACAGGACCAAACAAATCCATATGAAGTCTTTCCAGAGGTCTTGAAACTGAATTGACTTTCTTTGTAGGATGTGACTTTTTCTTCTGCTTGCCTTTGATGCAGCTAATGCACTCCCCTTCCAGATGAAAACCTTTGATATTAACTCCCAATACCAAATCATTGTGCACCAAGTGATTCATTTTTCTAAGATGTATATGCCCCATCTTTCGGTGCCACAATCTTGATTCTTTCTCAGTTGCTCTAGACACAAAACAATGTGCTTGACCAGTAGTTGTAGTTGCTACAGACATATCTAACACATATAAATCATTCACTCTAGGTGCCCTCATGATAATCCATTCTTCAGGGATAACAAAACCAGGTTTCAGAATCAAACATTCTTTATCAGTGAAGTGAGTAGTATACATGTTGTCACAAATCTGCGAGATACTAAGCAGATTGTTCTCCAGCTCAGTGATGTAGTTAACTCTCTCAAACGTCACAATCCCATTGGATAACGTTCCTTCACCAACAATTCTACCACCTTCATGACCAGCAAATCCCACATAACCACCATTAATGTTTCTCACATCATACAGCAATGCGGTTTTTCCTGTCATATGTCGAGATGCACCATTATCCATAATCCATCTGGATACCAGTTGTGGAAGATCCTGCACAAAATAAACTTCAATTTAACCAACTACAATAAAGATGCCGATTCATGCTTCGCGAACAAGGAAGCTCCGACAATTCAAACTGCTTATTCGAACATGGTGTCCACCCAGGCCTCATCAGCCTTAGGTGTAACCTTGACTCTAGCAATTTGAATTTTGAAATTTTCAGCCTTCAAAGGTGGAAAATTTGCATCATAATCAACCGAAATTGATTCTTCAGCCTTTTTCACTTCAGAAGTTGAAATTTTCATTTCAGTTTTTGGTTTCCAAACTTGTTGAGATAATGCAACCCGTTTATAAAATTTGTCATTTTTAGTTACCACTTTCATTACAGGTTCATTTTTCACATTCTTTTTCTCAACAACAATTTGTGCTTTACCCTTCACATCAACTTTCTTTTGTTGAATCTTCACATTTTCAGTCTTAGGCTTCACATTGGTACACTTTCGTGCAATGTGACCAACTTGGTTACATCTAAAACATGTTCGAGTATCCACAACTAAACTTGTGCCTTCAGACCGATAATGTGAAGCTCTTTTTTCAAAGAACTCTTTATTTGATTTTGAAAAAATTTCATTTTCCTCATCAGAAAGTGAACTTGAACTGTTCACAAACACCTTCTTTTCAGCAAACTTTTTGTTTTGAAACTTTCCTTGCTGATAACTCTTACCACCCCTATAACCACCCGACCAATTGTTTCGATTGTTATTATAAAACCTTGGTGGAACAACAGGCTTTTTGTAGTAAGCTTTATCTTTCTCAAAATTCATTTGCCGTTTTGTTTGTTTCAAACTGTTCACTTCTGACAACTCAACTTCAACCAATTTGAAAACATTTGTCAACTTTTTCACATTAACATTCTCAATGGGAAATTCAGAATCCGAAAACAACTTATCAGATCCAGCCATCTTGTACATCACAAGACCCGGTTCATCACTTAAGTTGTTTTTGGACTTTGATTTCTGAATGTATTTGTCCAAGAAACACCCATCATCTTCAGTTGAATCAGACATCAAAACACTTTCAGCTGTGCTCTTAACAATCTCTGTCTGAACACTATCATCAGATGATGTAAAAGTAACATCAATGTTTTCAGGAAGTTTAACTACACTTTCTTCCTCAATTTCAACCAAACCAGATTGCTTTTTCGTGTAGTTAGCCAGAACAGGTGGTGGAACTTGATGAAAACCCACCCCGGTTCCATCAGAATACACATCTTCGCCCGCTTTGTCTTTCCCGATGGGTTTGGGAATGATATGTTGCAAAACAAAGCTTGCGGAGCTATAACTGTTAAGCTTCAACTGGATTCGCTCGTTTTCAATTACAGCCTCTTGAACTTTAAGTTTCAATTTAGCGATTTCATCCAATTGTTGGTTGATTGATTCTTCTTTGACTCTAAGCATTGCTT
This sequence comes from Helianthus tuberosus, assembly GCA_030545235.1. Lineage (NCBI taxonomy): Eukaryota > Viridiplantae > Streptophyta > Magnoliopsida > Asterales > Asteraceae > Helianthus > Helianthus tuberosus. The sequence continues at coordinate 163,166,188 of CM060354.1, read as the reverse complement.
TCAAATGTTCATTTTCTTTAAAAGTTTTACCATTTCGATCATCACAATCTTTCATTGTGCTTTTCAGTTTTTCAAATTTTTTAGAAATCTAACGGTTTTCAAGAATCAACTTTTCATTTTCTTGTTTAATTTTGTCATGATCAATTTTATCAGTTTCAATTTGAGTAGTTAATTCTTTTATCCGTTCAGTTGAAGCTTTAACTATTTTGTCACGACCAAGAATCTGATTCTCAATGTTTCTGACCTTTGCTGTCAGATCTTTAATTTTCTCACCGTTGAGATACGTGACAGTATTACAAAATTTGCACTCTTTGTTGCAATTTTTGCAATCATCATTTCCTTCGATCTTTTTACCTGACGCATTTGTTGACACATCTGAACTGACCTGGCTTTTTGACTCAGACACGGAGTTAGAGTCTACCTCAAGTGCTTTGGCAGCCAGCACTTTGTCAGCCATTTTTCCCAGGTTCTCTGCAGTCAACTCCTGCGTTGTATCGATAACTCCAGTATCAATCTTCGTGGATTCTTTTCCTTCTATCTCTTTTCTCTCTTTCTCTTTCTCTTTCTCTTCTTCAATCATTTTCGAAATTGGAGTTCCCCACCATTTGTGTTGCCAATACTCATCATGTTCTTTCATTTCCTTGATTAAGACTTCCAGATCAAGAGTTTTGTGATCGATTGCAATATTTCCATACTCATCAAGATAACACTCTCTGTCTGGATCCCATTTGTTGGCTCTCTTTGCTTCCAAAAAAATTCTAGAAAGTCTAGTAATTTTGTTTTCCGAAATCATTTTTCTGTATTTATACTTCTGCTCTTCAGTTCTCTCATCTTTCCATGGAATAGGTTCATTTTTCGCCATGAATGCGTAACCAACCGCATCTTCTTCTGGTAGAACCTCTTGACTCCAATCATACCCCTCATCATCATAAATCACTGCAAGAGCTCTAGATTTCTCTTTGTTGTCTTCAACATGCTTCAATCTAGGCGGCTCGTATTTATTCTGATGATAAATTGCCTTCTTGTAGTAATCATCTCTGAAAGGATTCTCCGATTCATCAGCATAAGCGTTTCGGCATTCTCGTTTGAAATGACCCTTCTGCTTACACTTGAAGCAAGTCACCTTCGATTTATCGAATCCCAACTTAGTAGAAGCACCACCAATTGTTTTTCTGCCAGTGATTTCCATGAATCTTTGTGCACGACGAACAGCACTTGCCATAGCCCAACGAATATCGATCAGTTCCATTTCCTCCGGATCAATCTGATCGTAATCTTCTTTCGTCAGATTTGTGTTGCCTATCTTCCCAGCTACTAATCCTTCATATGATTCCAACACCGATGCTAGGAAGATCATCTGCTGCTTGGCCGATTCTTCATCAAAGTTCTGAGCATTCTTCAAGTCTATTGCAATGTTGCATTGAAAACGATTCTTTGCATCAGAATGACTTCCAGAAGATGAAGATCCACTGTGATACCCACTATGACTTCCACTGCTTTGACCACTTTGATTGTCTTTTCCGGCTGTCGACACATTTTCAGCAGAAAACACAGTTTTTGGAGAAGTTGCTTTTGGCATCATGCTTTTTGGATAGTACAAATCCAAATTCTGCTGATAAGATGAGTGATTAACTTTGTACGTCTTCTTCAACTCCAGTTCATGACTTTCAAATCTCTCAATCACCAAATCTGGTTTCAACATTTCAGGAGCAATAGTATTCTTCAGCATCAATGCATAATATCTCCAATCCATATCTTCTGGTAATGAATCGAACAGTTTGTCAACCAGTTCTTCATCAGAATATGTGATATCATGTCTTGCTAATTCCAGCTTCAGATGACCGAACCTCTCTATCATTTTACACACTAACTCATTTTTAAGACAACCAAACATATCAAACTCTTTCCTAAGAAGTTTCTTTTTGTTTTTCACTATCTCTGTACTTCCTAAACATTTATGTTTTAACTTTGCCCAGAGGTCTTTAGCGTTTGAATAGTCTATCAGTGAGATGATATCCTCCCGAACAGATTGAAATAACAATGCTACACACTTTTGTTCGGCTACAAATGATTCAATCTCATCTGATGCTGTTAAAACTTCGCCATTCTTGTTTCCTTGATCATAACCGTTCTTCAGACTTTTCCAATTTGGAAATGCGAATGCCATCATCCAATCTTCAAACTTTCTGGACCAACGACTGTACTCCTCGATAGCCATTAGCTTTGGGGGTTTATTGAATGTTCCAAAAGCACTTTCAGATTCCCAAGCTTCCTTTTTCCTCTCTTTCGGTGGATTCTCGTTCTCATTACTTGTAGATGAAACGTCTCCCGAGTTTCCAGCAAACGCGTACATGTCGCTAAACGGGTTCATGAAAAGATCATCCATCGTGAGTATACCTGCAAGATTATCAAACACTTAGACAAATTTTGAAATTTTTTACAAACACTGACACTGAAGCGAAATCAGTCAGATTGACTGATAAGCGAAATCACTTAAAGTGACACAAAAGCGAAATCTGATTTGTCCGTATAAGCGAAATCAGGATGTCACTATGAGCGAAAACACAATGTCTGTATAAGCGAAATCAGACTTTGTCCTTATGAGCGAAATTACAAAGTCCTTTTGAGCGAAATCACCACTCGACCGGATGAGCGAAATCAACTAAGTCCAGATGAGCGAAATCAACTAAGTCCGTATGAGCGAAATCAGATTATTAACTCTCGATGTACACTAAAGCGGAATCACGATTTTAATCATTTTTACGCTGAATTTCAATCTGAAACTTTCAAGGATTGTAATACACTTAATTCCGATCACAATGATATGTTTAAAGTTCAATTTTGACCGTAAATTCGTTCCAGATTTGAGTTTGAAAATTCTGTCCGTGAACCGATCGTGTTTTTGATAAAATTGATTGATTTTTACTGTGTTTTAAGGTCTGATACTGTTAAGGATTGATTAACAACTAGTTTCGCTCAATATACTTGAGATTCAACTCATTTTGTCCGTAGGAACTTGTTTAAACCGAAAAACTAAAAGAGAAAGTGAGTAGAAATGAGATAATAGTGTCGAATCAGCTGATGTAGTATGAACTCCTCGTCCTGAAGCTCTGATACCACTTGTTGGACCGTGTCGTGACCCTAAACGATCAGTCAATGTAGTTCATCATCACGTATAAAGGCGGAATCAGTATACGCAACGTAACAACAGCTTTCCTATTCAATTCCTTCACTTTTATTGCTTTCTGAGATCAATTTGACAGAGTTTCGTTACAGCAACAATGACCAGATCTCGCTCCAATGTCATTACAAATGAACACATGCTAGGTATATATAGTATTGCTAATTTCGCTTCAATGTCAAGCCATATAAGCGAAATCACTTGAATCTGATTTCGCTTATATGTCAAGTACATTAAAGCGAAATCAACATGTACCTTTAAGCGAAATCCCATCTAACAACATGTACATTAAAGCGAAATTAACCCTAAAAACCCTAATCTTGACTTTTAAGATCCAATCTTGACTTTCTTGATTTAAGACTTGATGAAGATGCAGTCAACAGACATTCTTGTGCATCAACAAGGTTAAGTGCAGGTACTACTCGAAATAGGCTGACTTTCTCCTAGCATCCACAATAAGTCTCGCAAGCTTAGATGTCATAAAACTGTTGAACAATGTTTCCTTTTTATTTCGATCCGCCTGTGGATCCATTACAGTCCGTTGTGATACTTTGGTCTTACTATTTATTCGGTTTGTAATGAGATTCATCTTTTGCTTCCGCTGTGCATTTAAAATTGTATTGTTTGACTATGATGATATCAACTACGTCATGATACTCCCCACCGGGCCCACCGGTAATACGTGGAAATATGGGGGGCGACAGGTTGTTATCAGAGCCAACACTGAGTGAATTAAACACTAGCCTTTTGTGTTTAATCTCAGTTACACAGTTGCACATTCCTCAAATTTTCGAGTCTAGACAAAGAACATAGGTCAAATCCTGATTTTGTTTTATTTTTGTCTTTTATATATTTTTCTTTGTTGTTATCTTTGTGTATGTTGACAGGGTTAAACATGCCGCCAAGATTCTTTAGGGGAAAAGGAAAGGCACCTGTAGCAGGCCACGACCATGAGGCCGGGCCATCCAAAGGCGAACCCCACCCATCACTATGAGTACAAGTCCCCAGGGAGACTGGAGAACGCATCTGCAACTAGTGAGACGGTCCGTCTCGTTAAGTTCATCACCATCTTATCTCCACTCCTTTGGGCCCCAATCGGAAAATGAGCCCGAAAACCCACAGCCTTCATTTATCCCACTCCAGAGGTCCAACTCTTGTCATTCTTTCGATAACCCGTCACTTATCTTCCGAAGCCGGTTCAACCCGGTAAACTACCTCAATGAACAGTGGGTGTTAACCCATTGGGACCTGAAGATCACTTTTCTGGAGACCATGCGATGGACATGGACGAGGACACCGACCCTACCGAACCACCGACCGGTACCCCCCCCCCCCCACATCCCATAGAAATTTCTGATGGGTCATCCTTCCATGGATCACCCTATCGTGGTCTTGACAGTTACCAAGCGAGGTTCAACTAGTATGAGTGGTATTTTACACCCTCTCACCATTCATCACCTCACCAACAGCAGCAGCAGCAGAATCCTTCTGAGGATTCACGCTTTGTGGTAGTTACCCCACCACCATCACCAGTTCAGCAGCAGCCTCCTGAGCCACCCAGGCGAAGGAGAACGAACGCACGAATGTCCGTGCGAGGAGGAGTGCGTATCAGCACCCCTCAACCATCGAGTGGCAGCCACTACCCGCTACTCCAAGAAGACCAGCAGATGGGGGGACCTTCAAACCCCATCCCGGAAGTGAACTCTGCACCCCGTCGTGCCACCAACATTGGGTTTGGCAACCCAATTCCTACATACGCTGGCTCAGCAGTGTATAATCCCTTTGAGCAGCTGGCTCACACCAGCTTCAATTATGCTGAGGTCGACCCATACTTGGCAGCATGGAACTACAATGCTCTCAACCCCGAGGGGCCTTACGGGGCTCCCTGGGGAGTTGGATACCCAGCTTATGGATACCAACAACAGCCGCCTCTTCGACCTCCACATCAGCCGCAGCCGCAGATACCACGGTTTTCCCCGCCAGAACAGGAGGAAATTCTCCAAAGATTGAGCCAAGTGGAAAGGGTAGTCCATGAGGACCGAAGAAACATCCAGGGATTCTTTAAGGAATTGGCGAATTAAATAAAAGGAAAGAGCAAGAAGGACCATTGAATCCTTTAAATTGTTGGTTGTATTTGCTTATTTTCAATCCAGCCCCTGTGTGGGCATGTCTTTTGTTTAACCCCTGCGTGGGTATGTCTTTTTGTATTCTGCCCCTGCGTGGGCATGTCTTTCTGTTAACCCCTGCGTGGGTATGTTTGTTTGTTTAAGCCCCTGCGTGGGCATGTTATTTTAGTAGATGTCCCGTTTAGGGCAAAATTGTACTTGTTAAATTGTTTATGAAATGGTTCATTTAAATTTTCATTTTACTAATTATGTGCATAAACATAAAATGTAAAATAAATAAAATAACATTCCTACTAAAAGATCTACCATTATAATAAAATGGCAAAATCTAAAAAGGGACTAGACCTAGCCATGTGTCATCTTAAGACAGGGCCAAGATGGTAGTTCCATAATTAGGTTCAGATCCATATTAACCTCTCAATTTAGGATTGTTCTGCGATAAATATTAAAAAGAATCTTAAAAGGTAAAACCTAGCTTATATGTCATTATAAGACCTGGCCAATATGGTAAAACCTATTTAAAAATATTCAAATCTCTGTTAACATCTGCAAACATGTTAACATTCTTGGCTAATGTGATCCGCAAAATCACACATGTCACCCTTATGTTGAATTATCCCAATTCCTTATTTATTATTTAAACATCCAATAATGATGTAATGCCTACGGGCCATAATTTTTGTCATATAAGACAAAAGACAGTCATAGCTTATAAACTCCCTGTCAAGAAAGGTAATGAACCTTGATTCAAACCTTAATAACTAGATCCTATAAGATCTTGACCTATAATTTACAAATGTCCATGTGACTAGGCCTGTTGTGCCATTATTATATTTTATTCTAGAACTAAGGGTTACTAATGAAAAGTCCTGAATGAAATTACTTAACAAATTAACCAATATGGTTCTTTAATTACCATGGTTAATAAATTATCAAGATGAAAAACCTATTATAATTCCCTAAATGAATCATTGTCATCATCTTATGTAGCAATCCAACTACATGACCGAGTCTGAAGAGGTCAACAGTCGGCCAAAGGAGAATCATGACGCCACCAGGATCAATCTAACTGGTGCAGAGCTCCAAGCATTAATTGACAATGCTGTTACCAAAGCCATAGATAGGCAGTATAGTGAATCGAGTAGTACTCGAAGCAGGACCCAATCAGCAACTCATTCTAAGCCTAAAACTCACTCTGAGGGTCATAGTAAGCCACCCTCTAAACTAGATAAGCCAAAGAAAGATGACGACGATCATCACTCCTCCAATCAGCAAAGCGTTCCGTCAAAGAAGATCGAGCTTAAACAGGAACCGCGTGGTAAGTCCTATACATATAAGTACTTCGTCTCATGCAAACCCAGGGATTTCACTGGGGAAAAAGGAGCTGTCAACTGCATGACTTGGTTAGACGAAATGGATACCGTGGTTGATATCAGTAGATGCGCTGATAAGGATGTGGTAAAGTTTGCATCTCAGTCATTCAAAGGTGAGGCACTAGCTTGGTGGAGATCTTTGATCCAAGCTACAGGGAAAATCCCATTATACAATCTGTCCTGGGAACAGTTTGTGACGTTGATCAAGGAAAACTACTGCCCTCAGTATGAGGTTGAAAAGATTGAATCTGATTTCTTGTCTTTGGTTATGAAGAACCTGGATTGTCAAGCCTACCTCACCAGCTTCAACACTATGTCAAGTTTGGTTCCTTATCTTGTGACACCAGAACCCAAGAGAATAGCTCGTTTCATTGGGGGTTTAGCCCCAGAGATCAAGTCGAGTGTGAAGGCCTCTAGACCAGCTACTTTTCGGTCTGCAGCTGATATATCATTATCCCTTACTTTGGACGCTGTCAGGCAGAGATCGCTGGGGAACACCGATGCCGAAAAGAGGAAGCGTGAGGATGACAACTCACGACGTTCATACAAGAGACATAAGGGAAACCATGATCACAAAAAGAGTTCTGGATCTAAGAGAGATGGTCAACAATCGGGTGATAAGCCCAAGTGTAAAGTCTGTAAGAAGCACCATTTCGGGAGGTGCAGATATGAATCAAAATCTTAGTCACAGCCAAGAGCTTCTGGGATTTGCAAGTCTTCTGAGCACAAGACCTTAGACTGTAAGAAAATCAAGGATGCCACATGCTATAACTGCAATGAAAAGGGGCATATCAAGTCCAACTGCCCAAAATTTGCAAGAAAGACTGAGGATGGGAAAAAGACCAATGGTAGGGTCTTCCGAATGGATGCATGAGAAGTTGTTCAGGACGACAATGTGATCACAGGTACTTCCTCATAAATGATGTTTATGCAAGAGTGGTTTTTGATTCAGGAGCTGATAAGTCATTCGTAGATAATAAGTTTTGTAAGTTGTTGAATTTACCTGTTAAAACCCTAAGTGTGAAATATGAGGTGGAATTAGCTGATGGTACCTTAGAAACCGCGTCAGCCATGTTAGATGGATGTTTCATATCCATTAGGAACCACCTTTTCCATTGTCCCTACTTCCCTTGAAGTTAGCCGGTTTTGACATAGTTATAGGCATGGACTGATTATCCCATAACCAAGCCCAGATCGTCTGCAATAAGAATCAAGTAGTGATCAAGACTCTGTCTGGTGAGCCACTTACCATTCAGGGAGATACCCACTATGGACTGCCTGAGCAAGTGTCTATGCTCAAGGCATCTAGATGTTTGAAGAAGGGCTGTGTCATTTATATGGCACAGGTGACTATTGACGAGCAAAAGACCAAGGTTGAAGATATCCCCGTCATTTCTGAATACCCTGAAGTATTTCCCGAAGAACTACCCGGTTTACCACCAGATAGGCAAGTAGAATTCAGAATTGACATCATCCCTGGAGCGGCGCCTGTTGCGAGAGCACCTTATAGGTTGGCACCAACAGAGATGAATGAATTAAGGACGCATCTAGATGATTTGCTAGCCAAGGGTTTCATTAGACCTAGTTCGTCTCCTTGGGGAGTGCCAATCTTGTTTGTGAAAAAGAAGGATGGATCGATGCGTCTGTGCATCGATTACCGTGAGCTTAACAAAGTCACTATCAAGAACAAGTATCCTTTGCCTAGGATCGACAATCTCTTCGATCAATTACAAGGGGCAAGCTACTTCTCTAAGATTGATTTGAGGTCAGGCTATCATCAACTGAAGGCTAAAGATGAAGATGTACACAAAACTGCATTTAGGACTCGCTATGGCCATTACGAATTCCTAGTGATGCCTTTTGGGCTCACTAATGCACCTGCCGCATTCATGGATCACATGAATCGCGTCTGCAAGCCATACTTGGACAAATTTGTTATCGTCTTCATTGACAACATTCTGATTTACTCAAAGAATCTGGCCGACCATGAAAAGCACCTTCGTTGTATTCTTAAGCTGCTTCAACGGGAAAAGCTCTATGCCAAATTTTCAAAGTGTGAATTTTGGCTTCGTGAAGTCTAATTCCTTGGACACATAGTTAGTGAACGTGGTATCCAAGTAGATCCTGCTAAGGTTGAAGCTGTCATGAATTGGCAAGAGCCAAAGACGCCCACAGAGATTCGTAGCTTTTTGGGTTTAGAAGGATATTATAGGCGTTTTATTGAAAACTTCTCAAGGATTGCTGCACCCCTAACTTCATTAACCCGTAAGAATATCAAGTTTGATTGGGGTCCTAAGCAGCAAGAGTCTTTCGACATTCTTAAGCAGAAGTTAAGTAACGCTCCAGTATTGACGTTGCCTGATGGAATTGATGAATTTGTAGTTTATTGTGATGCATCGCACACAGGTATGGGATGTGTGCTTATGCAGAAAGGCAAAGTCATTGCCTATGCCTCACGCCAATTAAAGGTGCACGAGAAGAATTACACCACCCACTACTTGGAGTTGGGTGCCGTTGTATTTGCACTAAAACTGTGGAGGCATTACTTGTATGGAACCAAATGCGTGATCTATTCGGATCACAAGAGCCTTCAACATTTGTTCAATCAGAAGGACTTAAACATGAGGCAAAGACGCTGGATGGAAACTCTAAATGATTATGACTGTGAGATAAGATACCATCCAGGCAAGGCAAATGTGGTTGCCTATGCCTTAAGTAGAAAGGAGAGAGTAAAGCCTATAAGAATCAATGCCAAGAGCATTGAGATAAAGAATAGTTTGAATGAAAGGTTGTTAGCTGCGCAGAAGGAAGCTGTATTGGAAGCTAACTATCCTGATGAAAAGCTAGGAGTAACTGAAGAGCAGTTATCCTATGGCAAGGACGGAATCCTGAGGTTAAATGGACGAATATGGGTTCCAGTTTATGGAGGACTACGGGATGTCATCCTCCAGGAAGCCCACAGTTCTAAATATTTCGTTCATCCTGGAGCTGATAAGATGTACCAGGATCTGAAGGCAAATTATTGGTGGATAGGCTTGAAGAAGTCTATAGCTGCCTATGTAGCTAAATGTTTGACATGCGCGCAAGTCAAAGCTGAACATCAGAAGCCGTCAGGTTTGCTACAATAGCCTGAGCTCCCCACCTGGAAGTGGGAGATGGTGACAATGGATTTCATCACCAAATTGCAAAGACAAAGAGAGGAAATGATACTATATGGGTGATAGTAGATAGACTGACTAAGTCAGCACATTTCCTACCCATTAAAGAGACTTATAGCTCCGACATGTTAGCCCAATTGTACGTTGATAAGATTGTAGCTCTTCATGGAGTACCAGTATCTATTATCTCTGACAGAGATACCGGATACACATCACATTTTTGGAAAAGTTTCCAACAGTCTTTGGGCACGCGCTTAAATTTTAGTACGGCTTACCATCCTCAGACGGATGGGCAGAGTGAGCGTACCATCCAAACTTTGGAAGACATGCTTCGTGCATGTGTGATTGGCTTAGGTGGTTGTTGGGATAACGACCTGCCATTGATCGAGTTCTCCTATAACAATAGGTACCATACAAGCATTCAGGCAGCACCTTTTGAGGCATTATATGGTAGGAAGTGCAGAACGCCTATTTGTTGGGCAGAAGTGGGAGAAGCTCAGTTATCAGGACCAGATATAGTCCTTGAAACGACGGACAAGATTGTCCAGATTCGTGACCGCCTTAAAGCTGCCAGGGATAGGCAGAAGAGTTATGCTGATAAAAGGCGAAAACCTCTAAAGTTTAAGGTTGGTGATAAAGTTTTGCTTAAGGTATCACCCTGGAAGGGGGTGATGCGATTTGGTAAGAAAGGTAAGTTAAGCCTGAGGTATATAGGACCATTCGAGATTATTGAATGTGTTGGGTCAGTGGCTTATAAGTTGAACTTGCCTGAAGAGCTCAGTGGTAGTCACAATGTATTTCACATCTGCAATCTGAAGAAATGTCTAGCTGATGAATCGCTAGTCATACCACATACCGATGTGCGCATCAATGTTGTAGAAGGCGCTAGGCGCTAGTCGGGCGGTGAGGTACAGCCTAGGGATTAATCGGGATTAATCGGGATTAATCCGAATGGGATTTTTATATGTATTTTTTCAAAATTATATATATATACCCAATAATATAAATATAATACTTCAAAATTCACATAAATACTTCAAGTTTCAGATAGTATGGTTCGATTTTGACCAATTTTGACCGCCTAGGACCGCCTAGAACCGACTAGGACCGATTTTGATCGATTTTGACCGACTAATACTGTCCGATTAATCCGATTTTTGACCGCCTAGGACCGATTTTGACCGCCTAGGACCGATTTTGAACGATTTTTGACCATGACCGATTCATTGACCGCCTAGCTCAAAATTAGGCAGTAGATGACCGCCTAGCGCCTAGGCGCCGATTAATCGGCCGCCTAGGCCGATTTCTGCAACCATGGTGCGCATAGATGAGAGCTTGAAATTTGTGGAAAAACCTTTGTCGATTGAGGATCGACGGGTTAAGAAGCTTCAGAAGAAGCATGTACCTATCGTAAAGATTAAATGGGATGCCCGCAGAGGTCCCGAATATACGTGGGAGGTAGAGTCTACCATGAAAGAAAAGTACCCTCATTTGTTCCAGTAAATCTCGAGGTTGAGATTTCTTTTAAGGGGGTGAGGATGTAACACCTCGTAAAAATCATACCCAATAAAATAAAGACACGTGTCATGTAAGATAAACGTGTCAAGAACCCGGGTCAAATTAGAAGATGTATGGTAGGATTTAAAAAGTGTCGACATGTTAATAAACACCTCTGAGTGACCTAAATATAAATCCCAAGACCTTAGTTTATATTGTAAACATCTGATATATATATTTTTTTATCCGGCTAAAATTCTAATAATACATAATACAAGTTGCAAGGAAAGGAAGTTATATGTAATTTACGACAATTCCTTCTAAAGCATTCATCAATAAGTCCAAAGACCCACATGTGCATGGCAACACATGCAAGGGCATGCAAACACCTTAATACATGGTCCCTACACTGAGAAGAAAGCCTGAGATTCGGAATGGTAAAGATTGCATGGCCAAAGCTTGAAAGTTTTCAAGTTTTTGTCTTCTGGTCATCGGAAATACAGACCGTATGGCCTTAGGCTTACGGTCCGCAAGCGCTACAACTGGGCGATATAATTCAAGGTCGGTTACGGACCACAAAGCTATGGACTTACGGTCCGTAAGAGGGGCTTACGATCCGCAAGGCTTCCTACTTACGGTCCGTAAGATCGTCGCTGGCAGCAGAAAATGGGCAGATGCCTGTTCAGCCTGTTGCACCGCCTTAAGAGAGTGGTTTTCGAAATCAGGGACTTGGCAACTGGTTTTGGCATTATAGGGACACATGGGACCATCATAAAACATCAGTAAACTTGGTTGGCATCATCTCATGCAATCTAAGTTTGTATATATAGAGCATTGTTGCAACTCTTGAAACTTGCTCACTTCAAGTTCACTCAAGACTCATTTCTGGAGCTCCTCTGATCAGCAACAAGATTCCTTAGGCTTCCTAATCGTGCATAGGACCCTTGTAAGTGTCCTTAACCCTTCCTAATTCAGTTTAGCTTAGTTAATTAACTTAAAGTCAAACCGTCGTAATTAAGGTTTGACTTCGAGATTAATCAATAATTGTTCAGACAAATATCGAATTGAAAGTACCTATAGGTTGGTAATTATGTGGGTAATAAACCTTTAAAATGGTAACCTCTGATTCCCACTCTAACTAGGTCAATTGTCGGGTCAAAGCTAATCTTAAAAAGACAACAGAAAGCTTATTTTCAAATTAATGCATAATTAACAATGTAGAAGCCATGCAACCTGTTTTATCACTAATATAACTTGGTAATCAATGTAAGAACATGTCTAAACATGTTCCACCCGACAATTTTCAGTTTAGGCTCGGTTCGGAACCGAAAGTCGCATAATTTGACTTATGCTTTGACTTTCAGTTCTGACCCATTTGAGCAAAGTTTAGAAATGCCTTAGAGCTTTATTTGGACCAGGTTACATGTTAGTATAACCCTCTGTGATTATACAACTTGGTTCAATAGTTATCCGATTCATATGCATGTTTCTGTTAATTACTTATATGTCGACTATTATGCCCAAGTGACCTTAAAACATGATTTTTGAAAATGTAAAAGAGTAGAAACCTTAGTTACTAATTTATAAACTTGCACGTAAAATTTGACATCAGTTTGAGGTCTAGATTAAGAGTTATGCTCAATAGCGTAATTAGAAAGCTTTTGTTAATTAAACGGCGTAATTAGCATATAGCCTTATTTAACCCACTTTTTTATATCAAAATTTTTACCCACTGATGTAATATAATATTTTGGGATTTTTGAAGATTTTTAATTAATTTTAGGCTGAGCATAACATAGGGTTGTAGCTTTAAATCGGTTATTGTCGGTTTTGCCCTTTTGGGGCTATAAAATGAGTTTTACAAATCCGTTTGACCCCAAACCTTTTGCTACTGATTCTAAATCATAGATAAAGTATTTTAACCTTTCTGGAATAATAAAAATATCAGACCTATAACTCAGATTATTATTTAAACTCTTTTATAACCTTTTAAAGGACCAAAATACCCCTACGGGGCGTAATTTGAGTTTAAATCCGTTTTGGGCATAATGGAAGATATCTTACTGATGTCACAACGTATTTAAGGCATATTAACTTAGGAAACCTGTATATGGCTGTTATGGTTACCCGTTACGCATTCTTCGCATTTGTTTCAGTTTATGTAACTAGTTTGCATAAATTGACCAAAGCGGGTCAAATCTTATCATTTTAATCTCAAAATCCAGAATGTGTTTAGTTTACCCATATTATACAAGTCTTCAAACTTGTCGGGTCTAAATCACATTCTATTCCGGTCTTCGCTTATTCATGTGTTTGAACCGAATCTTCCTTTAAAACTAACCGGTCTAAGCTTAAGCTCAATTAAAGACCCGTTAGGAATCTAATAGGTTATTATAAACCTTCATTCCAGAATAGGAGGCCCGGTAAAAGCTACGTGCACTTGCTATTTGTGATTATTACTTGCAAAGGTAAATACTTTTAACTTATTTTCCCTATACAGGCTTGGGGTATGGTATATAAAATACCGCTTGGTCGGGCATTGAATCTTTAATCGTATGGAGGTTAATTCATAGAAATGACCAGTTTAAATTGTTTTGTTTGCTTAAAGCCTTTAGGGGGTTAATGACCATGTCCCGGATATCCTTGGCATCATTTTACGAAATGGCCACGACCTAAGCACTTAGTGTAGGCGTACACCCGACAGTGAATAAATAAATAATAAGGTATAACCGCCGGTTTCGGGAATAACCCGCCGCGGGACTATATCATGTGGTGTGCCTATTAATCTTTAACCCGGTGTTCAGCACGGGCTACTGAACGCATAAGAAACATGTAATTCTTTTACGAGATTATATATAAATAATTATCCCAAGTTATAAAAGTTTTGTGCCTCATGCATTCAAATCAATTTTATTAAACCTTTTCAAAATGAGTCAGTTAATTGTATTTACCAGTGTAAACTGACATATTTTCCCAAAAAGGTTAAGTGCAGGTACTACTCAAAATAGGTTGGCTTTCTCCTAGCATCCACAATAAGTCTCGCAAGCTTGGATGTCGTAAAACTGTTGAACAATGTTTCCTTTTTATTTTGATCCGCATGTGGATCCATTACAGTCCGTTGTGATACTTTGATCTTACTATTTATTCGGTTTGTAATGAGATTCATCTTTTGCTTCCGCTGTGCATTTAAAATTGTGTTGTTTGACTATGATGATATCAACTACGTCACGATACTCCCCACCGGTAATACGTGGAAATATCGGGGTGTGACAGTTGCTTGGGTGGGAGATGGGTTCAATGGATATGGGCAAGGAGGTGGCAACCAGTGGGCCCAAGAAGAGGGCTGTTGTTGAGGTATGTTGGCGGCCCAGGGAGGAGGTGGCCAAAAGTATGACGGGTAAGTGTTCGGTTGGAAGTAGCGACCCCGGCCATAATTCGAGCGACCGCGGCCACGGCCTCGGCCGCACCCACGATCAGAGGAGTTGTCAGATCGGTAATGGTTTCAGGTATCGGCGGGGGGGGGGGGGGGGGGGGCTTGTTTGCTCAGTGGTTGTGTTAAGGGTCGTGCCGGCTGTTTGAGCGGATAGCTTGGCCTGGGCAGTTTTCCGTTCTTCAACTTGACAAAGGCGCGATCGGGTGTTGTAAAAATCCGGGAGAGGATGAGTTTGCTGAAGGATGAGAGAGATGCTCTCATATTGATCGATTAAGCCGGTGAGAATCTGTAGAACAAGTTGGTTTTCGGACACGGTAGAACCAAGACTAGTAAGTTGGTCATGAAGAAGTTTCATATGTTGACAATATTCAGCCATGTGGGGGAACTGGTCAAGGCGACTGTTAAAGAATTTGTTTTGGACAGTAATGGTGCAAGCGGCTTGGTTGTCAAGGAACAAGTTTTTGAGACGGCACCATGCGTCATACGCGGTGGTATTGGTGATCATGATGGTGTGCATAAGATCTTGAGAGATGGTACCGTAGATTCATTGTAAAACAATGGAATCGGTCCTTTCCCACGACTCAAGATAGGTGTGTTTGGTGACCGGTGCTTTATCCTTGTCTTTATCAGAGGATTCTTTGGCAGTGGAGGAGGATGTGGCGGTTTCTCGTGGTTGAAGGTGGTCGTACACATCGTAGGCTTTGCTGTGGAGAATGAAGAGCTCAGCCCACGTGTTGTAGTGCTCTGTTTGGCTATCAAGAATCAAGGGAATAAAGTTCTTGATGTTGTTGACTGTTACAGCAGGGTGAATGTGAGAGGTAGACATCGCCAGCCAAGAGAAGGAGGAAGACAGACGGCGGCGATGAGGAGGAGGAGGAGAAGAAGAGAAGAAAAATTTTTAGGGTTTAGGCTCTTGATACCATGAAGAATATTATGGCTCAATTGAATTCCATTCATTGATAGGATCAAACACATATACAAGATACAATCCCATAACTTAGGGAATAAATAATTACAAAGATCCTATTCCTATTTACAAAGATATTCTATTCTATTAGTGATCCATTCATAAATTCATAATATGTGGCATGGAATAAGTTTCTAATATCTTGTTGATATTGGGTTAATGGCAGATTTCTCAACAAAGTTTTGGTTTCCTCTGACGGGTCGAATGAAGATGTAACCGCTTGTAGTGCTGATAAGGTGGAAGAAGCGAAGGCGGTTCTTAGACTAATTCCGATATGGGTAAGTTGTTTAGCGTAATGGATTGTATTTTCTCAAACTTCCACATTATTCACCAAACAAGGAACTACCATGGACCGGTCGATTGGGTCAACATTTGAGATTCCACCCGCCACACAACAATCTTTCATCAGCCTCTCTATTATCATCCTCATTCCGATCTATGACATGGTAATAGTTCCTCTTACCCGAGCAATTACAAACATACCATCTGGCATAACAATGCTTCAAAGAATTGGAACCGGCATTTTTATATCTGTTGTTTCAATGGTGGTTGCAGCCATCGTTGAAACAAAAAGGCTCAATATTGCTCGTAAGGACGGATTGTTAGATGATCCAAATGCAATGAATCCAATGAAGATATGGTGGTTATTACCTCAATATCTATTGGCTGGATGGTGGTGTGTTTACAATTATTGGTATGCAAGAATTCTTTTACGACCAAATGCCAAGGGATCTGAAAAGTATAGGCTTAGCACTTTACCTTAGTGTATTAGGAATTGGTAGCTTCTGAGCAGTTTTATAATCTCAATCATTGAAAAAACAACAGGCGGAAACGATCAAGATGGTTGGATACCTGATAACTTGAATCAAGGGCATGTTGATTATTTTTACCACCTTCTTGCTGGAATTAGTGCAGGGGCATTTGTGATTTTTATATATGCTGCAAAATCTTATGTATATAAAGGAGAAAGTGGTATGTGATGTTGCTGAGTTATGGTGGAATTAGTGAAGATTTGTTGTGGATTGATGTTCATTGATGCAGCATGATGTAATTGTTGCAAAGGCTGCTTACATTAAGGATGTAAGTAGCCTTACTACCCTTTTACTCATAAAAGTGGATTTTATGAGAAAATTACCAAAATGTTGGTTGACCAAGTGTCTTTGCAATTTTGTCACCTTCATGCGTCTTTGGAACGTCCTCACAGCCTCGGAAGCGTCCCACTATCATGTTAAAGCGTCCGTTTCCTTTCAAGCTGACACGTGTCCGACATGTTGAAGCGTCCGTTTCCGTTACCAAAATGCGTCAGTCACCGACGCATCATAACCAAAAACTTTTTTGATGCGTCCCTGTGTACGTTTCCGAGGCTTGGCCGACGTTTCCGAGGCTTGGCCGATGCTTCCGAGGCCTTGGCCGACACTTCCGAGGCTTGACCGACGCTTCCCGAGGCTTGGCCGAGGCTTCCCGAGGCTTGGCCGATGCTTCCCGAGGCTTGGCCGACGCTTAAATAACTAACGAACAAAAAAAAGGAAAACTCAAAAGCCGTTTAACTTTTTAACCATTGCACACATTTACCCCACTATATAACCCCTCACCCCGTTCACTTATCACTTATCACCACCCGCCGTTTCAAAGTTTGCAAACATTTCTCAGCCTTTTCACTATAACTCAGACGCCGTCAACGACCCGAAAATGGCCAACTCCTGGATAGATGTTGAAGATATTGCTCTGTGCGAAGCATGGGAGGAGGCCATGACCGATCCTCCACGATGAGGACATGGTGGGCTCTAGGTTCGTGTTCAATAGATTTTCGCCCAACTACGTGGTCCGGACCACAACCGGACCGTTGACGCTTTATCCTCCAGGTTTCGTGTCCTGCAGTTGGAATGTGAGAGGTTTGATCGATATTTCAAGAAAGTGGAGACAGAAATGCCGGACCGTGGTGAGGACGATCAGAAGGACGTGGCCCTCATCAACTACCGTCATGAAGAGAGACATGAATTCAAACATGTCTCGGAGTGGGAGGCTATTAGGATATGGTTTTAGAATATTATATGTTGTTATTTTGGTTTTTATTTTTATTATCTTATGTTTAATGTTTAATAGTGTTTAATATAAAAATTTTTGACTTCGTTAACATGTTTATAAGTTGAAAAAATAACTAAAAAATAACAAGTTTATATCGTTAATTTTTTACTCCGTTAACATATTTATAAGTTATAAAAAAATTTTGATCATTATGTATTTGCACAACTTTCCCAAAAATAAATAGACAGTAAATTTTGTTTACCTTTGTCCGACGCTTCACGGACGCGTTAGCAAACTCAGGCGGACGCTTCAACATCGGACACGTGTCGGCTTGAAAGAAAACGGACGCTTCAACATGATAGGCGGACGCTTCCGAGGCTGGGAGGAAGTTCCAAGGACATATGAAGGTGACAAAATTTCAAAGGCACTTGGTCAACCAACATTTTGGTAATTTTCCCGGATTTTATTCCACTCTCTTTGGGATTTCAAATATAATGAAGCCTCTATGGCTACCTAATTTATCTTGATTTACTAACATGTTACCAACTTATTAAGTAAAGCATTTTCTTACTATTTATACACTACAATTATCAAAGGGCTTGTAGCCTAGCAGGATGACGTGTCATTATTACAAAAACCAAATCAAAAGTATGATTCAATAATACTTAAAAAGGATCGACGTTCATGATCCCAAAAGAAATGACGTTCCTGACTACTGGCTACGACGACTGTTGATGCAACAAATAATAGACCAAAGATAGTAGCCTGGCTGATTAGGCAAAAGGGTTGAAGGGTTCCACTTTGCCTAACGCGGGTCGTGGGGTCCCCCCACGTTTGCAAGACGTGGAAGGAGGTTCACTAGTTTATTTTTGTTGTTTGCTGAAGGTCCTCCTCTGAATTGTGTTCAGATTAGGATGATGGAGCAAACAGAATGTGTGTGTTGGATATGAAAGGGAGTGACTTGCATGAAGCAAGTACTCGTAGTGAATGACCAGAGATTTCAGGAATCAGGGATGGCCAGGAATGTCCTGCTTAGTAAATGAAGTGTCTAATATATAGGAGAAGACATCCCTCAAAGAGGAAGGCATTTGACTAGTGACCATGCTTGTAGTGGGGGTTTTGCCCTTTTTGGGGGTTGAAGGCTTTGACCTGCGGGTAAAAGAGTGTGTTCTGTGGAACCGAGTTGCTTTTGCGGCTGGTGGGTTGGTGAAGCAATCCAGGGATGTGACTACTTACTGTTCCCGTATTGCTTTTCCCAATCTCCCAGCTTTTTAACCTTTGAACCGTTTAACCTTTCAAGTGCTTATGTATTTAAGTCATTTTTATTTGATCTTGGGCTACCCCCGTCATCAGCCCCCCAAGTCAGAGGTTTTTGGGGAATGAGCTCAAAGACTTTTGACTTAAATACATGCGTTTATTGCTTGAAGGTTTCAAGGGTTCAAAGCTTGAAGGCTTAAAGGGTTAGGGTCAGTTAATTTTTGAATTTTAAATAACTGACAATTGATTTGATTGATGTGTGGCAGTTCATAGGGTGGCGGTTTTGCAGGAAGTAACTGTTTGCAATTATCACCCTATTTTAAGTTTTATTTTCTTTTATATTTGAAGATATCATCCAATCTCTTCATTATCCTTTCAAGTTTTCCTCTGCAATTCCTTTCCTTTCTTCAAGGTTAGTTCCGACTTCTTCCTTATTTCCTTACTTACTTCATATTTTCTAAAAAAAATGGGTGCTCGTAAGGATTTGGCTAAGTCCTTCTCTCGATTAACCCAAGAAGAGGTAGAATTATTTTGTAAGGAATATGGTATTGGGAAAATGTTTAAACCGACTGCTCCTGCTTGTGATGTTCCGATTGACAAGTGTCCGGCTGGTTTTATTGCTCTTTATTGTCGTCATTTTGAGTTTTCGAACGTCCGTTATCCGTTTTCCCTCTTTGTTCTGAATTTATTGGAGTATTACCGAGTTTCCTTTGGTCAGATTCACCCAAAGGGCATGGCTAGGGTTTTGCACTTTGAGGTTTTGTGCCATGCCCTTAGATATGATCCTTCATTGTTGCTTTTTCGCCGGTTTTTTCGTTTCGCCAAAAATAGTGACTGGTTCACCTTTGAAACATCCAAGGTTGATACTTGTCTTATTTCGTCTATGGTTACAACACTTGGTATTTGGAATGATAGTTTTTTCTGGGTTTCTGATTCAATTGTCCCATTCAAAATGGTGTGGAGGCACCCGGATGCCGTTCTCAACAAACCGGAGCCCTCCGAATCTGAGTTAAATGATGCTTTTCTCAAAGCCATCCGGGAGTGCCCTTCTAGGGTTCATCCCTTCCCTGAACATTTGCTAGTTCTATTAGGGGTTAGTAAATTGTGGGAAAATGCCGATCGGGATCCGGTTCTAATGAGGAGTGGCACGGGTATGTAGTTTCCTTTTTTGCCCTCTTTGCCTTTTTCTTTATTTATGCCTTATATGTTTTTGTTTTTTTGTTATTTACAGTCATGTCTGCCCTGGATTTTATCAAGAGTGATGACACTTCTGATGTTGCGTTTGGGGATGTCCCATCTGTTCCTGATGAAAATGTTGTAGTTAAAACTGCTGAACAAAGGTTCGAGGGTTCGGGTTACGTTGGTACTTCCAATGTCAAAGGTTTTTCCAAGTCTCATGCTCCCAAGGCTTCAACCCGTCGATCTACCTGCCGTTTGAAGGGTGCTCCTCAATCCACTTCTACTGAACCGGTGGAGTTGAGTGATGATATTGAAGCTTCTGAAGATCAGGGTGTTGAAGCGGGTGCTGAAAAGGAGAAGAAACTGGTTGTTCATGGTAAGAAAGCTTCAGCCAAGAAGGTTATTGTTACCCCCATTCAAGGTTCTTCAAGCAGGGATGTTGAAGGGTTGGATCCGGACGAAGTTTATGTGCCTGGTTGGTCGGTGAAAATTGATGATAGTTTCAAAGATGCTGCTGTTTGTGAAGATGATCTGAGTCACATTGCTCCTCCTTCAGTTCACAACACCATTACTGAGATGGACGATGACTTGATGTTATCCCGCATGATTTTGAGTACCTGCATCCTTGCTGCCATGCTTCCTCAGGGTGTTGCTCGTTTTCGTAAGAGGATGCAAGAATATGAAGAATTTTCTAAGAAGAAAGATAAGATGAAATCTTCAATGGCTGCGATGAAGAAGGAGATAGCTGGGTTTGCTGAGAAAGAAGAAGCGTGGGACAAGAAGGTTAGTGAACTGACTAAGAGGCATGACATTGAAATGAGTGATCTGAAGAAGAGCTTTGAGTCCGAGCGTTTGAAGCTTAAAGCTGATAGGGAAGCTTTGTCTGTTCAACAAAGGGCTTTTGATGCGGAGAAGGAAGGGTTGAAGGTTGTGGTTGCTCAGACCACCAATGATAACCAATGGTTGATTGAGCAAGGCTTTCAAGAGGTTGTCACCTACCTTCTCCACTCCAAGGAGTTTAATTCTGCCCTTGGTGAAGTTTACAATAAGTTGCTCAACCTGGGGAAACATCAGGGCCTCATCGCTGGTTATAAGCTTCATGAATCCAGCCATCCTTTGGAGAAGTCTCCCCTGTTCCGTCCCGAGGCTTCCGATGTTTTCAAGGGCTCCGTTGAGCAGATGGAGAGGTTGACCTACCCCTATATTCATCAAGTTTCTGCTTGTTTTGGTAAGCCTCTTACTGTTTTGCAAGACCTGAAACCGGAGGGCCTTAATGAAAAAGTCTGTACTGAAGTTTTGGGTTCTTTTTCAAGGAAGAGATCCTATTCGGGAGATAGTGATGACACCCTTTCATGTGGTCCGGATGCTTCGAAGGATGCAAGCTTGGAGGCTTCAGCAGTAGGTGGTGATGGTGGTGTAAAAGCTAAGAAGTCCAAGAAAGCAAAGAAGGTCAAGGGTGAAGGTTCCGGGGTTTCCAAGCCTTCTGCTGATGTTTAATGGGCATTCGTAGCTTTCTTAGCACTCAAAAACAATTTGTGGTTTGTAATGCTAACTTTAGACAATATTAGGTTTTGCAGGAACCCCTAAGGTTCTTGTTATGTGGTTGTGCTTTTAGGCCTGTATGGCCGTTGGAACAATATCTAAGCTTGCAAGTCACTAGGACTTGTTTTAACGTGTGTTTGAATGGTTGAAAGTCTTTCAGGGCTTTCTTTGTTATGATATGATATTTAACTTATTTTCTTTGTGTTGTGTTTTTATACTTGTGCCTATTTCGTTAAGGTAGCTTGGTTGACTTCAAGCTTTTAAGCTTTTTGGCTATCCCTAGGTAGGTTGAAGCCTTTAAGGTTTTGAGTTGTCATATATATGGCTTGAAGCCTTGAAGGCTTCTTAGTTTTGCAACTTGACTTGGTTTGTATTTCAAGCTTTTATAACTCTTTTTTCAATTACTCTTCGAGTTATATCTTTTTCTTGTAACTTTGTCTTTGTCGAGTTTGTGTTGTCTTTATGTGTATTATACCTTAAAGGGTTCAGTGCGGCAGTCACTTAGCCTTGGTATTTTTAACAAGAAGACATAGAACCTATCCTATTTGTTTTCTTGTTTTTTGTTTGATTCGTAAGCCTGTTTGTTGGTTATTCTTCTAAGGCTTAAGGAACATTTGGTGTAGGCTGTTCAAACCCGTCTATGAGACAATTTTGTTTTTAATTAATAAGTCTCATGGAGTTGTATTGATTTAGGAACTCACCCCTTATAAAGGTTCATTCAACCCTTGAACATATTAAGCGATGTGGCCTGGGAGCTCATCCCCTTACATGGCCCCTGCCATGGAGTTTTTCGCTAGGTTCTCAACCTGATCTTAGGATAGAAAGACAAGTTTGATAAAACAACTTCATTCATTCAATAGATACTTGTTCTTACAAAAGGTTTTCGTAGTGTCATTCTCGAAGTACAACTTGTGAAATACAAACCAATTTTTTCTGTTTAGACATGGAACCTTTTCAAGGTCTTTCCATTCCAATGCCTTGGAAGCCTTTTACCTTCTGAGTCTGCTAGCTTGTAAGATCCACCCTTAAGTGCTTCAAGGATGGTGTATGGGCCTTCCCATTTTGGGCCAAGCTTTCCTTGATTTTCTTTTTTGCTAACTTCATTGTTTCTAAGGACCAGGTCTCCAGGCTTGAAACGTTCGTTCTTGACTCTCTTGTTGTAGTAGGCTTCCATTCGTTGTTTGTACTTGGCTTCTTGAATTGCAGCTTGGTCTCGTGCTTCTTCTAGGAGTTGTAAATTCAACATGGTCTTTTTTTGGTTTGTTTCGGGATCCATGTTGACAATTCGTTGTGTTACAACTCCCACTTCGGCTGGGATCACAGCCTCGGACCCAAATACCAAGCTATAGGGCATTTTCTTATGGCTCGCTTTTTCTGTTATTCTTATGGCCCATAGAACACTAGGCAATTCATCGAGCCAGTTGCTTTCGTACCTTCCCAGTCTTGTTTTGATACCTTCCAATATGCTTCGATTTGTTCTTTCAACCTGGCCATTTGATTGAGGATAAGCCACTGAGCTGAAAACCTGGTTGATTCTGTATTCTTTGCACCAAACGTTGAAAGGCTTTTCAGCAAATTGTTTTCCATTGTCAGTGACAAGTATTCCCGGCAATCTGTAACGGCAAATAATGTTCTCCCAAACAAAGTCGATGACCTGCTTGCCCGTGATCTTTGCAAGCGGTTTAACCTCGGGCCACTTGGTGAAATAGTCTATAGCCACCAACAAGAATTTTACCCCTCCTTTGCTTGGGGGGAATGGACCGACAATGTCCATCCCCTATTTATAGAATGGCTAGGCTGAGGTTATTGGCACAAGGTCATGCTTGGGACTTTTTGGGATCGGTGCATGAATCTGGCAGGCATCGCATTTCCTTAGCTGCTCAGTGGTATCCCGATGCATTGAAGGCCAAAAATATCCGAGGTTCATGAGTTTTGTAACCACCGACCTAGCTCCAAAATGAGCTCCGCATATACCTTCGTGAATTTCTTTGATCAAATACTGACTTTGCTCGGGGCCCACGCATCTTAGCAAGGGAGAAAGGTAACCCCTTTTGTAAAGGGTTTCACCTTGTAGTACATATTGCCTTGACTTGATCTTAGCCCTTTCAACTTCTATTTAATCACTTGGTAATTCACCGTTTTTAATGAATTTCTTGATTGGAGTCATCCAATTTGGATCTTCCTCGGTGACTACGTCTTGTACTTCCAACTCATCGATTGATGGAGCCTTCAACACTTCTACCAGCACCTTCTTGGTAAGGTGGGCAAAAGTGAGAGATGCAAGCTTACTCAAGGCGTCCGCCTTTTTGTTTTGAGATCTGGGAATTTGTTTGATATTGCACGTTTGAAAGGTATTCATTAGCTCCTTGGATTTTTCTTTGTATCTTTTCATGTTGGGCTCTTTGGCAACATAGATATTGTTTACTTGGCTTGAGACCAGTAATGAATCTGTGAACACTTCAAGCTTCTGGAACTTCACCTCTTTGGCCAGCCTTAAACCGGCGATCAGTGCCTCGTATTCAGCCTTGTTATTGGTGGTCTGAAAATCAAAACGGAGAGCATACGTGAATTCCAACCCTTCTGGGTTGATCAAAATGAGTCCAGCCCCTGACCCTTCAACGCTTGAAGCCCCGTCGGTGAAAAGCTTCCAGGCTTCAAGGTCAAAGGGTTCAGTGGTTGCAGTGTTCACTTCAGTGACTGTTTGCTTTGGAACTTCTACAATGAAATCGGCCAAGACTTGGGCCTTGATAGCTTTTCTTGGGACGTAGATGATGTTATGCTCACCTAGTTCTATGACCCATTTGGCTAATCGTCCCGAGTTTTCTGGTTTTTCAAGCACACTCCTAATAGGTTGGTCAGTGACCACTTGTATAGGGTGTGTTTGGAAATACCTTCAAAGCCTTCTAGCTGTTTGAACTAGGGCTAGGGCAAGTTTTTCAAGGGGAGGATATTTGGTTTCAACCAATTTTAGCGTTTTGCTGAAGAAATAAACGGGTACCTGAACCTTGTCTCGTTCGATGGTGAGGACTGCACTTATGGCCTCTTCAACAACTGAAAGATAGACTGAGAATAACTCTCCCGTTTCGGGAGCTGCGATGTCTGGTAAGGAAGCTAGATGTTGTTTCATCTGGTTGAAGTCTTCTTCAGCCTCCTCAGACCATTTGAAGTCCTTCTTATCAGAGCAGCCTTTGAGCATTTTGAAAAAGGGTAAAGACCTTTCAGCCAACTTGGAGGTAAAACGCTTCAAGGCTGCAAGCTTCCCGTTTAAGCTTTCAACCTCTTTCTTGCTTCTTAGCGGTTTGGTTTCTAGAACAGCTTTCACCTTGCTCGGATTGGCTTTGATGCTTTGTTTCCCCACAATATGCCCAATGAATTTACCTTCCTCAAACCCAAAGGAACACTTTTCGGGGTTGAGCTTCATGTTGACATTCCTTAGGTTCTTGAAGGTTTCTTGGATGTCATCAAGCATTTGATATTCCGTCTTGCTTTTAATCACCAAGTCGTCGACATATGCCTCCATGTTCCGACCTATTTGACTTGAAAAGGCCTTATCAACGAGTCGTTGGTAGGTCGCTCCGGCTTTTTTGAGGCCAAAAGGCATCTTTTGATAACAAAAGATCCCTTTGTCCGTGTGAAAGGCTGTTTTTTCCTCATTTTCTTCCTTCATGAGGATTTGGTGGTAACCTTTGTATGCATCTAGAAAGCACTTGAACGGTAACCGGTGAGGGAGTCCACCTTGAGATCAATTTCAGGTAACGGGTAGCAGTCTTTGGGATAAGCCTTGTTAAGGTCCTTGAAGTCTATGCACATTCTCCACGAGTTGTCTGGCTTTCAGACCATCACCGGGTTTGCAACCCAAGATTGATATTTGACTTCGCGGAGAATGCCGGCTGACACAAGCTTTTCAACCTCTTGGCATGCAGCCAAGCTTCTTTCGGGTGCTAGACTTCGTTTCTTTTGGACCACGGGCTTGACATGAGATGGTATTTTTAACTTGTGCCCAGCAATGCTTCGAGGGATGCCTGTCATGTCTTCCGGGCACCAAGCGAAGACATCACTGTAATGTTTCAACAGCTTCTCAAGGTATGACAGGGTTTCTTGTGAAAGGCTAGGATTGACTCTTATCTTTTGCTCGGGGTACTTAGGATTTATGGTAAACCTTTGCCTGTCTTCTTCACTTTTGGAGCTCTCACCTTCAACCATGTAGGCTTCCTGGGAAGGTTGAAGGGTTACTATTCCCCTTTCGGTGGGAAACTTGACAGTGCCATGGCCAACAGACACTGCCATGTAAAATGCACACTGTTCTGGCCTCCCGATGATCACGTCATAATTTGAGGTGTTGGTGCATGTTATGTGACAACAGCGTTGGATTGGTCTTTGGATATTAAACGAGTTTGGGCCGCGAAGACTTATGAAGACTGAATAGAATTCGAGTTTGTTGAAGCCCAATCTAGTCCAAGTTTGTATCAAGTGAAAGTCCATTTAGTTTAGCCCGAATTGTAAACAGAATTCGTATGGGCTTGGCCCAGTTCGAATTGTATGGTTGTGTGTATATAAACAACCTTTACCTAGAGTTTTAGGGTTAGACTTTTGGAGACTTTTAGGCAATTGAGAGAGAGTTCGAATACACAGATTATTGGCTGTGAGTTCGTGAAGATCTTGAGTGATTGTAAACGTTTTCGTTGGATAATCATAGAAGATCGGTTGGTAAATTGTCTTGTGTTCTTGTTTCTGTTTGATAGGTTTATCAAGGGGATTCCGCACCCTTGGTAGATTGTCAGTTTTGTTAAGATCCATACGGGATAGGGACCTACAATTGGTATCAGAGCATTTGCTCTTGTGTACGGTTCAAAACTGATTTTACAGATTCAAGGTTTTTGTTCGTTTGAAGATTTTCGATTTCGGTGTGAAGAACAGTGAAGAACATCGAAGAACATTCAAAAATTGTGAGTGTTTAATTCGTTTTGATTATTGATCTGATTTGTTTGCTTGTTTTTTGGAGTTTTAGTTGGAAAGTTATCAATCAGAAGATTCTACGGTGTAAAAGGTGCTGATTTTTCGGGATTTATTACTGGAAGATTGCTGGTCTCGACAGGGTATTGCTCACTCGCAACAGTGGTCGCGACTCGCAACTGTAGTCTCGACTTGTGCTGATTTGACTCGCAACAGTGGTCGCGACTCGCAACCGTGGTCTCGGCTTGTGCTGATTTGACTCGCAACAGTGGTTTCGACTCGCAACGATGGTTACGACTCGTAACTGGTGGTCTCGGTTTGTGTTGATTTGACTCGCAACAGTGGTTGCGACTCGCAACAGTGGTTTCAAGGTGTGCTGATTTGACTCGCAACTGTGGTCTTGACTCGAAACAAAGGTTTCGACTCGCAAACAAGTGTTTTGAAAGTGGTGGAATTTTTCTAGGCAATCGTAGGAAAAATTTCACAGTTTCGTGTTTAGATATTTATCCGTAACTCATCTGGACAAACCGCTTGCACCGTTGGACTCCTTGGATTTTTAGGACAAAAAAAAAGACTCTGGAAAATCCCGAAATAGGTTTTAGACATTATATATCATTGGAATCGTAATCTCGAGACGAATCTAACGGTATAATTTAGTAAAAACAGGTTTCGGACTAAAATTGTACGGTTTAACCAGTCTGCTTAAGTTAATATGTCGAACATGTCTAAATTGAACGAGCTTTTAAGGATGGAACACGAGGTAGGCACAACGAACAAACCACCTAAGATGATGAAGGTGGAGAATTACTTGACATGGAAGGATAGGTTTCAATCCTTTATTGAATATCAGGACACACGCATGTGGATTTGTATTGAAGATGGGTACACAAACCCTACACATGACTTTGAAGGCAGACCGCGTGTCACAGCCTATGTGAACATGCAAGAAAATGATAAAAGGATGCATGAGGCTGAAAAGAAAGCCTTGGCAGCTATCAAGATGTCCCTATCTGATAGCATCAAACACACCTTTAAGATGTACACTACTTCAAAAGAAATGTGGGATGCGTTAGAGAAGAGATATGAAGGGAATTCTGATGTCAAGAAGAACAAAATTGATCTACTGAAGAAGCAGTTTGCTGTGTTCAAGTACATGAAAAATGAGTCACTTGAGGACGTCATTACTCGATACTACCATCTGATGTCAGAATTGGACAATTATGATATAGATTGCTATTCTGACATAGAGAAAAATGACAAGCTGCTTGATGCTCTGCCTGCTAAATGGGATATTTACACTCTCATGATAAAGGGAGAAGCTGATTATGAAACAAAGGAACTGGAAGAAGTAGTTGGAAAGCTAAGAGCTTATGAGCTCAGCATGAAGAAGAAGGACACTGGATATGATCAGGTTCAAGATCCAGGGATTTACAATGGGCTTACATCTTCTTCATCTCATGATGCTTCTAGCGACTCTGCCACTGCTTTTCTCTCGCGTGAAACTGAGCAGGTCACAGTAAATGAGGATGGTGATGTATGTTTTGTAGCTGCTTCAGGAGGATCAACTGGAGCTAAGAGAACATCAACTGCTAAGCAAAGTAGTAGTTCAAAGTCAATGCCAATGAGTGTGAAGTCTGCTGAAGAGCATCTTGCTCTACTTGCTTCTTTTGTTGCTTCTTATGAAAACTACATTCAGGGGAAGATATCTGATCCTACCGTTTTAGATGAAGATTACGATCAGATTGACCCTGATGATCTTGAAGATATGGATTTGCAATGGCAAATGGCCATGATTACTAGAAGGGTGAAGAGGTTCATGAACAGAACTGGAAGGAAATTTGTAGGGAAAACTGTTGGTTTTGACAAGACCAAAGTGAGGTGCTTTAACTGTCAAAGTTATGGTCATTTTGCTAGGGAATGTCAGAAACAAAAGAATGAAACCTCAAGTCAGAGTTCAAACAATAGAAATTCATCAAACAACTCTAACTCAAGAGCGCTGATCTCTACTGCACGAGAAGGTTCATATGACTGGAGTATTCACTTGGAAAATGATGAGAATGTCACTCAAGCATTTATGGCAGAGATTGTTCCCGTTGATGAAGCTGAAGCTAACATGAATGCTGAAGTTGAGAAGAAAAGTGAAGCTGAGGTAGATAAGGCTGATCAGACAACAGATGCTGAAAAAGGAAAGCCAAAGTCTGAGCATGAATTGGATGATGAAAAGGAAGCAGATGAGAAAGATGAAATCATCAAAAGAATGGAAGCTCAACTTGCTGCTCTTATGGCCAACTCAGACAAATCGACTGGAGAGGTAAGTAACTCTGCTACTTCTGTTTGCTTAAAGTGTCGTGAATTACAGGATGAAGTTGACAGGTTGTCAACTCAAAACAAAAGTCTGGTGAGCGAAATATCTAACGTAAAAGAATCAAATTTCTTTGCAAAAAGAAATGAGTCATCATATTTGAAAAAGATAAAAGGCTATGAAGCTGAAATTGAAGTGTTAACCTGTAAACTAAACGAAAAACTTCAAGTCATAGACTTAGCTCATGACATGATGGCTGAGAAAACAAAAGAAATTTCTAAAAAATGCAAAGAGTTGTCAGATGCACAACTCAAAATTGTTGAACTCGAAAAGAAATTAGGTCAATTCAGGGATTCTACTTTTGTTATGAAACACATGATGGGTGGGTTGAAGAAGAGTAATGACAAGACAAGTGTGGGATTCAAGGGCTTCAATGAAGTTCCACCTCCTCTTAGTCATGACTATTCTTTCTTACCTGATGAAGATGAGTTCACAGACTTTATGTCGACATCACCAAGTAGTTTCACATCTAGTCAAGGTGATGTGTTTGAAGATAATGATGCTAAGAAGGTCAATAACAGCAAACCTGTTTTGAAAAAGAAAAATTCAAATCCTACGAATAAAAATCCAACTTTTGTTAAAAAGGTTAATTTTGTTCAAGGAAGTGATATGAAAAACGAAACAGCTATTATAGAAAATGAATCAAATGTAGAGTTTGCTAAAAACAAAAACATAGAAAATCTTGAAACTAAGCAAACTGAACCAAATCCTTCTAAGGCATCATCATCTAAACCAGAATCTAGTTCAAAGGCTTCAGCTAAGAAGTCTTCGAATAAGAGATCGTGCTTCAAATGTCACACCAAGGGACATGTAGCTAGCTGTTGTCCTAACAAAAAGGTTGAAGCACAAGTTAGTGAGAAACAAAGAGGGAAATCACCAGAGAAGAAAGGTGATAATGAGGAGAAAGTCTCAAGTTCTCCAAAGAAATCTGCTCCAAAGCAACAACCTGGTGTTGCTGGTGTAAAAATGGCTGAAAAAGGAACTCCACAAGTTCCTCGTTTCCAAAGAAATCAACCAAGATTTCAGCCTGAATCTACATCAGGCAGATATGAAAGACCAAGAAGTAGTTCACCAAGAATGAACAACCAAAATTCAAATAATTTTAGAAGTCAAGGTCAATATCAAAGTCGATACCAAAATAATGGTGGTCGAACTTTTTATAACAATGGCTTTCGAAATTACAACAATCAAGGTTCTTGGAATCAAAATCAAAGTTTTCAAAGGTCACATAGTCCAAACACAAATAGGTACCCTCAGGACCAGAGACCTTATGGAAATCAAAACCAATTTCCATCAACAGGTCCAAGATCCAAGACTCAAGTTAGGAGTGATGGATGTTGGATGGACGTTCAAATAGTTGGTGAATTTGGACGACCCAAGACCATTAAGGCTTGGGTCCCCCAAGCTAACTAATCCTTTGGTTGGTGTGTGCAGGAGCTGCTAAGGAGGATTATCAACTTATGGTATGTTGATAGTGGCTGCTCTAGGCACATGACGGGGGATGCGAGGTTGTTTTCTGAATTTGAAGAATATGATGGTGGACATGTAAATTTTGCTGGTGCTAAAGGTGGTAGGATAACTGGAAGAGGAAAAGTGACGAATGGGAAGATCACTTTGGACAAAGTGAACTATGTTGAGCAGCTTAAGCACAATCTGATGAGCGTGTCACAAGTCTGCGACAAGGGTCACTCGGTCCATTTTACAAATACTGAGGCATTGGTGTTGAAACCGGGTTTGGTTATTCCGGACGATTGGATAGTGATGCGTGCACCGAGGAAAAATGATACTTATGTCATGGACATGGGTGCCAAGGATCCAACAGCTGCGGTGGCGTGTTTACTGTCAAAAGCATCTGAAGCTGAATCTATGTTGTGGCACAGACGCATGGCCCACATTCACTATCGCAAAATGAATTATATCATAAAAAATGAGCTAGTGAAAGGGGTTCCATTGCTGAGGTTTCAAGTGGAAGATAAATGTCTTCCATGTCAAAA
Source organism: Helianthus tuberosus (assembly GCA_030545235.1). NCBI lineage: Eukaryota > Viridiplantae > Streptophyta > Magnoliopsida > Asterales > Asteraceae > Helianthus > Helianthus tuberosus. The sequence continues at coordinate 163,135,141 of CM060354.1, read as the reverse complement.
GGGAAAACAACACAAGAAACCTCATAAGTCTAAAACAGTAAATTCCATTAATGCCCCTTATGAATTACTTCACATGGATTTATTCGGTCCAGTGAACGTGAGGAGCATAGGTGGAAAGTACTACTGTCTGGTTGTCACTGATGATTACTCACGTTATTCATGGGTTTTCTTTTTAGGTACAAAAGATGAAACAGCAGAGATGTTGATAGATCTTTTTACAAAATTGGAAAACGTCCATGATGCAAGGATCAAGAGGATAAGGAGTGATAATGGCACAGAGTTCAAGAATCGGATTCTGGATCTCTACTGTCTTCGAAAGGGAATAGAACATCAATATTCAGCTCCTTATACTCCTCAACAGAATGGAGTCGCTGAGAGGAAAAACAGGACGTTGATTGAAGCCGCTAGGACTATGCTTTCAGATTCAAAGCTACCAGTTCTTTTCTGGGGAGAAGCTGTGAATACAGCTTGCTATGTCCTAAACAAAGTTTTAACTGTTAAACGTTTTAACAAAACTTGTCATGAGTTGATGTTTAACGAAAAACCAAACTTAACAGGCTTTGAACCATTTGGATTACCCTGCACCATTGTGCGAAACAAAGATAAACAAAAATTCGGTGAGGTGGCTGACGAAGGCTACTTTCTGGGTTACGTGCCTGGCACACCGAATAAAAGGGTTTTTAATCTCAAAACTGGTAAAATTGAGGTTGTTTTTAATGTGGAAATTACTTCCTACAAACCTCAACAATCAACGAGTGGTCCTGCTATACTGTATGATTATGAAAGTGTGTTTAAATCATTTAATATTCCTGAGGTTTCTGATGCAAATGATTCTCAGCTGATTCAAACAGTGGTATGTGAAGACGATGAAGGCGAATTCATTCCTAGATCGAATGTTGATATTTCAGATGCTCCGGAAATTTCCCAAGGTGCTGCTGATCCTGATTCAAGTGATAGTGACTCTGAACCTATTCAGGGGGAGGAGTTTGTTAATCCGTTTGCAAATCAGAATATTCAGGGGGAGGTTGGATCAAACCTGGGTGATAATCTTGAAGTTGATGCAGTTGCTTCTACACGAGCAAATAGAGATCATCCAGTTGACATGATACTTGGAGATCCTACTGCAGGTGTTCAGACGAGAAGAAGCATAGCAGCGAATTCTGGGTTATTTGTTTCGATTGAGAAGACTGGGATAGTGAATGAATGCTTGTATAGTTGCTTTATTTCCCAAGAGGAGCCGAAGAACATTCACATGGCTCTTAAAGACAATTCATGGGTTGAAGCTATGCAAGAAGAATTGGCCCAGTTTGCGAAGTTGAAGGTTTGGGAGTTAGTGGACCTTCCTAAAGGTGAAAGAGAGATTGGCACTAAGTGGGTGTTTAAGTGCAAGAAGGATGATAGAGGTATTGTCACACGCAACAAGGCTCGGTTAGTGGTAAAAGGGTTCAATCAGCAAGAAGGGATAGATTATAATGAAGTGTTTGCACCAGTGGCAAGGTTGGAGGCAATTCGTTTGTTTCTAGCTTTCGCTTCATTCAAGGGATTTAAAGTTTTCCAACTAGACGTGAAGAGTGCATTTCTTTACGGGAAAGTCCAAGAAGTGGTGTATGTCTCACAGCCAGATGGGTTTGTTGATCCAGACTATCCAGATCGAGTTTACAAACTTGATAAGGCTTTATATGGGTTACATCAAGCTCCTAGGGTGTGGTACGAGACACTGTCTACACATCTGATCAAGAATGGTTTTGAGAGAGGTCAGATTGACAGTACACTGTTCATCAAGAGAAAGAAGGAAGATTTTATGCTGGTACAGGTATATGTGGATGACATCATCTTTGGGTCATCAGATGAGAACATGTGTAAGGAGTTTGAACAGGTGATGAAGAGTAAGTTTGAAATGAGTGCTATGGGTGAGCTGTCTTACTTTCTGGGATTACAAGTTGAACAGAAGGAGGATGGGATGTTTATTCATCAAACAAAGTATGTGTATGACATTTTGGATCGGTTCAAAATGAATGATTGCTCTACTTTCAACACACCCATTTGCGAAAATCACAATCTCGGCCCAGATCATGAAAGTACTGAAGATGTTGATCCTACTCAATACAGGGCGATGATTGGTTCTCTAATGTACTTGACTGCTTCAAGACCTGACATCATGTTTGCCGTATGCTTGTGTGCCAGATATCAGGCGAATCCGAAAGAGTCACACATGAAAGCAGTGAAGCGTATTCTTCGTTACTTGAAGGGGAAACCTAAAGTTGGGTTATGGTATCCAGCTGATAGTGATTTGAGGTTCATTGCTTACACTGATTCAGACTTTGGAGGATGCAAATCAAACAGAAAGTCTACAACAGGTGGTTGTCAGTTCTTAGGAGGCAGGATCGTGTCTTGGCAATGCAAGAAGCAATCATGTGTGTCTACATCTACGTGTGAAGCTGAATATATTGCTGCGGGTAGCTGTTGCTCTCAGGTTCTCTGGATTCAACAGCAGATGCGCGATTACGGTTTGGATTTCACTCGTACTCCTATTATGATAGATAATAATGCCACCATATCAATCACAAACAATCCCGTAAAGCACAGTAGAACTAAACATATTGACATACGTCATCACTTTATACGGGATTGTGCTGAAAAACGACTAATTGAATTACATCGAGTCGACACAGAAGATAACCTTGCTGATCTTTACACAAAAGCTTTTGATCGAGCTCGCTTTGAACACTTAGTCGAACTCAACGGGATGAGGAATCCTGAATAACTGGTTTTTCTTAAGAATTTTGTAAATAGTTTACTGCTTTTTCAAAAATCAAAAATACAAAAACATTGAAAAATCAAAAACATAAAAAAAATAGAAAATCAAAAATGAGTTTTCACTGTGTGAAAAAGAAGAAATGATAGTACATCAGCAAGTTAGACTGTCACACTCAAACTGAAATTAAAATGCTTAAGTGTGATAGCAGCTTCATCATATGATGTACCAGTAGGCAAAAGCATGAAATAATCAACTTACCAAAGTGATATAAACATAAAAGCACTGAGTATGAGTGGGGAACACATCAGTGGTGTATGGTTTAATGACCTTAAATCTTGCGTTGATAGATTGCCAAAATCTGAAGTTTTGGGTCTTTATACTGTTATTTCATCTGGGGATATCTTGGTTGTCATTCTGTTTACAACTAAAATTGTACATGACCCCAGGAAAGAAAGTCACTTGGAATTAGCTCATTTCTATTTGAATGTCTGTATGGTGTCCCGATACACACAATTTTGATCTGATTCTGAAATCTTCTCTGAAAAAAGTCGTGTACCTCCTCTGCTGCATCCAGATATATGCTGACCTGGAGGTGCTAGGCAACGACAGCTTCTGCTGCATCCAGATACATGCTGACCTAGCTGTACGTTGTCGCACTATAGATCTAATATACCCGAAAGAGGCCCTCAAGTGCCCAAATGAAACCCAATAAACCTATATCAAACTGAGAAAACTCATTTGATCTGTATATTATACCATTTCTCCTAAAGATCTATTATGTTCTCTTCTCAACCTATTCCCAGTTAAGATTTCATAAATCTGGATTGGACTTGTGAAATATGTGGTAGGGAAGATACTTGCATGATAGAGTGTGTTGTTGATATTTCCAGGATTTGATTAGTATTTGTTTGGGTGTTCATTGTTAAGCAATCAAAACATGATAAAACAGATTATATGCAGACCTAGACACTGTCGGGATATCTTAAAGGATGACTTCAGTATACTCACCTACTACGATGAATCTTTGTGCATACCTTGATCATGGGGGTATATCCTGAAGTGGGACACACTACATATTTCAGATATAAAATTACCTTAACGTATCATACGGTAATGGTACTTGAAATGTTCATGCATTTTGTTTAAGTGGACAAATATACTGGTAATCGTCTTGAGCTGCTTTTCACGAAAAATTAAATAAAGAATTATCTAATAGTGTGAAACAGTTTGATTGTGCTGATATGATCTTCTTACCGGTGATTCTCACAAAAACAGAGTGTTTATTGCTTTTCGTATTTATTTGCTTTCAGAAAAATACAAAAATACAAAAATAGTGTCTTTTTCTGTTTAAAATTCTTAATGTACGGAAAACTGTTATTCGTGGAGGAATTGTTACTGATAGGGGGAGACGGTGTTAGTAAGTGGGTTCAAAATTTTGAAATGATGCAGGTTATAAGGTGTTTGATTAAAATTGTTGCGTATTGGTGCTTAATTTGAAAATGCTTAATCTGTTATACAGTTTAACTATCTCTTGAATAATAATAATTCCTTAACTATGTTGAAAAATTCTTATGGTTTCTCGAGATGTTTGTTTTATAGTATACAGATTGAAGCAGTTTGGTGATGAGAAGTTGCTTTGAAGAGATGAGGAGTTTGTTGCTGCTTGGTAGAGTCCTCCTTCTACAATGCAGAATGGATGCTGTGAAGACTTATTGCGAATGCTGAATACAACTTGGAAGATTTGGTAATTGGATACATCAGCTTAGGGGGAGTCTGTTGCTGACAGAATTCATGTTGAAGCTGACGCTATCCAAAGACCAAAAGACTGTGAGATTCTGAAGACTAAAGTTTCCTTTGCAAGCTATTGTCAAGGGGGAGTTTGTTGGTGCATGTTATGTGACAACAGCGTTGGATTGGTCTTTGGATATTAAACGAGTTTGGGCCGCGAAGACTTATGAAGACTGAATAGAATTCGAGTTTGTTGAAGCCCAACCTAGTCCAAGTTTGTATCAAGTTAAAGTCCATTTAGTTTAGCCCGAATTGTAAACAGAATTCGTATGGGCTTGGCCCAGTTCGAATTGTATGGTTGTGTGTATATAAACAACCTTTACCTAGAGTTTTAGGGTTAGACTTTTGGAGACTTTTAGGCAATTGAGAGAGAGTTCGAATACACAGATTATTGGCTGTGAGTTCGTGAAGATCTTGAGTGATTGTAAACGTTTTCGTTGGATAATCATAGAAGATCGGTTGGTAAATTGTCTTGTGTTCTTGTTTCTGTTTGATAGGTTTATCAAGGGGATTCCGCACCCTTGGTAGATTGTCAGTTTTGTTAAGATCCATACGGGATAGGGACCTACATGAGGGAATATTGATAACCACAAAGGTGAGTGGTTGGATTCTTTCCTTCTGTCCTTCCCTGAAACGAACGTCAAGTGTCAGTTGCCCTAAAGGCTTGAGGGGTATATCAGCAATACCTTTTATGGAGGTTCCGGAGGGTTGAAGCCTTGAACGCTCTTCATTGCTCAGACGGTTGAAGAACTTCTCAAACATGATTTCAGTGGCAGCACCAGTGTCTATGTAAGCTTTACTTGTCTGTAACGTTCCCACAATAGCCTCAACCACAAGAGGGCTTGAAAGAGGGTCTTTTTCTGTTGGGGGGAAGCAAACACACTGAAGCTCCCAAGCTTCCAACCGCTGCCTTTTGTGTGGAACCCTTCCATCGAAATCCACCATATTGAATTCCTTGCCTTTTCCTTCAGCCATTTTGTCCCTTACTCCCTTTACCAAGTGAGCAAGTTCCCCGGACTTGACGGCTTCTTCGATTCTCTTTTTAAGTTGGAAGCAATCATTGGTATGGTGTCCCTTTTCTTCATGAAATTCAAAATATTGTGTGGAGTTTTCTTTCTTCCTGCTCTTGGGGAGAGGCCTAGGAGGCCGAAAGTTCTGCTTGACTACTTCCATTGCAAGGATTTCTTCAGGAGTCTTTTTGAGGGGTTCCGACTTTCAGGCCCTCGATGGTCTGAACCCTTTTGACGCCTGTCATAGGAGTTAAAGTTCCCTCTTTCTCTGGATGGGTTGTTGCTTCGCCAACTGGATCCTCTTTTCCTTTGCTCTTTAATATCTACTGCCTCCTCTCCCCGGATGTGGGCTTCTGCCCTTTCGAGAGCTTCTTCCAAGGTCTTGGGCAGGGATTTGTTGAAATCTCTTGTGAGATATTTTTAGGTGATAGCATTCATGAAACCAGCTACCCTCATTTTCTCATCTGCCCCTACATATGTGAGACCTTCCTTCTTGTATCGTTTGATAAACTCTCGAAGACTTTCATTGTCACGTTGTTTTATCTGAAAGATCATGGTTGCATCTTTGACATATCGCCTTTGTTGGGAGAAGTTGGCCAGAAAACCCTTGCTGAGGTCGTCGAAGCTTCGAATGCTTCGAGCAGGTAAATCATTGAACCAAATCCTGGCTGATCCGACAAGAGTTTGCATGAACATTAGAAAACATTCAGCATTTGACCACTTCTCAATTCTTGCTGCACCGGTGAAGATCTGAAGATGGTCCTCAGGATCTTCAGTCCCATCGTATGTTTTGATGTGGGACGGCATCTTGATCTTCGCTTGAAAATCATAATCGGCTATTTGTTGTGAAAAGCATGAGAGGTTACTCGGCTTATAAGGTTTGGCCAAATCTTCTTCAGCCCTTGCACCCATGTTATTGCCATTGTCGTTGTTTCCCTGAGTGGCCAGCACTTAATTAATAAAGTACTGCCACGGGAAGCTGGCCATCATCTGGGCCATCATCTGGGGCATGAGGTTGAAGCCTTGAAGGCTTCCGGGTGCAACTGAGCAGCTAACTCCAAGAGGGGTGCTCATAACAGCACTTCGTGCCAAGGGGAGCACGGACAAAGCTTGTTCCCATGAAGTTGTTGTTGAGGGTTGAAGGCTCGTTACCGGGGACTGTAGGAGCTGGTCAAGAGTCAGCTCATGCCCCAAAGGAGCACCACTTGTAATTGGTTGAGAAGAGAAGAGAGGATATGATGTAGGATTCGGCCTTGTGGACAGATATGGATTAGGGTTTGGAGGATTGCTGGGACCAGCCTCGTCCCTAGATTTAAAAGGAGGGACGGGAGGTCCGGGAGATAACGTTGGCTCTGGCTCGTCATAGTCTAGACGAATCCTCACTCCCTTGTCCCTTTCCTTGCTCACATATTGGTTGATGAGAGACCTCAACTCAAGGAAATTGTTGGCAACCCCCTCAGGGGTAAGTTCGACACGTGCTGGGGTGTCAGAGACGCCAACATTGGGGGAAGGAACTCCGGATCAGGATGGAGTTGGAGTGTTGAATGTGAGAAACTCGGGAGTGCTCCCCGGAGTTGAGAAAGAGGTTGGTATAGCCACACGAGCTTGGCTACTACCCAGGATTGAGGTGTTTGGACATGGTAGTTTCAAGAGAAAAGAGCTACACTACTAGGTCTTTTTGAGGAGAAATAGCGGCGTAGCCCCACGGTGGGTGCCAACTTGTTGATGCAACAAATAATAGACCAAAGATAGTAGCCTGGCTGGTTAGGCAAAAGGGTTAAAGGGTTCAACTTTGCCTAACGCAGGTCGTGGGGTCCCCCCACGTTTGCAAGACGTGGAAGGAGGTTCACTAGTTTATTTTTGTTGTTTGCTGAAGGTCCTCCTCTGAATTGTGTTCAGATTAGGATGATGGAGCAAACAGAATGTGTGTGTTGGATGTGAAAGGGAGTGACTTGCATGAAGCAAGTACTCGTAGTGAATGACCAGAGATTTCAGGAATCAGGGCTGGCCAGGAATGTCCTGCTTAGTAAATGAAGTGTCTAATATATAGGAGAAGACATCGCTCAAAGAGGAAGGCATTTGACTAGTGACCATGCTTGCAGTGGGGGTTTTTCCCTTTTTGGGGGTTGAAGGCTTTGACCTGCGGGTAAAAGAGTGTGTTCTGTGGAACCGAGTTGCTTTTCCGGCTGGTGGGTTGGTGAAGCAATCCAGGGATGTGACTACTTACTCTTCCCGTATTGCTTTTCCCAATCTCCTAGCTTTTTAACCTTCGAACCGTTTAACCTTTCGAGTGCTTATGTATTTAAGTCATTTTTATTTGATCTTGGGCTACCCCCGTCATCAACGACCATGAAAACTTAACACAAAAAAAGAAAGCAAGAGTGAACCAAACGTCTAGCAAGCGGAGAACCAGAATAACAACAATAACCAATGTGCTAGAGCAACAATCTAATACCGTATACGATAACAAGTGTAGCAATAACATATTGTAACTAGACGGATTTACGCAATCGAATGAGCCCGGAATTTTTGAACAATGCTATGGTTTGTGCGGTCGAAAAGGATTTTTTACGTGAAGTAAAAGACAAAGATGTGATGGAACGATTTCAAGCTATGAAAAAAGAAGAGGACAAATCTATTAGATATTTGTTTTACTTTATTTATTTATTGTCGTTTTTTTAATATTGTACGATTGCACGGTGAAAAAAAAATAGGATACCCCTGAGTTAATGTTCTAGTTCCGCCACTGATAACAAGACATTGATTTGGGTCTTGCAACTTGCCACCTTAAAGTAGGAGTTTGGGATCTTGTAATGAGCATACTCTAGACAAGACTTTTTCTCCTTTAAAGTGGCCGAGTGAGGATGATCAATCATGTTTGGCCAAGTCTGAAAGTTGCAAGAAAAAAGGGCCTGTGAAGAAACAATGTAATAACTCATTGCTCTCAGAGCATAATGGCAAAAAAAATAATAATAATAATACATAAAATAAAATAAAGATTTGATCTAGTCACAGCACCATAGTTGGTTTCATGTCATTGATATCACAAAATCACAATGATGTGTCTGTGGAACCCAAGTTCAGCTAACATGATGATGTAGTAACAACCAATACATATACATCTAATCATAATAAATTGGATGTTATAGTTAGATCATGTGACAAAATATACAAATTAATTTATAGTATAGATGTTCTTTCATTTCTTCTATCACTTTTCTCAGCATCCCATTCTCTCCATCACACGTATTCTCAGTTTACATAAAGTAAGTCATTCCCTCCATCAATCATAATAAATTGAATGTTATATAGTTAGATCATGTGACAAAATATACTTGAAGTTTTAATTTAATTATTTCTTTTATCTGGATCCAGTTCAATTCAAACATAATATTTTTTAGTTAACCGAAGTATAAAGTTTAAAATGCTCTTCTTTATCACCAACTATAAAAGTAAATAGTGGCGGACACCCCGAAAACGGGTTTGGTAATCAAACCACGTTAATACTAAAAGACAGGTAAAGTAACGTTAGTGATAAAATTAACCCGGAAAATATTAGGATTTATATAAGTAAACCTAATATTTAATAAATAGGGAAAAATAATGCTTTTGAGAAAGAAAGCTTATAAAAGGTCCGAGCTAACGGGACTTAAGATAAAACGAGTTGTAATCTTCCCGAACCCACTAAGTTAACTAGGAATGTTTAACCTAGTTAATTAGAGGGAATGTTATAGGAATTCAGTGGGTTGTAATCTACTTAATAAACTAACCAAACATGAGGGGCCAGAGTCGGATAACTTGAAAGTTATATGATAAAAAGAAATAAACAAAACAAAAAACACACAGAATATGTATGTTCTGGATGTATGTTCGACCAAGAAGCTCCCATGGAGCCAAAAACCCTAATTTCATCAAAACCATCAAATTGAAGGTCTAAACGAGGTCCAAATTCACAATTGAACGTGAATTAATGATCACCCAAGCTAGGGGATCATAAGGTATGTAAAATTTTGATGATTTGTGAAGTTGTGAAATTTGAATAAATATCATAATCGTGAATTATGAATGAATTATGGAAGCTATGGCTGAATTATGATGTATAATTGCTTAGGAACAAAACCCTAAGTGAAAATTATACATAAGATGCTATGAATTGAATGATTTGATGATTTACCACACTAGGATAAGTGGGTTTTAATCATATGATGAAATTGATGATATAATTGTGTTAGAATCATCATATATGATAGTAATGAGGAAATACTTGAACAAATTGTGTGTTTGAGTATATAATCATACTTACTATGAAATGAGTTTAGTATGATATAATAAAAATTGTTGATATGTTCATGTTAAATGATGTTTAATATCATCAAGTATTAATTCGATAAATTATGGTTACAAGAACTTGGTAAATAAGTGATTAAAATGGTAACATAAGAATGATGCTGACCGGATAATTTACAAAGTAATAAAACGAGTAGTTGAGCTAGCTCGTGTAATACTTATGTTAATATGCAGTTTGACTTTTAAAGTTTGACTTTTAAAAGTCAAACTGACCAATGATATGATTGAATAATAAAATCGACATAAGAATCATAGGATGGAATAGTCGTAAATGATTATGACTAATCTAACCATCCTGCAAATTACAATGATAGTTTGACGCTTGACAAGCTAGGTGAAAGCTTGGGAAGGAAGCGGGTCAAACGAATCAAGAATAAAGGAAAAGCATAATCTGGATGCAAGGCAAGTAAAGCTTACACCTTTTATTGAATACCTATTTGTTTTATAGGTTATGAATAATAAAAAGTCATGTTTGAATTATGAGGTTCCGACGTGACACGATACGGGTCGTAAGAAAAGACAATAATAATAAACCATGGTTAATTGTTTAAAAGGACTAATACAATTATTTGGTCATGCAATGACTAATAAATAATGAGTTTTGAGTGGTTACCTTATAGTGTAAACCAACATAAATAATAAGGGTGAAACGGTAATTTGGTTACTCATTGATGTTAACCGTTAGTTTTTTAAAGACACTTTATGGCATAAGTCATAATGGGTCAAAAGAACTAAGAAATGGTTTATAAGTAAAATGACCGTACGGTGCCAACCGAAGCGAGTCATGTAGATGAGATGGTAATAAAAATCATCTCGCAAAGATAAACGGTCACTTAGACCAAACGACTCAAAAAGTGAAGACATCACCCTTTGACAATAGCGACTAATGATTGTTGTCGAGTTATTTGCAGGAATAAATATCTAATGGGTATTATTAATTAGCGGTTATTAAACCAAGGTATTAAAACGGGTCAATATATTGATCCGAGTCAGGTATGTAAAATGGTTCAACTCATCATTTAGAACTCGAGGTTCTATACGAGTTAGACAAGGTCAAAAATGGACATTTGGTTATCTTTTTAGGTAAACCGAATAATCTAAATTATAATCATTGTGTTTTGAAACCATAATGATTATTTAAACAAGACATAGTTTAAAAAGTGGGATTTTGGTCAAACATGCCTTTAAAAGTCCTTAGTCGTAAATGAAAGGTTAAAATTGACCAAAAAGGCCTTTATTGATAAACTGGACAAACGACCCTTACGGGTTGTTTAGAAATAAGCATTTGGATAAATTAAACCCTTCGGATGTATATAAAAGGTCAGATATGAAACCTTGGGTCAAATGACTCTAAAAGAGTCTTCGCCGTAAAAAGAGAATCTGAGGGGTAAAACTCGGAATATATAGATCACCACATTAAATCCACCACAAATATAGTTGTGGTGGAAGATCCTTTGATAAGAAATGTGGAAATATGACACTAGAAACGAATGAAAGCGATTCGTGCCTAAAATATGCTTAAATACCCTTAACGGGTCAAAATAAGCATATGAGCGAAAACGGGTTAAGAATATGTAAGAAACCTGTGGTTTGGACCTTGAATAATAGGAAACTGAAATAAAATGAGGTTCATGATAATTCGTATCCAACAAACTAGTTTTAGCTTGATAAAATCATGAACGAGTCAAAAATTGGTAATTATATATTAAGCCGAAGGCTTAAAAGTCTCAAATTTTGTTAATCCGGATGTCGGATTTTAATTCCATATGATGGAGAATTAAATTACGATAACGTAGGAAGAAACGTGACTTAAATCGGATCAATAACGAATGAGTTATGTCCGTTTTCGTAAAACTTGGTTTGGCTGGAAATATGCAGCAGTTGTTAACAACCATTCTGTCGAAAATAGGGCCTCGCGTCATGCGACAGAGGTGGATACACACTGTCGCGGCATGCAACAGGTTTTGGAGGATGGTGTCGCGTCACGCGACCACCTTAATGTCTGGCAAATTTATGCAGTTGATCAGTTTGGTCTTAGGAACTTGTATAAACAAGTTTTAAACGCTCATAACTGATAATTTTTGAGTGTTTAGACTCACAAACTTGTTCGGACATGTTTTAAACACCGAACGACTAACTCGTTTCATGTTTTATTAAATGTAGGTATTATGTAAAGTACCGGAGGACGATCAAGCTCATCGAGAAACCGAACACGGTCAAGAATACAAGCTTCCGCGAAAAGTTTCGTCGTCATGTTTTTAAACGGCGAATGTTTTGTAAAATGTTGAATTGTTTATTTCTTAAAAGTTTTTAAGAAATACGTATATAGTAAAGTATGTGAAAGCATAAACATAACAATTATAGTCGAAAACTTATATAAATTGTATAAACCAAGTAAGGGTCTTACATAAAGAATGATTAATCTAACCATATTGTGAATGATAAATGATAGTTTGACCCTTGACAAGCTAGGTGGAAGGTTGGGAAGAAGCGGGTTAAACGAATCAAGTACGTGGGAAAAGCATAATCGGATGGAAGGTAAGTAAAGCTTACATCCTTTAAGTAGAACATCTACTTCTGTATTGATTTAGAACAAGTTGATCAAGTATTGGAAATGAGTGATGTGTGCGGGTGTGTTATGGTTTAATGTTTATTTTAAGCCCTTTTTACACGTTAGTCAAGTTTTAAATTTATAAAACACGATATTTTACTAACACCAAACACACATATGGGCAAGTACACCCATCGTGAGCGTAGTATAGTGTTGGCAAGATACCGAGGTCGTCCAAGGACACAAGAGCTTTTAGTACCGGTTTATCCTCAACGTCTAATCAAATCAAAAGTTTAGAAAAAGGTTTTAAATTAGAAAAATAAAAACTAACTAAAATGCTGAAAAATAAAATAAAATAAAAACATATAGACAAGATGAATCACTTGGCTCTGACTCGTGTTTAGTGTAACCTTTGATTATTTCCGCACTTTTGCACTTTTTAAGAGATTATCTTAGTTATTGTAGGCCCCTCTTTTGAAGGTGACGTTACCCTCGGCTAAGTAGTCTGAGTCAGCAGGGATACAGTCCTAAATAGCCAGGTTAAAGTATTAATAATAGCTTACATATGAGGGGATCAAAGAGTTTGGACCCCCGCCATCCAATACCGGTAGGTATTGAAGGAGGTCCTACTAAATTTGACCCAGGTCCTTGCAGGATCTATACACTGAACAAGGCAAGACTCTTACCAAACTGTTCCCTTAACCCCCGACCAGGTAGCCAACATACCTCCATATAGACCGGGAGATATGAATGGTGAAAATCTTTTATTTTATATAGACAGTAAAATAATGCCAAGACACCACGGACAAACGATAAGGAAGAATCACCTTTAACATAAGAAACTAGTTATTAAAATCATTAATACATAACCAAGTAAAAAGTGCGAAAAGATTAAAAATAAAAAGTATTACACTAGACACTTGTCTTCACCAAGTGATGTAAGAGATTTAGGCAAACATGGCCTTTGATTGTTAAGAACTCTTACGATCAATCTTGGACCCCGAGACGACTCAGACACTCTATGATGGACAATGGATGATGGTGGTGGATGATGGTGGTGGGTGGTGGGTGAAGTGTGAGAGAGGTGGTGTGCCAAGGGATGGTTTGCAAATGAGCCAAGCACCCCTATTTATAGGTTGTACAGTAGCTCGGGCACGGCCCCGTGTCCAACATCCTTCTCTTTCTTCATTAATTGCAGCTTTTCTGCATCAGTTGACCACGCCCCCATGTCAGCTGGGCACGCCCCTATGGGGAGAAGCAAATCTGTACTATCAAGATTTCCCCAGATTCTGCGAATCTTAGAGTTGACCACGGCCCCGTGTCCGCTGAGCACGACCCCGTGGTGGGCGATAGAAGCTTCTACAGCTTTGTCTTTTCTGCTGGCACTTGGGCACGCCCCCGTATTCACTGAACACGGGGGGGGGGGCATGTTCAGCCTTCTGTTCTCTTGTTTTTGCGTGGGAAGATGCTGTCGGGGGGGTCGGGCATGCCACGTTTGTTCCTTTTCTTGTATTTATGTTAGATTTTGCATCCTTTTTGCTTCTTTTGTTCATTTGAGCTCATTTAATCCTGAAAACACAAAAGGAACACAAAAACACACTTTTTCTAACATTAGTACTAAAAAGGATTAGTTTTATGCCACAATTGATGTAATTTATATGTTTCATTTTGTGCACATCAAATACCCCCACACTTGAATCTTTGCTTGTCCTCAAGCAAAACTCTTTATAATGTGGCTTTACATTCCCAAATGGAATGGGTAGAAGAGAAGGTTTTTAGGCTTATCATAGAGTGTCAGGATTTCCAAGATTCTTTATTAAGTTTTTGTTTTTATTTATTTACAATCATATTCGTCATGATTTATTTAAAACTTTTCATAAGATAAATTACTTATTAGGGCATAACATGCCTCTTTAAAATTCCACTTATATACAAGTTCACATACCTCACGGGGGATCACCCAACACTCGGCCGAAGATGTATTTTAGTGAATCACTCGAGAGCGGCATGGAACTTACTCCTACCATAGGCTTGCCAAGCAATCAATCCTCCTCCTTTTTAACTATATACCTTTGTAAATATCAAGAGGACTTTTGGGTGAAGGGTTAGGCTTGGGTTAAAGGTATGTGGTTGGGTTAGTGGTTAGTAAAAAAAGGGCGAAAGGCGTAAAAGCGTCGGTTTTCGTAAGACTTTTTATTTTTGAAATTTTTATTTTGATGAAGCCATTATTCAAACAAAGTTATTTTTGATGAACTTGTTTGTTTATTTTTCTTTTGCTTCATCATCTACATTTTTTTTTTTTTTTTTGAAAATTCATACGAAAAACCGAGCTTGTTACTAAAACAAAGGGTTAAAAATAAAAAGGGTTTGGTGGGTGAAAGGGTGTTTGTTTTTGGGTTAAGAAATGAAAAGGTTTAGGCTCAAAGGGGTTAACTAGGGGGATTTTAGGTACGTGGTAAAAAAAAAAAAGAAAAATAATGGTATAGAAATAAAAAGGGTTAGTCCTAATGCCTCCATAATTTACTTACTCGGGTTTAAGTTGGTAAGGACCGGGAATGTATCGTCGTGGCAAGTTCTAGAGTCGTAAGAACCAAACGGCTATTCACATAAGAAACGAAAAATGAGCATTTAGTTTAAAGATATGTATTTGTATGCTCAATAAAGGCTCAAAACTCACTTTTGTGGGAATGGGTTTTTATGTGATCAAGTATATATAATCAAATTTTAACTAAGCTTGTCATGCCGTTTCATAATTTTCTTATGTTGGTTCTTTTTATCATAACGCTATTGGTTGTAAATTTGTAAAAATATAACCTTTTTAGAACTTGAAATTCCCAAGTTAAACCTAGACAAGTCAAAAAATGAAAATTTTTGAAAATAAATTTGGGGTGATTAGCGGTTCCAATAGAGTTTTGTGTAAGGCTTGTAATTAGGACTTGCAAGATTCAAAATTTTAGCATCCCCCCACACCTAAATTACACATTGTCCTCAATGTGTCCCAAAAATAAGTTTTTAGGTTTATTGAATGTGTAAAAAGGTGTGAAAAAGCAAAAATTTGTGTTACTGGGCGTCTGGACACGGCCCCGTGTCCGATTGACACAACCCCGTGTTCAGGTGCCAGTAACGAAAACTTACAGAAGGTGGACACGGGGGCGTGTCCACTGGGCACGACCCCGTGTCTTGTCAAAAGTCTGTAGAATTAAAACAAACACCAGGTCTGGGGAAGTGGGCACGGGGCGTGTCGGCTGGACACGACCCCGTGTAGACAATCTGCAAAGTTGAAAAACAGGTTTCTGGCTTCGGTTTTCGTGTCCCGGCTTTAGTAGCACTAATGTTTAGTGCTCTAAGCCTCGTATGTACCTGTTTTATCAATAAACACTACACCAAACCATAGCAAACATCCTAAATTACCAAGTTCAACATCCACGTCACAAAGTTAAAAAGAAAAAAACAAATGCAGAAAGTAAAAAGAGTTAAAGGAAAGTAAATTGTTCAACACACGGTATGCAGTTGTTCAAGATAAAAGGGGGGGTTAACCTGTGGGATTTCAAACCATCTGCTCCTACCTCCACACCTCCCGCCTAGTCCATGTCCTCGTCCTAATCGTCATCACCTCCTCCTCCGTGCCCCGCCATGTACTCCCTGATGCTCCAAATGTCATCCTGAATGTCGGATATGTTTCTCTCAATAGCTCCGACCCGAGTGTACATGTTGCTTGCCATGTTATAGGTGTTCCTGGTGCACATGAGGTTTTCCTGCAATAAATCATGTAAACTTTGGAAGTTAGGAAAACCGCCTCCTTGTGAGGAGGATTGGCGCGGATCACCGTGGGGCTGGTACTGAGGAGGGTGTTGAAACTGTGGAGCGTGAAGGACGAGTGCCTCCTGCGGGTTCCATGCATGCCCCTGCATCCTTTGGAAGCTAACTGTCCCGTTTTCAGCCTCATAAATTAAGTTCATGGAGCGGCAGATGTGTACATCCACTCTTCCCGACCATGGGCTTCTTTCGAAGGACTTAGTCATGTTGGTGAAATGCTTGAAGAGACGGTATATCCACCCTCCAAAGAAGATAGGGGTTGGTGGAGTAGCAAGCTTGTTCAAATGCATGTTTCGGAGCAGGGGGACGGAACATCGAGGTGTCTGCGGTTGTGAATGCAATGAAGGACCACCAAATCTCTCAACCCGACAACGCCACCGCTATCATGCCTTTGGCTAAGAGAGTAAGCGAGGACCCTATGGATGTATCGGTAGAGTGGGTCCCTCAACTTAGTGCTCTTAGTGCTGCTCGGGTTGTAGTGCCCTTCACCAATCTGAGCCCATGCGGCTTGGCGGTCGTTCTCATCCAACTCTCGCACCCCTCCGGTGTTCTCTTCATTACCCGCATCTTCCTCCGCATATAGCCAAACTATCGACCCAAATTGTGCCATCGAAATCGAGTACCTAGTTCCACCACATCGGAATCCCACCCCATCATTGTCGAAAGGGTCGCACCTTATTGAACGTGAATGTGTTATAGAATTCCATAGTGTACTCGTGGACTGAACGAAGTCGAGTGGTTAGGGCGACTCTTAGTGGGCCGGTAACGAGGTTGTTAAACCGGTCAAGTTGGTTCACCATTGCTAAAAGATCCATGCATGCTTGTCTTGGGTATTCTTCCGGTCTTGTTTGAAGTACTTCGTATCTTGCCCTAGCATCATGTGACACCAGTGCCTCCGTGACCACCAAAAAATTACCAAATCAATTAAATATTGTGTTTCATACTTGGGATTTGTAAAAATATGTGTATTGTTTGCACATATCAAATTCTTGTTCGATTTCGGGCTTTAAATCGCTTTCTGGAAGGTTATACGCGATCTGATGTGTAAATATAACCAGTTTAATGCAACAAACACTCTGGAATAGTGACATAGGCTTAACATACCTTAAATAACCTTTACATAACTTAGAAATAAGTTTTGGATGGTTTGGTATGCCGAAATCAAGTTTATTCCCTTACAGGGACTAAATTCGACAAACTGTGAAAGTATGTCGATTTGTACTGTAATGAACTTTCCGGAACTTGATCATAAGTTAAATATACCCTAAATATCCTTTACATAGCTTATAAATAGGCTTTTAGGTGTTTGGTGCGCAAAAATAAACTTCTTGATCAATAGGGACTAAAAGCGTCAAAAAGTGCATAAGTTTGCATTTTCGCGCATAATTTACGTTCTGAATAAATCTGGAAATCCAAAAATTTATGTAAGCATTAAAATATTTTATTTTAGTGTTTGGCATGATAAAATTTCATTCGTCGCTTAATTTGGATCGTTTTTGCGTTCGTTACGACTTCCGTCGTAATTAACCGAACAACGCAACCGTACGACCAAACGAGCCAACATCCGAGATATTTTTGAGCACATTTTAAGTTCCCTATACTTTAAATTCATTTTAGAGCATTGAAATGGGGTTAACGGGGCTTAAACATGTCAAAAATGCATCGAAAACCAAGTTTGGGGCTTCAGGGGCTAAATCTGTCATTTTTGAAAGTTGTTGGTCTGCAGGTCCCTTACGGTCCATATGGACCTTTGATTACGGTCCGTAAGCAGCCCCCAGCACATCAGAAATTGCAAAAACTTCACAGCAGCTTCCCAGCTCATTATTGAGGCCCTTGTACGCAATTTTCATGTTTTGGGGACCAAGTTAACACCTCCCCAAGGCATCTAATCAGCTCCTAACAATTGTATGGCTAAGATCATTCCCTCCTTACCAAGAAATGATCTTAATGGTTTTGCAAAAACTATATAAAGCCATGCCATTCATTCCATTTTCCTCACATTGGATCTGTGAATTCTCTAAGTTGTGGTGATTATTCACTACATACCTGATAATACTTGGAATCAAATCTCTTTGGACCCTTTGCAAGTCCTCTTTCATTATTTTATTGCTTTCCTAGCTTGAAAGTCAAACAGTGTTTGACTTTCAGCTTTGACCACAAGTTGGTCAACGAGAAGTTCGTTTGAACATCGCAACGTGAGCGTAATCACGATGGTTATAGTCCCTAGTGACTATACCTACTGATTACCACGTTGACTAGGCGTAGTGACAAGTCGTAGTTTCGGTCAAAATGCGCATTTAAGCGTATTTTGCAACCAAACTACTTTAGGATATCAAAACACTTTGCGTTGATTTCAAAATCAGTTTTCTAAGTAGGTTAAACATGTTTCGACATGTTTAACTCGTCACTATTAGTTTAGTGCTTGTTTAGGGTCGTAAGTTAAGCGGTCTAAACAACCGCTTAGACTTTCGAACCCGACCCGTTTGGTTGATCATTAGGATCCGACCAAGCATGATTAGTGATCATAGTTGCATAGGGAATAACCTCTGAGGTTATACCTTACGATCACCTAGGATTGGTTAGTCATTTGCTACTTTTTCTACTCCAGTTACTTTCTCAGTTTCAATCACCTTTTCTTCATTCACACTTTTAACTTCTTCAGTTTGAACAACATTTTCAAACTTCTCATCTTGTTGTTGTTCTTTTGCAGCTTGTTTCTCCTTCAGTTTCTTCATGTGATCTGCAAAATAAAAATGAAAACTTTCAGGAGAAAGATGTTTTTTAGCAATATTAATATGTTTCTCTTCCTCATCATCACTGCTACTCTCCATCGGTGTTTGATCAAACTCTACAGATTTTTCAGACTCAGCATCTGAAACACCAGAATCAGATGGTGTTTGATCAAAAACAACTTCTTTTTCTGAAGTATCCTCATTTTGCACATTCTCATCTGTACTTAATGATTCAAAATCAGCAATTTCTGAACTTTCTTCAGATGTACTCGATTGATCTTTCACTGTTTCACCAATTGATCTCATCCAAGTAGCAAACAAATCTGGTTCTCTAACAATCTTTGCAATGAAAGCTTTGAAATCTCCCTTTTCATCAACAAACATATCCCAGCTGAATCCTTCAGGTAGTTGTTCATCATTTTGGTCCACTATACATGCTGTGCTGTTAGAAGATATATAGTTGCTCCAGTTGAAATCTACCACACACGCTCTCTTGGAATCCTCAATCTTTCTACCATGAGCTGTCTGTGAATCTTGTAATTGACCAACTTGCTGATAAATGGCTTTCCGGTAATAGTCATCTTTTCCAAATGGATTCTAAACACCAATAACTTCTCTGTTTTTGCATTCCCTCTTAAAATGACCTTTTTCCCTGCACCTGAAACAAGTAACTTTAGATTTATCAAAACCTAAAGTAGAAACACAAGCATCAAGAAAATCATTTCTCCCGGTAATTGTCTTGAACTTCTCAGCACGTCTAAGAACACTTGCAAGACACAATTTGATATCCATTAGTTCCATCTCTTCAGCATCTATTTGGTCGTAATCCTCTTTAGTAAGCATAGGATTTCCAATTCGACCAGCCACTAAACCTTCATATGAGATAAGCACGGAACCAAGTAATGCCATATGATCTTTCGCAATGTCTTCAGAAAAACTTTGACCTTCTGGAAGATTTAGAGCTATGTTGCATTGAATCACACAACCATTTCCCATCTTTGTGCTTTGAGATTGAAAACTTTCTGATGAGCTTTTCGGATTAACACTCGGATACAATGAGAAACCACTGTTGCTTTTGTTTGAGTTTTGATCAGTCTTTTCTGTAGAATCTCCAACACTATAAGCAGTCTGAATTTTCGGACTTCTCTCAGCTTCTGAAGTCGGAACACTACCCTTGTAATACATCTTTACATCCTGTTGACCACTTGGATTATTCATCCTTGCAATCTTCTGCTGTTCCAAATCCTGACTTTCAATCTTTTCAATGAACTGAGAGATCGACAATCTATCATAAACTCCAGTATTCTTCAGTATCATCAAATAAGTTCCCCACTCTTTCTGAGGTAACGCATCAGCAAGTTTATCCACCCATTCATCATTTTCCTTTTTAATGTTCATCATTGACATTGTTCTCACTAAGTGACAATATCGTTCAATAAGTTTCTTCGTATCTTCTCCGGGCAAACTTGTGAACAAATCAAATTCCTTTTTAAGCAATGCCTTCTTGCTTTTAATCATACTCGTACTACCTTCAACCTTGATTTTTAGAGCATCCCATATTGATTGTGATGTTTTGTCATGTTGAAGTAGTATGAAGATGTCTTCTTTGATGGCCTGTTGAAGTAAACTGATCATCATCTTTTCAGCTCGGTATATTTCCCGTTCTTCCTTACTAAAATCTGAAAGCTGTTTTTCAGTCTGCATTTCGGTTAGTGGTAGAGCATACTTTGTTAAAATACATTCCCATGATCTCAAATGATTTGCCTGCACCCAGTTTTCAAATCTATCTTTCCATCCATAGTATTCTTCAATTCCCATTAGCTTCGGGGGTTTCTGAGTCGTCCCCGTTTCGTTTTCTGAATTCATGTTCTGAGCAATGGAAGATGAACTAGGCGATGTTGCAAAAGCGTTGTGGAAATCGTTGTCCATGTTTCAGACACTTTCAAGCGAAATACTATCTTTCAAGCGATACCCTTCAAGCGAAACAATTTAAACTGAACAACTCTCAAGCGAAGTTCTTGAAGCGAAATACTTTGAAGCGATCCTGAATAAAAGAACCCTGAAGCGAACACCTTGAAGCGAAAACCTTGAAGCGAAAACAAACTCTGTTTGAAGCGAAATGTTAAGTGTCGCTTGAAGTTTCAAGCGAAATCGTCCAATAATACTGAACTGTTCAAGCGAACTCCATTCAAATGTCGATTTTGATCACTTTTAGGTCGAATTTTGCTGTGAAACTTTCAAGGGTTTGTTATCTAGTACTTTTAAACAATCCGTGAGAAATTGAATCAATTTTGACCGTGAAAAATTTCTGAATTAAGAAAAGAAGGTGTAGAAGTAAGAAATTTTGATCGATTTCGGCTGAATTTTGCAGAACTCCTCCTCCTGAGCTCTGATACCAATTGTAAGGATCGGGTTTGCAACCTAAATGAGTCGGTTCAGAGGAATTCCATCAAATACAGGTGCGGAAAACAAGTATTTGATCTATAAACAGCTGAATCTTCACTTTAACACTGATTTGTATTGATATGAAAGCAATTACAATCAGTTCTCACACCGGCAGCACCTCGGTATGGAAATCTTTCATAAAACAACTTCTGATTTCGCTTCACACTAATCTCCTATATATAGACATTGAGATTTCGCTTCAGCATCACTCAAGCGAAATCTGATCTGATGATTTCGCTTGAGGCTTCAAGCGAAAACTCAAATACATTACACACTTTCAAGCGAAATCTTCTAATTCTCTCAAATTTTCTCATTCTACGTGCCCTGATCTATTCTAACTAGTAAGACTCGATACAAGACGAAGTCGACAGATGTAGTGCACCAACAAATCAAAAAGTACATTGATGGCCTCCCTGACTCAGTACAAGACATTGTAACTGGTAGTAATCCCACTACAGTTAGACAGGCCATTGAGCTATCCGCTACCTTGACTGAATCTCAGATCAGGAAAGGTAAACTTTTCCGAAAAAGTGACAAGAAACCGATCGAGGAATCAAAGCCCAAGGATGAACAGACTGGATCCCCTAAGAAGTCAAAGAAGCGAAAGGCTTCTCAGAACTTCGCCATGGTTGCTCATAATGATCAAGCCGTCCCCAACCAGCTCAACCCCCTGCTAGGAAGCCCTAAAACGGAACTGCACCCTTGTGCAACCAATGTAGCCTTCATCATCATGCCAATGTAAGGTGTCGCGAATGCCAAACTTGTGGATTCATAGGCCATACAGCAAGAGTTTGCCCAGCTGCAGCTACACCAAATCAAGCTGGCAACAATCCTGCTCAAGGTCATTTTCCACCAGATTCTTGCTTCAACTGTGGCGAGATGGGCCATTTCCGAAGAAATTACCCAAAGCTTGCTAATGCGAATCCAGCGCAGGGATGAGCACCTGACCAATTGGAAGACAACACAGTTTAGAAATAATCAAGCCTTATGTATTATTTCTTTTGTTGTCATGGTCCATGAAACAGTTGTAATTGGTGTTTATAAATAAATCTTTTATTTTACATTGCAATATATTTATGTGGTTGCATGTATAAAACAACAAACCCCCTACAACACCGACAATCAAGGAGCCATATTCCTTGAAGAACAGACTACCCCCAAAATTCTTCCATATTATGGTCTCTTGCGTTTTCCACGAAAATCCTAAGTACCCGTTTCTTCCAAGAAAAACGAAGTACAAGGCGCAAGTTACAACTCTGGACGAATACCCAATCCTTGATAGGATACCTAAGGGTATTTCCGTAAGTCCTTAATTGTTGTATACCTTAATTCGAATGTGGTGATTCCTTGTAATCAAAAATCGAATTTTTGGAAGATCATCCTATCTTTTCAGGTAGATGCTTGAGGACGTTGAAGTCCAACGACTGGGTTCCTGGTATACCTTGAATACCCATGTTTAAATCAACATCAAGATAATAACAAATTAATAACCAAGAAAACAATTATATGTTTATGTGTTGACCCAATAAAAGTTGTCTCAAGATTGTTCAAATTCTATCCCTTTCACATTATGAAATGCACTGTGCAGACTGTGCAAGGAATTACGTAATTATGGATGCATACATAATTATGGAATTTTGTGCACAGAAACCACAGCAAGTTTTGTCATGTGCCTAGAGTTAACTCTATTCATTTCTGTTTCTGAGGAAGCACCCGTTGAAAATGACTCCGTCTGTTCATTTTCGTTTCTGAAGATTGTCCGTTGAGGAAATGAATATCCGTTTGATTATCCTTTTCATTTCCATTTCTGATGAAGCAACCGTTGAAAATGACTCCGTCTGTTCATTTTCGTTTCTGAAGATTGTCCGTTGAGGAAATGAATATTTGTTTGATTATCCTTTTCATTTCCATTTCTGATGAAGCAACCGTTGAAAATGACTCCGTCTGTTCATTTTCATTTCTGAAGATTGTCCGTTGAGGAAATGAATATCCGTTTGATTATCCTTTTCATTTCCATTTCTGATGAAGCAACCGTTGAAAATGACTCCGTCTGTTCATTTTCGTTTCTGAAGATTGTCCGATGAGGAAATGAATATCCTTTTGATTATCCTTTTCATTTCCATTTCTGATGAAGCACCCGTTGAAAATGACTCCGTCTGTTCATTTTCGTTTCTGAAGATTGTCCGATGAGGAAATGAATCCCCGCTTGTTTATTCCTTCATTTCCGCATCTGAAGAATACTCGTTGAAGAAAATGACTCCGTCCGTTCATTTTCGATTCTGAAGAGTGTCCATTAAGGAAATGACAGGATTATGCCTTGCATATCTCTGATGGTTATTTGACACAAAGTCACAGACAGACTCCTACGAATAAATTTCGAGACGAAATTTCCTAAAGTATGGGAGACTGTGACACCTGTGCCTCCGTGACCACCAAACAATTACCAAATCAATGAAATATTGTGTTTCATACTTGGGATTTGTAAAAATATGTGTATTGTTTGCACATATCAAATTCTTGTTCGATTTCGGGCTTTAAATCGCTTTCTGGAAGGTTATACGCAATTTGATGTGTAAATATCCAGTTTAATGCAACAAACACTTTGGAATAGTGACATAGGCTTAACATACCATAAATAACCTTTACATAACTTAGAAATAGGATGGTTTGCTATGCCGAAATCAAGTTTATTCCCTTACAGGGACTAAATTGACAAACTGTGAAAGTATGTCGATTTGTACTGTAACGAACTTTCCGGAACTTGATCATAAGTTAAATATACCCTAAATATCCTTTACATAGCTTAGAAATAGGCTTTGAGGTGTTTGGTGCGCAAAAATAAACTTCTTGATCAATAGGGACTAAAAGCGTCAAAAAGTGCATAAGTTTGCATTTTCGCGCATAATTTACGTTCTGAATAAATCCGGACATCCAAAAATTTATGTAAGCATTAAAATATTTTATTTTAGTGTTTGGCATGATAAAATTTCATTCGTCGCTTAATTTGGATCGTTTTTGCGTTCGTTACGACTTCCGTCGTAATTAACCGAACAACGCAACCGTACGACAAAACGAGCCGACATCCGAGATATTTTTGAGCACATATTAAGTTCCCTATACTTTAAATTCATTTTAGAGCATTGAAATGGGGTTAACGGGGCTTAAACGTGTCAAAAATGCATCGAAAACCAAGTTTGGGGCTTCAGGGGCTAAATCTGTCATTTTTTAAAGTTGCTGGTCTACAGGTCCCTTACGGTCCGTATGGACCTTTGCTTATGGTCCGTAAGCAGCCCCCAGCACATCAGAAATTGCAGAAACCTCACAGCAGCTTCCCAGCTCATTCTTGAGGCCCTTGTACGCAATTTTCATGTTTTGGGGACCAAGTTAACACCTCCCCAAGGCATCTAATCAGCTCCTAACAATTGTATGGCTAAGATCATTCCATCCTTACCAAAAAATGATCTTAATGGTTTTGCAAAAACTATATAAAGCCATGCCATTCATTCCATTTTCCTCACATTTGATCTGAGAATTCTCTAAGTTGTTGTGATTATTCACTACATACCTGAGAATACTTGGAATCAAATCTCTTCGGACCCTTTGTAAGTCCTCTTTCATTCTTTTATTGCTTTCCCAGCTTGAAAGTCAAACAGTGTTTGACTTTCAGCTTTGACCACGAGTTGGTCAACGAGAAGTTCGTTTGAACTTCGCAACGTGAACGTAATCACGATGGTTATAGTCCCTAGTGACTATACCTACTGATTACCACGTTGACTAGGCGTAGTGACGAGTCGTAGTTTCGGTCAAAATGCGCATTTAAACGTATTTTGCAACTAAACTACTTTAGGATATCAAAACACTTTGCGTTGATATCAAAATCAGTTTTCTAAGTAGGTTAAACATGTTTCGACATGTTTAACTCGTCACTATTAGTTTAGTGCTTGTTTAGGGTCGTAAGTTAAGCGGTCTAAACAACCGCTTAGACTTTCGAACCCGACCCGTTTGGTCGATCATTAGGATCCGACCAAACATGATTAGTGATCATAGTTGCATAGGGAATAACCTCTGAGGTTATACCTTATGATCACCTAGGATTGGTTAGTCATTTGCTAGTTAGCTTATATGCCCATAGGAAATGACCAAAATGCCCTTTTGAAGCATAAATCCATATTTTTGCCTATGTGAACATATTTTTGACATATAATCTGATTTAGTAACATGTTTAGGGATAATTGAGCATGTAAAACTTGACATAGCACATAGATAACCATCCGAGCATAGTTTTACGCAAACGACGCATTATAGTAGCTTATACTACCATAATGGGTCGAAACGGGTCAAAAGCACTTAGGTAGCCTTCCAAATCAGAATGTTAGCTCTATTAAATCATGCCATATGGGTTCAATAACTCATTTGATTTATAGAACATCATTCTATCCTATCTCCCGGTTTAGGAGCCGTTTAATAACATAGTTCCCTATATTAGGTGTCGTTTGATTCCGTACTCCCTCTAGCTTTGCTTGGTTGTTGTTCAAGACTTCTAAGCACCCTCAAGTGAGTACTAGTCCCCTCTTTTACTGTTTTCAAACTGTTTTGGGGTGAAACACATGTGCCTACTTGCTACTTCCGTGTTTTCATGGTTTTATATCATATACTCGCTATGTTTATTAGTACACTATTAGTACATGATTTCATTATGTTTTGCTATGTATGTGCCCTTAACATGCTAGCACATTGATTTTTGTATATTACATTTTGTCGCATAGGCTCATCCAGCATATGGACACATTGTTTTACAATTTGAACCGTTGTAACCGTTTGATTATGTGAATTGTTTGTAACCGTTTGATTATGTGAACTGTTTGTAACCGTTTGATTATGTGAACCGTTTATGACCACTTGACTATGTGAACCGTTTGTAACCGTTGATTTTGTGAACCGTTTGTAACCGTTGATCATGTGAACCGTTTGTAACCGTTTGATTATGTGAACCGTTTGTGACCACTTGACTATGTGAACCGTTTGTAACCGTTTGATTGACATGAACTGTTTGAAATCTGTTTGAACCGTTGGGTTAGGGAAGTGATTAGGTAACGGGGCAGGTGTAATGTGTTAAAAGCATGGTGGATACGCCGCTGGTATTTCCTATATATAAGTGCCTTTAACACATTATATATCGTTGCGTTATCTAGATCACTTGGGCAAGGTTATCGAAACTAAGTTATATTACAAGGCTTTTCTAACGATATGTATACTATTCGAGTTTTTATTTCAAAAATGATTTACAATCTGGGTTTAAATAAACAAATGTTTTAGAGTTAAGAATCATGGCTACGAGATTTTATAAATGATAATCAACTTTATTTGAGTTGATTAATTATAGCGCAATACTATACTTTTCAAAATAAGGTTTTTAAATAAGTATTGCAACATGTAAAACGAGCCATGAATCTGACACTCATACTTTTTATGCTGACGTATTTTCACATGTGTTTCAGATACAATAGTTGATGATGCTTGATGATGATATTTGTGTACTCTCACATAGGATTGGACGAGGCCTTAGTGACTTAATAACAATGAAAGTCTATTTGTACATGTTTTGTTTCTAATTCATATGTAATGTAATACATTTAATTCAATAAAACGAAATTGTTTGATCCATGGTTGTGAAACAATGATTCTGTTACAACACTCCCCGACGTTTCCGCCACGTTTTGTTGTTTTACGTGGTCGGGGTGTGACAGAAAAGTTGGTATCAGAGCCAATGGTTATAGGGAATTAGGTTATTAGTAATGCTTTGACCTAGACTATAACCTTCCTAGGACCCTAACACAAGTTATCTCGTGTTTAGTTTTAAATACGATACTGTCACTTATCCTTAAGTGACAACCACAATAAGAACATAAATTTGAATCTGCTTTGAAAACTAATCATCTGTTCTAGGATGATTTATTATAAGGTTTTGAACCTTCAAAGTTTTCAAAATCTCGTCAGAGTTTGGGTCTAAATAATGTGCACACGTGCAAACTGGAAGGGTGGGTGCCTGTACCCTGAGTTTTCTGTCTAAGGCTAGAGTGTTCGTACAAATCCACAGTATCAGCACAGTCACTCTTACCTGGGAACTCTTGGGGTGAGTGTCCACTTATAGGCGAGCATGTCTTCATGATACATCATGAGGACCTATTTACTTTGATTCAGCCCTTGTGTGTCGTTTGTTTGCTTCGTGGTTCAAACAAATGACCATCACCCTTGCTTTTGGTCGGGAACATCCTATTCTTACCCAATGCCATTTCACTTGTTTCCTCTCTTGTTTCCCCTTTTAGAATGCCTCTACGACGCAAGATTCAGGTACCTATTGAAGAACTGGCAGCTGTCATTACGCAGCAAATGACTGCTGCAATCCCGAACATCGTTGCTTAATGTAACCAGGCTCTCAACAACAATAATGCTCCCTGTAACTTCAAGACGTTCAACTCAGCAAAGCCATCAAAGTTTTCTGGGTCTCAAGGAGCGGCTGCACTTCTGCAATGGTTCGAGAGTCTAGAGAGCACCTTCAGACATGTTCAATGTCCAAATGAGCGAAAGGTAACTACTAATAGTGAGAAATACAAGTGGATTTACTTCCTATAACATTAATCTAAACTAATGCTAACAGATTTAAGCAAAAATTTGAGGTTCGATCCGGATGAAGTTCAAGAACCCTAGATTTTTCCCCAAATTTTTGTTGTTTTAACTACATGCAAATGCTTAATCTAACTACTAATAGTGATAGAAACATACCTTGATGTTGTTAGAAGTAGAGGAGACGTCGAAAATCTGCGGAAAATCGCCTTAAACCAGAGCGTTTTTGGGGAAACGGGGCGTGTGGAATGGTGTAACTGTTATGAAAAAAGGGGTTTTATCCCGACAGTCGCGCGGATACAGCCCCGTGTCCAGCGGACACGGCCTCGTGCCGAGCGAGGTTTATTTTTTAAACGTGCTCATGTGAGTGCCCTTGTTTCCCAAAAACTTGGTTAGAAAACTTACCGATTTAGATGTTAACCTGTTTGCTCGTAACTTACCAGGTATGATGTTGATGCTTTCATTCTTCGACTGTTTGAAGCGAGATTTCTTCATCCTCAATAAATCCTTGATAGAGTTTCAACCGTTGGCCATTGACTTTGAATGGAATTCCATTCCGAGATTTAATTTCTACTGCACCGTGTGGGAAAATATGGGTGATGGAAAAAGGTCCTGACCACCTAGACTTTAATTTACCAGGAAACAATCGAAGTCATGAATTAAACAAAAGAACTTGATCTCCTACTCGAAATTCATTATGTTTAATATGTTTGTCATGCAAGTTTTTCATTCTTTCCTTATGAATTTCGGAGTTTGAGTATGCATAATTCCTAAGTTCGTCTAATTCATTTAATTGACAAAATCGATTTCTACCGGCAAATTCTAAATCTAAGTTTACATTTTTAATTGCCCAGTAGGCCTTGTGTGCAATTTCTACTGGCAAGTGACAACTTTTTCCATAAACGAGCTTATATGGGGTTGTACCTATTGTTGTTTTATAAGCAATTCTAAAAGCCCATAAAGCATCATCTAATTTATCGGTCCATTCCTTTTTATTTAACCCTGCGGTTTTTTTGAGTATTCGTTTTAAACCTCTATTAGTCACTTCGGCTTGTCCGTTTGTTTGAGGGTGATATGCTGTTGAGACCCGGTGATAGACCCCATATCTTGTTAAGATTTTTTCAAGTTGATGGTTGCAAAAATGGGTACCTCTATCACTAATTAATGCTTTAGGTGTTCCAAAACGAGAGAATATTTTTTTCAGAAATCTTACCATGACTCTTCCATCATTTGTTTGAAGTGCCTCGGCCTCCGCTCATTTAGACAAGTAATCTACTGCCACAAGTATATATTTGTTTCCTTTTGATGGTGGGAAATGTCCCATAAAGTCGAGTCCCCACACATCAAAAATTTCACAAACAAGAATGCTATTTTGTGGCATTTCGTTTTTGGAAGAAATATTACTTGTTCTTTGGCAAGCATCACATGTCTTGACAAGACTTTGGGCGTCTTTGTAAATGGTTGGCCAATAAAATCCTGAATCAAATACCTTTCGTGCGGTACTAGCGGCACCATGATGTCCTCCGTGTGGACCTTCATGACAATGGCGGAGAATTCTTCTTGCTTCGCTACCATGTACGCATCGTCGGATAAGTTGGTCAGCACACATTTTGAAAAGATAAGGGTCTTCCCAAAAATAATGCTTCACATTAACAAAGAATTTCTTCCTTTGATGATGTGGCCAACCTTTTGCAACTATACCGCTAGCTAGGTAGTTAGCATAGTCGGCGTACCATGGTTCTTCTTTGTACTCCACCATTTCTAGGGACTCCGTTGGAAATTTTTCGTTGATTTGCTCGTCCCTGGTTGCCTCCAAAGTTGGGTCTTCTAAGCATGAAAGATGATCTGCTGCGGTGTTTTCTGCTTCTCTTTTGTCTTTGATTTCAATATCAAATTCTTGGAGGAGTAAAATCCACCGAATCAAACGTGGTTTTGCGTCCTGCTTTTTGAAGAGATATCGAATGGCTGCATGATCTGTATAGACTATAGTTTTAGAAAGAACAAGATAAGAACGAAATTTATCAAAAGCAAATACCACAGCTAGTAATTCTTTTTCAGTTGTAGTGTAATTTTCTTGTGCATCGTTAAGTGTTTTACTAGCATAATAAATTGGGTGAAAATGCTTTTCTTTTCTTTGTCCCAAGACAGCTCCAACTGCAAAGTCACTTGCATCACACATGATTTCGAAAGGAAATTTCCAATCAGGCGCTATCATGATAGGTGCATTGACTAGCATTTCCTTTAGGGTTAGAAATGCTTGATTGCAATCCTTGTCAAAGATGAAAGGGGCATCTTTTTCAAGTAATTTTGTTAGAGGCCTTGAAATTTTAGAAAAGTCTTTGATAAATCGCCTATAAAATCCGGCATGCCCTAGGAAACTTCTGATAGCTCTAACGGAGGATGGGGGTGGTAATCGAGAAATAGTGTCTATTTTTGCTCGATCAACCTCCATTCCTTCGCTTGAGATTTTGTGACCGAGTACTATTCCCTCAGTTACCATGAAATGGCATTTTTCCCAGTTAAGGGAAAGGTTAGTCTCCTCACATCGGGATAGCATTCGTTCAAGGTTATCGAGGCATTGGTCGTATGAATCCCCAAAGATAGAAAAGTCATCCATGAAGACTTCCATTGTCTTTTCTATCATGTCATGGAAGATGGCTACCATGCAACGTTGGAATGTTGCGGGGGCATTACATAGACCAAATGGCATGCGTCGATAAGCAAAAGTTCCATAGGGACATGTGAAGGTTGTCTTTTCTTGGTCTTCGGGTGCTATCGGGATTTGAAAGTAACCTGAAAAACCATCCAAGAAACAGTAAAATTTATGACCGGATAATCTTTCTAACATTTGATCACTGAAGGGCAAAGGAAAGTGATCTTTCCTTGTTGCTTCATTTAACCGTCTATAATCTATACATACTCTCCATCCTGTGACGGTTCTCGTTGGTATTAATTCATTCTTTTCGTTAGTTATTACCGTCATACCTCCTTTCTTTGGAACTACTTGGACGGGACTTACCCAAGGACTATCGGAGATAGGATAAATAAGTCTGGCGTCAAGTAATTTGATGACTTCGTTTTTAACCACTTCTTGAACATTTGGATTTACTCGACGTTGTGGTTGTATTACCGATTTGTAGTCATCATTCATTAAAATTTTGTGCGTGCACATGGAAGGACTTATTCCTTTAATATCTACCAGCTTCCAAGCGATCGCATTTTTGTGTTTTTTCAAAAGGTTAATTAATTTTTCCTTTTCTAAACTATCTAACTTAGATGAAATAATTACAGGTGATTTACCATCTTTGTCTAGAAAAGCATATTCCAAACCTTTTGGAAGTTCTTTGAGCTCAAGAGGTGGGTCTTTAGGATACTCCTTTTTTGGTTGCTCATTTTGATTAGTGTAACCTTTGATTATTTCAGCACTTTTACACTTTTTAAGAGATTATCTTAGTTATTGTAGTAGGCCCCTCTTTTGAAGGTGACGTTACCCTCAACCCAGTAGTTTGAGTAAGCAAGGATACAATCCTAAAGGGTCGGATTATTGAAAGATAATTATTAAGTTATTAATGCATATTATGGTAGGCCCCTCTTTTGAAGGTGACGTTACCCTCGGCTAAGTAATCTGAGTCAGCAGGGATACAGTTCTAAATAGTCGGGTTAAAGTATTAATAGTAGCTTACATATGAGGGGATCAAAGAGTTTGGACCCCCGCCATCCAATACCGGTAGGTATTGAAGGAGGTCCTACTAAATTTGACCCAGGTCCTTGCAGGATCTATACACTGAGCAAGGCAAGACTCTTACCAAACCGTTCCCTTAACCCCCGACCAGGTAGCCAACATACCTCCATATAGACTGTGGAGATATGAATGCTGAAAATCTTTTATTTTATATAGACAGTAAAATAATGCCAAGACACCACGGACAAACGATAAGGAAGAATCACCTTCAACATAAGAAACTAGTTAGTAAAGTCATTAATACATAACCAAGTAAAAAGTGCGAAAAGATTAAAAATAAAAAGTATTACACTAGACACTTGTCTTCACCAAGTGATGTAAGAGACTTAGGCAAACATGGCCTTTGATTGTCAAGAACTCTTACGATCAATCTTGGATCCTGAGATGACTCACACACTCTATGATGGACAATGGATGATGGTGGTGGATGATGGTGTTGTGATGGTGGTGGGTGAAGTGTGAGAGAGGTGGTGTGCCAAGGGATGGTTTGCAAATGAGCCAAGCACCCCTATTTATAGGCTGAACAGTAGCTCGGGCATGGCCCCGTGTCCAACATCCTTCTCTTTCTTCATTAATTGCAGTTTGTCTGCATCAGTTGACCACACCCCCGTGTCAGTTGGGCACGCCCCCGTGTGCAGAAGCAAATCTGTACCATCAAGATTTCCCCAGATTCTGCGAATCTTAGAGTTGACCACAGCCCCGTGTCCGCTGAGCACGACCCCGTGGTGGGCGATAGAAGCTTCTACAGCTTTGTCTTTTCTGCTGGCACTTGGGCACGCCCCCGTGTTCACTGAACACGGGGCGTGTTCAGCCTTCTGTTCTCTTGTTTTTGCTTGGGAAGATGCTGTCGGGGGGTCGGGCGTGCCACGTTTGTTCCTTTTCTTGTATTTAGGTTAGATTTTGTTGCCTTTTTGCTTCTTTTGTTCATTTGAGCTCATTTAATTCTGAAAACACAAAAGGAACACAAAAACACACTTTTTCTAACATTAGTACTAAAAAGGGTTAGTTTTATGCCATATTTGATGTAATTTATATGTTGCATTTTGTGCACATCAATGAGTCTTTGAAATACGACGTTCCGATGCGAATTGATATAGGTCGAAATAAGTGAAAACGGTAAGAAACCATATTTGATGGTAAAAAGGGATAAAATGGTAATTTGGTCGTGTGTTGACGAATAAATAAGGAGTTTTGAAAAGGTATCCTATGGTGTAAACCAATATGGGTAAAAAGGGTAAAATAGTAATATGGTCACGAGTTGACGGATAAATAATGAGTTTTGAAAAGACAATCTATGGCGTAAGTCATAATGGGTCAAACGAATAAAGAAACGACTATTAAGTAATATGATCATATAGTGCAAACCGAAACAAGCTAAATTGGTGAGATCGTAAATAAATACCATCTCACAATACATATTGTTTTGGTCGTCCCAGTGCAATAAGAATAAGTCAAGAGGCGGGTAAAATGGTCATTTAGGCCAAACAAGTCATCACCATTTGACAATAATGGTAATGGTTGCTTGTCGAGTTTTGTGCTCACAGGAAGAATAGTGTATGGCTTTCATTGCTTTTAATTAGCAACAAATAATGCAAGGTAATAAAACGGGTCAACATTATGACCCGACCAAGGTATGTGTAATTGGTCAAACTCTCAATGAGGACTTAGGGTCCGACGAGAGTTAAACGACTAATGGTTAGACATTTGATTTCCTAAAGTAAGGTATATCTAACAATTTAGATGGAAGGTATTATGTCCTTAGGAACCCAATTATTTTAAATAGATTATGGGTTAAAAATGCCCATTAAAACAAGTTTTTAAATGTCCTCCGTGGTTAAAAGGACTAAAATAGACAAAAACGCCCTCAAATGACAAACCGGGCAAACGACCCTTATGGGTAGTTTAAATATGAGTTTTATATTTCGGTCAAACCTTTCGGTAGTATAAAGTGGAGGGCTTAAACCATTTTGGCTTAATGCTACATAATGGGTCATTTTTTGTAAGAGTTTTAAAGTCGAGGGTAGAATGGGAATATAATGATTTCTCCTATCATAATCCATCACATTTGAAGTTGTGACTATATATAAATGAAGACCTTAAAGTGGGAATAAGAAATATGAAGGGAAGAGGACAACTTAAGCTTAAGTGCTTAAATCCTATAACGGGTCGATATTTAATATGCGCCTAAACCGGGTAACAGTTGCATAATCCATAAAATTTATGAATTCGAGTTGGGGATTTTGGATTAATTACGTAGACATATGTTTTACGATCACTTAGAAACAAGTTCGGAGCGAAACGGATAAATATTGGAAAAGTTATGCAATTTATTGTAAAATAGTATAATTGCATAACAATAAAGAACAAACCTGCAGACATGTGTCATTAGCTACGGCATCAAGCCGTAACTTACAGCGAGCCTTTGCTGAAAAAAAAAGAATATGGATTCCGTGAGCTACGGCACCATGTCGTAACTTACGGCGGGCCTATACTGGATCAAGTAGATTGTAGGTGTCGTAAGCTACGGCACCAGGCCGTAACTTACGGCGGGATATAGAACAAAATGTTTGTTTTGTTGTGTTGGGCCTCCGGGTTTAATTTGTTACGTTATATACTCCTTATAACTAACGTATTTCATGAATTGTGAAATATAGGTAATGGTTTGAAGCACCGGATGACGATCAAGCTTAACGAAGAACCGAACACGTCAAAGTTCAAGCTTCTGCATTTTGGTTTAGTTATTTATCAAACCGAGCATCGTTAACATGTAGTGATTTTATTAAAATGATCTAAATTTTTAATGACCATACACTGACATATAGTCTCAAAATCATTGTGTCCCTGGCAACGGCGCCAAAAACTTGACGTGGTCGAGCGTAGGTATAAATTTTAGATATTTTAAGCACTTTTTATTCGTGGATCAAGCTTTAAATTTATAAAAGACGATACAATACTACCACTCTACACACGTTAGGGCAAGTGCACCCGTTGTGGACGTAGTATAATGATGGTAAGATACCGAGGTCGTCCAAGGACATGAGAGCTTTTACTACCGGCTTATCATTAACGTCTAATCTAACCAAATTTTGATAAGAGTTTCGAAAGGTTTAAAAGATAAACTAGAAATAAAAATGTAAATGAAAGGTAAAACAAATAGACAAGAAGGAATCACTTGGTTCCAACTCCTCTTTTATGTATCCTTAATGATTTTCACACTTTGGGTTTTCTAAGAGATTATCTTAGTTATAAGGGTAGGCCCATCTTGTGAAAGCGACGTTACCCTCAACCTATTGGTCTGAGTCAGCAGGGATACGATCCCATAAGGTAGGATTATTGAAAGATAATTAAATAAGTTATTAATGTGAAAAGTGGTAGGCCCTTCTTGTGAAAGCAACGTTACCCTCGGCCATATTGGTCTGAGTCAGCAGGGATACAATCCC
Source organism: Helianthus tuberosus (assembly GCA_030545235.1). Classification (NCBI taxonomy): domain Eukaryota; kingdom Viridiplantae; phylum Streptophyta; class Magnoliopsida; order Asterales; family Asteraceae; genus Helianthus; species Helianthus tuberosus. The sequence continues at coordinate 163,099,888 of CM060354.1, read as the reverse complement.
ACAAGGCCGGATAAATTTTTAATAGTAATTTATTTATAAGGGATTACAAATCGTTCTTACTTCTCCTGATTTGATGCTATCTGCCTCAAGGAAAGTCCTAATAAGCTCGAATCAGGTCCTCGCAGAATCTATACACTGAACGAGGCAAGAACTTTACCCAAACACCCTTCTAACCCCCTTCCAGGTAGTTAACGCGCTTTGTATAGACCGTAAAGACACGAATGACTGAATCAACAAAACATGAAGAAATGATTAAATAAAGGTCACCTTCAATATAAAAAAACTAGTTATTAAAGTCATTAATACATACACAATTAAAAAGTTTCCAAAGATTGGAAATCAAAAGTAATACATAAAAGATTTGTCTTCACCAAGTGATGTAAGAGATTTAGCCAAGCATGAATTTTGATTGATAAGAACTCTTACTATCGATCTTGGATCCCAAGACACACTCTAAAAGATGAAAGATGAATGATGGTGGTGTGTGTTGGTGTTGTAGTGGTGGTGGACTGATGGCAAGTGTGAGAGAAGTGGTTTGCTAAAGGATGTCTTTCTCTTGAACCAAGCACCTCTATTTATAGTTGAAAAACAGAGATCTGGTCGGCCCCGTAGTCTTCTATTTATCTCCTTTCATTAACTGCAGATGTAAGTTCTTTGTACTAACACGCCCCGTGTTGACAGAGCATGGCCCCCTGGTGAATGTACATGTTGTACTATCACAGATTCTGAGAATCTTAGAGTTAACCACAGATCATGTTGACCTGGCACGACCCCGTGTTGGTTTGTCTTTTGGTGTTGTCTTTTTTCTGCGGGGAATCTTGACTGGGCACGGCCCCATGCCTGGTGGGCACGACCCCATGCCTAAGCTTCTGTTTTTGTTATTTTTGTTGCTTTGGATGTGGTGGGGGTTCGGCAGGTCATGTCATTCCTTCTTCTTTGTATTTGTGTTGGTTTCTACTGTTAATTTGTTCCTTTTATTCATTTAAGCTCTTTTGATCATATAAATTGAAAGTAAACAAAAAAACATGTTTTTTCAACATTAGTACCAAAGAAAGGTTGATTTTATGCCTTGTTTGATGTAATTTATATGTTGTATTTTACGAACATCACTTATCACTTCTTATCTAAAATTATGGCTTATTACTTATCAGTTTGAAAATATATAAATAATAATTAGACTTAGGGGCTGTTTGGTAGCCTCTGAATGGTCATTAAGAGGCTACCTCTTAATGGAACCAATAAGAATTTTACCAATGAGAAGGTAGAAGAATATGACATGTGATGATTTACCATTCAGAGGTTACCTCTTAACCATTCAGACTTGAGCTTACCTCTTATTCATTCAGAGGTTTTAAACCATTAAGAGGTAGCATTTGAATGGTCATTAAGAGGCTACCAAACAGCCCCTTAGAGCATACGTAAAATAAAAATAAAACTTATCTATAATTTTTGTTCATCAGTTAGGAAATATATAAAGTATATTTAAACCTAAAGGAAATTAATTAAATTAGAGGAAAAAAAAGGGGCGGGAAAACAATTATGAGGATGGATAGTAATACGACACGTGTCCCTCATAGTTTTACTTTATTATAGACTATAGATATAGATTCTTATATTTTTTTTATTAGATGAGCGTATAAAGTTTTTTAAATCACTGATATACGCAAAATATGTGAATTAAGTTATGGTCATTGTTTAAGCTAAATGTTACTTGTAATTAGGGGTGGAAGTGGGGTGATGTGCGGGTTGGTTGTTTGCCGTGAGGTGATTCCGCCGCCAACACCCAATTTCCGTGCGGTGAAGAGTGAATGCGGGGAGTTGTTTCGGCATACGGGGAAGAGGTGGGAGATGGGGTAATGGTGGGCCCCACTCTGTTTTAACAAATCATGTTTTTTTTAAATGGTTTGGGTGAAACCACCCCTTAGGTCTGAGGGTGTGGGGGGCGCCACCCCCACCAACTCAGCAACTATAGCGCCCCGGGGCGCTATACGACCACACCCACGAAATTAAGGAGGGGCACTATAGGGTGTGCGCCATGGTGTTAACGAGCAAGAAACGCGTTGACCGAGGAGAGTTAATGCATTTGACCGTTTGAAACGGTCATATTTAAAAAAAATTAATTTCCTTTTTTTATAAATTAACATTATAAATACCCCACATTCATTTCACTTTTTTATTCCATTCCCTTCACTTTCTCTATACTTTTTATACCATTCTCTACATTTTTTTAAATCATTCTCTAAAATGTTTCCCAACAACCCATGTGACCCGAATAATCCGTTTTGGCAAACTTTGCAAAACAACAAGCAGAAGGACCGGTATCACCGAGACCCGCGTACAGGTGAGCCTGGATATTATCCAATGCCACCAAGCACCCCAACTTCTCCTCATCCCACCACTCAACCGATGCCCGGTTTTTTCGGGTATTATTCTCAACCCTCATTTTTTCCCTCAAACATACCCTAAAACATACCTCAAAACATACCTCAAAACATACCCCAAACCCAAAACATACCCGAAACCCAAGTCGAACCCTCTTCTAGAAAAAAAAAAGAAGTCATAAAAAGAAGGATGAGGCCGAAAAACGTACTACTAAGAAGGTCGAATTTTGGTCGCCTAAGGAAGAGTTCGAGTTGGCAAAAGCATGGCTCGACGTATCGGAGGACGAGATTGTTGGTAAATTTTAATTCAAACATATTGTTTTGTAAATATAATTTTTAATTCAAACATATTGTTTAGTAAATATATTTTTTATAGGAAACGACCAAGACTTAAAGGTGTTTTGGGGTCGTATACGTGAAAAGTTTTTCGCCGCAATGGGTCGTGGCGAATATCGAACACCCGACTCTTTTTCAGGAAAGTGGGGTGCTATGAGGACGAAGGTTAGAAATTTCAACAACATATATACTAATATCGTCAACAGTAGTCGAAGGAAAAGTGGTACGAGCGACGTCGGTGTCATGACACAAGCCCACAACGACTATAGATTGTACCATGGGCATGTTTTTACGTTGGTAACCACATGGGAGCTTCTTAGCAAATCCCCCAAGTGGCATCTTATACCACCGTTCGACCCAACCCGCCCTAGATCTAAACTGTTGGTGCAGTTGTCTGTCAACTTCATCTTCGTTCGAGTCTCAGATTGTGAAAGAGCCCGAAGACCGGTAAAGACTGAAGAATGAGAAGACTCGATACTTCAGACTCGTCAACATCCGAGGGGGAGTCTGTTAGTGCATACGTCTGTCGACTTCGTCTTGTATCGAGTCGTGTAATAGAATAGATGAAACAAGTCACACAGTTCGAGATTAACAGGATACAGAGGTGAACAAGCCAGTTCAAACGAAGTGGTCAGTTCAAACGAACTGGACCAGTTCGTACGAACTGGAGATGCTTGTTAAAACGAACTGGATTTAGTATAAATAGTGGACTTGTTGTTTTCATTTGAAACTTTTGGATTCCGGTAGCGAAGCTCTGCCGAAGTGTCTCCAGCCTTGTAAACGTTGTGAAATCAATACAAGAGACAATTAATAGTGAATATCAAGCTGAAACAAGATCTAGTCTCTGAATTCCGCCTTTGATTAGATCAAGAACTCTTCTGATCGACTCGTATTGGTCGTTTCTCGATCCTACATAAACGGTCCAAATCGACATCCACCACCGAACCATCTAGGTCCGATGCTCGTACAGTAATTAATCTAAACGGCGATGCTGACGAATTTGAAGAACCAGAAGAGCTGCCTCGACTAACTGGTAGGGATAAAAGTAAGGCAGCGGCGCGTGGAAAGTCTACTACAACGCCATCAGATGGCCCGTCAAAGTTGAGCGACTTCGAGGCAAGTCTCAACAAAATAATCTCCATTAGGGAAAAATACCAACAAATGAGAATGAAGAAACAAATCCAAAAAGACATGGAGTTTCTCGCAAAAGATTTGTCAAATCTACCAGAGGAGGACCGAGTCATTTTGGAGGCTCGTAAGGCACAACTTCGGTCAAAATATATGTAGTTCTTTTTTTCTAGTATGTTGTGTTTTTTTTCTAGTACCTTGTGTTTTTAATGACTTTGTAGTGTTTTTATTTTTTTAATGAAATTATGTTTTTTTTCTAGTTATTAAAATTGCTATTTAATTTAAAAAATAAATATTTAAATAAATAAATAATTAGGTAATCATGACGGGGACTTCATCCACACGTTGCAAATTAAAAGGGGGCGTGATAAAGCACCCGGGCTGACATGGCTCCTACGTGGCGCTTAGGTGGACTGATAAAGCCCCTAGGAGGCTCCAACCACACCCTCCAGCCTTAGGGTGTCCGGAGTGGGGGCGGCAAACCCACCCGGCACCGATCGGCAAACCCACGGCCACAAATGCCAACACCTTTGCCGCATGGGTGTTTGACGAAATGGGCACAGATTCGGTGAGGCGTAACCGACGAGGGGAAGGGAGGAAAGAGAGAGAGGGGGCTGTGGGGTGGGGTCCATTCCAATCTCAACCAATCACATCTTTTTCCTTTTTTTTATTTAAAAAGTTTACCACTTCACCAAATGTCTAAACCATTGCCAACACTTTTCACCAAAGTTTAAACACTTTTCACTGATTGAGGTGGCGCACTCTGATTGGTCGATTTTTTAGTTTGCCACTCTCAAGTATTTAACCACAGCTAACACCCTTATGTTTTTTGACAAGGATGGTGTATGAGAAAAGAATTGACATGACACATTATCATTTGGTGGATGAAAATTTCTCCCATATCTCATGAGGGGTGCACCCCTTCACTCTAACATATCAAAATATTTTCTCAATGACTTTTACCTGTCATGACATATCATAATTTTTCTCAAGAGTTAATTATTGTTTTCGTCCCTAAGGTTTGTCATAAATAACGGTTTCAGTCCATTAGTTTAAAAATTATGATTTCAGTCCATTAGTTTCATTTTCGTAACCATTTCAGTCAACTTTTCAAACGGCGTTTGTTTTATGCAGTTAATGGAAGCACGTGCTTGTCACATGATGGGCAATTTGGTCATTTCCATTCCAATTCTCACAAGGGGTAGGTGGTGTTTAAGGGGTAGGTGGTGTTTAATACAACTGGGTTTGTGAGAATTGGAATGGAAATGACCAAATTGCCCATAACGTGACAAGCACGTGCTTCCATTAACTGCATAAAACAAACGCCGTTTGAAAAGTGGACTGAAATGGTTACGAAAATGAAACTAATGGACTAAAATCGTAATTTTTAAACTAATTGACTGAAACCATTATTTTTGACAAACCTCAGGGACGAAAACAGTTATTAACTCTTTTTCTCAATGACTTTTACTTGTCATGACATATCATATTATTTTCTCAACGACTTTTAATATGTCACCATCTTACCTAATCACTAGATGCTCTTATACGAAACCTCTTATATATTAAAAAATACAAATAATAACAAGATGATTAAATGTAGCAAACCAATATAATATATAAGCTTTAAAAAGTAGGGTGGAGATACAATAAGAAGTTAATTTGGCTAGGAAGGCTAGGAAGTGATTTTAACCAACCATTTAGTTAATCAAGGGCTAAGATTAAATCAGGGAAATTGAAAAGAAAAAAAGAGGCGCGTGAGTTTGTTCAAGGGCATTCTAGTCAATCCAATCCAAGCCAATAGTTTCTCTCTCCTCCAATTCCCCCCCATTTTTTAAACGTTAATAACTCTTTCATACGACATTATTTTTTTTATAAAAATTGCACCAAAAAAACGAGCGTTTTTTATCTTTAAAACGAGTATACTATTGCTATATTTTAAAAAAAAATTAACCCAGTTGTGTAAAACGCAACAGAAAAACAACCAGTTACGTAAAACGCAATGAAAAAAAAACCCCTAAAAAATGACATTTTTCTAAAACGCAATGCACCAAAAACACAAAGAAATGACTTATTTGTAAAATGCAATGGCCAGAAAACACAAAAAAATGTCTTATTTCTAAAACGCAATAGACTAAAAACACATAAAAAAGTGTTTTACCTAAAACGCAATGCACAAAAAACACAAAGAAATGTCTTATTTGTAAATCGCAATGGCCAGAAAACACAAAGAAATGTTTTATTTGTAAAACGCAATGGCAAGAAAACACTTAAAAATGTCTCATTTCTAAAACGCAATGACCTAAAAAACAAAAGAAAAAGAAAGTGTTCTCTGTAAAACGCAATGGACTGAAAACACCTAAAAATGTGTTTTACCTAAAACGCAATGACTAAAAACACTTCAAAAATGTGTTTTACCTAAAACGCAATGACTAAAGATACTTAAAAATGTGTTTTTTCTAAAACGCAATAGCCAGAAAACACATAAAACTCTCTTATTTCTAAAACGCAATGGACACATAAAACTGTTTCTGAACTGTTTGTGAATTGTCTGTGAACTGTCTGAATTGTCTACGAATTACTGTCTTCGAAATGAGCCATTGTTGGACCGTTCCTTGACCCGAAAACGTCAATCCGAGTAACTCATTCTCACATACAAAGGCGGAATCAGAATATGCGAGATTACAACAGCTTGTTCTATCAATTTCCTTTCTTTTATTGCTTTTCTGATGAGATTTTAACAGAGTTTCAGCTCCAAGCATACACATACAACTATGAGATCCGCTCAAATGAACCCCCTATATATAATGTTTCTGGATCGCTTATACAACATGTCATAAAAGCGAACCAGACTACTTCCATATAAGCGATCCAGACTATTATGACATATAAGCGAACCAGACTATACCCTATGAGCGAACCAGATCTATAAAATACATATTTTGACACTTTTGACTCTCTGTTGACCAATCTTGACTTGTAACTTTTTGTAGACGCAGTCAACAGACATTCCGTGCATCAACAGACTCCCCCTTGGATGTTGACATAGTCTATTAGCTCCTGAGTCTTCAGTCTTAGACTTTTCTTCAACTCTGTCTTTTCATCATAAGCACTCTATCTTCACATTCCCAATAACTGTTGATCCAGACTCCCCCTCTCCATATGCTAGAATCTGAGATATCTGGTTCAAGCTTTGACAAATAGCTTCCTTTGGGAATAATGAAGTTCAAACCTGTTACTCAACCAACAAACATTACAAACTATCTTTTCAACATTAAATCACAAAATCAATCAGTTATAGCAATCCACTCAAGTATTCAGATCCAAGTTAATGACCCTGATTACTTGATTAATCTACCAAGTCCAATTTAATGACCTTGGTTGATCTTTTGACGAAACAAACTGATTTTAAAACAACAATTTCAAACAATTTCTGAAAATAACAAGTATCAAGTTAATGAACTTGTTTTTATCATTTCAAACAATTCAAACTTCTTCAAAGAAAGCTCTCCTCATTCTTCAGTCCAGAATCTCCTGCATCTGCTTCAAACATCTAAGAATCCAACAATCCACTCTCCACTTTGGTTTGTCTAAAATAAAGCAGAAATAAAATCTTTTTGAATTTTATCAAAGTGTTCTAAACTAAGAAATGAAATACAGAAAACTTAAATTGTAAAAATTAAACAAAGTAAACTATTTACAAACATATTTTTGGTGAGCGTGTCAGGGAATCATATCAGCTTTTCAGACAAATCACAAGTACCGTTAAGCTACATTACATACTCAGATTTAAACAATTCACCTCGATTGTCGATATACTGATCCATCTTAAATTTTCACACAAATTTCAACTTATTCAGGATACGATTTAGATGAATTAAGAACTTAGATCATTCATGTGTCCCACCTCTTGAATATACTCCCGTATCCAGAATCTCAATAATCAGTCTTACAGGTGAGAATACTACAATGATATCTGTATATAATTTAGGTATGCAAGAGCCGAGGGATCTCAGATCGATACTTCCGTATACGCAGAGAGATATCAGCTTCGACTTTTCAGTGTGTCCCCTTTAGAGGATCTTTTTGCTTACAACAGCAGCATTTATCAATTTTATTGTTTCAGCATGCTGAGGGTTTAATGCTGTGTTTCAAACATTGCAGCAAGTATTAGCCAGGGACTATGTCAGAACTACCGTTCAGCAGAAGTCCCGGAATAATACCCCAGATATCATAGAGTATAAAGACCTAGTATATCAGATTAAGAGACCTTTCAAACGAGATTTCAGGGGTTACCTATATATCCAAGTAGTGTTCCCCACGAATTCACAAGTTTGAATTTTAGATTTATATCCCAAATAAATCTACTAAATGTGTGAAAACCTATCGACACATCATCAGTAAGATTGTTTAACTCTTTTATACTTTTCAAATCTTTAGCATACTGTAATCGTCTAGCTGATGTACTATCATTTTCCCTATATTCACACGCTCTTTTTCAGATTTTATCATGTTTTTGTATTTTTGCATTTTTACTGTTTTTGTATTTTCTGAAAATATAACTATGTACAAACATCTACTCCCCCTAAATACCAAAACAAGTAAAAATTCGACAAACCATTGCAGATTGTTTCTCGTCTTCATCCGCAACAGTACTCTCATCAACGCCAATTATGCCATCCGACACTGACAGAAGCTTCATACCATTCAGTTTTAACAAATATTTAAACCGATTTTTATCAAAAGCTTTGGTATGTAAATCAGCTTTCTGTTCGTCTGTGTGGATTTTCTCAATTCGTATCAACTTTTTCTCAAAGCAATCACGAATAAAGTGATGACGAATTTCTATATGTTTCGTTTTAGCGTGATGTACTGGATTTTTAGTTATATTTATTGCGGCCTCATTATCAACAAAAAGAGGTGTGTTAAGAAACTGCAAACCGTAGTCGCGCATCTGTTGCTGTATCCACAAGATCTGAGAGCAGCAACTGCTAGCAGAAACATACTCCGCTTCACATGTAGATAACGCCACAGACGTTTGTTTCTTACACTGCCAGGTAACCAATCTAGGACCAAAAAACTGGCATCCTGCAGTTGTTGATTTTGAATTGACTTTGCAGCATCCGAAATCCGAATCGGAATACCCTTCGAGCGTAAAATCACCTTTCCTAGGATACCACAACCCCAATGAAGGAGTTCCTTTCAGGTAGCGCAATATCCTCTTCACAATGATCATATGTGATGCTCTCGGATTAGACTGAAATCTTGCTGCGAGGCACGTTGGGTACATAATATCAGGACGTGAAGCAGTTAGGTACATTAAAGAACCTATCATGGATCGATAAAAAGTTTCATCAGCCCTGTCTCCGGTGAGATCTGGGTGAATCCCATGATTTGTTGCAAGTGGGGTAGCAGCTGGAGTAGAACTTGACATCCCAAATTTCTCTAGAATATCATGAACATACTTTGATTGATGAATGAAAATTCCCTCAGGAAGTTGTTCAACTTGTAAACCCAGAAAGAATTTCATCTCCCCCATTGATGACATTTCAAACTTTTGCTTCATCACTGATTCAAAATCTTTACATAGATTTTCATTTGTCGACCCAAAGATGACCATCGACCTCCTTAGTGAAGAGAGTGGCATCCACTTTTCCACGAATGAACTGGTTAGCGAGTAGGTGTTGAGACAAAGTCTCGTACCAGGCTCTCGGGGCCTGGTGTAAACCATACAGCGCTTTGTCCAATAAATAGACCTTGTTTTTGTGGATTGGATCGGTAAAGCCCGACGGCTGACCGACATAAACCTCCTCTTTAACCTTCCCGTAAAGAAACGCCGATTTAACATCCAACTGATAAACTTTGAAGTTCTTCCAAGACGCAAATGCTAAGAAAATTCTGATTGCCTCTAGTCGTGCTACAGGAGCATAGACTTCGGTGAAATCAATCCCCTCCTGTTGACTAAATCCCTGAACAACGAGTCGAGCTTTGTTCCTTACGACAACTCCTCTATCGTCCCTCTTGCACTTGAACACCCACTTGGTGTTAATCTTTCTCTGACCATCTGGCAAATCAACTAACTTCCACACTCCCAATTTCTCAAATTGACTAAGTTCCTCCTGCATTGCATTGACCCAAGAGTCTTCAGTAAGCGCCTCTTTGTAAGTTCTTGGCTCAACCTGCGAGATAAAACAACTCAATGAGAATTCAGTTTGCAAAGGAGCAACTTTTGTATAAAAACATGTAAGCCCTTTATCAATCTGATTTCGAGTGCGAACGCCTGTCTGCAATTCTCCTATGATCAACTCCTCTGGATGATATGAAAAAGTTCGCGGCATCACTTCACTTGGAACATCTACATTTCTCTCCAGATTAGTAACATTCTGCTCTGCATCTTGTTCACCAACTTGGTTTGTTTGACCTGAAATCTGAATTTGCTCCCCCTCAGAATCTGAATTTGAATCACCATGATCAAAAACTGGCATGTTTTCAGCTTCTAAATTATCATTCTGAGCCGACTGATTATCCTGAGCAACTTCATTCTGTTGGACATCATCATGTTCACCAGCATTACTTGGACCTGCTTCATCATCATTTGAAGTTTCCCGTGGTCTTCTTGAATACTCAGCTGGAAACCTTAACTGCGACTCATATTCACGCAAAATATCCAACTCATCAAAGAAATCTTCATCATCCTCTGATTCTTCTCTCATGTCAAACGAATCCCAAAGTTTGTCATAATGATAACGCCATGAATCACCAGGATTCTGCGGCGGCATAGTATAACCTTGACATTCAACATTTGCAGCTTCAATAATCCGCTTCTCGCTTGGAACGAAGACATGTCGCAATGGATTTGAATAACCAACAAATATTCCCTCAATGCACTTTGGACCAAACTTTCCAAAAGGCTCTATAACCGTACAAGGTGACCCGAACGGTTCTAGATACTTCAAATTCGGTTTGCGGTTATTGATTAGCTCAAAGCATGTTTTGTTGAACTTCTTGACAATGAGAACCCTGTTGAGCGTATAGCATGCGGCAGAAAAAGCTTCAGCCCAAAAATTAATCGGTAACTTTGAATCTGCGAGCATAGTTCTAGCCGTCTCGATTAGTGTCCGGTTTTTGCGTTCTGCGACTCCATTCTGCTGCGGAGTGTACGGAGCACTAAACTCATGCAAAATACCTCTTTCATCACAAAATTCTTCCATCTTGCTGTTTTTTAATTCAGTACCATTATCACTACGAATTCTCTTGATACGCCTTTGGTACAAATTCTCAATCTTTCTGAACAGACCCATCAAACTGTCAAATGTTTCATCTTTCGTCTTTAAGAAAGAAACCCACGAAAATTTGGAATAATCATCAGTAACGACCAAACAATAGTAATCTCCTGTAATACTTTTGACATTCACCGGACCAAATAAATCCATGTGAAGTCTTTCCAGAGGTCTCGAAACTGAATTGACTTGCTTTGTAGGGTGTGACTTTTTCTTTTGCTTGCCTTTGATGCAGCTAATGCACTCCCCTTCCAGATGAAAACCTTTGATATTAACTCCCAATACCAAATCATTGTGCACCAAGTGATTCATCTTCCTTAGGTGAATATGCCCCATCTTGCGGTGCCACAATCTTGATTCTTTCTCAGTTGCTCTAGACACGAAACAATGTGCTTGACCAGTAGTTGTAGTTGCTACAGACATGTCTAACACATATAAATCATTCACTCTAGGTGCCCTCATAATAATCCATTCTTCAGGAATAACAAAACCAGGTTTCAAAATCAAACACTCTTTATCAGTGAAGTGAGTAGTATACTGATTGTCACAAATCTGCGAGATACTAAGCAGATTGTTCTCCAGCTCAGTGATGTAGTTAACTCTCTCAAACGTTACAATCCCATTGGATAACGTTCCTTCACCAACAATTCTACCACCTTCATGACCAGCAAATCCCACATAACCACCATTAATGTTTCTCACATCATACAGCAACGCGGTTTTTCCTGTCATATGTCGAGATGCGCCACTATCCATGATCCATCTTGAAATGGCTCTTGGAAGATCCTGCATATACCACAAGTTGATTTTAAAACATTTCAATAAAGATGCCGATTCATGCTTCGCGATCCAGGAAGCTCCGGCAATTCAAACTGCTTATTCAAACATGGTGTCCACCCAGGCCTCATCAGCCTTAGATGTAACCTTGACTCTCGCAATTTGAATTTTGAAATTTTCAGCCTTCAAAGGTGGAAAATTTGCATCATAATCAACCGAAATTGATTCTTCAGCCTTTTTCACTTCAGAAGTTGAAATTTTCATTTCAGTTTTTGGTTTCCAAATTTGTTCAGTTAATGCAACCCGTTTATAAAACTTGTCATTTTGAGTTACCAACTTCTTTACAGGTTCAGTTTTTGCTTTTACATTGTTGATTTTAACGTTTTGCTTCTCAACCACTTTCTTCTCAACATACATTGGTGCTTTACCCTTCACATCAATCTTCTTTTGTTGAACCTTCACAGCTTCAGTCCTAGGCTTCACATATGTACACTTTCGTGCAATATGACCAACTTGTTCACATCTAAAACAAGTACGAGTATCAGCTACTCGACTCGTGCCTTCAGACTGAGCCTGTGAAGCTCTCTTCTCAAAGAACTCTTTATTTGATTTTGAAAAAATTTCATTTTCCTCATCAGAAAGTGAACTTGAACCATTCACAAACAACTTCTTTTCTGTAAACCTCTTGTTTTGAAAACTCTTCTTCCAATAACTATTACCACCCCGATAATCACCCGACCAATTGTTTCGATTGTTATTGTAAAAACGTGGTGAATAAAAAGTTTTCTTGTTATAAACCCTGTCTTTCTTTCGATTCAGATTATTCACTGCTGACAACTCGACTTCAACAAGTTTGAAAACATTTGTCAATTTGTTCATGTTAACATTCTCTATTGGAAACTCTGAATCCGAAAACAACTTATCCGAACCCATCATCTTGTACATGACAAGGTTTGATTCTTCATCTAAGTTGTTCTTGGACTTTTGTTTCGGAATGTATCTGTCTAGAAAACACCCATCCTCCTCAGAAGTGTCACAATCCGGTTTAAGCACTTTGTCTACCACACTTTTCACCACATCACTTTGGACACCCTCGTCATTGGAAGATGTGAACATGACATCAATGTTTTCAGGAAGTTTAACTTCACTTTCTTCCTCAATTTCCACCAAACTAGACTGCTTTTTCGTGTAGTTGTCTAAAATTGGCGGTGGAACTTTGTGAAAACCTACACCCGTTCCATCAGAAAACACATCCTCGCCATCTTTGTTTTTCCCTATAGGTTTAGGAACAATATGCTGCAAAACAAAGCTTGCTGATTTATAGCTGTTAAGCTTCAACTGGATTCGTTCATTTTCAATTTCAGCTTCTTGAACTTTAAGTTTCAGTTTAGCAATTTGATCCAGTTGTTCATTAATCGATTCTTCTTTTAATCTCAAAACAGCTCTTAGATGTTCATTTTCTTTAAATGTTTTGCCATTTCGATCATCACTATCTTTGACAATGTTTTTCAATTTCTCAAACTTTTCAGAAATTTGACGGTTTTCAAGAATTACCTTTTCATTTTCAGATTTTATTTTCTCACGTTCAGTTTTATCATTTTCAATTTGAACCGTTAATTCTTTGATCCGTTCAGTTGAAGCTCTTACACTTTTGTCACGATCAAGAATCTGATCTTCAACATTTCTAACCTTTGTTGTCAGATTCTGAATTTTCTCATTGTTAAGATACATGACAGTGCTACAAAAATTGCATTGTTTAGTACAATTTTTGCAGTCAGCATTCCCATCAATCTTGTTACCAGACGCATTCGTTGACACACTTTGACTGACTGATCCCTTTGACTCAGTAACAGAATTAGGATCTACCTCAAGTGCTTTTGCAGCTAGCACTTTGTCAGCCATCACTCTCAGGTTCTCAGCTGTCAACTCTTGCGTAGTATCAATTAAGCCTGTATCAACCTGCTTTTCTTTCTTCTCTTTCTCCTCTTTCTCCTTTCTCTCTTTTTCTTCTTCAATCATTTTCGAAGTTGGAGTTCCCCACCACTTGTGTTGCCAATACTCATCATCTTCTTTGTACTCCTTGATGATGGCTTCGATATCTAGCGTTTTGTCATCAATCGCAATGTTGCCATACCTATCAAGATAGCACTCTCTATCTGGATCCCATCTGTTTGCTCTTCTAGCTTCCAGAAAGATACCAGAAAGTCTGATAATCTTGGTTTCAGCAACCATCTTCCGGTATTGATACTTCTGTTCTTCAGTACGATCATCTTTCCACTTAATGGGTTCATCATTGCTTGCCATGAATGCGTAACCCACTGCATCTTCTTCCGGTAGAACTTCCTTACTCCAATCATACCCCTCATCATCATAAATCACTGCCAAAGCTCTAGATTTCTCTCTGTTGTCTTCAACCTGCTTCAATCTAGGCGGCTCAGATTTATTCTGATGGTAGATTTCCTTTTTGTAATAATCATCTCGAAACGGATTCTCTGACTCATCAGCATACGCATTTCTGCATTCCCGTTTGAAATGACCCTTCTGTTTACACTTGAAACAAGTCACCTTCGATTTATCGAACCCCAGCTTGGTAGAAGCACCACCAATTGTTTTTCTGCCAGTAATCTCCATGAAACGTTGTGCACGACGAACAGCACTTGCCATAGCCCAACGAATATCGATCAGTTCCATTTCCTCCGGATCAATCTGATCGTAATCTTCTTTCGTCAGATTTGTATTGCCAATCTTCCCAGCTACCAATCCTTCATACGATTCCAACACTGATGCTAGAAAGATCATCTGCTGCTTGGCCGATTCCTCATCAAAGTTCTGAGCATTCTTCAAGTCTATTGCGATGTTGCATTGAAAACGATTCTTTGCATCAGCATTTCCAGAAGATGAAGATCCACTGTGAAAACCACTATGGCTTTCACTGCCTGAATTGCTTTGACTTTCGTTGCTTGCTGGAGAAACATTCTTAGCAGAAAATGCAGTTTTTGGTGAAGTAGCTTTTGGCATCATGCTTTTTGGATAGTATAGATCCAGATTCTGTTGATAAGATGAATTATTAACTTTGTACGTCTTCTTCAGCTCTAGCTCATGACTTTCCAGTTTCTCAATCACCAAATCTGGTTTCAACAATTCAGAAGGAATAGTGTTTTTAAGCATGAGAGCATAATATCTCCACTCCATCTCGTCTGGCAACGAATCGAACAACTTGTTTACTTGTTCATCATCAGAATATCTGATATCATATCTTGCTAATTCTAGCTTCAGATGACCGAACCTTTCAATCATTTTACATACTGACTCATTTTTCAGACAACTAAACATATCAAACTCTTTCCTAAGAAGTTTCTTTTTATTTTTTACAATCTCTTTGCTTCCAAGACACTTCTTTTCGAGTTTTTCCCATAAGTCTTTAGAATTGGAGTAATCTATCAGCGAAATGATGTCTTCACGCACCGATTGAAACAATAATGCCACACATTTTTGCTCAGCCACAAAATTTTCAATCTCTTCAGCTGATCTTAATGCTTCACCATTCTTTTTTCCTTGGGCAAAACCATTCTTCATACTCTTCCAGCTAGAGAAAGCAAATGCCATCAACCAATCTTCAAACTTTGTTGCCCACCTGCTGTAATCTTCTATAGCCATCAACTTAGGAGGTTTGTTAAATGTTCCAAATGCGCTTTCGGACTCCCAAGCTTCCTTCTTTCTTTCTTTTGGTGGACTTTTGTTTGCATCGCTTGAAGAAGTATCGTTGTTTCCTGAACTACCCGTGAATGCGTACATATCGCTGAAAGAATTCATGAAAATATCATCCATTTTGATCGTACCTGCAAAATCAATCAACAGTTAGAAAAATTTTCAAGATTTTTGAAAAAAATCCACAAAAACAAATCAATCTGTGCACGTGACAGATAAGCGAACTAAACAGTGTACTAAAGAACAAAACAGAAAGTGTCCGTATGAGCGAATCAGATGTTGTCCGTTCGAGCGGACCAGATGTTGTCCGTTCGAGCGAACCAGAATTTGTCTGTTCAAGCGAATCAGATGATGACCGTATGAGCGAAACAGAAGTTATCCATTCGAGCGAACCAGCTAATGTTCGTTCGAGCGAACCAGCAAGATTAGTATGAGCGATCCAGAAAATGATCGTTCGAGCGGACCACGTAATGTCCGTTCGAGCGGTTCAGAATATGATCTTTCGAGCGGTCCAGATCGTTCGTAATAGCGGACCAGAAACTTGCGATGACCGAAAAAGCGGACCACAGATTTTAACCAATTTTTAGACCGAATTACAAACTGATACTTTCAATGATTGTAATACACTTAATTCCGATCACAATGAAATGATTTTCGTCCAATTCCGACCACTAATCCATTCCAGATCTAAGTTTTAAATTTTTGTCCGAAAACCGATTACGTTTTTGATAAAATTGAATGATTTTTACGGTGTTTTAAGTCTGATACTGTTACTGATTGTTTAACAACAAGTTTCGCTCAATATACTTGAACTTCAAACCATTTTGTCCGACAAAACTTGTTTAAACCGAAAAATAAAAGAGAAAGTGAGTAGAAATGAGATAATAGCGCAGAATCAGCTGATGTAGTATGAGCTCCTCGTCCTGATGCTCTGATACCACTTGTTGGACCGTTCCTTGACCCGAAAACGTCAATCCGAGTAACTCATTCTCACATACAAAGGCGGAATCAGAATATGCGAGATTACAACAGCTTGTTCTATCAATTTCCTTTCTTTTATTGCTTTTCTGATGAGATTTTAACAGAGTTTCAGCTCCAAGCATACACATACAACTATGAGATCCGCTCAAATGAACCCCCTATATATAATGTTTCTGGATCGCTTATACAACATGTCATAAAAGCGAACCAGACTACTTCCATATAAGCGATCCAGACTATTATGACATATAAGCGAACCAGACTATACCCTATGAGCGAACCAGATCTATAAAATACATATTTTGACACTTTTGACTCTCTGTTGACCAATCTTGACTTGTAACTTTTTGTAGACACAGTCAACAGACATTCCGTGCATCAACAGCCATTTTCTGAAAAATTAATTTTTCTGATGCGTTTTTAGTACAGCAGCTCAACCCCAGCCAGGGGCTGCCGCCCCTGGGACCCCGCTACCGGGGGCTGCCGCTCCCGGACCCCCGCCAAGATGGTAAAACGCAATGACTAAATAAAAACCCAGATCGTGAAAATGAAATTAAAGAATTTCTTACATGGATCGAAGCCGGTTTCTTCATCAATTGACGAAATTTGAAATGATAGAAACACTTATCAGCGATTGAATCGAACAAAATCGAGTGATTATCTTCAAAATCACCGGAAAAAACGAGATTTTATATGAAATTAAACTGGGTTTTCTTCAAAAAAAACTGAAGAACACGTTGATCGGGGGTTTGAATCATTGATTGGTGATGAAAATCGCACTATAATGTAGTGATTATTGAGATAGAAAGTGAAGAAATGGTTGAAGATGGTGGGTTTTGAAAATGGTGGGTTTTGAAGTTACTGGGTTTTGAAAAAAGAAGAAGAAAGAGTTGGATTGACTAAAATACCCTTTTGTCTTTATTTTAAATGTTGCCACATGTCATCCTCTTATTGGTTCCTATCCTTCCTAGCGAAATTAATCTTCCTATTTGATCTTTTCCCTTAAAAAGTATTATAATTATCATAACCTTTAAAAAATATTATCATGTATAAGATAGTACAGCGGGCTTAACCTATTAGTATGAAGAGCGTAATTAGTGATGGAATTTAAACTTTTCAATTGAAGGAGCTGAAAATATATACTCCCTCCGTCCCATTAAAAGTGTCATATTTTGAATTTGCAAAGTCTTTATTTACAAACTTTGACTTTAATTATATATTTTTTATGTTATATAAAACTTAATGAAAGTTAACCCGATAAAAACACTTGTAAAACACACTCAAAACATATAACTTTCATCAAGTATTATCTAACACAAACAAAATTATTTAAGGTCAAAGTTTATAAATAAAGACTTTGAAAATTCAAAATATGACACTTATAATGGGACGGATGTAGTATTTAATTGTGGCTTTTGCATTCTGAGGAGGAACCGGCCCAACCCCACCACATGGGACCAACTGGGCTAGGGGTTCGGATGCATTCTGAGGGGCCTAACCAAATATATATATAATATTTTTCAAAGCTAATGGACTTAAAATACACTTTAAAAGATAAAATTCATGGTTGTAAAACAAGGTCTCTAAGGCAAGTACTCCATGAGTAGTCGCTACAAAGTAGGTCGTCGAGGCGACTTTTTTTAACTCCGTCTAATTACTTGGAATCAATCAAATGCGGTCAACCTCTACCAAAATCGGATCTAGTAGATCAACTCGTGCCTAGTTTGACTTAAAAAAACATAATGTCTATGACTATCATATTTAAGAATGGATATCATTTTCACGTATTCTATTATAAATATTAGTAAATTTATGTTATTTGACATATATTTAATTTCCGAAAACTAATTTCTTTATAATTTAACATGTCCGAGTACTTCCCGAGTACTCTCAACTCCTCGGTCTACCAACTAGAAGACGCCTAACGACTTTTGTAATCATGATATAATTAGAAGGTCCAGACCCCTTCTGGTGTTAATAAAGCTCAGTCCTTCACAGTAAACTAGAATCTTCGGTAATCAATCCAGCCCATAGCCCTCTTTACCGAGAAATAACCTAGATGGTCCTTGGGCTGCTCGGTATGGGGATCGACTTTGGACAATCCCCTACCGGCACCTGTCCTCCTTCCATGTCCCCCCCCCCCCCCCCCCCCAAGCCGCGTCCTCACCGTCCTTTGGAGGACATCACAACAGTCCACAACAAGACAAAAAGACAGCCATCCGCTCTCTCACATACCTGTACATACAAAATATACATATAATCCATCCCCCCATTTTCATACCTCCACCCTCTTTGCCCCTTCCTCAAACTCATCCCTACATGAATGATCCTTCGAGGAAGGACCATCACCATACCGCATAGCATACCCATCCAAATCGAAGTTTTTCGAATCTTTAAAGGTTTGTTTTTACTCTCACCATTATCTCAAATTAAAAAAATGCATATATCACATGCTACAGTGCTGCATTCGTCTGCTATATACTTGTCACCCTTCACCAGCACAACCTTCAAATCATCTCAATCCAATCACTCAACCAGACACTATACACTTATTCTCCTGTCACACCGGCGATCAACTTTCAGATTCTCACCAGTTTCCGGTTCCGATCGTATAACAATGGGAGACACAACAGTCAACGCAGTCTACAAAAACGCAAACGAACCAATCGAATCTCGAGTCAAAGATCTTCTAAATCGCATGACTCTCAAAGAAAAAGTAGGTCAAATGACGCAGATCGAACGCAAAGTTGCCAGTTCTGACGTCATCAGAGACCTCTGTATCGGTATGTGTAAATTCATGTGTGCATTTGATATGAATTTGATATGAATTTGTTTGCAGGAAGTGTGTTGAGTGGTGGAGGAAGCAAGCCGTTTGATAACGCCACGTCAGCAGATTGGGCGGACATGATCGACGGGTTTCAACATGGTGCGATGGAGTCGAGGCTTGGGATACCGATATTCTACGGT
Organism: Helianthus tuberosus; assembly: GCA_030545235.1. Lineage (NCBI taxonomy): Eukaryota > Viridiplantae > Streptophyta > Magnoliopsida > Asterales > Asteraceae > Helianthus > Helianthus tuberosus. The sequence goes on along the minus strand of CM060354.1, from coordinate 163,080,330 downwards.
AGTGATGCTGTTCATGGGAATAATAATGTTTATGGGACTACTGTTTTTCCTCATAATGTTGGCCTTGGTGCTACAAGGTTGGTGTTTGTTTGTTTGTTTGTTTGTTTGTTTGTTTGTTTGTTTGTTTGTTTGCACATAATTGTTGAATTATTGGATTAGTGACTTCTAGTGATTAATTTGATTTAGAGTTAACTGTCATTTTCGTCCATATGCTTTGATGCAAAATGCCACTTCAGTCCAAATTTGCGCTAGTTCCGTCCTCAACGTTTTTGATACGTGCCAGTTCAGTCCAAAAAGATATCGGGCTGTTAAAAACGTTGAGGACGGAACTGACGCAAGACGTTATCTTTTTGGACTGAAATGGCACGTTTTAAAAATGTTGAGGACGGAACCGCAGGGACGAAAATAGCAATTAACTCTTTGATTTATTTTATTGCAGAGATCCGGATCTGGTGGAGAGGATAGGTGCTGTAACTGCTTTGGAAACTAGGGCTAGTGGTGTTCAATATGCATTTGCTCCTTGTGTTGCTGTAAGTTGCTTATGTTGTGATCATTAAAACAATACTTTGCTACATGTAAGATAAAGTATTGTTTCAAAAGCAAGAGTTGCACCGAGGTGACATGGTCTAAATTCGAGGTGCATAGGGGAGAGGGGGCACCTGTTTTCGTATACGAGGCACATGGTGCTTATTAACTTTTTTTTTTCTTGTAGGTTTTAGCACTCCTACCGAATTTTGGCTATAAATAAGCTTTATATATGGTTTGGTATATGAATTACCTACATGTACAACCTAAAAATACTGTGGTACAACATTGTGATGCACAAAACCTGTCCCTTTGCGAAAAAGCACACCACAGACCTGGCACCTTGTGCAGGTTTTTGCCTGAAAAACGTGCCTCACCAGTCACCTGTGCTTTATGTACACCACTCGCCTTACCTACACATAAGCGGTGGGGTTTGCCTTGCGCTTAGGTGTGCCTCAGGCGCGCCTATTAAAACCAAGAAGATAAGAGAGAGTTGTGTTAACTTTCAAGGAGTGGCGCAGTGGTAAACTCTTGAATTTTTCTAGTATAGGTCTCGAGTCTAGCTTTCATTGGTTTCTGCCTTTAACCCCCTTTGAAGGCCACCTACTTAACACAAGTTGTGTTTTACCTAAACCCATTAGTTAAAAGGGTATTGGTTAGGATCCCATAAGTTTTTGATAACGGGTTCTCATGGTTAACAAAAATAGAAAACAAGGAAGTAATTTTGTTGGTATCTACAAGTGTTGTCACTTGATGAACATATTTGATATTTGTACTTTTGTAGTGACTTCTATTTCTTAGATTTATAGTTTGAAACCCATCGTTTGCCTGGTTATGATACCGCCATTTGTAACATAGTAGTGGTTTAGCGACAGGCATAATCGTACAAATAGTCTCCTTGTGAAGAAAAATGAATTTGACGCAGACCTGAAAAGTCAAAACTAGGTGAATGATTTAAATAATTTTTTTGTTGCACCAGCCCACTTTAAACATGACTGAGTATTCTTCATAACGTTGGTGTCTCACTTAAATATAATAATCATTAGGCTGATTAATTGAACTGAATTGATGACGGTAGGTATGCAGAGATCCTAGATGGGGAAGATGTTATGAAAGCTATAGTGAAGACACCCAATTAGTTAGAAAGATGACATCACTCGTAACGGGCTTACAGGGGAAACCACCCGTTAACCACCCAAACGGATATCCTTATGTAGCTGGAAGGTAAAGAAAAACCATCAGTAGATTCAAGTTTTAACTGATTTTTAGTAGCATAAACACATTGTAATGTTCATTTGATCCTAGGAACAACGTTATGGCATCTGCAAAACATTATGTTGGAGATGGAGGTACTGACAAAGGGAAAAACGAAGGGAATACTATAATCCCGTACGACGAATTGGAAAACATCCACATGTTACCTTACCTAGATTGCATTGCAAAGGGTGTTTGCACCGTTATGATATCCTATTCTAGTTGGAACGGAACTAAAATGCACTCTCATCGTCATCTTATAACCGATATTCTCAAAGACAAGTTAGGTTTCAAGGCAAGTATAATGTCACTTATCTGCTTCTCATTATTCTCAATTGTGGAATACTAATTTGACTTTTTACAGGGTATTGTGATTACGGATTGGGAAGCACTTGATCGATTCTACGAACCGTATGGTTCAAACTACAGAAGTGCGGTTTCTTCTGCAATTAATGCAGGAATTGACATGGTAAGAGGAATTTATATAATTTATCTCCCTTTATCAGAATATTTTACACTTTACACATCTGTAGTTTTAAATATTCGAAACTCGCAGGTGATGGTTCCATTCAGATATCAATTGTTTTTGGAGGATTTAACGTATTTGGTAGAATCAGGAGAGGTATCCATGGCAAGAATTGACGATGCCGTTGAACGAATATTAAGAGTTAAATTTGCCGCAGGACTTTTCGAACATCCGATGGCAGATAGATCCTTGCTCGATATTGTGGGCAGTAAGGTACACTTGTGGATCGAAAATTTTAATTGTTTAATTCCATATCTATTCCCCGTTATATTCTTTTCAGAGTAAAATGCAATTTTCGTCCCATGGCCAGTTTTGCGACTTTCGTCCAATGGTTTGTTTTTTCGCATCTGAATCCAAAAGGTTTAAAATCTTGCCATTTTCATCCGGTGCGTTAACTCCATCCATTTTTCTCCGTTAAGTCAGGGATATTTCCGTCTTTTTATTAACATAAAGAGCAATTCGGTCTTTTTACATCAAGTGAAAAAGACCGAACTGCCCTTTAAGTTCGCAAAAAAGACGGAAATATTCCCAAGTTACGGAGAAAAATGAATAAAGTTAACGAGCCGGATGAAAATGGCAAGATTTCAAACCTTTTGGATCCAAATGCGGAAAAACAAGCCTTTGGACGAAAGTCGCAAAACTGGCCACGGGACGAAAATAGCATTTTACTCTTCTTTTTATATTAAACGTGATTAAATTACTGTTCCAGCCACACAGAGAATTAGCACGCGAAGCAGTTCGGAAGTCACTAGTTCTGTTGAAAAACGGGAAAGATCCAAACAAACCATTTCTACCGTTAAACAGAAATGTTAAAAAGATTCTTGTTGCTGGAAAACATGCAGATGATCTGGGTTACCAATGTGGCGGTTGGACGTCCACATGGGAAGGTACCAGTGGAAGAATCACAATTGGTACAACGATTCTCGATGCTGTAAAACAAGCTATTGGTGACAGTGTCGAAGTGGTATACGAAGAAAACCCAACGACTCAAACCCTTTCTGAACATGAATTCTCATATGCAATTGTGGTTGTTGGTGAAGCTCCTTATGTCGAATCAGGCGGTGATAATTCAGAACTAATAATACCATTTAAAGGAGACGAGTTACTGAAACTTGTCGCACATGAAATCCCGACTCTTGCGATTCTGATATCAGGCAGGCCATTGGTTTTAGAGCCATCGGTTCTAGAAACATTGGATGCGTTAATCGCTGCATGGTTGCCGGGAACAGAAGGAAATGGGATAACCGATGTTATTTTTGGAGATTATGAGTTTCATGGGCGACTTCCGGTTTCATGGTTTAAATCAGTTGATCAACTGCCTATGGATTCTAGTAAAGACTCATATGATCCTTTGTTTCCACTCGGGTATGGTTTAAAATCTAAAGTTTAAACATGAGTTTGTTGATCAATGAGGTTGTTTCCTTCTCTTCTTTTGTAAAAAAAAATGAACATGTCATGTCTAATAAAGTACTTGTATATGTACAACGCTCATTCATAAGACCGTTACAAGGAATTTCAATCTTCTTTTCTAACATATGTCTATTTTCATCCCCAATTAAATAGGTTGTCTTAGAAATGTATTGCTTATATTCTGATTCAAAGAGGAAAAAAAAGGAAATTTCAATGGTTCATAACTCCATATGATGAATCATTGATTCCCTTTGATTATATGAAAAGAAAGAATAACCTTTCATGTATATTTAGGGGCAGGTTCATTACAAACTAGTTGTAGGTACAAAAAACTATAAAAATAATATAAGTATTTTTTAACTACAACTACTACATATATTGTACCCGGTGGTAGAGGTGTACAAAAAAACTGGTTTTAGAACCGAAACCGGAAAAAAAATCGAAACTGGTTTTTTTTAACCGCCGGTTTTTATACCGGTTACTATTCTTGACTTCAAAAACCGGTTATTAACCGAACCGGTTATTAAAAAACCGGTTAAAACCGGTAAAAAACCGGTTTTTTTGGGAAAAACCGGTTAAAAACCGGTCCCAACCGGTTATACCGGTTATTGTTTTGGACCTCAAAAACCGGTTAGTAACCGGAACCGGTTATAAAAAAACCGGTTTTTATTTTGGGTGAAAAAAACGGTTTTTTTTTTAAACCGGTTTTTTAATAACCGATTAACCGATTTGTACACCTCTACCCAGTGGTGGAGCTTGAACGAAAATTCAATTGGGGCTAGAATCTCAAAATCCAAATTGGTGGGGGCCGGACTCTTAAAAATCCAATATTTTTTCACTAAAAAATATATTTTGAAAATTTTTGGTACAAATAACACTACGAGCGAAAAATCGATGAGGGTTTTAAGCACCCAGCTCATTAAAGCTCCGCCTTGACTGTACCTATGTTCCATTGACTTGCACAAAATATATGTGAATTAAGTTATAGTCGTTGTATTTATTTCATTTTTGTTAAGGAGTAAATTACAAAAATCGTTCTTTATGTTGATACTAAATTGCAAAGTGTGTCATTTATCTTCAAAAAGTACAAAAAACGTACTCGATGTTTGCAAACTATTGCATGTTACGCTCTTTACTCCAAACACAGTTAGTTTTCCTGATTACATTTGACTAAGTCAACCCCACATAAGGGTATTTTGGTCATTTTATGCTAAATGCTAAAATAAATAATCATAAAAAACAATAAATAAAACAATTTTAAAATTATATATGTATATCTATCCTATCTAGTAAGGCCGGAGGGTGTGGGGGGCGCCACCCCGCCACCTCAGCCCTTATAGCGCCGCCCGGTGCCACCACCCCACACCTTCAAATTTAACCAGGGGCGCCATATGCAAGGCTCCATCATGGTAACGGGGAGGAAGAGGTGTTCAGGTGGGGCCCACATCCATTTCAACCAATGAAATCTTTTTTTTTAATTTTGTTTAATAGGGGGCTCCATCCCACACCCTGCAAGTTAAAGGGGGGCGTGATAAAGCCCCGTGGATGACGTGGCGTCTACGTGGCGCTGAGGTGTCCTTATAAAGCCCCAAGGGGGGTTATCCCACATCCTCTAGCCTAAATGAGAATTTTAGGTTGCCACGTGTCACCCTTAACTTTCCAACATTTTGGAGGGAATGAATTCTAGAGTTGTGGATTTATTTAAAACAATTATATAAGCTAAATAAATAACTAAATTATATCCTATTTTCATTCCTATTAATATGCTCTTTTTACGTTCATGCTTTTATATTCAAAATCCAAAATAGCTTAATAGAAGACTCAACAGGATTATTGTTTAAATTCATATTAAAATCGATTTTATTGTGTTCTCCCCGACCCGTGATTGTATTTCAAAGTTTCAACACTTAAAAGTTAGTATTCGATTTGATCGACTTCTATGTGTTCATCTAATTATTCATTACAACTAATATTTTTGTTGAATCATGGCGATGTTTCGTTTTTTATTTCCAATTTCTAATGATCTCTACATAAGGATAAAAGTTGTTAATTTAAAAAATGTAGCAATATTCATGGACAATTGTTGTAGTTTACTTTTGCTATATTATTGACTATACTATTGAATGAAGCTTAAAGCCTTCTCAAACTCTATATTCCCAAAATTCAGGGTTATGTTTATGTTTAAAGAACGACGATCAACGATGAAGTAAACAATTTGCTTTTGGAGCAAGTATGAGAATTGCCCGGGTTGTAAGGGGATTGAAAAAAATAAACTCAAACCGGATTACTCATCAAAGTACTCATATTTAGATGGGTTGTGATGCTATGTGTTGGTGAGTATATTTCTTATTTTATTGTTAAATCATTCATATTTCATGGTTTAATTATTATAGCCGACAACTAAAAGAACGCCACTAACACACTATCTAAAACAGTCATGCCATACGACTTGTATGGTTATACGGGTGTCATATAGAACTATGAGTTAATGTCGTCATTATTATGCGCCTATTTATGTTTGTGAACATTCGTTCATTTAAATCGTTTATGTTCGTATATTTAAGTTCATAAAAACTAGATGTATATTGAATGGCATATTACTTGTATCATATATTGTTATATCGAATTATGAACATCTTTTTTTACTTGACATTATATCTTTTATTTAACCCGTGTAATACACGGGTTACCAACCTAGCATACTTATAAGTATATACAGAAACCACATACATAACCCCTCTTCTCCTTATCTCTCTCTCTAACTATCCTACAGCATCCACCACCACCACCGATCTGTCTCCTCTCTCTTCTCTCTTCACACACATTTTCTCCCTCTAGAACCACCACCACCCACCCCCATTACCATCCACCTCTAATCTAACCAACACCATCACGACCTCCAGCGTCGCGGTGGTGGTTTTGAACCACCTACAACATCCGACGAACGGATCTAAAATTGAGTCCCAACCAAGAGACGAACAGATCTAGGAATCTGAGATATGAAAGTGAAGGTGCTTAGGGTTGCGACGGGGGTGTTCGGAGGTTGGGGTTGCAGACAATTTGAGGTGGAAGGGGTTGCGACGACTCCGATTGGAGAATAGAGCACCACACTTACAGTATGATGAAACTATTGTAGTAGCGTAGAGAACATTGCAGCATGATGAAACTATTTCAGTGAGTAAACTGTCCATACAACTCTCTTATACTTCTCTCGCCATTTTTGTACTTGCGATTCTGACGATTTTGTGACGGAGATGATGATGATCGAGGTTGATTTTTGTTTCTCCGGTGATTTAATGGTTGAGGATGGACGGTGTTACTGATGGTTGAGGTGGGAGTGGTGGTGGCAGGTGGTGGCAAAGGGTGGCGGTGATTAACCATGGAAGTGTTTGCAAATGATGTAAAGGAGAGATAGGTGTAGAGAGGAGACAGAGAGAGAAGAGTATATATGTGTGTCATATTAATATTTTAAAGAGTAAACTGCAATTTTACCCCCTGAGGTTAGGGGTGATTGGCACCCTTACCCCCCCTAAGGAAATAATTGCAATTTTGCCCCCCACTGTTCACTGTTATGTCGCAATTCTACCCCCCGGCTTCAGTTTTGTTGACTGGTCTGTTGACTTGGGGGTGAAATGACTATTTTACCCTTTTATTTTACCCCCCAACGTTTGCTATTATGTCGCATGTTTACCCCCTGGAATCAAATATGTTGGCTGATCTGTTGACTTGGGGTAAATTACTAAAATACCCTTTCTTATAACCCCCTATAATTTATGTTTAGAAGCAAAATTACCGCCTGCAACAACCAAAACCTTTCCCGCCACCATCCATATTCGATTCCACCACCATATAAACAGGCTTGTAACAGAATTCAAGCCACTCAGCTACCGTTGACCACCCTTCGCTACTGTCCCATCTCCATGAACCTGGCTGAAGCCCATACACATCCAGAACCAGGTTCACATGTCCAACTAGGTTCACTTTCAGCAAAAAAAAATAACCATTGTGTGTTTGGCATCAAGTGTTTTAACATAATTCAAAAACCATGAAGAAGTGTTGTAACAGAATTCAAAAATCATGAAGAAGTCAAACAGGTTCACTGTCAATTCAAAAACCATATGCATTGTGCAAGCCTGTTGCATTTGTAGAAGCCTGCATATCCATATTATTGCCTAAAAACAACACATATACATTGACCTATATTATTGACCCATAAGTCAAATTGCAACACTGTCACTTCAAAAACCATGAAGAAGCCTGCATATCCATATTATTGACCCATAAGTCATAAGCATTTGTACAAGCATGTTTGACTTTCATAAGTCAAATTGCACACACACCTATTGCATTTGTAGAAGCCTGCATATCCATATTATTGCCTAAAAACAACACATATACATTGACCTATATTATTGACCCATAAGTCAAATTGCACATACACCCTCTTTCACTAATGCAAGGGACTAAAAGTGATGGTGATTGCACCAAGTGCCATGACAGATTGAATGGCTTTTTCATCTTAAATAAAGTGTCTAGAGTGTAAATGCAAATGCATCAGAACCATTGCCAAATGCATCAGAACCATTGCCAAATGCATTAGAACCATTGCCAAATGCATCAGAAGTATTGCAAATGCATCAACACCTCTGCATCAGTCAATGTGTTCTGTTCTGTTCTATGATCAAACCAAACAGCAGCAACTTAACAGACAAATATAACCAGCATTAACCCACATTAACCCACATTATGTCGTGATCAAACATTAACCCACTTAACAGTCAAATATAACCAACTTAACAGTCAATGTGTTCTATGATCAAACATAACTTGTTCTATGATCAAACATAACCTGTTCTATGATCAAGCAAAAGATCCTACACATTAACCCAAAAGATCCTAGAAGATTAGAGTTTAAGTATCCTACACTACATATTAACCCAAAAGATCCTACACAACCATTTCCTGCTGAGGGGGAAACTAGAAATGCAGGAACGGGCGGCCTCGCATCTTAACAACCAATGAGACCACAATCGATCGAAGTGAAACATGAATCCTCATGTCCACTGCAAATACACAAACACCCATTACTAGTTGTTTGATTTTATGTAACACCTCGAAAATTCACGTCCTATAATGTGTTGACACGTGTCATAAAGTTTGAACGTGTGAAAGGATGTTATAAAAGGACTAAAGTTGACAAACATGGAAAGTATGTGATTATACGGATTCTAAGTGTCAACAGTGAATAAATATAATGTACATTAACCCTACACAATGTTCATACCTTCAAACGAATAAATCATGGATCATACGAAGCTAAAAGTGAGAGATTTCAAACTACAGGGACCAAATGTGTCAACATGTTTAATTTATACCTCTGAGTGACCTTTTGACAAACCCGAAGCTTTGTAAATATTAATTATGCTCACTAGAATACACTATAAGAATTTCATAAAGTTTCGTCAACATATGAGAAAGTTATGATCAAATTCGTGTAAGAAGGGTTAAAGCGTAAACGTTGAAAGTTAGGACTTTTCGGGTAACAATTTAGTTAACCGGTGGCCTAACAAAGTGGGTATATATTTTAAAGCCCTTATAGATCAATTGTGAGGGTTCATAATGCAATAAACAAGTGCCTATACGAAATTTGAAGAGCCAAGGATCAATGCGCAAAAATCTAAAAGTTTAGATTTGCTGCAGGTAGGCCTCGCGCCACGCGAGGGACTGCCAGTTCCAGAATTTTGTTTTTGGCTGCCTTTTTGCAATCTGCTCGATTTTATCCGATTATCCTCATTCTTCTTGGCCCCTAGGCACCCCCTAAACACTAGGAACAAGTGTTGATCAGTTGTGGTGAGTTGTAGACACACATGTCAAGGATTTGTGGTGGATTAAACACTATATAAAGGCATGTTATGCAACCATTGTTCTTCACACCTTCAAGTGCATAACTGATCAATTCTGAAGCTCCCAAGCAGGTCCAACTGATCATAAGTCGTGCATAGGACTCTTGTAAGTCTGCTAGTCTTTCTTTAATTGAGTTTAGCTTGTTTATTTAGCTAAAAGTCAAACCGTCGTAATTACGGTTTGACTTCGAGATCAGTCAATGATGGCTCAGTTATATCTCGAATTAAAAGTAGTTATGAGTTGGTATTTATGTGGGTAATAAAACCTCAAAAGGGTTTCCCCTGATCACCACTCTAACCAGGTCAAAAGTCGGGTCAAACTTTTATTTAAAAAGTAAACAGGATGCTTAAAATGTCATTTATGCATAATTAGCTATCTAGAACATATATAACCTGTTTAATCATTGTTATAACATAGTAATAAGTATAAGAACATGTCCAAACATGTTCAACCCGGCTATTTCCTGTTTAGACCCGGTTCGGAACCGAAAGTCACATAGTTTGACTTTCACTTTGACTTTCAGTTCTGACCCGTTTGGGCATGTTTTAGAAATGCCTCTGAGCTTAAATTGGATTAGGTTACATGTTAGAACAACCCTCTGTGATTACACACCTTGATTCATTAGTTATCCAATTAATATGCACGTTTCCGTTAATTGCTCATACGTTGACCGTTATGCCCTTATTACCTTAAAACATGATTTATGAAAATGTAAAAGTGTAGAAACCTTAATTACTGATATATAAACTTGTATGCAAAGTTTGACATCACTTTGACTTGTAGATTTAGAGTTATGCTCATTATCGCAAAATTAATGCTTTATGTTAATAAGTTGGCGTAATTAGCGTATAGCCTAGTTAAACATACTTTTTGGTATCAAATATTTTACCCACTGATGTAATATATTATTTTGGGATTTTTAAAGATTTTTAATTAATTTTAGGCTGAGCATAACTCATAGTCGTAGGCTTAATTCGGTAAATGTCGGTTTTGCCCTTACGGGCCATAAAATGAGTTTTACATATCTAAACGACTCCAAACCTTTTGCTACTGATCACATATGATAAATAAATTATTTTAAGCCTTCTGGAAATATAAAAATATCAGATTTAAGTATCGAACCCGGAAATAGCCTTTAATCGCCTTAATTAGCGTTTTTAACGCATGGTATGTTTTAAAAACATATTGGACATACCCGGGTTGATACCTACTGATATATGAGGCAAATTATGATATTTTAACAGTAAGCAAAGGTTGATTAACTCAGACCTCGTTTTTGAGCATTTCGGCTTATGTGAAATTACCAAAATACCCCTACGGGGCATAGTTTGGTTAAAGATGATAAATTTCACATATATGCTTTAGCCTACTGTTATAACTCATAAAATTGAGTATGTTTGCTGTTTACATCAGACCTGTAACTCAGTGAAACATCTAAACTCTTTTACAACCTTTAAAATGACCAAACTACCCCTACGGGGCATAGTTTGTGTTTAAATTAGTTCGGGGCATAACGAAAGACATCCTACTGATGTCACAACATATTTGAAGCATATTAACTTAGGAAACCTGTATATGGCTCTTACGGATACCCGTTACACTTATTTCGCGTTCGGTTCGGTTTATGTAACAAGTTTACATAAATTAGCCGAAACGGGTCAAACCTTATCGGTTTTATCTCAAAATCCAGAATGTGAATAATAAACCCATATTAAACAAGTCTTCAAACTTGTCGGGTCTAAATCACATTCTATCCGGTCTTCGCTTAATCGTGCGTACGAACCGTATCTTTGAAACTAGCCGGTCTAAGCTTAAGCTTAATTAAAGACCCGTTAGGATTCTAATAGGTTATATTAAACCTTCGTTCCAGATTAGGAGAACCAGTAAAAGCTACGTGCATTTTGCTTATTGTGAATTATACTTTGCATCAGGTAAATACTTTTAACTTATTTTCCCTATACGGGCTTGGGTTACGGTATATAGCATACCGCTTGATCGGGCATCAAATCTCCACGCTTAGTGGGTAGTTGAATAATTTGATCGGCTCGTTTAAACAGTCTTGTTTACTTTACAGCCTTTGGGGGGTTAATGACCATGTCCCGGATATCCTTGGCATCATCTTACGAGATTGGTCACGACCTGAGCACGGGGTGTAGGCGTACACATGTCAGTGTATAACTCATTATTGTGGTGTGTCTATTGATCTTTAAACCAGACTAGATCCGGGCGACTGAACGCATAAGTAACATGTAAATCGTTCACAAGATTATAATATTATATGATTCTCCCAAGTTATAAAAATGTTTATGCCATGTACATCCAAACCAATTTTCAATCATTTTCCAAAATGAGTCAGTTGATTGTATTTACCAGTGTAAACTGACGTATTTTCTCAAAAAGATTAAATGCAGGTACTAAGCGTAATTGGCTGGGATTTCTCCTTAGCATCATTAAAAGTCTCGCAAGCTTAGGATGTCGAAGTCTGTTGAACCATAAATTTTATTTTGTTTCGATCCATCTGTGGATAAACATCCGAATATTGTGGCATTAAATATTACAATATTAAATTCGGTTGTATCTTCTTTTAAATTTGCTTCCGCTGTGCATTATTATATTGTGTTGTTTGAGTGTTACGTTGCCAACCACGTCACGATACTCCCCCACCGGGCCCACCGGTGACACGTGGAAATCGGGGTGTGACAGGTTGGTATCAGAGCCAACACTGAGTGAATTAAACACTAACCTTTCGTGTTTAATCTCAGTTACACAATTGCACATATCTAAACTTCAGAGTCTAGACTTAACTTAGGAATATTCTAAATCCTAATCTAAGAACTTTTTACTTCCAAATTTTAATTGGATACGTCGCCAAGCGAAGAAGCCGTAATAGGAGTTCTCCACACCCGGAGCCCTGAGATGCTGAACTTCGTACCGCGGCTAGAATGAAACGAGCATCCATGGAGAAAGCATTCAGAAATAAAATGAAGAAGAAACTCCGTTTACTGAAGATCGTTTCCCTATTAGTCCTTATAAGGACATAATTATCTTTCAGTCCCTACGAGGACAGCATTATTCCTTTCAAGTCCCGCTTAGGGCAACTTTATACTTTTATTTTTATATAATGGAATGATTAAGTTTAAACTTTCATTCTAAACAAGAAATATTAAATAAATGGAAAATATCATTTTCCTTTTTGCAAGATCTACCATTATAATAAAATGGCAAAATCTAGAAAGGACAAGACCTAGCTTCGGGTCATTTTAAGACCGGGCCAAGATGGTAGTTCCATAATTAGATTCAGATCCATATTAACACCTCAATTTAAAATTTGTTCTGCGTTAATTAAATTAAAAATCTTAAGTGTGAAACCTAGCCTTCGGGTCAATTATAAGACCGGGCCAAGATGGTAAGACCTGTTAAAAAGATTCAAACCGTTAACTAAGAATCTTAAGAGTGAAACCTAGCCTTCGTGTCAATTATAAGACCGGGCCAAGATGGTAAGACCTGTTTAAAAGATTCAAATCCCTGTTAACATCTTAAAACATGTTAACACTCCTGGCAGATGTGATTCATTTAAAATCACACACGTTATTATTATATAAGGATCTTTCTAAAGATTCCTACCCCAGTTTAATGATCTCTGAATCCTGGGTTTACATCATCAATTAAGATGATCATATTTTAACCATACGTGGTAATATAGTGCCTACGGGCCTTGTTCATTTCTACATGAGCCAAAAGACAGTGGTAGCTATAACTCCCTGTCAGAAAAAGGTAATGAACTAGGTTCAAACCTCAAATGCTTTGATTCTCTGAAATCCTAGCATATAAATTATAATTGTCCTTGTGACTAGGCCTATTGTGCCAACATACTTTCATGCTTTGATTCTCTGAAATCATAAGCTTATAATTTATAAATGTCCATGTGACCAGGCCATTGGGTGCCACTAATAAAACTGTTAATGTTTTATAATTAGGATAAATTATAATGGAAATCCTAAATATAAATGATTAATAAATTAACCAAATATGGTCTCTGTTTACCATGGTTAATGAAATTCCCTAAGGGGCAATTCTGTAATAAACATCCCTTAGAAGGGAAGTGCCTACGGGCTATAGTTAATGTCCTCTGGGACTAAAGACAGTGGTAGCCTACAGCTCCCTGTCAGGAAAAGGTAATGAACTTTGATTCAAACCTTAATACCGCGATTCTCTGAAATCATGACTTATAAATTTAACCTGTCTACGCGACTAGGCCATTTGTGCTATTATTATTAACTTATGAATTAGGATTTATGATAAAAATCATGAATAAAATAAATATCCTCCTTTCCCTGTCAGTATGCATTTTAAAAAATGGAATCTTAAAGGTGAAACCTAGCCTACGCGGCCAAGATGGTGAAACCTACTCCAGGGATTTAAATCCTTGTTAACACCTAAGAACGTGTTAGCACTCTTGACAAATGTGACTCGAGAGAATCACAACAGTCATCCTTATATTGGATTCTTCCAATCCCCTTATCTAACCTAGTGATTTAGGAATCATGGATTATATCTTCCTATAAGATGATCATATTATGAACATCCGTTAGTGATGAAGTGCCTACGGGCTAAACTTGTTGTCCGATAAGACAACGACAGTGATGGTCTTTGACCTCCTGTCTAAAATATTGGACTATGTCCAAACATAATAGTCTATATGATCAATGCGATCATGACTAATATCCTTTAATACGATGATAATATTATTTAACATCCTTTAGTGATGTTTTGCCTACGGGCGATAATATATTGTCCATTTGAGACATTGACATTGTTATCTTTATGATTCCTTGTCTGAGGTGGTGAGCTATGCTCAAGCCAAAATAATCAATATGATTAATGCAATCATGACTTATATCTTCTGATAGGATGAACCTATTATAAACATCCATTAGTGATGTTTCGCCTATGGGCCATATTATATTGTCCATGTGTGACAAAGACATGGTGATCTTTATGATTCCCTGTCCAAGGTAGTGAGCTATGCTCAAACCTAATAGTCTATATGATCAATGCGAGCATGACAAAAATCATCAATACGATGATTAAAACATTTTCAACACCCTTAATGAGGTTTTGCCTAAGGCTATATTATGTTGTCCAATTGAGACGAGGCAATTGTAATCTTTTGTGATTCTTTGCCCAAGGGGGTGAGCTATACTCAAATCCCATAGTCTATACTATCGTTGCGATCCCGACTAGTATCATCAGTATGATGATCATAATATTAACATCCCCCGTGATGAAATGCCTACGGGCTATACCTTATTCTAGTGTCGGTAAGACAAAGATAGTAGTGATCTTTATGATCCCCTGTTTAAAATGGTGTGATTATACCCAAACCTAATAGTCAATATGATCGATGTGATCATGACTAATATCATTAGATACGATGGTTATATATAAACATCCATTAGTGATGTTGATTGGCTTACTTTCTGCCAAATGAATCGTCTTTCACGACGATGACAGTTGTAGTCTATGACTCCCTGTCCAAAGGTGAAGAACCAAGTTCAAACCTTGAAGCCCTAATCTAATAAGATTGTGGCTAATAAATTAAGGTCCTTGATGATAGACCATCGAGTTATGTTTTAAAGTCATTCATGACAAGCCTATGTGCTATAATTTGTCATTCGTGACAAGCTAACATATTAAATGTTAACATTCCTGGTGACATGCCTTTGTGCCAGATTTGATAAATGTCCTTACGTCAAGGCCGTTTGTGCCATATCTAAATGACCTTTGCGATAAGGCCTTCGTACCGTATAATCATTTATGTCCTTCATGACTAGGCTTTATGCCATATCTTTCTACGTCCATCGAGACAGGCTTCTATGCCATATATGTATATATATAATAAAAGTCTTGTAAGACTAGCCTTTGAGCTATTTATAATCGTCCTTGTGACAAAGACAGTTGTGACATTATGATCCCCTGGCAAGCAGGTATTGGACTCGCTCCAAACCTTAAATGCCATTGATAGTCCTTTTGTGACCTAAGCTAAATGTAATAGATATACATTCAAGTAGCATTCGTTAAGAATGTTCAGAACAGAATAGCCCATACGATTTATGAATGTCGTGGCTAATCTAAGTCAGGTCATCAGGATGATGACTAATAAGTGTTAAATCTTGGTGATTAGTACCAAGTTTCGAGCATGGAAAACTCGGATGAGGTAGACGGCAGTCGCAATACTATTAAAGCGACGAAAGTTAATAAAACTGCAAACGTAAACCTCAATATCAATGGAGTTAATCTCCAGGCTGTGGTTGACGCAGCAGATGGAAGGACCATAGAAAGGTCATGAGACAATCCAAAGAGCCGAATGCTTCTCGCTCTAAATCTCATTCAAAAACCATGTTTAAATTGCTCATGAGGAGATTTTGTTCACACTTCGTATATGAAGGATGAACCAAAAGAAGGAGAATAACTCCTAGAAATCTGAGAAAGAGAGCAAGTACAGGCTTAATAAAAAGCAACGAAAGTTCAGTAAGAAGCCTGTATACCTCAGAGACTGCTTCAGCATTATTAGATGGATGTTTTATATCCATTAGGAATCATTTTTTTTGAAGTCCTAAGTTTCGTTAAATATAAGGGCTCCATATAAAAAAAAAATCGATGGTTGCCTTAAAAATCAAACCCATATTGTGGGTGATAAGAAGCAATTAATTATCAAGACTCCTTATGAGACAACCCTCATAATTACATGTATCCATACGATTAATAAATATTAAACATAAAAAAAATGGTGGAATTGGCCGTCCCCGGAATCGAACCTGGGTCTAGGCCGCACCCTTTCGCGCGCCTAGCCAACTGAGCTAGGTGCCTAGTTTGTGAAACTTCCATTATTGATTAAATATAAGCACTTATACAATAAACTTCCTTATCATTTATCAATGATAATTTCTGCTAAGTGTCCTGTTTTTAATACCGGCAATAATAAATCTTCATGAACCATAAATTTAGCAAATTTTTATTATCATCCACAAGGTATAACTACTAAGGAAACCATAGTAACCGATTCTTATGGATCGGCAAGGAGTCCTTCCGAAAATCTAAGAGCACTCTTTCTTTGCATAGAGTACGACAACATATGTTATTTTAATTATTTTTCTCATTGTTTTCTATCGCCTGCGAATGCCAAACTATGTTTGATAAAAGTGCCATATGAGGATTGGCGTATCCTAGTGTGTCCCATAGATTATTTCCATGTCTGATCAGCATGGAGGTTTAATACATGGAACCCCTAAGATATCCCAATGATCATATTGTACTAAAGTCGACTAGTAGTATTCAAGGAAGATATCCATAATGGAATTGTACAAGTAAATGTTCCCGATTAAGGAATTCGTGGACTTATAACATAAATGTGTAACTTATCTGACACGAACAATGATGGATGAACTGGAGCCTGAGATATGGAAAATCTATGTAGCCTCCTTGTATCTTAATTATCTTCTCTTAGGTTTTCCCTGCTTACCTCCTGGAAGACAGGTAGAACTAAGATTAACGTCCCGCTGTGGGCTGGAGTATTGTGAAAACTCCATATTGATTATGGAATAATCGAAACCTTGATTAAGTAGGTTTTAAGACATAGGCTCATATAGCCTGACTCAATATTCTGAGGGTTTGATGTTGTTAAATAAGAAAGACGGTTCATATTGCTTATGCATACATGCCGCAACCCTAAATAGGCAACGATTAAGAATTTCCATCAACTACCCAGAATCTAAGGGCAAACTATTGGTGGATAGGCTTGAAGAAGTCTGTGGCCACCTATGTAGTTAAATTCTTGACATGTGCTCAAGTCAAAGCCGAGCCTCAAAAGCTGTCAGGCTTGTTACAACAGCCTGAACTTCCTACGTGGAAGTAGGGAAATGGTAACTATGGATTTTATTACCAAGTTACCCAAGAAAAGGAAAGGAAATGATACGTTATGAGTTATAGTTGATGGACTGACTAAGTCAGCTCATTTTCTACCCATCAAGGAGACTTATAGCTCCGACAGGTTAGCCCAGATACACGTTGATAAGATTGTAGCCTTACATGGCATACCTGTAGCTATTATCTCTGATAGAGATACTAGGTACACGTCACATTTTTGGAAGAGTTTCCAACAATCTTTGGGCACACGTTTGAACTTTAGTACGGCGTACCATCCTCAGACAGACGGTCAGAGTGAGCGTACTATTCAAACATTGGAAGACATGCTACGTGCATGTGTGATCGATTTGGGTGGTAGAACCTACCGTTAATCGAATTCTCCTACAACAATAGCTACCATACCAGCATTAAGGTTGCGCCTTTTGAGACATTATACGGTAGAAAGTGTAGATCGCCTATTTGTTGGGCGGAAGTTGGAGATGTCCAGTTATCAGGACCAGAGATAGTGTTCGAAACAACGGACAAGATTGTCCAGATTCGTGACCGTCTCAAAACTGCCCGAGATAGGCAGAAGAGTTACGCTGATCCAAAGCGTAAGGATTTTCACTTCGAAGTAGGTGACAAAGTCATACTTAAAGTGTCACCCTGGAAGGGGGTGATGCGGTTTGGTAAGAGAGGCAAGCTAAGCCCGAGATACATAGGACCTTTCGAGGTTATCGAACGTGTCGGGTCAGTTGCCTATAAGTTAAACTTACCTAAAGAGCTCAGTGGAATTCACAATGTGTTCCACATCTGCAATCTGAAGAAGTGTTTCGCTGATGAATCACTGGTTGTACCGCATACAGATGTGCATATAGATGAGAGCTTAAAATTTGTGGAAAAACCTTTGTCGATTGAAGATCGACAGGTAAAGAAGCTTCGAAGAAAGCATGTACCTATTGTAAAGGTCAAATGGGATGCCCGAAGAGGTCCCGAATTCACGTAGGAGGTTGAACCCACGATGAAAGAAAAGTACCCTTACTTATTTCAGTAAATCTCGGGTCGAGATTTATTTTAAGGGGGTGAGGATGTAACACCTCGAAAATTCGCATCCTATAATGTGTTGACACGTGTCATAAAGTTTGAACGTGTGAAAGGATGTTATAAAAGGACTAAAGTTGGCAAACATGGAAAGTATGTGATTATACGGATTCTAAGTGTCAACAGTGAATAAATATAATGTACATTAACCCTACACAATGTTCATACCTTCAAATGAATAAATCATGGATCATACGAAGCTAAAAGTGAGAGATTTCAAACTACAGGGACCAAATGTGTCAACATGTTTAATTTATACCTCTGAGTGACCTTTTGACAAACCCGAAGCTTTGTAAATATTAATTATGCTAACTAGAATACACTATAAGAATTTCATAAAGTTTCGTCAACATATGAGAAAGTTATGATCAAATTCGTGTAAGAAGGGTTAAAGCGTAAACGTTGAAAGTTAGGACTTTTCGGGTAACAATTTAGTTAACCGGGGGCCTAACAAAGTGGGTATATGTTTTAAAGCCCTTATAGATCAATTGTGAGGGTTTATAATGCAATAAACAAGTGCCTATACGAAATTTGAAGAGCCAAGGATCAATGCGCAAAAATCTAAAAGTTTAGATTTGCTGCAGGTAGGCCTCGCGCCACGCGAGGGACTGCCAGTTCCAGAATTTTGTTTTTGGCTGCCTTTTTGCAATCTGCTCGATTTTATCCGATTATCCTCATTCTTCTTGGCCCCTAGGCACCCCCTAAACACTAGGAACAAGTGTTGATCAGTTGTGGTGAGTTGTAGACACACATGTCAAGGATTTGGGGTGGATTAAACACTATATAAAGGCATGTTATGCAACCATTGTTCTTCACACCTTCAAGTGCATAACTGATCAATTCTGGAGCTCCCAAGCAGGTCCAACTGATCATAAGTCGTGCATAGGACTCTTGTAAGTCTGCTAGTCTTTCTTTAATTGAGTTTAGCTTATTTATTTAGCTAAAAGTCAAACCGTCGTAATTACGGTTTGACTTCGAGATCAGTCAATGATGGCTCAGTCATATCTCGAATTAGAAGTAGTTATGAGTTGGTATTTATGTGGGTAATAAAACCTCAAAAGGGTTTCCCCTGATCACCACTCTAACCAGGTCAAAAGTCGGGTCAAACTTTTATTTAAAAAGTCAACAGGATGCTTAAAATGTCATTTATGCATAATTAGCTATCTAGAACATATATAACCTGTTTGATCATTGTTATAACATAGTAATAAGTATAAGAACATGTCCAAACATGTTCAACCCGGCTATTTCCTGTTTAGACCCGGTTCGGAACCGAAAGTCACATAGTTTGACTTTCACTTTGACTTTCAGTTCTGACCCGTTTGGGCATGTTTTAGAAATGCCTCAGAGCTTAAATTGGATTAGGTTACATGTTAGAACAACCCTCTGTGATTACACACCTTGATTCATTAGTTATCCAATTAATATGCACGTTTCCGTTAATTGCTCATACGTTGACCGTTATGCCCTTATTACCTTAAAACGTGATTTATGAAAATGTAAAAGTGTAGAAACCTTAATTACTGATATATAAACTTGTATGCAAATTTTGACATCAGTTTGACTTGTAGATTAAGAGTTATGCTCATTATCGCAAAATTAATGCTTTATGTTAATAAGTTGGCGTAATTAGCGTATAGCCTAGTTAAACATACTTTTTGGTATCAAATCTTTTACCCACTGATGTAATATATTATTTTGGGATTTTTAAAGATTTTTAATTAATTTTAGGCTGAGCATAACTCATAGTCGTAGGCTTAATTCGGTAAATGTCGGTTTTGCCCTTACGGGCCATAAAATGAGTTTTACATATCTAAACGACTCCAAACCTTTTGCTACTGATCACATATGATAAATAAATTATTTTAAGCCTTCTGGAAATATAAAAATATCAGATTTAAGTATCGAACCCGGAAATAGCCTTTAATCGCCTTAATTAGCGTTTTTAACGCATGGTATGTTTTAAAAACATATTGGACATACCCGGGTTGATACCTACTGATATATGAGGCAAATTATGATATTTTAACAGTAAGCAAAGGTTGATTAACTCAGACCTCGTTTTTGAGCATTTCGGCTTATGTGAAATTACCAAAATACCCCTACGGGGCATAGTTTGGTTAAAGATGATAAATTTCACATATATGCTTTAGCCTACTGTTATAACTCATAAAATTGAGTATGTTTGCTGTTTACATCAGACCTGTAACTCAGTGAAACATCTAAACTCTTTTACAACCTTTAAAATGACCAAACTACCCCTACGGGGCATAGTTTGTGTTTAAATTAGTTCGGGGCATAACGAAAGACATCCTACTGATGTCACAACATATTTGAAGCATATTAACTTAAGAAACCTGTATATGGCTCTTACGGATACCCGTTACACTTATTTCGCGTTCGGTTCGGTTTATGTAACAAGTTTACATAAATTAGCCGAAACGGGTCAAACCTTATCGGTTTTATCTCAAAATCCAGAATGTGAATAATAAACCCATATTAAACAAGTCTTCAAACTTTTCGGGTCTAAATCACATTCTATCCGGTCTTCGCTTAATCGTGCGTACGAACCGTATCTTTGAAACTAGCCGGTCTAAGCTTAAGCTTAATTAAAGACCCGTTAGGATTCTAATAGGTTATATTAAACCTTCGTTCCAGATTAGGAGAACCAGTAAAAGCTACGTGCATTTTGCTTATTGTGAATTATACTTTGCATCAGGTAAATACTTTTAACTTATTTTCCCTATACGGGCTTGGGTTACGGTATATAGCATACCGCTTGATCGGGCATCAAATCTCCACGCTTAGTGGGTAGTTGAATAATTTGATCGGCTCGTTTAAACAGTCTTGTTTACTTTACAGCCTTTGGGGGGTTAATGACCATGTCCCGGATATCCTTGGCATCATCTTACGAGATTGGCCACGACCTGAGCACGGGGTGTAGGCGTACACCTGTCAGTGTATAACTCATTATTGTGGTGTGTCTATTGATCTTTAAACCAGACTAGATCCGGGCAACTGAACGCATAAGTAACATGTAAATCGTTCACAAGATTATAATATTATATGATTCTCCCAAGTTATAAAAATGTTTATGCCATGTACATCCAAACCAATTTTCAATCATTTTCCAAAATGAGTCAGTTGATTGTATTTACCAGTGTAAACTGACGTATTTTCTCAAAAAGATTAAATGCAGGTACTAAGCGTAATTGGCTGGGATTTCTCCTTAGCATCATTAAAAGTCTCGCAAGCTTAGGATGTCGAAGTCTGTTGAACCATAAATTTTATTTTGTTTCGATCCATCTGTGGATAAACATCCGAATATTGTGGCATTAAATATTACAATATTAAATTCGGTTGTATCTTCTTTTAAATTTGCTTCCGCTGTGCATTATTATATTGTGTTGTTTGACTGTTACGTTGCCAACCACGTCACGATACTCCCCCACCGGGCCCACCGGTGACACGTGGAAATCGGGGTGTGACATTTTACCCCACAATCAAAATAGTTGTTTGATTATACCTGAAAATTGCGAGAAAAGGGAGGATCTCCGGACCACAGCTGGATCGACGGTGGCCGGTGGTGTTGTCGCCGGCCCTGGCTCAGCCGGTGGAGCTGGATGCATCATGGCATTCTGTTCAGTCATCATCTGCTCGTGTGGTGAAGAAGAAGGAGTGGTGAAGAAGATGGAGTGGAGGTCGTCGGAGGGAATGGAGGTCGCCGGTTAAGAGACGTAGCCGGGGAAGAAGCCGGAGGGAAGGTGATCGCCGGTAGTGAGGAAGAGGAAACTTAGGGGGTAAGGTTGTGATATAAGGTTGAGTTAAGGGGTTATTTTAATATATAAGGTGCAATTAAGTTGAAATTACTATTATACCCTTTGACCCTCCAATGTTTATGTTAACCAGTCAACAAAACTGAAACCAGGGGGTAGAATTGCGACATAACAGTGAACAGTGGGGGTAAAATTGCAATGATTTCCTTAGGGGGGTAAAGGTGCCAATCACCCCTAAACTCAGGGGGTAAAATTACAGTTTACTCTATTTTAAATTTGTATTTTGTTTTGTTTATTAAAATGTTTAAATAAAATGGTAAAAGACTAAAATACCCTTGTGTTACCAAATTAAATAATGAAAACTAATTAAATTAGGTCTAAAGGACATAACATATGCAAGGGTTTGCAAATATCGAGTACGTTTTTTTGTACTTTTTGAAGATAAAGAACATAAATTTTTTTTTTTGAACGGCAAATTTGGATCACTGACGGACCACTGGAGTATCATCGTGTCACCAGCGGAACCACCCGATCATATCCATCTCCACTAGGCAATAATGCCCATACACCAATTCAGGAGGAAACCCAATAAATCTGGGAAAAACCCCCCTTGTGAGAATCGAACTCATGACCTAATGGTCATAAGCCTTATCCCACCACCAAGATACCACTAGGCTATAATGCCATGGGTAGATAAAGAACATAATAATTTGCAATCTGGTGTTATTATAAAAGACGATTTTTATAATTTATTCTTTATTAAATTAAATGTTACTCGTCAACATATCATAATATTTTCCTAACATTAAAAGTCGAAACCACTAATGTCTTTTTCTGTGTCATTATCTTACCTAGTCTCGAGATGCTCTTAACAAATGTCTTTTTCTGTGTCATTATCTTACCTAGTCATGTACGAGATGCTTTAAACAAACATGATAAAATACAAAAAAGAGAAGACTAAATGTAGTAGGTAAACCAATATATAATGTCTGTTACAATTTATATATTGCACACTCTTCTGCTATATACTTGTCACCCTTCACCAGCTCTCAGTCCAACCTTTGCTGTTATTTTCCGGTCACACCCGTCTGTGTAACAATGGGAGACACGGTCAACACTGTTTACAAGAACGCAAACGAGCCTATCGAAGCTCGAGTAAAAGATCTTCTATCTCGTATGACTCTTAAGGAGAAGCTCGGTCAGATGACTCAGATCGAACTCACCGTTGCCACTCCAGACTTAATCAAAGATCTCTGTATAGGTAAGTTTAAATATATATATATGTGTGTGTGTGTGTTGTGATTTTTGCTTTAGATAAATTTATTTATTTGGCCAAACAAACCACCTAGTTGTTTATGAATTGATCAGGTGCTATACAAGTTCCATTATGTTAAATATAAATTAAAAGACGCTGAATTTTTACTTCCCAAAATGATTGAGCCGCATTTGTTGGCAGGAAGTGTTTTAAGTGGTCCCGAAAGTAAGCCGAATGAGAACCCAAACGCTACGTCAGCGGATTGGGCGGACATGATCGACGGGCTTCAAAAAGGCGCGCTGGAATCGAGGCTTGGCATTCCAATCTTCTATGGCAGTGATGCTGTGCATGGAAATAATAATGTTTATGGGACTACTGTTTTTCCTCACAATGTTGGCCTTGGAGCTACCAGGTTGTTGTTAAATGATTTAAGCACATTTGTTAAAATCACTGAATAACAGCACTTTATTAATAAATCAGTCGGCACAGATTTCACCGACAGAGTACAAGAAACAATCTACACAGATTGTAGACAAGAATCAAACAAAACTCTCAACCTACGCAGATCATCAACGTGCACTAAAAAATTAACTAGAAAGATCAACCTTTCACACGAACTCACAAGGTTTGCAAAACCCTAGATCAGAAGATTCTAGAGATCCTTCACTTGTTTGTGGCCTAGTGGTAGGAGACTTGGGTTTTCTAACGGAAGTTCAATTCCCACTTGTGTCACATTGGGGTGGATATTAGGCAATGATGGTGACAAACCCACCGAGGGGGGTTCGATCCTGAGTTGCACCCCGGTTTTCATCCGGCTGTCACTTCAGCGAGGCTTCTCGTGTGGAGACGGTACGGTTTCCGAGGAAACATCGTAACCAAACGATCTTCGCTAGGGCTACCGTTTAAGCGGTGTGACATTAGGTCACTAAAAAAGAAAGTCACCGTTCAAAAAAAAAAAAAAATTCTAGAGAGAATGCGTAAAGTGTAAAGCAGAGAAAAAAGAGAGATTATGAATGAATCATCTCTCATCTCTATAGCTCCCTTTATAATACTTAACCCTGACAAAGGCCAAGGGTTAAGGCCCATCAGCAATAAAGCCCAAACGGCAGCAACAATCAGCAACATCCCTTAGCTGAGCATAGCCCATCAACCAAACAGCCCATTATGCAGCCAATGAATATGCAACCAAAATAAAAAGATACAAGAATTTATAAAAAACAATATAAAACCTTATATAAAATATTGAATTGTTATACAAATATAACATATATTTCAACAACATTATTATATATTTATTTGATTTGATGTATTGCAGGGATCCAGATCTGTTGGAGAGGATAGGTGCTGCAACTGCTCTGGAAACCAGGGCTAGTGGTGTTCAATATGTTCTGGCTCCTTGTGTTGCTGTAAGTTTTTTAGAATTGAATCATCAAAACAATACTTTGCTACGTGTGTTTTTAACAACACAATTTTGGAGAATAATTTGTGCATTTTCATAAGATCATGCAAGAAAAGCTTGGTTTAAAAGAGCTAAAAGTGCACCAAGGCCACATGGTCTAAGAACTGAGGCCCAAAAGTGTACCGTTTTTCGTACACGAGGCACAAAGGTGCTTATATAATTTTTTTTATTCCTCACATGTTGTTAGCACACCTACCTAAAATTTATCTGTAAACAAGCTTTATATGTAATTATATTAAACAGGGGCGGACTTACGTGTAGCCCAAGGTGGGCGGGCGCACCCCCGGGAAAAAAAAAATTAGTGCTATTTTCCGTTGAAAATCCCGTCTGCACCCCTTGGAATTTTTCGTCCACACACCTTAGGTAAAAAATGTTTTCGATTTATATTTTAAATTTTTTTAGTAAACTCTAATTAAAAAAACTACCTAAATTATATAAACTTATACTACCCAACTTAACCCAAATACCTAATAACTTAACCTACTATTTCATTAAACATAATTAGCCCACTAATTACTAGCCCATTAACCAAACTCAACCTAAGTTCAAACTATAATAATTAAAATAAGCCCAATAGTCCCTTAGAATTCCTCCCGCCCTCCCTCTCTTGGGTCGTCTCCTACCAGCGATCATCGAACACAACAGCAACCACAACAGCACGTCATCAGCAGCCGCGAACCACCGCCGTCCGACGCCAAAGGGTAACAAAATTCTTAAATAGGTTTGAAATTTCATGTGTTTTGACGTTGTTTATGGTTGTTTAGATGATTTTTAGGGTGATTACACACGATTTCTAGGGTTGAAAATTAAAATTGAAACATTATGTTATGTTATGGAGCGATGAACTTACGCATCAATTTGTTTGTGATAGGAACCATGAGTAGGGACGTTATGGCGCAATTTCTTTTGTTTTACATGACCCGACCTGAACCGATCCGATATGAACCGATTTTTTTACTTATATACCTAGGGGCCTAAAATTTTTAAAAATGTTTCGCACCCCCATGGAAAAATTCCTGGGTCTGCCACTGATTATATATAGACGGGAAAAGGATCATTATAAAATATATATAACCAACATACACAGACTTAAAAAGCTTGAAAACGTGCCTCACTGGCATTTTATGTATGCTACAATTCTTATATCTGATCCCAATGGTTAGAATGGTATTAGTAGGAACTCTGGGCTTATAGCTCAGTGATTATGGAAATGAGGGAAAGACTCCTGGCCGAATGGTCTCGAGTTCGATTCCTGATCCACCCGGGTTTTACAGGCTCTGCATTGTCGTGCCCTCGGGCGGGTACATGGTCGGGTTTTCCCCGGAACTGGTGGTATGGTGGGCTAGGGGCTCCGTGCGTGCAGGTTGGACTGCCACGGGCTACCTTTCGGCCAATGGGTGTCGCGTACGGAGTACCCGGCGATTCTTATGTTGGACGTTCAAAAAAAAAATGAATGGTATTAGTAGGCTCTCGTGGATTTTCTAGTAATAGGTTCTCATGGTTACCAAAAATAAAATAATGGGAAAAAGTTGCGTTGGTATTACTATCTCTTAGCCGATATATTTTATTAGGAATAATATTTGAATTATTATTGTTTAGATATATCTGATCTGTTGAAAATTATATTATGATCGTATTACCTAAATTAGAGATAGATAGGTTTTGTATTTCTCCCTAATTAAAGGGATCTGTTGAAGATCGTATTACCTAAATTAGAGATAGATAGGTTTTGTAGTCTCATTTAACAGGGGGAGGGGAGGGGAGGGGAAAGAAAATTTTCTCTCTTAATCTTTCCAATTTAGGAGGATGAATATATGGTCATATTTGGTCATATTTTCTTCTCTTTTCCCTCCTTTTCCCTCCCCTCCCGCTGTTAAATGAAACTCGGGAACATGGTTTTTCAAATTTTCATCTCTTTTTCCTCCCCTCCCCCTGTTAAATGAGACTCGGGAACATAGTGTAATTAAAGGGATCTGTTGAAGGAATAAGATCATTGAGAATTCACGACCATAAATTTTATGGTATCAGAGCTTCGGACATCCTTTTTTTTCTGTCGTTCTTTTCTTCTCAGTTCTGAATACTTATTGGCCGCAGTCACTATGCCCAAAACTGATGAGCAGTCCTCCTCCAATCCTAAGACGACCCCCACCCTTCATCCTGCCTACTATGTCTCAAACATACAATAAAAAATCAGAACCCTTTATGGCACCTTTGTTACGTATTCCTCCTAGGTAAAGTTGTTCAAGTTTCATTCAGTTGCATATCGGGTCATCAATCACATCGATGACACCCCACCACCAGATTCCGTTGATCCAACATTTACGGATTGGAAGGAATTAGACGCTTTGGTCTCCCAATGGATTTATAGCACAGTTTCTGATGACCTACTTACTCGAATTCTTGACACAGATGCATCGGCCCGTACCACTTGGCTAAAGCTTGAAAAAATCTTTCTTAGCAATAAGAAAGCCAAAGCAGCAGCTCTTGAAACACGGTTCGTAAACCTCACCCTTGCGGCCTGTAGCTCAGTTGACGACTATTGCAAACAATTAAAGGATATAGCAAATCAATTGGACGATGTTGGCGAGCCGGTGACGGAATCACGTCTGGTACTTCAATTGGTTCGTGGCCTCTCTCAAGAATATGACACCACAGCTTCTTTAATTAACTTCAATTGGCGAGCCGATGAAGTCATCCGTCAGGCTGCTCTTCAGCAGCAATCTTCATCTGTTTTAGTCGCCTCAACCGTCCCAAACTCAACAACCCAGTCGCAACAGCCCTCTGGAGCAACATCCTCACCTGATAACACAACTGCAACCAACTCAGGCTCCTACCAGTCCAATTATAGAGGCCGGGGTCATGGAAAACATGGCCAAAATTACCGTGGACGGGGCGGACGCGGACGCGGCTACCGGGGGAACCCTACGGGGACTTCATGGCAATTCCAGAACTCACAGGCTTACCCACAATGGGCTTGGTGGAATACTCCACCTTGTCCTTATCTGACCTAAACCACATGGCGGCCAAATCAAGCCCCGAACAACTCCGCAGCCCATTACACAGGTTACTCAGGTCTGCCCACTTATGGTCCAGCACCAACTTATCCAGCACCTCCCACAACCGGGTATGGTGCGTTGAGCCCGTCGGATCTCAGCCAAGCCTTCAATACCATGCAACTCAATTATCCAGATCCGTATCCAATTGTGGACATAGGCGCTGAACGTCATGCTACAAACAATCAAGGTATGATTCGACACCCAAATTCATTTACTGTTAACACTAAGCTGTTAGTCGGCAACGGACAGTGTTTACCAATTGAGGGTTCGGGCACCGGTTACCTTCCCATGTATAACCGAACTTATATACTACCCAATATACTTTATAGTCCTCACATTATCAAAACCTTATTGTCTGTCCGCCGTTTTACCCATGATAATAATGTTTCTGTTGAATTTGATCC
Source organism: Helianthus tuberosus (assembly GCA_030545235.1). Taxonomy (NCBI): domain Eukaryota; kingdom Viridiplantae; phylum Streptophyta; class Magnoliopsida; order Asterales; family Asteraceae; genus Helianthus; species Helianthus tuberosus. The sequence continues at coordinate 163,051,755 of CM060354.1, read as the reverse complement.
ATTTTGTTTTTCCTTGAAGGACCTCAAAACGGGACGACTCCTTTCCCGCCACAATAGCACGGGCGATCTTTATCCAGACACTCCACCTACCCTTCCACCACAAGCTTGCTTCATTGCGTCCACGACTTTACCATGGCATGACCGCCTCGGGCATCCTGGAGCACAAGTTTTAGATGTTTTATCTCGAAATTTTGGTTTTCCTTGTAATTCGAATAAGCACTCTTCTTTTTGCTCTTCATGTCATTTATCTAATAGCAAACGTTTACCTTTTTATGAATCAAATTCCTTTACATTTTCTCCATTTGATATTATACATTGTGACTTGTGGACATCCCCTATCGTTAGCAAAACCGGCTACTATACGGACCGTCTTGTCCATTGCAGTTTCTCGTTCGTGGCCTATCCATCAACTGGATGTCAAAAATGCTTTTTTGCATGGGAATTTAAACGAAACTGTATTTATGCATCAACCCCCGGGTTTTGTCGACAGACGTTATCCTAATTTTGTATGTCGGTTGAAAAAGTCCCTTTACGGTCTTAAGCAAGCCCCTTGGGCCTGGTATACCCGTTTTGCCACTCATATCTTATCACAGGGTTTTCGTAGTAGTGTGTGTGACAACTCGTTATTTGTCTACTCTCGGGGCCCTCAGACTGCTTATTTACTTCTTTATGTTGATGATATTGTACTCACTGCCTCCTCAGATGAGTTATTACAGGATATTATTCGTATGCTATCACGCTAGTTTGCCATGACCGATTTAGGTCAACTACATCATTTTTTGGGGATCAAAGTAACTAGGACATCTACTGGGCTATTTTTGGATCAAGCTCAATATACGAAGGACATCATCTCAAGAGCTTCTATGTCCTTTTGCAAACCTTGCACGACTCCGGTTGACTTATCAACAAAGCTTAGTGCCTCCGATGGTCCTCTCTTCCATGATCCCACATTATACCGCAGCCTGGCTGGCGCATTACAGTACCTTACTTTTACACGACCAGATATTTCATACGTTGTTCAACAGGTTTGCCTGTTCATGCATGCTCCACGGGATCCTCATTTTGCCTTCCTGAAGCGTATTTTACGGTATTTACAGGGCACGATTACGTATGGTATTCGTATTGGAAAATCCCGTACACACTCTTTGGTTGCCTACTCAGACGCCGCTTGGGGTGGGTGCCCCGATTCTCGTCGCTCGGCTAGTGGTTATTGTGTTTTTCTTGGTGATAATTTGATTTCATGGTCTTCAAAGCGGCAACCAACAATTTCACGCTCCAGTGCAGAGGCAGAATATCGTGGCGTGGCTAATGCTGTGGCTGAAGCAACTTGGCTTCGTAACTTACTACTTGAGCTGCATCTTCCTCTTCAGAAGGCTTCTGTGATTTATTGTGACAATGTTTCTGCAGTATATATGTCCGATAATCCTGTTCAGCATCAGCGAACGAAGCACATAGAAATAGATATCCATTTTGTTCGTGAGAAAGTCCACGTCGGAAAGATTCGAGTTTTACATGTGCCATCCGCCTTGCAGTATGCGGACATCTTTACCAAAGGGCTTGCTCGTCAGTTATTTCAGTCTTTTCGCTCCAGCTTGAGCGTCTGTCCTCCGCCCACTCAAACTGCGGGGGAGTCTTAGCCGATATATTTTATTAGGAATAATATTTGAATTATTATTGTTTAGATATATGATATATCTGATCTGTTGTAAATTATATTATGATCGTATTACCTAAATTAGAGATAGATAGGTTTTGTATTTCTCCCTATTTAAAGGGATCTGTTGAAGGAATAAGATCATTGAGAATTCACGACCATAAACTCTTTTAGTATCTACAAGTGTTATCACTTAGTGAACAAATTTTATATTTGTAGCAAAAGTGGCCATGCACTAATCGGCCTTTGTCCCGATTGTTGAGTGTTATGTGCCTTGTGTCTAAGGCTTGATGCAAAACTACTATCGAGCCGGGGGTCTCACTAGAAGCAGCCTCTCTATTCCTACGAGGTAGAGGTAAGGATGTCTACACTTTACCCTCCTCAGACCCTACCTTAGCTTTGCTATTGGTGGGATTTACTGAGTATGATGATGATGATGATGATGTAGCAAAAGTGGCCATGAATGAAATTTATGTCCATTTACATCATCCAAGAACACCACATCACAATTTGATGAATATTTTCAGTTTATCAGCCTTTAATAGGAAATTTATCTTATCCCATGAGGAATTTCAGTTAATCTATCATTGACATTGTTAGGAATGAGTGGTTCAAAATAGCGGAAGCGGTTTATATATAAAAGTCATTAAGTCCGATTTTATATATAAAAACTCATAGTTAAATTTATTAACCCGGTTAATAAATATTCCCAATCAGGATCAAGATTACACACGTATAAACAAATAAATAAACAACCATAGAGAGTTTAGTAATCAACCTTTGACGACTACACCGGGATTGTAACACGCGGGTTACAACGAATCCTCGCTAGTAGGAAGTTCACGCAACCAAGCACTTGATACCCAAAGGTAGCTCAGACTAAGAGCTTGGTTTCCTTCTTTTTATTGGTGGCAAAAGCACTGGATGTCAATGATCTATTTTAGCTTCATCATGCTCTTCTATTGTTGGCATGTGCTTATAAAAGAATTTCTATCTTTTCCAACAAGTGGCCAACATCATCATATAATGGGCAATTATTTCCAACAAGTGGCCAACATCATCATATAATGGGCAATTATCTTCTAGTGGACAATTATGATCGGGCATTTTCAATCTTATAGAATTGCCTTCACATGAAGCCAAAATGGTTTGTTTGAGTTATAATATAACACTTATCAAATTGTCTAATATATGATACATTATATTTATAAAACTCAAACTTACACCAAACTCCTTGAGATTATACTCTTATAACCTTCTCAATAATAATCTAATTAATATTAAGTCTCTCGAGTTCAAATATTATTATTTCAGAAATAATAACACACCTATTTGTGAACATACACTATTCGTGTACCAACGTGTAACTCTTCAGATCGTACCGAGTTGGTTACGTTGACTTTTAATTACATCGGACATATATCTCCAACAATCTCCCACTTGGACGATTTTAATTAAAATGAGTCAACGTGTGTAGAGTTGGACGACTAGCTTCATCTCACTGCTCCTAACACGGTATGACACTTTACAGTCGTCAACTAGTTCTTTGAGTTCAAGTAATACTTTACTTAACCAAATATTGTAGCCCTGATATTCCTATCAATAAGTCCCTTCTGTATAGAACATTCATTGATCATAAGACATGGATCATTCATTCTTATATAGTGATCAACCATTCTCTATTCTCCTCCATAATTCAAAATGGTCTACTGAACTCTTTAGTCCGGGCGTGGCCACGCATTTATTCCAGTTTGAGTTAACGAGGGCGCCAGAATGCCTAAACTTCGAATCACATAGAAGTACAGAATTCCATCAACATCATACAACTCCCACTTAATCTTGGATTTTTCCCAATGCTACCCGGATTACTATCCATGTTTCAGGATAGTGTTAGATAACATCAAAGATTGTCCTTGATCAATGTAGTTTGATATGTGCCTAAGGAAAAAAGGATAGATTGATCATATCAATATCAAAACATCTCATGACTTAGATCCATGGAGATCGTTTTGAAGCGAGTCACATCCAATATCATTCCCTAGTGATATCTGTGAATTCTGATTCTCAAACCCTTGAGTTATTCATCCCATGAATACAATCATTTCAATTCACAATAGTCTTACATTCAAATTCATTCCCATGTAATTTGATCGACTACGGATATTTTAGAATACCCTTATTCAAGGATTTAAACATACAAATAACGAACACAGTTATAGAATAATTAAACTTGCATTTAACCAATAAATCAAATAATTATTCAATATAACTGTTGTAGTTCAAATTAAAACACCAATACTAACTACAAATCATTCCCATTGTCTAGCAAATCTAATCCCTATCTTTTCAGCATACTCCTCATGTTTAGTTTGAGGCAAAGGCTTAGTAAAGGGGTCAGCCAGATTTAGATCCATATGAACTTTGCTTATTACGATGTCTCCACGCTCTATTATCTCTCTAATATAGTCGAAATTGTTGGAGATATATGTCCGATGTAATTAAAAGTCAACGTAACCAACTCGGTACGATCTGAAGAGTTACACGTTGGTACACGAATAGTGTATGTTCACAAATAGGTGTGTTATTATTTCTGAAATAATAATATTTGAACTCGAGAGACTTAATATTAATTAGATTATTATTGAGAAGGTTATAAGAGTATAATCTCAAGGAGTTTGGTGTAAGTTTGAGTTTTATAAATATAATGTATCATATATTAGACAATTTGATAAGTGTTATATTATAACTCAAACAAATCATTTTGGCTTCATGTGAAGGCAATTCTATAAGATTGAAAATGCCCGATCATAATTGTCCACTAGAAGATAATTGCCCATTATATGATGATGTTGGCCACTTGTTGGAAATAATTGCCCATTATATGATGATGTTGGCCACTTGTTGGAAAAGATAGAAATTCTTTTATAAGCACATGCCAACAATAGAAGAGCATGATGAAGCTAAAATAGATCATTGACATCCAGTGCTTTTGCCACCAATAAAAAGAAGGAAACCAAGCTCTTAGTCTGAGCTACCTTTGGGTATCAAGTGCTTGGTTGCGTGAATTTCCTACTAGCGAGGATTCATTGTAACCCGCGTGTTACAATCCTGGTGTAGTCGTCAAAGGTTGATTACTAAACTCTCTATGGTTATTTATTTATTTGTTTATACGTGTGTAATCTTGATCCTGATTGGGAATATTTATTAACCGGGTTAATAAATTTAACTATGAGTTTTTATATATAAAATCGGACTTAATGAGTTTTATATATAAACCGCTTCCGCTATTTTGAACCACTCATTCCAAACAGTGGTATCAGAGCCACGGTTACACGCGTATAGATGGTAAAGGATATATATCGATCAAGACAACAGTTTTATTAAAACAAGTTTTATTAAACTGAAAAGTAAATTTAATAAAAGAGTTTTATTAAAATTTAGAACAAGATTATTCGCGATATAACGACCAACATAGTTTAATAGGGTATTTAAAACTATATCGAGTCGAGTGTGGAAAGGAGTTCCTATTATCACGAATCAAATAAAATTGGATTTTATAAACCATTGTATAACTCGCCTCATGTTACGAGTTATTCAAAATATTTTTGATAAATATTAAAATAAATCCCAAATTTTAAATTGATGTTTTATGCCACCCTTAACAAATTAACATTTCATTCTAAATCGAACCCAAATGTTAGTGCCATACCCTGCACCTGGGAGTCCATCATGAAAGAAGGTAATCGTCGTGTTTCCTGCGTAACATAGGCCGGTGTTACAGTTAATAGTAAAGGACAAAACATCACTTGTTTGACAAGTGGGCATAGTTGGGGTTAAACATACTTCGCTTTTAAACGAAAACCCCAAATGGAGAGTTGTGTAGTGGACACAATTAACAATCGTTGTTTACCTACATAATCATACCAGTGGATAGTGCTTTAGACAGTTCACTGTGTTTTGATGAATCGGGGTCTCGTCTTAATTAAAATTTTTTGTTTTTGGGTCATAAAATTATATTAAGATATTTAAAACAAAAAATACTAATTAATTAATTTTGAATTTTGAAGATGTCAAACGAAAACAATTCCTCCCAATTCTCTCTCAAGTCCATCTTAGAGAAGGACAAACTTAACCAATCCAACTTCATGGACTGGCACCGCAATTTGAAAATTGTTCTCAAAGCAGAGAACAAACTGTACGTTCTTGATACGCCACTCCCTGATGAACCCATCAATCAGCAAACTGTTGCATACAGAAGCTATGCAAAGCATTATGATGACTCTATGAAAGTCTCATGTCTAATGCTGGCATCCATGATCCCTGAACTTCAAAAGTCAATGGAGGATATGATGGCATACGAGATGAATGAGCACCTGGTAGAAATGTTCCAACAGAAGGCTCGTCATGAAAGGTTTGATGTGATGAGATCACTCATAACCACTCGTATGCAAGAGTGTACATCAGTTAGCGCTCATGTGCTAAAAATGAAGGCATATGTTGATCACTTGGCTCGTCTGGAATCCCCCTTGAGTGATGAGTTAGCTGGAGATATTATCCTCAACTCATTGCCCAAGTCGTATGATCAGTTCACTATGAACTACAATATGAATGGGATGGAGAAGACACTTGCAAAGCTGCATCAGATGCTCAAAAGTGTTGAGGTGAATATACCCAGCAAGACTGCACCAGTGCTGATGATCAAGGAGGGTCAGGTCAAGAAACCTAACACCAAGAAAAAGGGCCATGATGGCAAAGGGAAGGGCAAGGGCAAGGGTAAATCTGTTGCAAACAAGAAGTCTCAGAAGGATGCCAAATGTTTTCATTGTAATGAAATTGGGCACTGGAAGAGAAACTGTCCTAAGTATTTGGCTGAACTGAAGCAAGCCAAGGCTTCAGGACGAGAGTCCTCAGGTATATTTGTTATTGAAATCTTTTCTTTTTCTGGCAAAACATGGGTGTTGGACACAGGATGTGGTTTTCACATTTGTAATGCTTTGCAGGGGCTAAGAAAGATTAAGAAGCTGAAACAGGGCGACTTGGAGGTCCATGTTGGCAATGGACAAAGAGTTGCTGTGAAGGCGATTGGAGAATATGTTCTTTTACTTCCTTCTGGTTTAGAACTTGTTTTGAACAATGTTAATTTTATTCCTAGTGTTACTAGAAATATTGTTTCGGTTTCTGTTTTGCATGGACAAGGTTTTAATTATCGTTTTAATGGTGAATTTATTTCTGCTTATTTTAATGATATATTTTACTTTAATGTAAAACCAAACAATGGAATCTATGAAATAGAAATCCAAGACAATAACTTATTATACAACATCTCTCATAAACGTAATTAGTTAGAGTTTAATGATATGTATATGTGGCATTGTAGACTTGGTCACATAAGCGAGGACCGTGTTAAACAACTCAAAACCGAAGGAATATTAGATTCAAAGAGTTTTGAGTCGTTTGGGAAATGCGAATCTTGCTCGTCTGTATGTACAAGTCCTAACAGATCATTAGCTCTTTCTTCAACATTTGAAAAAGGTGCGTTTGTTAACTTTCCACTTAAGCAAGATTCGCATTTCCCAAACGACTCAAAACTCTTTGAATCTAATATTCATGCGGTTTTGAGTTGTTTAACACGGTCCTCGCTTATTTGACCAAGTCTACAATGCACATATACATATCATTAAAGTCTAACTTATTATGTTTATGAGAGATGTTGTATAATAAGTTATTGTCTTGGATTTCTATTTCATAGATTCCATTGTTTGGTTTTGCATTAAAGTAAAATATATCATTAAAATAAGCAGAAATAAATTCACCATTAAAACGATAATTAAAACCTTGTCCATGCAAAATAGAAACCGAAACAATATTTCTAGTAACACTAGGAATAAAATAAACATTGTTCAAAACAAGTTCTAAACCAGAAGGAAGTAAAAGAACATATTCTCCAATCGCCTTCACAGCAACTCTTTGTCCATTGCCAACATGGACCTCCAAGTCGCCCTGTTTCAGCTTCTTAATCTTTCTTAGCCCCTGCAAAGCATTACAAATGTGAAAATCACATCCTGTGTCAAACACCCATGTTTTGCCAGAGAAAAGAAAAGATTTCAATAACAAATATACCTGAGGACTCTCTTCCTGAAGCCTTGGCTTGCTTCAGTTCAGCCAAATACTTAGGACAGTTTCTCTTCCAGTGCCCAATTTCATTACAATGAAAACATTTGGCATCCTTCTGAGACTTCTTGTTTGCAACAAATTTACCCTTGCCCTTGCCCTTCCCTTTGCCCTCATGGCCCTTTTTCTTGGTGTTAGGTTTCTTGACCTGACCCTCCTTGATCATCAGCACTGGTGCAGTCTTGCTGGGTATATTCACCTCAGCAGTTTTGAGCATCTGATGCAGCTCTGCAAGTGTCTTCTCCATCCCATTCATATTGTAGTTCATAGTGAACTGATCATACGACTTGGGCAATGAGTTGAGGATAATATCTCCAGCTAACTCATCACTCAAGGGGGATTCCAGACGAGCCAAGTGATCAACATATGCCTTCATTTTTAGCACATGAGCGCTAACTGATGTACCCTCTTGCATACGAGTGGTTATGAGTGATCTCATCACATCAAACCTTTCATGACAAGCCTTCTGTTGGAACATTTCTACCAGGTGCTCATTCATCTCGTATGCCATCATATCCTCCATTGACTTTTGAAGTTCAGGGATCATGGATGCCAGCATTAGACATGAGACTTTCATAGAGTCATCATAATGCTTTGCATAGCTTCTGTATGCAACAGTTTGCTGATTGATGGGTTCATCAGTGAGTGACGTATCAAGAACGTATAGTTTGTTCTCCGCTTTGAGAACAATTTTCAAATTGCGGTGCCAGTCCATGAAGTTGGATTGGTTAAGTTTGTCCTTCTCTAAGATGGACTTGAGAGAGAATTGGGAGGAATTGTTTTCGTTTGACATCTTCAAAATTCAAAATTAATTAATTAGTATTTTATGTTTTAAATATCTTAATATAATTTTATGACCCAAAAACAAATTTTTTTAATTAAGACGAGACCCCGATTCATCAAAACACAGTGAACTGTCTAAAGCACTATCCACTGGTATGATTATGTAGGTAAACATTGATTGTTAATTGTGTCTGCTACACAACTCTCCATTTGGGGTTTTCGTTTAAAAGCGAAGTATGTTTAACCCCAACTATGCCCACTTGTCAAACAAGTGATGTTTTGTCCTTTACTATTAACTGTAACACCGGCCTATGTTACACAGGAAACACGATGATTACCTTCTTTCATGATGGACTCCCAGATGCAGGGTATGGCACTAACATTTGGGTTCGATTTAGAATGAAATGTTAATTTGTTAAGGGTGGCATAAAACATCAATTTAAAATTTGGGATTTATTTTAATATTTATCAAAAATATTTTGAATAACTCATAGCATGAGGCGAGTTATACAATGGTTTATAAAATCCAATTTTATTTGATTCGTGATAATAGGAACTCCTTTCCACACTCGACTCGATATAGTTTTAAATACCCTATTAAACTATGTTGGTCGTTATATCGCGAATAATCTTGTTCTAAATTTTAATAAAACTCTTTTATTAAATTTACTTTTCAGTTTTATAAAACTTGTTTTAATAAAACTGTTGTCTTGATCGATATATATCCTTTACTATCTATACGCGTGTAACCGTGGCTCTGATACCACTGTTAGGAATGAGTGGTTCAAAATAGCGGAAGCGGTTTATATATAAAACTCATTAAGTCCGATTTTATATATAAAAACTCATAGTTAAATTTATTAACCCGGTTAATAAATATTCCCAATCAGGATCAAGATTACACACGTATAAACAAATAAATAAACAACCATAGAGAGTTTAGTAATCAACCTTTGACGACTACACCGGGATTGTAACACGCGGGTTACAACGAATCCTCGCTAGTAGGAAGTTCACGCAACCAAGCACTTGATACCCAAAGGTAGCTCAGACTAAGAGCTTGGTTTCCTTCTTTTTATTGGTGGCAAAAGCACTGGATGTCAATGATCTATTTTAGCTTCATCGTGCTCTTCTATTGTTGGCATGTGCTTATAAAAAAATTTCTATCTTTTCCAACAAGTGGCTAACATCATCATATAATGGGCAATTATTTCCAACAAGTGGCCAACATCATCATATAATGGGCAATTATCTTCTAGTGGACAATTATGATCGGGCATTTTCAATCTTATAGAATTGCCTTCACATGAAGCCAAAATGATTTGTTTGAGTTATAATATAACACTTATCAAATTGTCTAATATTTGATACATTATATTTATAAAACTCAAACTTACACCAAACTCTTTGAGATTATACTCTTATAACCTCCTCAATAATAATCTAATTAATATTAACTTTCTCGAGTTCAAATATTACTATTTCAGAAATAATAACACACCTATTTGTGAACATATACGATTCGTGTACCAACGTGTAACTATTCGGATCGTACCGAGTTGGTTACGTTGACATTTAATTACATCGGACATATATCTCCAACAGACATTTCTTGATTTAACCTTGTATATTACATCAGAATATGATATTCTCATATTCAAGTTTTAAAAGAGTAAATTGCCATTTTAGTCCCTAAGTTTTTTCCAAATTTGTCATTTTAGTCCAAATAGTTTTTTTTGTCTCTGGGTCCCTGACTTTTCCCTTTTATTGCCATTTTGATCACATACACTAACTCCATCCAAAAACTCCATCTTTAACCAGGGGTATTTTGGGGATTTTCATTTTAAATGTTTTCAATTGCCATTTTGATCCAATTCCAAAATATCAAAAAAATTCAAAAAAATCAAAAAAAATCAAAAAAATTCCAAAAAATTCTAAAAAATATTAAAAATTCTAAAAATCCATAAAAATTCTAAAAAACCCAAAATATCCGTTTCGGCGAGAACCATTTCGAACCCGAACCGTTTCGAGCTGAACTGTTTCGACGCGAACTGTTTCGACCCGTACCGTTTCGACCCGGACCGTTTCGACCCGAACCGTTTCGACACGAACCGTTTCAACCCGTACCGTTTCGAAGCCTAACCGTTTCAACCCGTACTGTTTCGACCCGAACCGTTTCAAGCTGAACCGTTTAGACGCGAACCGTTTCGACCCGTACCGTTTCGACGCGAACCGTTTCGACCCGTACCGTTTCGAAGCCGAACCGATTCAACCCGTACCGTTTCGAGCTGAACCGTTTCGAAGCCGAACCGATTCAACCCGTACCGTTTCGAGCTGAACCGTTTCGAGCCGAACCGTTTCGCCTCCGAAACGGTACGGGTCGAAACGGTTCGCGTCGAAACGGTTCGCGTCGAAACGGTTCAGCTCGAAACGGTTCGGTTCGAAACGGTACGGGTCGAAACGGTTCGCGTCGAAACGGTTCGGCTTCGAAACGGTATGGGTCGAAACGGTTCGGCTCGAAACGGTACGGGTCGAAACGGTTCGCGTCGAAACGGTTCGGCTTCGAAACGGTACGGGTCGAAACGGTTCGGCTCGAAACGGTACGGGTCGACACGGTTCGGCTCGAAACGGTACGGGTCGAAACGGTACGGGTTGAAACGGTTCGGCTTCGAAACGGTACGGGTCGAAACGGTTCAGCTCGAAACGGTACGGGTCGAAACGGTTCGCGTCGAAACGGTTCGGCTCGAAACGGTTGGGGTCGAAACGGTACGGGTCGAAACGGTTCGCGTCGAAACGGTTCGGGTTAGAAACGGTTCGCGCCGAAACGGATTTTTTGGATTTTTTTTTTATTTTTTTAGAATTTTTATGATTTTTTAGAATTTTTAATATTTTTTAGAATTTTTTGGAATTTTTTTGATTTTTTGGAATTGGATCAAAATGGCAATTGAAAACATTTAAAATGAAAATCCCCAAAATACCCCTGGTTAAAGATGAAGTTTTTGGATGGAGTTAGTGTATGTGATCAAAATGGCAACAAAAGGGAAAAGTCAGGGACCAGAGGCAAAAAAAAACTATTTGGATTAAAATGGCAAATTTGGACAAAACTCAGGGACTAAAATGGCAATTTACTCGTTTTAAAATGTGGAAAGTTTCTAATAAAAGATATCATAACTTTTGGTGTCACACTGAAATATAATAATCTTTGAGTTGATTAATAGAATTAATGTTGGTAGGTATGCAGAGATCCTAGATGGGGAAGATGTTATGAAAGCTACAGTGAAGACACCCAGTTAGTTAGAAAGATGACATCACTCATAACCGGCTTGCAGGGTAAACCTCCCGTTAACCACCCAAACGGATATCCTTATGTAGCTGGAAGGTAAAGAAAAACCATCACAGTTAATAAATTTTTAGCAACATGAAGACATTTTAATGATCATTTGATTCCAGTAACAATGTTATGGCATGTGCAAAACATTATGTTGGAGATGGAGGTACCGACAAAGGGAAAAGCGAAGGAAATACTATAATCTCGTATGATGAATTGGAAAACATCCACATGTTACCTTATCTAGATTGCATTGCAAAGGGTGTTTGCACCGTTATGGCGTCCTATTCTAGTTGGAATGGAGATAAAATGCATACAAATCGTTATCTCCTTACAGATGTTCTCAAAGAAAAGTTGGGTTTTAAGGCGAGTATTACATGTCATTTATCTACTTGTCACTATTCTCATTTGCGGAATGCAAGTTGAGTACTTGTGATTAACAAACTAATCACTGACATAAAAAAAATTATTGGACCAAAGGTGTTTTGGTAAATCGGCTAGTACCAAAGAATCACCTTTTTTGACCTGTTACCTGACTCGCCCATTTTGTCACATCTAATACAATGCTAATGTGACGGTATACAGGGTATAGTGATTACGGATTGGGAAGGACTTGATAGCTTATATGAACCTTATGGTTCAAACTACAGAACTGCAGTATCATTAGGAATCAATGCAGGAATTGACATGGTAGAGTAAACTATATCTCCTCAAATCCAAATATTTTACACTTTACACTTTACACCCCTCTAGTTTTAAATATTTGAAACTCGCAGGTCATGGTTCCGATCAGATATCAATTATTTTTGGAGGATTTAACATATTTGGTAGAATCAGGAGAGGTATCCATGGCAAGAATTGACGATGCCGTTGAACGAATATTAAGAGTTAAATTTGCTGCAGGACTTTTTGAACATCCAATGGCAGATAGATCCTTGCTCAATATTGTGGGCAGTAAGGTACCATTGCATATTAATAATCTAAAGTGTTTATTTCTATATTTATTTCCTTTTTTTTAATTTTATTATACATGATAAAATCATTATTACAGGCACATAGAGAAATAGCGCGTGAAGCAGTTCGAAAATCACTAGTTCTGTTGAAAAATGGGAAGGATCCGAACAAACCGTTTCTACCATTAAACAGAAATGTTAAAAAGATTCTTGTTGCTGGAAAACATGCAGATGATCTTGGTTACCAATGCGGAGGTTGGACCTCCACGAAGGCAGGTGCCAGTGGAAGAATCACAATCGGTAAGTCAATAACCGTACCTTTAATCATGGGTAAGCCTGGCAAAACGGCGGCTTTGTATATTTTTAGTAGACACAAATGACCCGTTATGCCATCTGTTTTATACTCAAATCAACCCATTTAACTGATCACAACTCGCCAAGTTATCATGTCACATGTGAAAGCTCATTTAAACAATTTATATAGGAACAACCATTCTGGATGCTGTAAAAGAAGCGATTGGTGACAATAGCGAAGTGGTATACGAAGAAAACCCAACGACTAAAAGCCTTTCTGAACATGTTTTCTCATATGCAATCGTGGTCGTTGGTGAAGCTCCCTATGCCGAATCAAGGGGTGATAATTCAGAACTCATAATTCCATATAAAGGAGACGAGTTACTAAAACTTGTTGCACAACAAATACCGACTCTTGCGATTCTGATATCAGGCAGACCATTGGTTTTAGAGCCATCGGTTTTAGAAACATTGGATGCGTTAATCGCTGCGTGGTTGCCAGGAACAGAAGGAAATGGGATAACTGATGTTATTTTTGGAGATCATGAGTTCCATGGGCGGCTTCCGGTTTCATGGTTTAATTCGGTTGATCAACTGCCTATGGATTCTCGTAAAGACTCATATGATCCTTTGTTTCCATTCGGGTACGGTTTAAAATCTAATGTTTGAACATCAGTTTGTTGATCACTGAGGTTGTTTCTTCTTTTTCTTTTGCAAGCAATTTAGCATGTGTCTAACAAAGTGCCCATATATGTATAGCACTTATTTATAAGACCGTTATATATGTATTGCACTTGTTTAGAAGACCGTTATTAGGATTTTTAATCGTTTTTTCATGATCGTGTGACAATGTGATGGATATTGTTTTTGGAGGCTCTAAGCGAACTACAAAGCCGTTGCTCTATTGAATTGGTATAAAGTAAATGAGCAATCGAGATTGAGATTGAGATTTGAGATATTGAATAACTATAGCGATGATTATTCCTAATGTCGGCCCTAATTTCGCTCAATCTGCAATCAGTTTCACATTGGTTACTCAAAAGACATCGCAAGTAACGAGGGTTGGTGTGTTGCAGCGCTGCTTTTGGATTCTGAAATGAAGCGTGCGCTGACAGTGTGGACTCCTGGATTACAATCCTAAATCTTGGGCCTAGAAACGTTGTTTAAATGGGCCAAAAGAGGTCTAATATATGAAAAGAAAAAAAATGGAGGCCCTTGTTTTGGGTGGCCCTAGGCCTTAACATATGTTGATAAGCCTAACGAACCCGCCCTGGATATTGGTAATCCGGATAGTAAAACTGTGTTTCATAGCCATAGGGTACTCAATTACTCACTACTCGTCGGGTGATAGATTTACAGATTGGTTTTGTTAAATATTGTATAACTTTTACAAATTACAACCCAATGCAAATATATATATATAAACTAAAAAGTCAATGGATTAGTAGATTATTATGTATTTTTAGGATTAGTAGATTATTATGTATTTTTAGATAATTGGACCATGTATCACTTAATCCCATGCTTGTTTCATACCCATGAAAATTTTAAAAACTAATCTTATACCATGTCCCAACCGTGATATTTGTTCAAATGTTTCAAGATTCGTCGGGTTCGTTTGACATCCCTATCCATTGATTAAAGACGTTAATGAGACATAAATCTATCATATTATATAAAGTTATTTATAACAATGACATAAGACAAACAATTAGTGATTTAGTGGTTTGTCAAGAAGCCTAAGTCTTGTGTGATATTGATAGTATCACGACAATTGCAACCCTTTCTCCAAAAGATACCTAATCATATTTGGATTTTTTGATTGTTTCATTGACCAATGTGATGGAGAATGACTTCAAGGGTACCACTTTAATGATTTTGTGTCCCTCTTTAGTCGTAAAAGCATTCCTTAATGATATTTTTTTCAATTTATATTAATGATCTTTTTCAATTTATAAAAGTCCAGAATTTAAAGTGAAAAAAAAACATGTACAAAGTTTCCACCTCACATTTAGAATTTTAATTATTTTTTACATGTAATTAACACGTCCACGCTAAATATATCGACAAAAACCGAATGTGTATTTTGAAAATGATTATCTTCTTACTAAATGTGTGATTTAGTTACTTAGACCAAACGGCATGGATTCGTGAAGGGTGATTGTGGAGTGATGTGGCATGGTGGTCACTAGTGGAACACCACCCCTCTTACTAGTGATCGTGAGGGGCATGAAGATCTAAACGAAGACCACAAGAGGAAGTAGTTATTGTGAGGGGCATGAAGATCTCAACAAAGACCACGAGAAGAAGTAGTTGTTGGGCTGGGCCTGCAATGGTCTGTCTTTTTTTAATCAATCTAACCACTAGTGAACCACAATCATTGATAGTGGATGTGAGAGATGGTGGAAGGGGATGTTGACGTGGCGCTGAGGTGGAAGGTGGTAATGAGCCTCCACAGTCCACTGTTGAACCACCTCAGCGTCATGTCAGCATCCCGTTTCACCATCTTCATCCTTCACTGTCAAAGAGTGTGGTTCACTTTCCCCACCACTATCTCCTCTTTTTTTATTTTTTAAATCAATTCACACACCCCTATCGATGGCTATATGCCTTTCTCTCTCCTTCGTAACGATCGTGGGATTCTCCATAGGCTTCACGGCCACTAGTGAGGGGGCGATGTTCCACTAATGGCTATGAATGCCACCTCAGCCCACACAATCCTTCCCCACTGTCATACCATATAGCCTTATGAGTTGCATAAGAGCAAGTAATTTTGTATATGCTCTTATTTTATTCTCTATCGGTTATTTCTTTTAAATAATCAGCACTTATCAAACAATTGTTAACTCTAGTAAAAAATACTAGTTAGTTGCACGCAAAAGGTTTTGTTGTACTAAGATAACACTTTGACATGGAGGATGATAGGGACACCACATAAGAGAATCTATGTAGATATCAATGACCCACATTAAACACCATTAGAGAAACTTTTATTTTATTTTATTTTATAAAATTGAGCTAATCCTTCCTTTAAGTATATTCCATTTCTTGATTTCAACATCATAAAAAGAATAAGAATTTAACCATCTTGTGAGGGAATTTATATAGCAACTAGACTTGCCTGAGTGCAATATATGTGGTGTTTGTGCACTCCCTTTTCACTATTTCAATATGGTCATGGAGATTGGAATATTTACTTTTTGAAATTT
Organism: Helianthus tuberosus; assembly: GCA_030545235.1. Taxonomy (NCBI): domain Eukaryota; kingdom Viridiplantae; phylum Streptophyta; class Magnoliopsida; order Asterales; family Asteraceae; genus Helianthus; species Helianthus tuberosus. The sequence goes on along the minus strand of CM060354.1, from coordinate 163,035,363 downwards.
TGTATAAAATAAATATTGGAATGATCCTTGCACCAAAGGATATAATTGTGTATCTACAATTTCAAGTCTCATAGAACTATGATAACTTCCGACTTTAAACAGATACGAGAATACTCTAGTTGTGCAGTAAAACTGATAAATCTTGATTTTTGAAAGATTATCTTAAGACTTAAGCAATCCTCGATGATCGAATCTATTGACAAAAGTTAAAAGGATATCTCTTGGCCATAAAGAAGATAGGCTAATGAACCCTACTTTCTACAAGGAAATCATGCTTTTAAGTCTAAATCATTATATGTAAGTAGGGTCATAAAAGATAACAACCATTGGAAAGATCTTTACCAAGATAAAGGATAAAAGTAGAACTTGTTTGTGGTCCTCAAAATAAGGCGCTTTATGTTTTAGTAGAATTGGGATTAGGATTTGGATTCGGATTTGGCTAGCAAATACATGTCATAATTGTGTGCTAGCAAGCCATAAGGATCGAGTATCTTAAACAACACTTTGATTCCACATTAGATATGTAGAATCCTAGAAATGATACTCAGATCACATGTAAGAACAATGGTTGTATAATCACAAACAAACAATTATCATGAACCGAATGAGTTTTTTTATTAGGTCATGTTCACTTTTGGTCTACTTTCAGTCATGTTCGTACAATTGAAGCAACACACTCCTAGTCGTTTTAAATAAAAGGATTGTTCATCCACATATCGAGTTATGTAGAACCAACGATCGCCATAGTAGGACCCAAGATTTGGACATAAAAGTTAATATTTCTACTCCTGATTAAAGATGCTTTAATCCAACAAGAATGACTCACCATCCACCTCAAATCCATGTCAATATACTTTTATTGTGAGGTGTTTGTTGTCGACGACCTAACAAAAACGACCAGTCACGTGTAGAGGACGTAGAGTTACATCGTTCATACATTAGGAGTATCTACATGGGCAAGATAAATGTAAAACGACTAAGACTATGATTCAAACAAATTGTTGTGACATTGGAAGGATAAACACAACTGGAGAAAAGCCGAATCGATGATTATGAGGTTTCTTGTCTTTTTAATGTTGTTCTAAAGCAAAATTCCAAAGAACATGATGATCATAAGGTGCTAGACAACTATAATATTCACATTATAGAAACACCACAAAAAAAGAGAACAAACTCACCATGAAAACACAACTAAGAAAAAACTACTCAAATCAAACCAAAAAGAAATCAACCATTTCCAAAATCGCTACATACCATTAAAACATTCACTCATCCATGGGGATAATGCATTGCTGGTTGCATCTGAAAACTCATGCTTTGAGGCACACCATAAAGTTCACTTACACCGCCACCACCGGATCTAAACCCTATATTACCTCTATATTGAGAACCCATGAACACATTACCATTCATTTGGTTAAATGCCGCGGCTACACCGCCACCGCCACCACCACCACCACCACCACCATCATTGGGCTGATTCCATTGAACTTTACATTGCTCCGGTGATGTTCTTTTATTTTTCGGCAAAGGGGGTTGACTTTCGTCGACATTAACCGTTGTTATGTCATGAATGCTTGCTCTTCTTTTATCTTTCCCACCCGAAAGCTGCCGGATAAAATACTTTTGAGCATGACTTGCAACTTGTGTTGGTGTTCTTGTTACCACATAGTTTCTTGATATATTCCTCCAATCTCCCTTTCCATACTTCTTTAGCCCCAAAAGAAACAACCTATCATCAAATTCCACCATACCCATTTCAAATTACAATCAAATCCATCAAATAATTGAACCAAAATTCAAAAAAATTAAAAAAAAAAATCAAGAAAATCAAGAAAATTAAGAAAATCAAGAAACTAGACTTACTTATGCTCTTCTTCAGTCCAAGGAACACCCTTTTTCCTTTCTTGTTCAACAGGGCGGCCGGCGGCCACCACAGCCACCGGAGACAGGGTACCACCGCCACCATACGGCGGAGATTTGCACTCATGACCGTCCCCCCATTCTAAAGTAAAAGGACAAGTGTTATTATTATTACTATTAATATTATGATTATACCTATACTTTGGTGACAACCCTGCTTCAATACTACTCACATCATCTTCCAACTCCTTATACTGCCGCTTGACATCCGCCACCGTCTTCCCCGGAACCATCTCCGCCACCTTCTGCCACCGATCAGGGGTGTCTTTATCATACTTTGCTAAAGCATTTTCAAACAATTTGTTCTCAACAGGGGTCCAAATAGTGCTCTTTATAGGTAAACCCCCCTCCACCATCCAATTTCCTGAATCACACTTCATCCAAATTCAATTCTGAAACAGACCCAGATATCAAAATCGGATCTTTAAGACACCCACTTTGTTAAAATCAAACAAAAGTGGTTAATTTCCCCAAAGGTAGATTGTTACACATCAAGATTCAAGAACAAGAAAACCCTCCACCATACAACTTCATCCAAATTCACTTCTGAAAAAGACCCAGATGTCAAAATCAAATCTTTAAGACACCCACTTTGTTAAAATCAAACAATAGTGTTTCTTCAGAACTAGATTGATAAACATCAAGATTCAAGAACAAGAACAAGGAAACCAAAGATAAAACTGAACAGGATCTTGATTGCTAAAATTGGAAAGGGGGGAGTCGGGAGTGTTTGACATATGGTTTATGAAAGAGAATGATGAAAAATATCTCTAGTTTATGAATTATGTGGTGAGAGTGTTGGGGTTTGTCAAGGAGAAAAAGGGTTAATTTGATGATGAAATTGAGGGGAAAAACTAAAAGCAAAGAGTAAACCAGTCTTTCTCCAAGAAAATGAATCTAGAGATGGAGAAGGTGGTGAATTATGATTGGAGGAGATGGTGCTGTGGGCACTGCAATTTAAAAAGGAGTAGCCACTATTTTAATGTGCACTCTTTCCCCTTCTTAATTTTTTTTTTTTTACTTTTTGTTTAACTTTTTAGACCACTTGGTGTGGGGCTTGTCTCGGGTCGTCGTAGGGCGACGACGAGCCTCAACATCATTTCCACTAAGCTGGCGCCGTCCAAATCGTCCATACCCAGACGTTGAGGACGTTCGCTAGAAGACAAAAAAAGGTGAACATTGGGGTGGACTAGCCGTTGGATAAAAAAACCAATTTCCTTTTAAAATCTCAAAAAGCAACGGTCAAAATTCCAAAATGGACGAGTTTATGGCGCAGTTCAAAGCGTGCACCGAGGTCACGGCCCAAAAGGCAAAAGTGAAGGAACGTGAAGTGGAAGAACGAGTTCGGTTGAAACAAGAAAAGAACGAACTAAAAGAATGGGAGATAATGACAACCAATATAGACAATTATCCCGAAGAAAAGCGAGAGGTTTTAAAAATATGCAAGAAAATATCATGAAAAAGTGGGGTATTTCTTAGGATTTTTATTTTTTTAGGTTATGTTTTTTTTTAACTTATGTAATGTTTGGTTTTTAATATTATGTAATGTTTGGTTTTTAATATTAATGATTTTATTTTTATATCTTATTTAATAAATGTTAAAAAAGTACATAAATTTAAAAAAATAAATAAATAAATTTGGTGGGGCTGGCTCATCGTCCATTTCATTGGTTTCATCCTTGGAGGAACATCCTCCAAGGACTATGATGCGACGCTGAGGTGGAGGGTCATCCTCCAAGGATGAGCCTCACCCATACCAAGTAGCCTTAGTCAAAAAAGTTTTAACATAACTATGAGTCTACGACATGTGTAATATGATTTTTAGATGAGTTTACGTGTTAAACAACTTGCAAATTTGGTAGTTAGGGTAAACAGAGTGGATACAGGGAGTATTGGATCTTTCTAGTTTTCTGTTTTTCAGATGACGCCGAAAGGATATTTTGGGATGGACTTCGTCCATCCTTAGATAATAAGTTATTGAATTAAACTTATATATAAGTTTTAAATGTTTAACGTCTCAACTCATTTAAGATTCAAGCCTGTTTAGAACCAACACATATATTTATTTAAGAGTTAAATGCTTGGTTGGTCCCTGTGGTTTTCAAAAATTGCAGACTTGGTCCCAATAGTTTACTAGTTACACGCGTGGTCCCTGTGGTTTTCAAAAATGCACTCGGTTGGTCCCTAGCCCTAACATCAGTTAAATTTCCCAGTTAAGTCCATGTTAAATGACCAAAATACCCTTGCTTATTAACAAAACCCACTGCATCATCTTATCACTATTATCTTCATCACCATCATCATCTTCATTACAATACGTGTATAATCAATCACCCAATTCAAGTTACAACATAACTCATCATAAAGGTCGAAGAAGAAATTGCAACAGGAAAGTTAAGCAAGGTGTCGATGGAGGTGGAGATGGCGGTGGTGCTGGGTCGAAGGGAAGGTGGGTATGTGCAGGATGTGTGGATGAAGATGCATCCGGCAACGAGGAAGCTCCGGTCGTCGTGGTTTGAATCTCGGTTTTCACTTGCAGGTTTGGGGAAGATGAAACCCTAAATTGCAGGTTTGTTTGGGGAAGATGATGTGGTGAAAGGGATTATTTAAATTATAAAGAGAGTTAATAAGCAAGGGTATTTTGGTCATTTAACATGGACTTAACTGAGAAATTTAACTGATGTTAGGGCTAGGGACCAACCGAGTGCATTTTTGAAAACCACAGGGACCACGCGTGTAATTAGTAAACCATTGGGACCAAGTCTGCAATTTTTGAAAACCACAGGGACCAACCAAGCATTTAACTCTTTATTTAACTTTATATTGGGTGCATGGCATGTTAGAAATTACCGGTCCTGATTAGAAGGAGCATTATCAAAATAATTAGAGTAAACTGCCATTTTGGTCCTTGTGATTTGGCCAGTTTTGCCACTTTAGTCCAAATCTCAAACTTATTACATCCAGGGCCCTGTGGTTTGGTTTTTGTTGCCATTTTGGTCCAAATTTCAAATTTGACCAGATTTCCCACTTTTGACCTGCTATTTTGTCTTTACCCTCAGGGGCATTTTGGTCATTTTAGAATTATTATCTCTTTATAATAACCCAATTATATAATAAAACCCTTAATATCATCTTCATCTTCAACCTCATGAATGAACAGACATATCTCTCTCTCTCTCAAGATATCTTCTCAAACAATCACCACCACCACCGTCACCCTCACCTCACCGCCTCCACCATCACCGCCGCCACCCCGATCTGAGTTCATCTTCATCATAGACCAACTCTCTCTCTCACAGATCAACCATCGTTCCCCATCACAACCACCGCCGTGCACCACCACTGCCATCGCCATTCACCACCACAAGATAAGGAGGGGATTCCACCGGACCAGCAGAGGTTGATTTTTTCGCTGGGAAGCAGCTCGAAGATGGGTGTACTCTTGCGGATTACAACATTCAAAAGGGAGGACTCTTGCTGATTACAATATCCAGAAGGAGTCTACCCTGCATCTTGTGCTTCGTCTTCGTGGCGGGTATTATAAATTGTTCATGATGCTGATGATTTAGGATTTTAGGGTTTGATTGATATCTTCAATTTGGGATTTTTAGATCCAGTTATGTATTCTTACGATCTGAATTGCATAATCTAAGGAACTTTGATTTAATTCTGTTATGAAATTTATCTAGAGTTCTATTGTTGATGTTTACAATTTTGATTTGGACTTTAAAGTGTGACAGTTGAAATTGTTATGTTGAAGTTGAAAGCTTTGAGATCAAAGTATATATAGTCGGATTTTTAGCAGATTCGTTCCAAATCTTGTGATGTCGGTTGACTCTTCACCAGAACTTCTTGCTTGCCGGAAAACATTAAACATCCATTCATACGCAACCCATAATGTAATGGAATCAATCTTAATCACAAAATCCAAACTGACTGGTGGTTTGGTGGACCACTGATATAAGGACGACTAGGTAATTTCCGGTTTGTGGAGGCGGAGGTGGCGGTGGTGGTGGGGCTATAGAGAGAGAGAAGAGAGAGAGAGAGGGAAGAGGGAGAGAGGAGAGAGAGAGGAGAATGATGAACAACTGGGTTTTTGGATGATGAACATCTGGGTTTTTGGATGATGAAGGGATTATTTATTTTAATTAAATTAATAATTTGTTATAATAATTCATAAATGACCAAAATGCCCCTGAGGGTAAAGACAAAATAGCAGGTCAAAAGTGAGAAATCTGGTCAAATTTGAAATTTGGACCAAAATGGCAACAAAAACCAAACCACAGGGCCCTGGATGTAATAAGTTTGAGATTTGGACTAAAGTGGCAAAACTGGCCAAACCACAGGGACCAAAATGGCAGTTTACTCAAATAATTATTATGACTTTTGTTAGTTTTAAGAAATAGAATAGACGATTGAATCTCAACACTTAAATTTGTTATCGGACAATCAGTCACTAAACACTAAAGTTCTTTTGCGACCGATTTTGATCGTCACAAATCACACCGTCACTAATCCAATGTGCGTCAAATTTTTGCAAACATTTTTAATGACTATAATTTCCGTACTTGTTTGCAACCATAATTCCAGTCTTTAATTTGCGATTGGTTCAGGTTACCATGGTTTTTGAACGTATTTAAGTTCATACTTTTTTTAAACCAATGTGGCTGGTTTTTTTACCGCTTTTAAATTTTCAATCTTAAATTTTTCTTTAAAAAATGGACTGATAATAAATTTCAGTTTATTTAATTTCAATTTTTGTTCTAAAATATTACGGCATTTTTTTAAATGCAATTTTTTATAACGTTGATTTATTTTTGTAAAATTTTGTGACCGGTATTCACTAACTCCTTAAAATTAAATTTTATTTATTTGTTTTCTAGAATATTGTGTTTGAGACCTCTATTTCAATGTCAATTAATCATGATCACTATGAAACTTTTATAACAAATCTTGCAATCTAACTAAGACCAAGCTAGAGTTGTCGTAAAGTTAGCTACTGGTTTGGGATCGATTGATTGCGTTATTTGCATTCACTATATCTTCATGTATATTTTGACATTGATCACAACTCGGTCAGAACTTGTGATTGTACTTTAATTAATTAATTAACTAATAGTATTTATTTGTTTAAAAACATTTTTTATGAGTTTCAGTAATCATTGAATTTATACCATTTACTTGACTATTAAAACATGATATAATATTTATTAACTTTGTTTAATAAAGGAGATGTTGACTACAAAATATAATACTATATAAAAGGTGGAATATTGTTGAGTGTGCGTATAAACATAAGTGACATGCAAATTAGGAAAGAAGGCATAATAACACATATTCTGGTCAATGAGCTTCACTAGAATATATGCATACATATCCACAATGTTTCTCTTTGAAAAGTTAATGACGAGGGAATTAAATAAAATAAACGTCTCAAGTGTTCAAAGAGAGCAAATTATGTAATATTTCTATTTTGTGTTAACTTAATTTAAAGGTTAAAAGAGAGCAAATATAAATTAAAGTAGTTAGCTAAGCCTGCTATGATTAACTAGTCCAATTTATTAGCTAACAAGTGTAACTATTAGCCTGATTTTGTTTTATAGCTACCCACCACCCAAAGCATTTGCATAAGTTTTGTATATGTCCAATTTTGTGGCTCATGATTAGCATAATTTTTGTATATGGACAATTTTGTGGCTCATGTACCGATGTTAGCAAATTTGTAGTAGTAGACGAAAAAGTAAAAAGACATGAAACCTTAAATTGCGTTAGTAAAATGTAGCTGACGTCGTAACTATGAAATGTGATTGCTAGAATATGTAAAAGATGTGAAAAACCAAAAACACAACACCCGCTAGCCACCACAATTCCACAGATAAACAAGTAATGTAATTTAGCACTTCACGGTGATTTGGCTTAAGACCTTAATGTCTAGGTCTTATACTTCTATACTTGTGAACTATTGAAGTTTGGTTTAGAACTTTAGGGTTTAGTTTTCATGTTAATAAACCAGATTATCAAAATTATACTTTTGAACTTGTTAATTGGTAAAATTGTGAATTGTATGATCGCATATTCCTTTTTGCTCCTAATTAATTGTTGTTTGTTGAAAATTAACTAGATATAAACTTCTTTTTTGTTTCTAATCCCTAACATACAATATCTAATCTATTAAATTCGTATAAAATGATAAATTTACCCTTGTATACTTAATAGAACATCTCTTAGACCCCCTTGTCTATCTTACTTGTGGCCCACCTAATGGCAAACAAAGTCAAAGAATGAAACTTTCCTGATGGTAACATTCATATGCTATGGCAAAGAACGAAAATTTCTAAAATCTAAAGTTGTTTCTTCTTCCTACATGATTATTAAACTGATAACAATGTTGTTCCGAATGTAGTGGTGTAATTGGTTGCATTAATCATCGGATTTGCTTTTATCTGGACACTTACAATTGCACCAACTATTTACAACAATTAATCCGACAACATCACCTCCTTCGTATGTTTTCGTCGTATCTACTTCTGTCACACCCCGACTACGTAAAACAACGAAACGTGGCGGAAACGTCGGGGAGTGTTGTAACAGAATCATTGTTTCATAACACATGGAAATTTAAATATTGTTTTATTGATTAAAAGAGTTACAATGTCTTGACAATCAAAGAAATATAACATAAATAACTAGTCTTGCATCTTTTATTGTCACTAAGGCCCAAGTCCGCCTAAGTGTATCTCGATAAGTCCTACGCATCAACTCCTGAAAACACATGTGAAAATAGGTACGTCAGCATAAAAATGCATGTGAGATACATAGGTTTTGTGAAAAATAGGATTCATGACTTGTAAGTTTAAGAAAATGTTTAATAAAGTTTAGTCATGAACCTTGTAAATTGATTTGTTTTGCAAATCGTTTGAAAACAATAAGTTCAGATGATATGTATAAATAAGAGAATAATGTATGGTTAAATGAATAACCATGTAAAATGAGTTTGTATAAGATAAGTTGTTTGTAAAACAATGTCTTATGAAAAGTATGTTATTTGTATAAAATGTTATATGTCTCAAATTGAAATGATTCAAATAACGCTACGATATGTAATACCATACAAACACTTATATATAGGAAGTACCAGCGGCGTATCCACCATGCTTGTATCATATTACACACGCCTCGTTACTTAAATCACTTACTCAAACCAAACCATCAAGATGTAATGTTTAACAATTGTAGAAATGTTTAGGTATAGTCAAATGTCTATTGTCAAATGGTTCACATGGTTCAATAGTTACAAATGGTTCACGTAATGTAATATAATGTGTTCATATGCTGGATGAGCATATGCTACAAAATGTAATGTAAAACAATGTACTAAGTATGCACACAAAGGACATACATAGCATGAAATGTAATGTAATGTAAAACAATGTACTAAGTATGCACACAATGGACATACATAGCATGAAATGTAATGTAAAACGATGTACTAAGTATGCACACAATGGACATACATAGCATGAAATGTAATGTAAAACAATGTACTAAGTATGCACACAATGGACATACATAGCATGAAATGTAATGTAAAACAATGTACTAATAGTGTACTAATGAACATAGCAAGTATATGATATGAAAACATGGAAAAGCATGAAAGTAACAAGTAGGCACATGTGTTTCACCCCAAAATGTTTGTAAAACAGTAAAAGAGGGGTCTATGTACTCACTTGAGATTGCTCAATAGACTTTAGATATCCACCAAGCAAAGCTAGAAGGTCGCGAATATCAAACGGCACCTCATATAGGTAACTACATTAATAACCGGACCTATATCGGAGGATCGGATAGAATGAGGGCTCGTAAACCAAATGAGTATGGGAACTCATGTAATATGTTTTAACAAAGCCTACATACTAAAATGAAACCTAACCTAAGTGCTTACGACCCAATACGACTCGTTTAGGTAGCTTATGCTACTTTAACGCGTCGTTCGCGTGAAACACGTTCGGAACGCCTCACTAGTCCTATGACAAGTAAAATATGCCTTAACATGTCTAATATTGTTTCCGAATCAGTTTAGATGTCAAAAGTTATGTTACATATGCTTAAAATGAATTTTGGCGTAAAAAGGGCATTTTGGTCATTTACCTAAGGCATATAAACTACCTATCATACAACTAACTAAACGCCGTGACCATAAGGTATAACCTCGGAAGGTTATTCCCTATATACTATGGTCACCTAATGTGTTCGGTCGGATCCTAATGATCGACCAAACGGGTCGGGTTCGAAAGTATAAGCGATTGTTTAGATCGCTTACCTTTACGACCTTAGACAAGCATAAAACTAAAAGTGATGAGCTAAGCATGTTAAAACATGCTTACCTAAGTTAGAAAACAAGTTTGGTATTAAAACAAACGGTTTTGATACCTATAAGTAGTTTGGTTACGAAATACGCAATTACACGCATTTTGGCCGAAACTACGACTCGTCACTGAGCCTATATAACGTGGTAATCAGTAGGTATAGTCACTAGGGACTATAACCATCGTGATTACACTCACGTTATGAAGTTCAAACGAACTTCGCGTTGACCATAAACTGGTCAATGCAGAAAGTCAAACAAAGTTTGATTTTAACGCTAAAACGAATGAAAAGAACGAAAGAACACTTACAAAGGGTCCCCGCAAGATTGATAATCCAAGTATTCTCAGGTATGAGGTGATGAAACACCCCAACTTAGAGAATTCTCAGATTTCAAGTGGGTTTTGCAAATGAATCAAAGGGGTATTTATAGGATTTGGACCACCGTTAGGATCGTTCCTCGAATACCGTGCTTTGATCTTGTCTCTACACTTGTTGCAACCTTGTGGTAACTCAAAATGGCCCCCCAACATCAGGGAAGGGCAAGTGGAATTGGGTTTGGAGTGCATAAGAGTTGTTAATAGCTGTTAAAAAAGCTTTTGCTGTTCTGAAGGGGCCTCGCGTGACGCCTAGGGGGCTAGGTGTCACGCCTAGGTCCTTCTGATCAGCAAACAGTTTCCAAAGTTTCCATTTCAGTCCCCGTTGTGTATTAAGGCCATTTCCGACATGTTTAAGGCTCGTTAAGTCAACTTTAAGGCCCTAAAATGATGCCTAAACATTGTGGACATGAAACATGCTCAAAAATATCCGGATGTCGGTTCGTTTGGTCGTACGATCGTGATGTTCGCTTAATTACGACGACATGCGCATAAGCGCGCAAAACGATCCAAATTGTGTGACGAATGGATTTTTCTTATGCCAAACACTAAAATAAAATATTTTAGTGCTTACATAAATTTTTGGATGTCCGGATGTATTCAGAACGTAAGTTATGCGCGAAAGTGCAAACTTATGCACTTTTTGACGCTTTTAGTCCCTGAATGACCCAAAAGTTTATTTTAGCACACCGAACCCCTCAAAGCCTATTTCTAAGCTATGCAAAGGATATTTAAGGTGTGTTTAACTTATGGTCATGTTTCGGAATGTCTGTTCCAGTATGAATCGTCATACTTTCGCAGTTTGTCAAGTTTAGTCCCTGTAGACAATTAAACTTGATTTTACCATACCAAAGCCTTCAAAACTTATTTCTAAGTTATGTAAAGATTATTTAAGGTATGTTAAGCCTATTTCACTATTCCGGAGTGTTCGTTGTATTAAACTGGTTATATTTACGCATCAGTGCGCGTATAACCTTCCAGAAAGCGATTTAGAGCTTGTAATCGAACAAGAATTGATATGTGCAAAAGACACACATAATTATACAGATCCCAAGTATGAAATACAATATTTCATTGGCTTGGTATTTGTTTGATGGTCGCAGTGACCCAGGTGTCACAGTCTCCCCTACTTTAGGAAATTTCGTCCCGAAATTTATTCGTAGGGCTCTGTCTATGACATTGTGTTTATAACCATCTAAGATAAGCAAGGCATAATCCTATCATCTCCTTAACGGACATTCTTCAGAAACGAAAATGAACAAACGGAGTCATTTTCCTCAACAAGTATTCTTCAAAAGCGGGAATGAAGGAATAAACAAACGGGGATTCATTTCCTCAACGGCCAATCTGTAGAAAAGAAAATGAACAGACGGAGTCATTTTCAACGGTTGCTTCCTCAGAAACGGAAATGAAAAGGATAATCAAACGGATATTCATTTCCTCAACGGACAATCTTCAGAAACGAAAATGAACAAACGGAGTCATTTTCAACAGGTGCTTCCTCAGAAATGGAAATGAAAAGGAAAAATCAAACGGATATTCATTTCCTCAACGGACAATCTTCAGAAATGAAAATGAACAAACGGAGTCATTTTCAACGGGTGCTTCCTCAGAAATGGAAATGAAAAGGATAATCAAACGGATATTCATTTCCTCAACGGACAATCTTCAGAAACAAAAATGAACAAACGGAGTCATTTTCAACGGGTGCTTCCTCAGAAATGGAAATGAAAAGGAAAATCAAACGAATATTCATTTCCTCAACGGACAATCTTCAGAAACGAAAATGAACAAACGGAGTCATTTTCAACGGGCGCTTCCTCAGAAATGGAAATGAAAAGGATAATCAAACGGATATTCATTTCCTCAACGGACAATCTTCAGAAACGAAAATGAACAAACGGAGTCATTTTCAATGGGTGCTTCCTCAGAAATGGAAATGAAAAGGATGTTAGTGCATTCATCTGTCAACTACGTCTTACGTCGAGTCTGCAGTTCGTTGCGAAGATTGGTTAAACATAATGTCATCATGACATCATCCAAGTGATGTCACAATGACATAATCACACAAGAAGACAAAAGTTTAGTATGTGAAAAGATTGGTTTTTGGTCAAAAACTTAATTCCGCTCATATGTCAAAATGTGATTCCGCTTATATGGCAATGTCCATAAAATCGAAATCATATGTTAGTGATTTCGCTTTTACGGCATGTTCACAAAAGCGAAATCAACACTAGTATAAATAGGGGCATTGTTAGTTCATTCGATACGCGACTTCTGAAAGTGTAACGAAGTGCTGCCGGTTTTCTGTCAGGTTGTAAACATTGTTAAACGAAATATAATAGACAGATATTAGATTATCAAGCTGTGTTCGTGTCCGTTTCTCTGATTCCGCCTTTGAACCGGACTTAAACTCTTCGAATCGACTCAATCGGGTCAAACAACGATCCAACAAGTGGTATCAGAGCTAGTGATGAAGAGTTTAGCTTGATTTTGATTGTATTCTGACTTCTACACCTTCTTTCATCTGTTCAGAAAGTTTTACCGGTCGGAATTCGCTCAGAATTTCACAGATTGTTTAAAATTGGATATAGATAAACCCTTGAAAGTTTCACATTGAAATTCGACCTAAAAATGGACCAAAATGGCTTCGGAGTTGATTCCGCTTTTATGGACATTTGGTGATTCCACTTTTATGTCATAGTTAATTCCGCTCCAAAGGTCATATTTTCATCTAATTCCGCTCCAAAGGTCATCTTAGATCTAATTTCGCTCCAAGGGACCATCTTAGATCTAATTTCGCTTCAAAGGACCATCTTAGATCTAATTTCGCTCCAAGGGACCATCTTAGACCTAATTTCGCTCAAAGGGACTATCTTAAAGTTGATTTCGCTTCAATGACAACCTGATTTCGTTTTAATGTACCATTAATACATGTGATTCCGTTCCAGTGTCAACATTGTGATTCCGCTCCAGTGTCAACATTGTGATTCCGCTCCAGTGTCAACATTGTGATTCCACTCCAGTGTCAACATTGTGATTCCACTCCAGTGTCAACATCGTGATTTCGCTTATATAGACACATCAGATTTCGCTTTTAAGGACATCTATAATCCTGATTTCGCTTCAATGGCATACATGTGATTTCGCTTATAGGGTTCAACCTGATTTCACTTCAGTGGACCAAAGTCTGATTTCACTCGAGTGTCAGTTGGATTGAAAGTGAACTTTGTTGTGTCAAGATTATTTCAAGTCGATCAAGTGTCAGTTTGTTACAATTTATTTGATATTGATTGTACTGATTGTGTTTTGTTTGTTTGTCGACAGGTGATTCAAGATGGCTAAAATGTTTGATGAACTGGAAAACACTAAATTTGAAAGAATAAACAATTGGACTTGTTGTTCTTCTTTTGAGAAAAAGGAGGTTTTAGTTGAAAGATTTGAATATTTCATGTGTCAAAAGGATGAAACGTTGGATGAGTTGGAAATACGGTTTAAAATTTTAATGGACAGTTTGAGAAACAAGAATATTAGAATATCAAATGATGAACAGATATCGAAATTGGCAAATGCATTACCTGCTAAATGGGATAAATTCTTGGTTAAGCTAAAAAGGGAAGATTTTTTTCAAGAACTTTATCCAAAACAATTCTTTAATGAGGTTAATGGAGAGTTTCGTAAGGAATATAAGAAAAAGAAGGAAATTTTGACCGAAATGGAAAAGAATTTACAAAAATTGGAATTGGATGTTATTACTGAAATTGATAATAGAATTCGTGTGTGTCTTGCAACAAAGAGTATTCTGAAATATGATATTAAAAGGAAATGTTATATTGATGAAAGTATGAATCCTTTTGATTTCGTTAAACTTTTTTGTGCAGGAACATATAGGATGGAAACAAAGAAAGAAGCCGATGCTGAAAAGATGAATGAAAAATGTGAAAAATCTGAAGCAGATAATGTGAAATTCTTGAAAGATGTGGAGAATTTGACATTGGAAAACAAAGCTTTGAGAGTTGACAAGAAAACCGATGATGAACAGATTCTGGAGTTGCGCTTGAACTATGAAAAATTGAAATCTGAAAATGACAAACTTTTGAAGAATGTTGAGAGTTTGTCATTAGAAAATGAAAATTTGAAAAAATTAGAAAATGATTTCAAAAGTCAATTAAAGATTTTAGAAGATGAGAGAGATGTTTTTGGTAAAAATAATCTCGAAAAACAATGTGCGATAAATTCTCATCTTGATAAAATCATTCGACTTGAGCATGAAGCCGAAGATAATAGAAAGAAAATTGCTGAGTTAGAGAATAAGTTGAAAAGTTTTGTGACTTCTGCATCGTACGTTTGTCCAAAACCGATCAATGTTGTTCCAATAAGTGACAATGTCACAAATTTTGACAAAGTCAAAGTTGAAGATTGTGATGAAAAAACTGATGATGATGAGAAAAAGAAAACATTTTTGAAATTAAAAGAAATGTTTAAGGAAACTGTTTTACATTCGACTGAGAAAGGTGAATGCTCAAAGCAAAAACCTGTAAAGAAGAATGTGGAACAAAAACAAAAAGATAAAAAGCCAAAAATTGTTCAAAAAGAGAATAAAAGCTCATCAGTTCAATCATCCAATCATTATCAAAAATCACAAAAATTTAAAAATGAAAATTCACAAAATGTTGGTAATAAGTGGTGCAGGTTTGACCACAGTGCTCAAAAGCCAAATCTAGCATTGAAGAGGAGAAATGACTATAACCAAGCCAAACAATGTTATGATCTGAAAGTTTGGACTGACAGAAGTGGATGGTACGATAACAGAGTGTGCTACACTTGTGGTGTGAGAGGACACATTGCTGTTAATTGTCAAAGTTGGAGATTTGAAACGAGAAGATGTTTTGAATGCAATATTAAAGGTCACATTGCCAGAGATTGCCCTAGGAGATCGATGGGAAGATCGAGGGTTGAATCTCAGAGAACGGTAAAGAAGCCAGTCAATGTCAAGCCCCATGAACAGAAGGTTCTAAAACCTAAAGTTCAGGATCAGATAATTCAAGAAAAGAAAGTTAAACTTTCACAGGGGCAGAAAGACAGACTGCGAAAGAAAAGGAAGAAAGCGAGAGAATATTTGGAGAAGATTTTGTCTTCGGGTTCACCGGTTGGTTCGAATAAAAGTTCTGATGAATCGATTCACTCGACTGCAAAGTCAAGCAAATTGAATTCTTCAGATGCAAATCTGAGGACAAACAAGAAGAAAAAGAAAGTTATTGGCGATGAATATGGCTTATCCAAGTCAGACAAGCTAAGTTCGGGCAATGAATCTGATTCCATAAAATCAGAGGAGCCACAAGTTGAGGTAAAAAAGGAAGAGACAGTTCCATTAATGAATGATGAGAACTTTCCACCATTACGAACCGCAAACCTAAAATCAAAAGGTGTTGATGCTGGAAAAATGTTTAATAGCAATATTAAACATATTTTTAGTAAGATGGCTGATGGTAAGGAAAAAGGAGTGAAAGAATTTTATGAAGAAAAGAGAAAAGCTCAAAATGCGCCTAAGGCTGGTCAGGCTTGGGTGTCAAAATCTGTTGGTTGAATTCCTGACTTGCCGGAGCTTCCAGGTTGGTAAGAGTGAAGCAGGTATCGGCATCATTCTTGAGAAATTCACATGATGGTAACTGTGATATTTCGTCTTACATGTGGTAAATCAGGGACATTAAGTTGTACTTGATTTTCTACAAGTGATAGTGGTGTTTAATCTTATATTGTTAAAATTTTTACAAAAAGGTTTTAAAGAGAACAAGGTAATAAGATAACCCCGAACTCACAAGTGATGGGTAAACAAACTAATTTTTCCGGAAAAACCATTCTGATTAAAACAAACTTAAGTGTTTTGAAATCATTATGGGAAAATAGTTTGTTGTAAGGAGTGTTGATTGAATATGCCGAAACCCTCACGGCTGAACAAACATGATTACTTTCATCAGATTGAAAAACGGTTTTCAAACTGTTAAGATCAATGGGTTGTAAATCATGGGGGTATGTTAGATTTTCTGCATATCAGTACACTTTTAGCAGAAAATGGATGGCGAGACAAAGCTATCAGTGTTGGTTGTCAAATTTTCTTTATATGATTTTGCATTTTAGGGGGAGAAAAATTGTTAGAAAATACAAAAACATTTGAAAATTTTGAAAAAGTAAAAAACATGATAAAATTCAAAAATTGAGTTTTTGCGTAGAAAGAGGAAATGATAGTACATCAGTAGACAGTTACAGTACGCTAAAGAAATGGAAAGTTTAAATGTGTTAAACGATCTCACCGTGGATGTGTCGATAGGTTTTTATACACTTAGTAAACTTTTTCGGGATATAAACCTAAATTCAAACTTACTTATTTCGTGGGGAACACTACTTGGATATATAGGTAACCCCTGAAATCTCGTTTGAAAGGTCTCATAATCTGATATACTAGGTCTTTATACCCAATGATGTCTGGGGTATTATTCCGGGACTTCTGCTGAATGGAAGTTCTGACCTAGTCCTTGGATAATACTTTCTGCAAATGCTTGAAACATAGCATTAAACCCTCAGCATGCCGATGAAATAATAAAATTGATAGTCGCTGCTGTTGTAAGCAAAAAGATCCTCTAAAGGGGACATTCCGTAAAGTCGAAGCTGATATCTCTCTGCGTATACGGAAGTATCGACCTGAGATCCCTCGGCCCTCGCATACCTAATTTATATACAGATATCATTGTAGTATACTCACCTGTAAGACTGATTATTGGGATTCTGGATACGGGAGTATATTCAAGAGGTGGGACACATGAATGAGTTTAAGTTCATAAGACATCTCATTCGTATCCTGAATCAGTTGAAGTTTGTATGAAAATTTAAGTGGATCAGTATATCGACAATCTACTTGAATTGTTTAATTCTTACAGTGTTAAAAAGCTCAACGGTACTTGTGACTTGTCATAAACTGATATGATCCTCTGACGCATACTCAAACAAAAATATTGTCTGTAAATATGTTTGTACATATTTCTTTACTGCTTTATATTTTCAGAAAATACAAAAAGATTTTGATTTCTGTTTTATTTTTGACAATCGATATCTGAAATGCTGAGTTTCAAAATCTAAGTAAGCTGATTGTGTTTCTGAAAATAAAACAAGTTCATTAATTTGAAACTTGAATTAAAATAAAAAATTTCAAAAACAGTTTGTGATATCTCCAAGGTCATTAACTTGAACTTGGATGATAAACTGTGAGGGAGTTGGATTCTTTAACACTGCCAAATTTGTAAAGTTTGTTGATAGGGGGAGTGAATTAGAGAATTTGATTGATAATACGAAAACATTGTATTTATAGATGTTTGAGTGTTGCAGATAGTCCAGACTACGATCCTGAGAGCAGAGTCTAAGGGGGAGTCTGAAGACAAGCTTAAAGCAAAGAGAAGCTTGTAGATGGAAAGCTAGGTGTGGATCCCAAAGCACGGAAGCTTGATGAAAGGGGGAGCCTGAAGCTGATAAAGACTGAAGACTGAGAAGACTCGACACTTAAGACTCGTCAACATCTGAGGGGGAGTCTGTTAGTGCATTCATCTGTCAACTACGTCTTACGTCGAGTCTGCAGTTCGTTACGAAGATTGGTTAAACATAATGTCATCATGACATCATCCAAGTGATGTCACAATGACATAATCACACAAGAAGACAAAAGTTTAGTATGTGAAAAGATTGGTTTTTGGTCAAAAACTTAATTCCGCTCATATGTCAAAATGTGATTCCGCTTATGTGGCAATGTCCATAAAAGCGAAATCATATGTTAGTGATTTCGCTTTTACGGCATGTTCACAAAAGCGAAATCAACACTAGTATAAATAGGGGCATTGTTAGTTCATTCGATACGCGACTTCTGAAAGTGTAACGAAGTGCTGCCGGTTTTCTGTCAGGTTGTAAACATTGTTAAACGAAATATAATAGACAGATATTAGATTATCAAGCTGTGTTCGTGTCCGTTTCTCTGATTCCGCCTTTGAACCGGACTTAAACTCTTCGAATCGACTCAATCAGGTCAAACAACGATCCAACAAAGGATAATCAAACGGATATTCATTTCCTCAACGGACAATCTTCAGAAACGAAAATGAACAAACGGAGTCATTTTCAACTGGTGCTTCCTCAGAAATGGAAATGGAAATGAAAAGGATAATCAAACGGATATTCATTTCCTCAACGGACAACCTTCAGAAACGAAAATGAACAAACAAAGTCATTTTCAACGGGTGCTTCCTCAGACATGGAAATGAATAAAGTTAACTTCTAGGCACATGACAAAACTTGTTGTGGTTTCTGTGCACTAAATTCCATAATTATGTATGCATCCATAATTACGTAATTCCTTGCACAGTCCGCACAGTTTGTCTTGTAATGTTTAGGGGAATAAAATCAAACCTGTGATGAGGGTGACTAGACTACCATAGGGTCCTTTTAATTAGATCGACATATGATCTTTTTAATTAGGCCACCAAGGAGTCCTTTCAGCTATATCATCACATGATGTTCCTAACCAGATTTTTGGATCAATCTGTCTAACTAGACCACTCAAGGGGTCTAATTATGGAGTAGTACTTTATAATCCAAGGGACTTAACTACAACGTAGAAGTCCATTTAAGGATTTTAGATAGTACCTTTGGGTATCCTACTATGAACCCCTTATACGCATGATATGGAAGATTCTATGAGGATTTGGATAACAAAAACTTAGATTACACCAAAAACATAAAAGGGAACACATAAGCACATAATCACATAATTGTTTAACTCGGTTATTAATTTGTTATTAACTTGTTAGTGATTGAATATGGATATTCAAGGTACACCAGGAAACCAGTCGCTGGACTTCAATGTCCTCTGGGATCTATCTGAAAAGATAGGATGATCTCCCAAAAATTCGATTTTGTTTTCAAAGAAACGTAATATTCGAATTAAGGAACACAACAATTTTAGGATTTACGGAAATATCCTTAGGTACCCTTATTAAGGATTTATAGTGGTACTTTGGGTATTCGTCTCGTGTTGTAACTTGCGCCTTGTACTTCGTTTCCTTAGAATAAATGGGTACTTAGGAATTTCGTGGAAAACGCAAGAGATCATAAGATGGAAAAAAAATTTTGGGGGTAGTTTGCTTTTCAAGGAATACGATTCCTTGCTTGTCGGTATTGTAGGGGATATGTTCTTTATACATACAACCACATAAATACATTGCAATGTAAATAAAAGATTTATTTATGAACAATGATAACAACTGTTTCATGGACCTTGACAACAAAAGAAAATAATACATAAGACGTGATTATTTCTAAACGATGTTGTCTTCTGGTCGGTCAGATGCTCATCCCTGTGCTGGATTTGCATTAGCAAGCTTTGGGCAATTTCTTCGGAAATGACCCATCTCGCCACAGTTGAAACAAGAACCTGGTAGGAAACGACCTAGAGTGGGATTGTTGCCAGCTTGGTGTGGTGCAGCTGCAGCTGGGCAGACTCTTGCTGTATGGCCTATAAGTCCACAAGTTTGGTATTTGCGGCACTTTACATTGGCATGATGATGGAGGCTACATTGGTTGCACAAGGGTGCAGTTCCATTGTATGGCTTCCTAGCAGGGGGTTGAGCAGGTTGGTTGGGGACGGCTTGATCATTGTGAGTAACCATGGCGAAGTTCTGAGAAGCCTTTCTCTTCTTTGACTTCTTAGGGGATCCAGTCTGTTCATCCATGGTCTTTGATTCCTCGATTGGTTTCTTGTCACTTTTTCGAAAAAGTTTACCTTTCTTGATTTGAGATTCAGTCAAGGTTGCAGATAGCTCAATGGCCTGTCTAACTGTAGTGGGTTTACTACCAGTTATAATGTCTTGTACTGAGTCAGGGAGACCATCAATGTATTTTTCGATTGCCTTATCCAAAGGCGTAACCATATTCGGGCATAACAAACTTAACTCCTCATAGCGATCCGTGTAGGCTCGATGCTCAACGCTATCTTGCTTAAGATCGTCAAACTCCCTTTCCAAGGCCATGATCTCGTGACGAGGACAAAATTCCTTCATCATCAGAGCTCGAAGCTCGTGCCACGTTTGAGCCAGTGCCACATCGGCACCCCTATCTCTCATCACACCATTCCACCATGTCAAAGCTCGTTTCTCAAAGACACTAGATGTGAATTCTACCTTTCGCTCATTTGGACATTGAACATGTCTGAAGGTGCTCTCTAGACTCTCAAACCATTGCAGAAGTGCAGTCGCTCCTTGAGACCCAGAAAACTTTGATGGCTTAGCCGAGTTGAACGTCTTGAAGTTGCAGGGGGCATTATTGTTGTTGAGGGCTTGGTTACATTGGGCAACGATGTTCGGGATTGTAGCAGTTATTTATTGTGTAATGACAGCTGCCAGCTCTTCAATAGATACCGGATTTTCGCGTCGTGGAGGCATTCTAAAAGGGGAAACAAGAGAGAAAACAAATGAAATGGCATTGGGTAAGAATAGGATGTTACAATTACCGACCAAAATCATGGGTGACGGTCATTTGTTTGAACCACGAAGCAAACAAACGACATACAAAGGCTGAATCAAAGCAATTGGATACTCATAATGTATCGCGAAGACATGCTCGCCTATAAGTGGATACTCACCCCAAGAGTTCCCAGGTAAGAGTGACTGGTCCGATTATGTGGATTTGTACGAACACTCTAGCCTTAGACAGAAAACTCAGGGTACAGGCATTCACTCTTCCAGTTTGCACGTGTTCACACTATTTAGGACCCAAAACTTTGACGAGATTTTGAAAACTCAAAGGGGTTCAAAACCTTATAACAGAGGGTTCAAAACCTTACAATAGAGGGTTCAAAACCTAGTAATCAATCATCCTAGAACAGATGATTAATTTTCAAAGCGGTTTTGAAATTTATGTTCTTGTTGTGGTCGTCGCCTAAGGATAGGTGACGGTATTGTTTTATGACTAAACGCAAGTAAACACGCATTAGGGTCCTAAGAAGGTTATAGACTAGGTCAAAGCATTACTAATAACCTAATTCCCTATAACCACGAGCTCTGATACCAACTTTTCTGTCACACCCCGACCACGTAAAACAACAAAACGTTGCGGAAACGTCAGGGAGTGTTGTAACAGAATCATTGTTTCATAACACATGGAAATTTAAATATTGTTTTATTGATTAAAAGAGTTACAATGTCTTGACAATCAAAGAAATATAACATAAATAACTAGTCTTGCATCTTTTATTGTCACTAAGGCCCAAGTCCGCCTAAGTGTATCTCGATAAGTCCTACGCATCAACTCCTGAAAACACATGTGAAAATAGGTACGTCAGCATAAAAATGCCTGTGAGATACATAGGTTTTGTGGAAAATAGGATTCATGACTTGTAAGTTTAAGAAAATGTTTAATAAAGTTTAGTCATGAACCTTGTAAATTGATTTGTTTTGTAAATCGTTTGAAAATAATAAGTTCAAATGATATGTATAAATAAGAGAATAATGTATGGTTAAATGAATAACCATGTAAAATGAGTTTGTATAAGATAAGTTGTTTGTAAAACAATGTCTTATGAAAAGTATGTTATTTGTATAAAATGTTATATGTCTCAAATTGAAATGATTCAAATAACGCTACGATATGTAATACCATACAAACACTTATATGTAGGAAGTACCAGCGGCGTATCCACCATGCTTGTATCATATTACACACGCCTCGTTACTTAAATCACTTACTCAAACCAAACCATCAAGATGTAATGTTTAACAATTGTAGAAATGTTTAGGTATAGTCAAATGTCTATTGTCAAATGGTTCACATGGTTCAATAGTTACAAATGGTTCACGTAATGTAATATAATGTGTTCATATGCTGGATGAGCATATGCTACAAAATGTAATGTAAAACAATGTACTAAGTATGCACACAAAGGACATACATAGCATGAAATGTAATGTAATGTAAAACAATGTACTAAGTATGCACACAATGGACATACATAGCATGAAATGTAATGTAAAACGATGTACTAAGTATGCACACAATGGACATACATAGCATGACATACATAGCATGAAATGTAATGTAAAACAATGTACTAAGTATGCACACAATGGACATACATAGCATGAAATGTAATGTAAAACAATGTACTAATAGTGTACTAATGAACATAGCAAGTATATGATATGAAAACATGGAAAAGCATGAAAGTAACAAGTAGGCACATGTGTTTCACCCCAAAATGTTTGTAAAACAGTAAAAGAGGGGTCTATGTACTCACTTGAGATTGCTCAATAGACTTTAGATATCCACCAAGCAAAGCTAGAAGGTCACGAATATCAAACGACACCTAATATAGGTAACTACATTAATAACCGGACCTATATCGGAGGATCGGATAGAATGAGGGTTCGTAAACCAAATGAGTATGGGAACTCATGTAATATGGTTTAACAAAGCCTACATACTAAAATGAAACCTAACCTAAGTGCTTACGACCCAATACGACTCGTTTAGGTAGCTTATGCTACTTTAACGCGTCGTTCGCGTGAAACGCGTTCGGAACGCCTAACTAGTCCTATGACAAGTAAAATATGCCTTAACATGTCTAATATTGTTGCCGAATCAGTTTAGATGTCAAAAGTTATGTTACATATGCTTAAAATGAATTTTGGCGTAAAAAGGGCATTTTGGTCATTTACCTAAGGCATATAAACTACCTATTATACAACTAACTAAACGCCGTGACCATAAGGTATAACCTCGGAAGGTTATTCCCTATATACTATGGTCACCTAATGTGTTCGGTCGGATCCTAATGATCGACCAAACGGGTCGGGTTTGAAAGTATAAGCGATTGTTTTGATCGCTTACCTTTACGACCCTAGACAAGCATAAAACTAAAAGTGACGAGCTAAGCATGTTAAAACATGCTTAACTAAGTTAGAAAACAAGTTTGGTATTAAAACAAACGGTTTTGATACCTATAAGTAGTTTGGTTACAAAATACACAATTACACGCATTTTGGCCGAAACTACGACTCGTCACTGAGCCTAGATAACGTGGTAATCAGTAGGTATAGTCACTAGGGACTATAACCATCGTGATTACACTCACGTTATGAAGTTCAAACGAACTTCGCGTTGACCATAAACTGGTCAATGCAGAAAGTCAAACAAAGTTTGACTTTAACGCTAAAACGAATGAAAAGAACGAAAGAACACTTACAAAGGGTCCCCGCAAGATTGATAATCCAAGTATTCTCAGGTATGAGGTGATGAAACACCCCAACTTAGAGAATTCTCAGATTTCAAGTGGGTTTTGCAAATGAATCAAAGGGGTATTTATAGGATTTGGATCACCGTTAGGATCGTTCCTCGAATACCGTGCTTTGATCTTGTCCCTACACTTGTTGCAACCTTGTGGTAACTCAAAATGCCCCCCCCCCCAACATCACGGAAGGGCAAGTGGAGTTGGGTTTGGAATGCATAACAGCTGTTAAAACAGTTTTTGCTGTTCTGAAAGGGCCTCGCGTGACGCCTAAGGGGCTAGGTGTCACGCCTAGGTCCTTCTGATCAGCAAACAGTTTCCAAAGTTTCCATTTCAGTCCCCGTTGTGTATTAAGGCCATTTCCGACATGTTTAAGGCTCGTTAAGTCAACTTTAAGGCCCTAAAATGATTCCTAAACATTGTGGACATGAAACATGCTCAAAAATATCCCGGATGTCGGTTCATTTGGTCGTACGATCGCGATGTTCGCTTAATTACGACGACATGCGCATAAGCGCGAAAAACGATCCAAATTGTGTGACGAATGGATTTTTCTTATGCCAAACACTAAAATAAAATATTTTAGTGCTTACATAAATTTTTGGATGTCCGGATGTATTCAGAACGTAAGTTATGCGCGAAAGTGCAAACTTATGCACTTTTTGACGCTTTTAGTCCCTGAATGACCCAAAAGTTTATTTTAGCACACCGAACCTGTTAGTCCCGAATAACCCGAGATATCACTCGACGGTTCGATCGAATGCGGAAAGTAAGATTAAACCGACAAGAACAAAAAGAAATATTTTATTAAAGAACTCAGTGCCGCTGCTTAGATCGCACACAGTCTCGAAGACTGTCTGGTACGATCTCTGAGAACCTTGCACACAATCTCTAGGATTGTCGGGTACAAGGTTCTCCTTTTGGGAGCTACATGATTTACAAAATAGGAGAGCTCTACTACAATAACCTAGATAAGACTATTTATAGGAGCCTCTACCCTATTGGCCCACATGGCCTAGCTCAAGCCCAAATCCTAATTTAAAACAAAATAAACATGAAAGACCGTAATAAAGATAAGCTTAAAACTCTGGACCTAACAATCTCCCCCTAGTTTTATGCTCTCTTTATTACGGTTTAGATGATATCGGATGAGACACAAGTATCTTGGATGTCGGACGATTGACGGAAGACTTCGGACGCATCTTGGATGATTGGATGATTGATGGAATGAAAAACTTGATCTCGGACGATGGCGGATCAGACATGTTATCTCGAATGCAAATGTATTGATTCACTAACAAGAACACACGGATTCAAAGTGATCCGTCTGGTATTCAAGTCGCGCAAAAACACAAGTTTTGCAATGGAACCAATAAGAACTCCATAGTAACCAGGTCCAATAGCCAAACAAAACTCATGTGTCAACAGCTTTCCTTATGTGGTCCGAGATAGGAATCCATAAACCATTACGTTTCACGTAAGTCGACTCCTTGATGTTGGGCTAACCTCTTCAATCTTCTGGGCCATGACAAAATTGCAATTAGGCTCCCTCCTTCCTTTTTTTTTGTATCTGGGTATAAGCCCAAGTCAACTACAATCTGTGAATTTAAATTATCACCATCAGGCCCAAGTTATCGAGACATTGGACAGGCCCAGCCACAACCCTAGCTGATGTGACATCCTTAACAGCCGCCAGTGACATTCCCTGACATCTGCCGATTAGCTGACGTCATCACCACTTTTTCGGTACCCTGCACAGAATTGCATTCCGATAATGATCCCGATATAATCTTAACCGGAAATTCATAATCTTGCACCATCTCCTTCCGTCAACAAAACAACCACCGCCACTTCATCCGCTACTTCCGTTTTCTTTTCTCTCTACGATGAACAACAATAACAGCAAACGTCATCTTCGTCACCCACCGTGTTCCGCCATAATCAGCAAATGGATGATCCGGCGTCTGCTACGGAGTCTGTTTTCGTGACGTACTCCTCTCGTATTCTTCAGATCTTCCATAAAATCTTCACCTTCTTCATCTATCATTCACGACCACCTCTTCCACCTTGTATCCACTGAGATGTTCAGCTTCCAACCTCCGGTTGTAAACCGGCTCATGATTGACACAAATAAAATCCAACCAACAGCCGACTTCAGCCGACATCATAGCAATAACCTCACCAGATCTTATATTTTTCAGATCTGAGGATGGATATCAGATTTAAATGAAAACGAGATCTCTTTCCATTTACGAACACACATCCCCGACACAGTGCAACGCGTCTTCTTGTTCTTCGAGTGACATCCAAAACCGAGCCTTTCAAAGACTTCAATGGCTCTGATACCACTTGTTAGTCCCGAATAACCCGAGATATCACTCGACGGTTCGATCGAATGCGGAAAGTAAGATTAAACCGACAAGAACAAAAAGAAATATTTTATTAAAGAACTCAGTGCCGCTGCTTAGATCGCACACAGTCTCGAAGACTGTCTGGTACGATCTCCGAGAACCTTGCACACAATCTCTAGGATTGTCGGGTACAAGGTTCTCCTTTTGGGAGCTACATGATTTACAAAATAGGAGAGCTCTACTACAATAACCTAGATAAGACTATTTATAGGAGCCTCTACCCTATTGGCCCACATGGCCTAGCTCAAGCCCAAATCCTAATTTAAAACAAAATAAACATGAAAGACCGTAATAAAGATAAGCTTAAAACTCTGGACCTAACAGAACCCCTCAAAGCCTATTTCTAAGCTATGTAAAGGATATTTAAGGTGTGTTTAACTTATGGTCATGTTCCGGAATGTCTGTTCCAGTACGAATCGTCATACTTTCGCAGTTTGTCAAGTTTAGTCCCTGTAGACGATTAAATTTGATTTTACCATACCAAAGCCTTCAAAACTTATTTCTAAGTTATGTAAAGTTTATTTAAGGTATGTTAAGCCTATTTCACTATTCCAGAGTGTTCGTTGTATTAAACTGGTTATATTTACGCATCAGTGCGCGTATAACCTTCCAGAAAGCGATTTAGAGCTTGTAATCGAACAAGAATTGATATGTGCAAAAGACACACATAATTATACAGATACCAAGTATGAAATACAATATTTCATTGGCTTGGTATTTGTTTGATGGTCGCAGTGACCCAGGTGTCACAACTTCCTCATGGACTAAAGCTCCATTGAAATCTCCACTACTTTGCCTCCTTCAATCACACCAAATCCTACTAGTTCCTCTACCTCTTCATCTAACTTTACTAACTTGAACAAAGTCGTTGGATCCATCATCATCATTGCCTTAGTTTTTTTTTTTTTTTGCGATATAGGATCAATGCCTCGTTCTTTGCACTTGGAGAGGGGCTGGAAGTAAGGGTAACAACGACGGGGGTTAGGGTAGGGTTAGGGTTGGGGTTGGAATTTGTTTTTAGGTACAAGGGGTAACTCTCGTTTAACATATGTTTATTAGATTTTTTAACCTATGTTAGTGAGAAGAACTAAATATCAAAGGGTCTGTAGCCTAGCAGTATCAATGTGTGAAAGATTGGTGTCCCTCCCTATGAGATTGAAGGTTCAAGCCTCATTGTAGACAAATGTCTAAATTTAGGAGTATGAATAGGTTATGTGTGAGTTAGTTTGTCAACAAAAAAAGAACCAAATGTGTGAGGGTTTGATAAACACTTGGGACTAAATATGTAAAAGGTACAGATCACGCATACATTCGTATAGTATATCCTATATGTATGTATGTATGTATGTATATATATATATATATATATATATATATATATATTTGTTAATTCTACCTAGAATATCTATTTTTCACAAGGATTTCACTTCCCTTCATTCAATTCCATCACATAATTCTTTTCATATGGTCTATGATTTTCATTCTCGCTAACTTAAGATGGGAATGATACAAAATTCTTTACTTCATCATGATATGTTGCGATATGGTCTATAATTTCCCTTTATTATAAATCTGTTTGCTCTAATTTTCAACTATAAAACAAAGAGTTATTGTTTCCATGTGGTATGTCATTTCAACGGCTTTGAAATACCATAACCGCATATTTAAGTTAGTATATGTGATCCTTGATGAAACAAAATCGATATCAACATTAGCTCTTGATATCTTTTAATTCACATGATATATCCGCATCTAATTAACCACTTGGTGTCTATCAACGAAAAACAAAACATTATTCCCACATATGTCCCTTTTTTAAGCCTCGTGCATGAAAGGGTTACTTGGTACCAATGCAACTTTATCACTTCCGACTCTAACGGACCCCACATAAAAATGTTTCTTCCTTTTGGTTTCACCAAAAGTCTTTGTCATTAAACACATTAATCACCGTATCTAGAAGTGTAATAAAGATGTTTTTTAATTGGTCGAAGGTTCTAGTCCTATGCTAG
Source organism: Helianthus tuberosus (assembly GCA_030545235.1). NCBI lineage: Eukaryota > Viridiplantae > Streptophyta > Magnoliopsida > Asterales > Asteraceae > Helianthus > Helianthus tuberosus. The sequence goes on along the minus strand of CM060354.1, from coordinate 163,006,958 downwards.
ACATTGGTTTAGATTTATGATTATATTTGGTGGTGTGTGAGTTAGCCGCTAATAAGAAAAAAAAATGCCTAAACACCATTAGTAACATCAAGGTCGCCCCTCATTTGAGGTCGTGTACGAAAAGTGAAGATGGGTCCCTTGAAATAGAAACCTATATATATTAACAAAATTCATTAGTACGTTATAACAATAAACAAAACAAATAACAGTAGCAAATTGACTTATCTTACGTAGTTAAATAAACAGTGAGACTTTCCTAGCATTCATGAAATAAAGTTGTTGATCAACTCTTTATAATTTATACTCTACATATCGTTCACAGAAGCTATCTAAAACATGAAATCATTACTAACTATATAATAATTTTATATATGTGAATCAACCTCCAATACCTAAACGTGAAAAAATGGCCCCGTATAAAACATAGGCAATGTGTAGTCGCCCACTGATGTATTGCAAAATACATCTACTTTCCATGTACAGTTTGTATAGTTTTTATTAGTTGTAGTTTTGTTTTTAGTTAGAATGTGTATACTGCTGATCGATTTGTGACTTCCAAGTCTCAGAAGTTAAGAATAGCTGAAAAAGGGCGAAAAATGGTTCATGTTTGTAAAAAACCGAGCACCGGATCGAGTTCAAGAGTACGGAAGATGAAACAGCACGGAAATCGAGGAAACCGACCTGACCGCGTCGCGCGACCAGGACTAGAACTCTTCCCATGCGACGCGGGGAGGTGATATTGACCACAGTTGACCACTGACACACCGTGTCGCGCGACCTTCCACCTAATGTTCCCCGCACGACGCGAGGAGCCTTTTTCCGCAGAAAGTTATTATCTGCAGATGGGTTGAGTTGGGGATCGATATAAAAACATCATTATGTAACATAAAATCAAAAACCCTACAAATTTAAGAGAGACATAGACGAATTTTGAAGTTCAAGGAGCAGGGATTAAAGATTTTTAAGCTTTGGTTGAAGATTCGAAGGTTGGAGATCAAGTGGCTCGTGTTTAATCATTCGGGTTGCTTCGTTCTTTTACCTTCTTTGATTAAAACTATGTTTTCCTCCTATTTATTGATCTTTGTTCTTATATTCATGATGTATCTTGGCTAAACACATTAAACTACCTAGGCTAGGATGATTGCATAACAAAGTTTGGATTTTTATTGGTTTTGATTATTGTTTATGGATTGTTAATAAAGTAGAGAACTTGGTCATATTGATTTGATGTGTATGAGTACCTTGATTTGTTTGATTTCACGTTTATTATCTTCACACGATTCTTGTTGAGTGTCTTTCATATAGAGGTTCGTATTAGATCTACATCACTTGTGGTTTGATTTTTATGGTTAATTGGCCAATACACCATAGGAGGTAAATTCATGAATCAAGTAGGTCTAGGTGTTTAACTAATCCTAAAATCCATGAGGTGAGAGGTTATCGGTTTGTCTAGGCTGTTAGATTGCTAAAGTTAGGATCTTTGTGAAAAGACCACATTAGTTTACCTTGCAATCCTTGCTAATCGAGTCAAACCAATTTATTGTAGTTACCTTAGACTTTTAGACCGTGAGGTAGTTGTCAAATTAAGGTACTTTAGTAACATAATTGGGAATCCGTGAGGAAGTCCATAAAACCGGTAGTTTAACAGCTTGCTAGGTTCCATAGGTGTCTTCTCGAGAAGAGTCGAGGGTCCTGTTCGGTTATCCAGTAAGTTCAGAATTCCAAGATCCCGGTTCCATAACGTAGTCAAACCAATAGAAAGCTAATCGGAGTTGTGTAGGATTCCAGTCTAGGTAGTTGTTTCACCATGATCTGAGTACAACCCAAAGTCTAAATTTGCTTCTTAATTCGTTCTTCTAGTTAGTATTTAATTTAATTACAATTTTAGGATTTTAGAAACAACCCTCCCCCGCCCCCCCCAAAAAAAAAAAATATAAATGTATATATATATATATAGGGTGAGGTTACTCTACAAAGTGTGTTTTTCCAACAAAGTGTAGGAAGTGTTTTAGACCATTGGATGAGTGTTTTTAATGGTAGAGATCATCTTGATGGTATTTTGGTAATATTTATGTTTTAAATTAGGATTGATTTAATTGATGGAGGACAAAAAAGTCATTTGGCGACATTTAAAAATAACAAGTAACTATCATTCAATACAACTACTCCTTAAGTTTTGGAAACTTCTCCCTCTTTCTCTCTCCATTTCTCTCTCTCTCCCTCTCTCTCTCTCACATACACACACACACTTATCATCTTCTATAAAAAAACAAGATTAATGATTCCTCGTTCAAGTTGTTCATCGTGGGATCATACACTGGTGTGTTTTATATTGTGTCTAATCGAATCAGACACAAGTGTGTTTCATATTGTGTATTTTAGGCACTGGTGTCTATATCGAGTCAGACACTGGTGTGTGATTTATGTTGTTTATTTTAGATACTGGTGTGTTTTATGTGTGAGGGGTGTGTTTAATTGTGGTAACTGATATAACACAATGGAAAGAAGCCAAAAAACTAATAAGACACAACGTCAAGAAATAATGAATGTGTTTTATGTTTCGAAATGTGTGAGAGGTGTGTTTAATTGTGAAAATTGATATAACACAATGCGAAGAAAACCATCAACTGATAAAACACAATGTCAAGAAATAATTAATGTGTTTTACGTTTCGAACTTCGGATGAATCAATCGTGGATATGAATGATGTAACTGCTGATTTTGAATAGTTACTAGATATATAGTTTCCATAAAAATAGCATTTTATTGTTTAAAAGATGTATCTTCCAAAAATAGAATTAATTATTGAATTACCTTTATGCCCTTTAATACAAAAATCCTAGATGCCACATGTCACTCTTAGAACACTTCCTACACTTTGTAGGAAAAGTGGACTTTGTAGCCAACTCTCACCCTATATATATATATATATATATATATATAGGGTGAGAGTTGGCTACAAAGTCTATTTTTCCTACAAAGTGTAAAAAGTCATAAAACACCATAATGTTAACCATAAAACACACCCAAAACCCACAAATAACAAAGTGAAGATTACTAAAACGCCATATTTGTGGGTTTTGTGTTGTATTTTGGCTTATAAGGCTTTGATTATCGAATGACTAAAATTAGTGTGTTTTATGTTGATTATCATATTGTGTTTTATATTCATAGTTCTACGATGGTGTGTTTGAAATTTTATTGACTGTTAGGGTTTGGATATTGTGTTGTAGTTATCTTCACTCTGATATTTGTGGGTTTTAAGTGTGTTTTATGGTTGAAATTGTGGTGTTTTATGACTTTATACACTTTATAGGAAAAAATGAACTTTGTAGCCGAAGGGGTAAGATCAAATAAAAAATTTATTTTGTCTAAGTAGGATGAGAAGTAATCATAACCATTCATTTTCCAAATCAATGGTTAAGATGAAAGTGTATGAGAAAGGAGGAGTGCAAGGGTATCTTGAGAAAATCCTATTTATGGACTTTCTCTCTCCACATGCAAGGCACATGCATATTCCACCCACATTTTTTAAACGTTCATAACTTTTTTATACGACATTATTTTTTCATAAAAATTTCACCGTAAAATCGAGTGTCTTTTTATCTTTAATTTGAGTACCATATTGCTATATAAAATATGACGACTAAAAAAACCCACTAAAATGTGTTGTATTTCTATATTGTGTAACATTTTTTTGTGCTAGATTTTTGTACTATATTTTTGTGCTGAATTTTTTTTATCTTAAATTTTTTTTCTCAAATTTTTGTGCTGGATTTTTTTGTACTACATTTTTTTGCTAAATTTTTTCGTGCTATATTTTTTGTACTAGATTTTTTTGGGCTATATTTTTTGTACTACATTTTTTGTACTAGATTTTCTTGTGCTATATTTTTTTGTACTACATTTTTTGTGCTATATTTTTTTTGTACTAGATTTTTTGTGCTAGATTTTTTTGTTATATGTTTAAAAAATAAAAAGGGTGCCAGATGTCATTTTCACTCATATTTCTAAGGATCAAAATGCCCTTTATTCCTATTTATTAGCAGTGACACATGTCATCATCACAATCTTTCTTAGGCTACTTAGGCAAAATCCACTTTTTAGTGGATCCTTCCCCTGTAGCCGAACCCCACCCTATATATATATATATATAGGGAGGGGCTCATGCGAGAACCACCCTTATTGTGAGAACCATGAGAACCAATGTGAACACAACCTAAAATAGCTAAAAAAACCTAAAAAAAACCCTAAAAAACCTAACCCCCACCCCCCCCCCCCCCCCACCCAAAAACCTAAACCCCCCACCCCCCAAAAAAAAACCCTAACCCCCCCCCCCCCCCAAAAAAAAACCTAAACCCCCCCCCCCCCCCACAAGCTAAAAAAAAACCTAAAAAAAACCTAACCCCACCCCCCCCCCCCCCCCCAAAAAAAAAAGCCTAAACCCCCCTCCCCCACCCCCCAAAAAACCTAAACCCCCCCCCCCCCCCCCAAGCTAAAATGCTAAAAACTAAACCCCCAAAAAACCTAAAAAAATCTAAAAAAAAATATAAAAAAATCCAAAAAAAATCCAAAAATTTTTTTTTGATTTTTTTTATTAATATTTTTTAAGTTAAAATCGCTACTTTTCGAAGCAAAAAATTTTTTTTTTTTTTTTTTTTTTTTAAAAAAAAAAATTTAAAAAAAAAAATTTTTTTTTTTTTTTTGGTTCGAAAAGTAGCGATTTTAACCTAAAAAATATTAAAAAAATCAAAAAAAAAATTTTTGTGTGATTTTTAGCTATTTTTAGGCATTTTTGGTGTGTTCACATTGGTTCTCGCGGTTCTCGGAATAAGAGGTGGTTCTCGCATGATCTTCTCCCTATATATATATATATATAGGGGAATGTTCAAATGAAAACCACTAGTTATGGTGAAAACTTGAAAACTAATTAAAAACCACTAAAAAGGAGGGGGGGAGACTTTTAATGAAGGAGGGGTAAAATTGGAAAAAAAAATATATAACTTTTCAAACATTTCCCATTTCTCCATACGTTATCATTTTAAAACAAAAATGACACCATAGATCACAAATTTTTGTATCTTTCATTCAAGTATATTCGAGCATATTTTTTATGACATAAAAAAAGATTTATGGTGTCGCCTTGTTTTCAATACTATTATTATAGTAGTGCACATGTGCAATATAACATGTACTTACAATTGCATTACATGCTTAAAATTAGCTTTTTGAGTCTAGTTTAGCTTTTAGGGTTAGTTTTTTTTGAGGTTTAGGATTAGATTAGGTTTTTGGGTGTGGGGGGGGGGGGGGGGGGGGGGGGGGGAGGGGGGGTGTAGGGTTTTTTGGGGGGGTGGGGGTGGGGGGGTTTAGGTTTTTTTTCGGGTTTATGTTTAGGGTTTAGTTTTAGGTTTTCGGGAGGGTGGGGGGTTTAGGTTTTTGGGGGGGTGGGGGGGTTAGGCTTTTGGTGGGAGGGTGAATTTAGGTTTTTGGGGGGTGAGGGGGGTTTAGGTTTTTTGGGGGGTGTCCGGTGGGGGGTGGGTTAAGTGGTTTAGGCTTTCCGTATTAGTGTACTACACATGTGCAGTACAACAAAAAAAAGATTTTTTTTTTTTTTTTTTTTTTGAAAATTTTTTTTTCATATATAAAAAACCAGCGAATTTAATAAAAAAAAAATTGAAAAAAAAAATTGTGTGTTTTTTTAGGCTTTTTTTAGTTAGTTTTCGAGTTTTCGCGTTAAAAGTGGTTTTTCATTTGAACCATCCCCT